>WNGS01165503.1:18365562-18379470 GCA_020271785.1 Procambarus virginalis | reverse complement strand
GAGATAACTTATAATTAAGGTTTATAGTGTAATAACAGCAAAAGGATTATGCAGGCAGGAGCCATTTGGGTGAGGAACGGTGACGTCGTCTGCACGACTTATCAAGTTGTTCGAGGTGTCCACTATGCTCTTTGGGCAATCTACAAGCTTAGGGGTACAGTTACATGCATAAAACATGTAGATATTATATAAATGTTTATATAGGGCAATAACACTGAAAACAGTATAGTTGGGGGAGAAAGATTAGTGAGTGTGACCTTGAATGAGGAGGGGCCGCCAGCCGCCAGCTGTGTATACCGACGATTCTTTGTGCCTGAACTAACTACATCAGCTTAGCAGTACAGTTGTAGTGAACAAGAATACTATACATATACATAACGTGTGTAAATAGTTTAATAACACCACAAATGGTAGTGTTGGAGGGAGAACGTTTAGTGGTGTGTTGAGGGAGTGGCAGCGAGTGGATGGCTGGTGTGTGCGCGTAACTCTCGTGACCCTCTTCGACTCTCAATACCAACTTAGTGAGTCGTAAATGGTGACAAAATATGCAAATACTTATATATAACCTGTGTATAGAGTGTAATAGCAGCAAATACAGGATTTTTTTTTTTTTTTTTTTTTTTTTCTTTTTTTTTTCTTTTTTTTTTTTTTTTTTTTTTTTTTTTTTTTTTTTTTTTTTTCTTTTTTTTTTTTTTTTTTTTTTTTTTTTTTTTTTTTTTTCTTTTCTTTTTTTTTTTTTTTTTTTTTTTTTTTTTTTTTTTTTTTTTTTTTTTTTTTCTTTTTTTTTTTTTTTTTTTTTTTTTTTTTCCTTTTTTTTTTTTTTTTTTTTTTTTCTTTTTTTTTTTTTTTTTTTTTTTTTTTTTTTTTTTTTTTTTTTTTTTTTTTTTTTTTTTTTTTTTTTTTTTTTTTTTTTTTTTTTTTTTCTTTTTTTTTTTTTTTTTTTTTTTTTTTTTTTTTTTTTTTTTTTTTTTTTTTTTTTTTTTTTTTTTTTTCTTCTCCTCTTTTTTTTTTTTTTCTTTTTTTTTTTTTTTTTTTTTAAGATTTTAGGTTTTTTCTTTTGTTTTTTTTTTTTTTTTTGGGGAGAAAGTTAGTGTGTGTGTGACCTTGAATGATTGAGGGAGCCGCCAGCCGCCATTGTGTATAGCGAGCACTCTTGAGCCTGAAATAGTCTGCCAATATCGTTTAGCTTGTACAGTGGTTTGAGTGAAAGATATATACATAACTTAATAACGTCTGTATATAGGTAATAACACCAAAATGGTATTGTGGCGGAGACAGTTGTAGGGCATGGTGAGGAAGTGGCGAGCTGATTGGCTGGTGGTGGGGCGTGTAACTCCTCGTGCTTTTCGACTCTCAATACCAACTAGTGAGTTCGTCTATGGTGACCAAAACTCATGCCAACTATATATATAGCATGTGTATGAGTGTAATAGCAGCAAACTGTTGTTATTGTTTTAGAACATGAATAATTGAATCAGTAATATGCACACCGATACTGTTTCGAGTATACGATTATTCACCACTTTTATTATATTAAATCTATTACAAAAATTTGTAAACCCCACCCTATTGAATCAATTTACTGCAAAAAAACTAGAGAAAAACTCAATCGGAGACATTGAAACATTATGTATACTACTCTTTGTGGCAACTCCATTGTCGCGGGTGACCTGCCGGCCTGGCGACGTCTCTGTCAACGCCCATCTTTTCGCCAGACTTCCTCGGTCATTGCGCCAAAATATTGACCTACGCATTTTTTTGCATTTTTCCCGGCTCAGGGAGGGACAAATTAACGTGTTTAGAAGCCCGAAATATAATTTTGGAATTTTTTTATTTCTGCGCCACGGGTGTAGAATGTCAGGCCCCTAGCAGTGTAGGTATTAGAGGGTGGAACATGAGGTTGCGCAAAGCTACTTGAGGTGCTTCGGCGGCTTGGCGTCCCTGCGGCCCGCGTAGTCGACCAGGCTCCTGGTTGAAGGCATTCGAGTCCGTTCCCCCTGCCGTAGCTCCAGGGTCTGACCAGTAGGCCCATCCTCTTCCTGATGAAGAGGGCCTGACGTGGAGGTTCCCGGGGTTGGGGAGGAGCTGACTTGGGGCCTCGTTGGACCCCACCTGTGTTTTCTGACCCTCCAAGTGGCGATTTCCTCTGCATATGAGTTGAATTTGGGTTTGGTTCCTCCCTGGGTTTGGTTTCTGTGTCCCTGCATTTCCTCCGGTTCCCACCTTCCGGAGGTTTTTGGCTTCCTGTGTCTCTCCGGCTGAGGTGCGGGCGGCCATTGTGGCTTACTTCCTGCACAACCCGGAGTAAGCCTCTATAATGGATCCGTTTTCCTTTAGGTCTGTTTCCATACTGGATTCATTATGAGGTTCCGGAGTCGTCCTGGCTAGCGGAGTGCCCTCTTTTTGCTGGATGCTTGGGACATCCTCTGTTGTACCCCGCATGCTTAAGTGGCATTGACTGGTCCGGGTTTACCTGGGGGACGATTTTGCACACCTTTAGTGCCTTTCTGGGGGGAGCCCCGTCGGCTCCCCGGAGCTATCCCAGGCTGATATGCTAATGTCAGACTTTGGCATCAGTCATGTGTATGGAGTTCTTAGGCCTACCGGGGACCACGGCCAGAACCGGGCCCCCTCAGAGAGGCAAGGGGAGCAATGGCCTATAGAAGCCCGTGTGGTTGGAAGCATTTTATGTCTGCCATCAACCGGGACAGGCACCCAGAAAGGTAAGCGCCCCAAAACAAACCCCTATTCTGGTTAAAATTGCTATCAAAAGCCGAACTAGTGGATAGAACTCCCCAACAGAAAAACAAGCAAACTAGTGTGACGTCACACGCCGTTGCACCGCTGTCTGCGCAGCTCCCCCCTCCCCGGGAGGGGGAAGGGGGAGCCCCAGACCCTCCACACCGGCTACCCACACCTCAGTTCTTGAGGCTGATGCTATAGGCGAAGGTCGTGTGCTCTGGCTCCGGTGTCGCTACAGCGCTGTGCTTTGCGTGTGGTGTTTGTTTTTGTGGGTGCGAGAGCCAGGAGTTATCTTCAGTACTCGGCCTGCATGCGCCTAGGGCTTCCTTCCCTAGGTGCCCTGTAAGTACTGCCCTTGGGGCCACCTTCCACAGGCTCCTCAGGGTCTGCCTCTGCTGGTCCGTTTTACCTTTTCGTTTTTTCGGCCGCCTGTTGGGCTCTTGGGTGTTCTGTTCTCCCTTGTTACTGGCAGGTACGAGGCAGTTTGCACTGGTAGGGGCGCAGGGTGCTGCACAGCTTTCATTCCCGACATAGCGGCCGGCTCTGTTCCTTGGGGTTCGCTGTCCTCTTGCGGGGTTTTGTTTTTCTTTTTGATTTTGCCTGGTGGGGGGGTTCTGTCCTATTAATTCATTAGTTTTTGCCCTTCCATGGCTCCATTCGGACTGCTCTCCGGTGGTTCATTGCCTGAACCGCGGGGGTTCGACGCGGTCCTTGTCTTTGGGGTTGGTCGCTTCGGGTGACTCATCTGCAGAGTTCTCGGGGTTTGGTTCTCCTGGCGGTTCACGTACAGGGCATGTCCAATGTCTTAGCGAGACAGGGCGTTGGCCTTGTTCCCCTCTCCACGGAGTGGACGGTCGACGACGAGTCCTTCCGTTGGCTTTGCCAGACGTTTGGGCGTCCTGAGGTGGACCTCTTCGCGTCGGCGTGGTCGCGGCGTCTTCCCGTGTATGCGGCGCCCTTCCCCGATCGCGAGGCCGTCGGGGTTGACGCCTTTCGGCTAGACTGGTCGAGGTGGGGGTTCCTGTACCTCTTTCCCCCAGTTCAGCTGTTGCTCCAGGGCCTGACTCTCAGAGACTTACCAGGGGAGAGTTGTCCTCTTGACCCCTTGGTGGCCGGCCCAGCCTTTGTTTCAGGCGCTGGTTGCTCTGTGTCTGAACCCGAGGGTTTTCCGCGGCTCCGCCTCTTTCAGCAGATCGGGCCTGTACGTTACGTGGCTGGTTCGATCTTCTCCTCGAGTCTTCGTGTATGGGTTTTTTGACTAGTTTATCGTCATCTCTATGGTGATCAGGTGGCCTCCTTGTTGGTGTCCCACCTGCGGGCTTCTCGGCGGCAGTACGAAGTTTCCTGGCGGTCCTTCTGTTTCTTTTTGCGTCTTCGTCGTGTTAGTTCCTTGTCTGTTCGGGTGGTCTTGTCCTGCCTCTCGTGGTTGTTTCAGGACAGTCATCTTATGCCTAACACTGTCGCCTCTTATCGTGCGGCGCTGGTGGAGCCGCTTCGGTTTGCCTTCGGTATCTATGTTACGTCTGCGCTGTTTTCGCAAGCTGTCTCGTGCATTGTTTCACCTCCAGCTTGCTCATGCGCCGCCTGATCCGTCCTTGTCTTTGGACAGAGTGCTCGCTTTCCCTTTCGTCTCCTCGTTTCATTGTGGCCCCTTTGGTCTGGGATTGTTTTTCCAAGGCTCTTCTTGTTGGCTTTGGCCTCTGGGGGTCGGGTCGGGGAGCTTCATGCTCTCCTCCGGCGCAGGGGTTTCTGCTCTTTTTGGTCGTGGTGATTGTTTTGTTCGCTTGCAGCTGTCTCTTTCTGGCAAAGANTTCCATGAGTCAGGCCCAGGAGCTGAGTGCATAGGCATATTGACAATCTCTCTTTCAAAGTCTTCCGAGTTTGTGGTAATATCCGTTATATATCTGCAGCTTGAATGTCATTCATAAAGAAGCTGTCTGGGTCATCAACTTTCATGTTGTTTATTGTGTGCTAAACATAGGCTCATACTGGCTTCTTAGAATTTCACTAAATACTCTTGTCGTCCTCTGTATACGTACCTTCATTTGTAATTAACGGTCCAATACTGGTCGAGTTTGTTTTTGATTTTGGTTTTACGTATGTGAAAAAATATTTGATTTTTCCTTATCTCTTGTATAGCTTTCTGTTCCAATTCCATTTCCTCAGAATCATATGATCGCTTCAACGTTTGTTCTATTTCTTCGATCTCCCTGCTTAGGCTTATTTTCCTTGCTTGTGATAGTTGTGTCTGCCGAAGCATTTCCGTTATTTTTTTCCTTCTGTACAGTCGTCTGCGTTCTCTTTCTAGAGTGGTCCTCTTTCTGCCCCTCATAGGCACGTGCTTCAAGCAGACCTTGTAAGCTTCAGCTGTCAGTTGAGCTATTCCCTGTGTGGGAGTTTTGTCGCTTAAGACCGTCTCCCATTGAATGGTGCAAGGTCTACATTCATTTTTTCCCAGTCGATCCTCTTGTTGAAATTGAATTGATTGAATATCCTTCTCGCTTGTTGGGTCTCTTAGACCTAGTACCGTTATTTATGCTAGTTCGTACTTCAATGAGCTTATGGTCTGAGTATGAAGTATCCGGATTGTGATGTCTCTGATTAGTTCATCATTTTTGTGAATATCAAGTCTAGTGTGTTTTCGTTCCTAGTTGGTTCTGTAATCTGTTGATTGAGCGAGAATTTGTCACAGAATCTCAAAAGTTCTCTGACCTGTGGTTGGTTATTTCCCGGGTCATTCCCTGCTATGATATTTGTGTTTGCCATTCTCCATCTTAGATTCGGTAAATTGAAATCTCCAGGGAAGATAATATCTGGAGCTGGGTTTGCTAGGTTATCAAGTATGTTCTCTATTATGTGCATCTGCTCTGAATTCCTCAACCGTTGTATCTGGCGGTTTATATATTAGAATAATAATTAGGTTTAGTTTCTCTACCTTAATTCCAAGTACCTCTACCACCTCATTAGTTGAGTTTAGTAGTTCTGTGCATACCAGGTCCTCTTTAATATACAGACCTACTCCTCCATTTGACCTAGTTTTTCTATCACACCTATATAAATTATAATTTGGAAACCAGATTTCACCATCCATGTAATCTTTTATATGAGTTTTCGTGAATGCCCCAAATATTGAGTTTGACTAATAGGAGGCCATTTATGAACTTTAACTTTATTTCTTGACTTTGGCTTTAAACCTTGAATGTTTGCAAATATGATTGTCCATATTGTGTGTCACTTCTGGAAGGTTTTGGTAGTTCTCCCTCCTCCTTTGGTAGTTCTCCCTCCTCCTCTGACCCAGGCTGTGTTGTTGTGGCAATGGTTTGTCCAGTTTTGGAAGTGATACTGGGGAGTGTGGTAGTCTCTCTGTAGTTGGGGGGTGTAGTATGTGTGGGCTTTATGACGAACCGTAGTCCAGTCTTGGGTATTCCCCCCTTTCCATCCGTACTCCTGCCATGTTTCTTCCTGTGTTTCTCCCTCTTGTTTCTGCCTGCCTCTAAAAAATTTTCAGGGCTATTATATTGAACTTCCTGTCTTATATAGCGCTGTGTACCTCTGACGTGGAAATCAGGGCAATGAAGATCATAGCATTTCCTCTCATTAACTGAGAGTTTGCATAGCTTAGGGTGAAAATATCTACATTCTGTATCAAAACGACATCTGCCTTTCCCTAACCAGTTTCGACATTTCCGTGGGTGCATGAATGAGCATTCCGTGCCTCTGGGCCCATATATGCACTGTCCTTTTGCATAATACAGGTGTACCTGCAAATATTTTCAACTGTGATTGTATTATTCTTGTTTGTACCCGTGCACGACTTGGCTACCTCTGCGTTTTTTGTTACAACTTTCTCATTTCTGCATTCTTTCTCGGTATGGCTTTTATCTTTCTCCTTGTTGCTTTCGTCTTTCTCATTTGTGTTCTCATTCGTCTCATTTTTTTCCCTCCTTATTCATATCACCAGTTTGATGGTGCAAGCAATGTAGGACATTGTGTCGAGGTACACGAAAATGAAGGCAATATTGAAGAGCAAACTGGTAATAGGAGTAAGGAGAGAAACAAAAGGACGAGAACACAAATGAGAGACGAAAGCAACATAATGAAAGATAAGGGCAATACCGAGAAAGAATGCCGAAACAAGAAAGTTGGAACAAAAACACAGGTAGCAAAGTCGTGCATGGGTACTAACAACAAGAATACAAGCACATTAAAATATTTGTAGATATTATGGAAAAGGACAGTGCAGATATGGGACCAGAGGCACAGAATGCACATTCATGCACCCATGGAAATGCCGAAACATGTTGGGGAAAGGCAGATGTTTTGGAACGGATTGTAGGTATTTCCACCCAAGTTATGCACTCTCTCAATGAATGATAAATACTATGATCTCCATTGCCCCGATTTCTACGCGAGAGGTATACAGCGCTATACGAGAGAGGAGGTCCTCGGTCAAATGGCGAGCAATTTGGGTAACGAGCGCCCCGATCGGCGACAATTCGTCTCGCTAGGCGATCGCTCGTTTGAATAACGTCAACACCACATGGTGAAGTCGCGCCGCCTCCAATGACAGTGCTGTTGTGTTGCGCACAACCAGTATCCCTCTGCATCGTTCTGCATATAATTGTGATAATCTTGAGTTGTGTGTGGTTTGTGACTACACTTAATGCACAATGTTTGCAAAGCAGCAGCTTGGTAAAGTGTTGGCAAGGGAAAGAAGAGCCAATCACTGGACATGAAGTAAATCATAGCAAAGCACGAGCATTGTGTTCATGTGGCTGATCTCGCCAGGGAGTATGGCAGGTCTTCCTCAACAATTGGCACCATTTTGAAGAGGAAGGAACAATTTAAGACGCTTGACGTTGTTACGAATCTTGCTAAGATTCATTCATTCGCTTCATTCATTCATTTTAAGATTCATTCAATACTCGTGATTCTTATCTTATTCTCTAATTAATGTTGTATCTAGTATGAGATTTTGTATGTTATATGATTATATATTATAACATGGTATATTGTATGAAGTTTTCGTGTTACAATTCTCATGTATTTCTCCGTGGGCAGTTGACCAGTTTGGGAAATGTTAGCGGCGGAATGTGTTGTCACGCGAGTGGTTATAATTTAATCTTGTTTATTCTCAATATTGACTTGTCAGTAATTGTTATTATATAAACTAATGTCATTGAGCACTCGTAAAAGTAATAATGTCTTTATTATTAATACTCCGACTTATTATTAGAAGTTCCACAATGTATTGTGGATAGTCTGTTGATATTAGGGAGGTGACGCCGTCCTGGCAAGCCAGTATTCCGGCAGTAGCGTGAAGGCGGTGGTCGAGTGTAGTCATGGGTTAAGTTCAGTCCTTGGTGTTGGTTATTTTTAGTTATTATTAGGCTACCTCTCTGGTTAGATGATTGTGGATATTCCCTTTTATGTATTCATGTTCTGGTGATATTGCTCATGCCTCACTAAGAAGTTTTATCTATGTTAATGCAAGTTAGCCGGTTAATAGCAAGTTAGCCGGAGGGAGCCGGTCGGCCGAGCGGACAGCACGCGGGACTTGTGATCCTGTGGTCCTGGGTTCAATCCTAGGCGCCGGCGAGAAACAATGGGCCGAGTTTCTTTCACCTTATGCCCCTGTTACCTAGCAGTAAAAATAGGTACCTGGGTGTTAGTCAGCTGTCACGGGCTGCTTCCTGGGGGTGGAGGCCTGGTCGAGGACCGGGCCGCGGGGACACTAAAAAAGCCCCGAAATCATCTCAAGATAACCTCAAGAAGAAGTTAAAGAATGTTCTGGCTTTCTTACGTACTATTTAATTGTTATGTTTTGTCCCCCTTAGCACAAATATATTGTTCACCTTTTTTATCCAGCGACTTATTGATACCCCTAGACATTTGTTGGCAAGGCCGATTTAATATTTCAACACTGCTGGGTGAAGAACCATATTTAGACTCAAGGGTGGTGACAGACGTGGCCAAAGGAGTTACCAAGGTTACCAAGAAACTTCCAAAACTCCTAGATGATGAAAGGCTGCTGTTGGTCCGGATGAAAGAACGTCAATTACATGGCGATAGTGTGTGAAGCTATCATTTGTGCTAAGGCAAGGATGCTGTATGTGGACCTTGTCAGGAAGATACCAGGTGCGTCTGAAGGCAAGGAATTATTTTAGGCAAGCCATGGATGGTTCGAGAACTTTAGGAAGAGGAGCGTTATACACAATGTTGTGCAACATGGGGAGGCTGCCAGCTCTGATAAAGCTGCTGCTGAGATACTTGTGCCACAGTTCCAGGAATTTGTTGATCGGGAGCAGTTCCTGCCCCCAACAGGTTCAGTTGTGAAGAGACTGGGCCGTTTTGGAAAAAATTGACGAAGAGGACCTACGTCACGCAAGAGGAACAATCTCTGCCTGGCCACAAACCGATGAAGGATCGGCTCGCCCCTCATGCTCTGCGCCAATGCAAGTGGTGATTGCAAGGTAAAGCCACTGCTCATCTACTACTCTGAAAATCCACAAGTGTTCAAGGCGTGTAAGGTGCACAAGACAACTGAATGTGATGTGGAGATCCAACAAGCAGTATTGGGTCATGTGGATCTTCAGTAAATGGGTAAATAATGTTTTCGGCCTCACAGTGAGGAATTTTCTCGTCAAGAAACAGTTACCACTCCAAGGCCTTGCTTGTGCTGGATAATGCACCTGCACATCCTCCACAAATGCAAGATGATCTGTTCCCAGAGAATCAGTTCATCACCAAGTTTCTTCCTCCGAACACCACTCCACCTCATGGACCACAAGTCATTGTTAACTTTAAGAAGCTGCACATGAAGGCTTTGTTGGAGAGGTGAGTACATATGATAGATACCACAGAGCTAACCCTCAAAATTCTGGAAAGACCACTTCAATATCATGGGGGCCCTGCGTTTGATAAGGCCTGGGAAGGAGTGTTACGGAGGACCCTACACTCTGCATGGCAAAACCTGTGGCCAGAGGGTGTCCCTGAGCGAGACTTGGAAGGTTTTCGGTCCTGCACCTGCATCCGCACCTGTGGATGACTTGGATGCGCTTTTAGTGGATGATGTTGCTCTGGGGGCCAAACATTGGGTCTAGAGGTGGATGCCACTTATGTGCAGGAATTAGTGGAGGAGCACAGTGATGAACTGACCACTGATAGGAACTCTTGGAACTGCAGAAAGAGCTGGTGCAACAGGAGGTAAGGGAGCTCTCATCGAGGAAGGTGGTGGTATGAGAGGATGCTGTCCCATCCAGTGAGATCAGGGACGTGTTGGGACTGTTCAAAAAGGTGACTGCATTTGCAGAAAAACTTCACCCTGATAAGGCAGTGACAACATAAGTGAACAAGTTTAATGACAATGTGCTGTCTCTGTTTAGGGACATCTTAAAACGTAGACAACACCAAGTGGCCCTCGATATGGTCTGTGGAAAGGGTGAGAAAAGACGTCCAAGTGATAGTGAACCACAACACGGTCCAAGTGGGGTTAAATTCCCAAGAGCCCACCTGACCCACAGGTGGAGTCTCCCTCCACACCGTAACCCCTCTCCTCCTCCCCACCTCCCAATTGTCTCCCTCAAGCCAGCAACATCTCTTCATAAAGGTAAAGTGGATGTAAAAATGGGAACAGTCAAACAAAACATTTATTTTACATGTACAGTATCGTATTACCAGTGTATAATGCCATTGTTTTTGGGGCTGAAATGGATTATTTCTATTTACATTATTTTCAATGGGGAACTTGGTTTTGAATGATGTCAGTTTCACATGACGACCACAACTTCAGAACATTAAATTCGTTATTCGAATTTCCACTACTTTTTCAAAATTTTCCAAAGTTCCACTGTACTTTGAATTAACCCTTAAACCGCGCATATCATATATAAATGATATCAATGACAAAACCGAAATCGCGCACATCATTTATATATGATTTCGTGTCTAGCGCTATAATTTAAACGCCCCGCCTGGGATAGGGGCAGCTATAGTACAGCCACGACTGATAGTTGCCAGATGCCACCTAGAAAAAAAATCCAGCCCAACATTCTTGGGAGTGAGAGCGTCAGTATTGCGCCGGCCCACGCAGCACGAGCTCACAGCACCACTGTTCAGCTTGTGACCACAGCATCGCCTACAAATGCCAAAATATAAGTGATACTGCTATTATTTAGCAGTGATAGTATTACTGAAGCCCCCTGAATTTGATAAAACTGACCAGGATTCTGATAACAGCTTGATTGTGGAGATATTTAGCGCTGTGCTCGATGGAGGGAGGAGTACAGCTGTGGAGGGAGGATTGTGGCGTTGTCTTCTGACTGTGTGTGGCCACCATTTATTGACTGCACTCACCATACCAGCTTAGTGGTTCGCTATGGTGAACACAAATGTAGATACTTACATATAACGTGTGTATAGTGTGAGATAACAGCGAGAGGAGTAGGTTGGGAGCCGCCATTTTGGTGAGAGGAGCGTCGTCTGCAGGAATTATCGTGTTGTTTACCTGTGACCACAAAGGGTCTTTGGGCACCATACCAGCTTATTTGTACAAGTATGGTGAATAAAACAGGTAGATACTTATATATAATGTGTGTATATAGCATAATAACACCACAACCAATATTGTTGGAGGAGAAATATTAGTGCGTGTGGCCTTGAGGGTGGCCGCCGATCAGCTGACTGTGGAGTAGCTACGTCTTTGTGCGTTTACTCACCATACAAGCTTAGATGTACAGTTATGGTGAACAAAACATGTAAATACGTATATATAACGTCTGTGTATAGTGAATAAATGCAAAAACAGTATTGTGGGAGGTAAATGAGGGTGAGTGAGGTGGTGTTGAGGGAGGGCGTGGCAGTGAGTGGCTCGCTGGTGTGTGGCGGCCACTCCTCGTTGCTTTTTGACTCACAAGACCAACTTAGTAGTTCGTTATGGTGAACAAAACATGCAGATACTTATATATAACCTGTGTATATAGTGTAACAACAGCAAAACTATTTGTTTATTGTTTTATGAACATGATAATTGAATCACTTATATGCACACCATAATTTTGAGTACAGCGATGGTTCACACATTTTATAATATAAATATACCACAATTCACTGTATGGAATAATATTACTGCAAAAAAACTAAGAAAAAATCAATCAGAGACATTGAAATAATAAGGAAATAATATATTTGTGGCAACTGCCGTCTGACAGCTCGGGCGGAGTAGACCTCGTCTGGCGAAGGCTCTGCCAACGCCCCTTTTTTGCCACACTTCCCTACCCTACTGCGGCTAAAATATGCTACCTACGATTTTTTTGTTATTTTTTCCGTGATCAGGGAACAAAAATAAACAATTCTATAAGACGAAAGAATTTTTTGGATTTTTTTTTTGTTGCGCCTGTGGTGTGAATTCCATTTGGGCCCCTAGCGGTTTGAGGGTTAATGTAGAAAAAATAAACCTAATTCTAATATATAAACCCCCAGATACAACGGTTGAGGAATTCACAGAGCAGATGCACAAAATAGAGAACATCCTTGATAATCTAGCGAACCCAGCACCAGATATCTTCCTTGGAGATTTTAATTTACCAAGTCAAGATGGAGAATGACAAACATGGCAGAGAACAACCCGGGAAATAACCAACCACAGGTCAGAACTTTTGAGTTGCTGTGGCAAATTCTTGCTCAAACAACAGATCACAGAACTACTAGGAACGAAAACACAGACTAGTTCATCATTGTTTATGAATAACAAATCAGATGCATTACAATCTCAGATACTACATACTCGGACCATAAGCTCATTGAAGTGCAAACTAGTATAAATATAGGTAGTAGGGCGAAGACCCCCAACAAGCAAGGAGTATGCAATCAATTCAATTTCAATAATATGAGGATCAACTGGGAGAAAATAAATGTAGACCTTGCAAACATTCAATGTGAGACTGTCTTAAGCGACAAAACTCCCACTCGGTGAATAGCTCAATTGACAGCTGAAGCATACAAGGTCTGCTTAAAGCACGTGTCTGAGGAGGGTCAGAAAGAAGACCACTAGAAAGAACGCAGGCGACTATATAGAAGGGAAAAAATAACGGAAATGCTTAGGCAGACACGACTAACACAAAGGAAAATAAACCCAAACAGGGAGATCGAAGAAATAGAACAAACGTTGAAGCAATCATACGAGTGAGGAAATGGAATTGGAACAAAGCTATACAAGAGAAAAATCGGATATTTTTTCACATTCGCTAAATCAAAGTCAAAACCCTCCACCAGTATTGGACTTAATTACAACTGAAGGTACATACACAGAGGACAACAAAAATTAGTGAAATTCTAAGACAGTATGAGGCTATGTTTAGCACACCAATAAACATGAAACTCTGAAGACTTTGAAAGAGAAATTGACAATATGCCCATGCACTCTGCTCATGGGCTGGATTCGTTGAATTCAATATTCATTAAGAAATGTAAAGTACCAGTAGTGCGAGCGCTCAGCATAATATGGAGAAAGCCTGGATACAGGGGAGATACCAGCTGCACTTAAATCAGCAGATATAGCTCCACTACACAAGGGGGGTATTAAAGCCTTGGCAAAAAAACTATAGACTAGTTGCACTAACATCTCAGATAATAACAGTTTTTGAAAGTGATTAGGAATCAAATTTCTAGTTTTATGGAGAATAATGGACTACACAATCCAGGACAACATGGATTTTGAGCGGGAAGATACTGTGTGTCAGTTACTCAACCACTATGACAAAATCACAGAAGCTCTAGAAGAAAAGCAAAATGCAGATGTTGTATACACAGACTTTGCAAAGGCATTCAACAAATGTGACCATGGAGTGATAGCACACAAAATGAGGTCAATGGGAATAACTGGTAAAGTAGGATGCTGGATACTATATCCTGTTGAACAGAAAGAATAACAATCAAATAAAATCGAGCCCAAGCACAGTTAAAAGCTCTGTACCTCAAGGTACAGTTCTTGCACCACTGCTTTTCCTTATTCTCATATCAGATATAAAATGTTGACTTGTATTTTTGACTCATCCTTTGCAGATGACAAAAATCAGCATGAAAATTACCTCTGCGGAAGACATTGAAACTACAAGCAGATATCAACAAAGTTTTCAATTGAGCAGCAGAAAATACATGTTTAACATT
>WNGS01165503.1:18337362-18363145 GCA_020271785.1 Procambarus virginalis | reverse complement strand
ATTGAAGGGCATAGGTGGCAAAATAGCCACAATCGGAGAGCACGTATAAACAGCAGAGTCTTCGGCTGTTCAAACGTCCTCCCAGCGCACTACTCTAAGAAATTTGCCGGAACGACCCGTGGACATAAAGAGAAAACGGAGGTTTCCAAGAGAATCTCCGGACCAACCGGGCTTGCGGTGGGTATGTGGGCCGATGGGCCACTCCTAAAGCAAACACCGGTGGACAGCGTCACATAGTCGAGCCTGGCCTCGGCCGGGCTTGGAGGCAGCGGTAGTGAAGCGAGTACTGAGCATATCGAGACGGGACAAAACAAGTGACTTACAGAGGTACAAACCATTGTGATGGGACTTCCCTGGATTTGAGGAAGTTTCATCAATCCATTCCGATAAGTGTTTCTGGCTGGACCGTTATATTTGCTGGTTTATTGCTCCCTAAAGTTAGATCGTCTGACATCATTTTTCCAATACTTGCACATGCTGTTTTTCTACTATGGGAAGAATTCGATATGATGTTTTGATTACCTGTATTTGTTTTCAGATCCTCATTTTTGCCGTAAGTACCTGAATTATCACTTTAAAACATGTTATTTTCTGCTGCCAATGAAAACTTTGTTGACATCTGCTTGTAGTTTTTCAATGTCTTCAGCAGAGGTAATTTTTGCGATTTTGTGTCATCTGCAAAGACGAACAAACGTGACAAGTCAATTTGTTATATCAGATATGAGAATAAGGAACAGTAGCGGTGAAACTGACCCTTGAGGTACAGAGCTTTAACTGCTTGGCTGATTTTATTGATTGACTGTTACTCTGTTCTGTTCAACAGGAAATTAGTACCAGGTCCTACTTTTCCAGTTATATTCCCATTGACCTCATGTGTGACTATACCCCATGGTACATTTGTGAACGCCGTTGCAAAAGTCGTGTATACAACATCGGCATTTTGCTTTTCTTCTAGGGCTTCTGTGATTTTGTCATAGTATTAACTAAGTGATTACAGTTAGTACAGGATGAGAGGATACGCTCGTTGTGTCCCGTCTTCCCAGCACTCTTGTCATATAACAACTTTGAAACTACTGACTCGTCTTGGCCTCCACCACCTTCTCCCCTAACTTGTTCCACCTCTACCACCCCCCTGTTTGCGAAAGTGAATTTTATACATATTTCTTCGTTGCATTGTGTTTAGTTAGTTTTATATCTATGACCTCTTGTTCTTAAAGTTCCAGGTCTCAGGAAATCTTCCCTATCGATTTTATCAATTCCTGTTACTATTTGTATGTAGTGATCATATCACCTCTTTTCTTCTGTCTAGTTTTGGCATATAATGCCTCTAACCTCTCCTCGTAGCTCTTGCCCTTCAGTTCTGGGAGCCAGTTAGTAGCATGTCTTTGCACCTTTTCCAGTTTGTTGATGTGCTTCTTAAGATATGGGCACCACACAACCGCTGCATATTCTAGCTTGGCCTAACAAAAGTCGTGAACAATTTCTTTAGTATATCGCCATCCATGTATTTAAAAGCAATTCTGAAGTTGGAAAGCGTGGCATAGGCTCCTCGCACAATATTCTTTATGTGGTCCTCAGGTGATAGTTTTCTATCTAGAACCACCCCTAGATCTCTTTCTTTATCAGAATTCTTTAAAGATTTCTCACATAATATATAGGTTGTGTGGGGTCTATGTTCTCCTATTCCACATTCCATAACATGGCATTTATTAACATTGAATTCCATTTGCCAAGTGGCACTCCATGTACTTATTTTGTCCAGGTCATCTTGAAGGGCATGACAATCATCTAAGTTTTTATCCTTCCTATTATCTTAGCATCATCAGCAAACATGTTCATATAATTCTGTATACCAACTGGTAGATCATTTATGTAGACAATAAACATCACTGGTGCAAGAACTGAACCCGTGGTACTCCACTTGTGACATTCTCCAGTCCGATACATTGCCTCTGATCACTGCCCTCATTTTTCTATCAGTCAGAAAATTTTTCATCCATGTTAGAAGCTTACCTGTCACCCCTCCAATATTTTCCAGTTTCCAGAACAACCTCTTATGTGGAACTCTGTCGAAAGCCTTTTTTAAGTCCAGATAGATGCAGTCAACCCAACCATCTCTTTCCTGTAATATCTCTGTTGCTCGGTCATAGAAACTGAGTAAATTCGATACACAGGATCTTCCCGATCGAAAACCATACTGTCTGATATTATATCATTTCTCTCCAGGTGTTCTACCATTTAGTTTTAATTATTTTTTCCAATATTTTGACTATTACACTTGTCAATGATACCGGTCTATAGTTAAGGGGGTCTTCCCTGCTTCCACTTTTGTAGATTGGAACTATGTTAGCCTTTTTCCACACATCAGCTACAACTCCTGTAAACAGGGATGCCTGAAAAATCAGTTGAAGAGGAATGCTGAGCTCAGGTGCACATTCTCTCAGAACCCATGGCGAAACTCCATCTGGACCAACTGCTTTGTTCTTATTTAGCTCCTTGAGCATTTTTTCCACTTCATCTCTAGACACCTCTATGTGCTCTATGTTGTTCTCTGGAATTCTTATTGTATCTGGTTCCCTGAAGAATTCATTTTGTACAAACACACTTTGGAACTTTTCGTTTAATGTTTCACACATTTCCTTTTCGTTTTCCGTGAATCTATTTCCCATTTTCAACCTCTGAATATTATCCTTTACCTGCAATTTGTTGTTTATGAATTTATAGAATAGACCTGGTTCTGTTTTACAATTGTCTGCAATCCCTTTTTCAAAATTTCTTTCTGCCTCTCTCCTCACTGCCGTGTAGTTTCTCCCATCTTTGTATCGCTGGTATGTTTGGGGGTTTGGCCTCTTCCTGTATTGATTCCATTTTTGTGACTTTTGGTCTCTGGCCCTCTCTCACTTTCTGTTGAACCAATTTTGTTTCCTAGTTCTGCTTCTCTGTTTTGGTATAAATTTTTTTGTTCCTTTATCATATATTTCACAAAATTTGACATACATCTCATTCACTTCCTTGCCTAGCAACAAGTCTGTCCAATTATACTCACTAAAAATTTTTCTAAGGTTGCCATAATGTCCTCTCCTAAAATCAGGTTTTTCAATTGCATTGACTCTTATTTTCTTCCAGATTATATCGCATTGCATACTTTATTCCCAAAAAGACATGGTCACTTTTACCCAAGGGAGGAAGGTACTGAATGTCAAATATTTCTTCCTCCTTCCTGGCAAATATCAAATCTAGCATGGAAGGAACGTCCCCTTCCCTCATCCTCGTAGCTTGTTTAACATGTTGATACAAGAATTAGAGGAAATAGTCCAAGAGTCATTGCATTAGACAACCAACGGCTAAAATAGCGGGGGTCCAAGAGCTAGAGGATCGCACACACACACACTGAACATTCTATCATTTAACACACTCCCACATTACACTTTTACTAGTGGTTGAGTAACTGTGACAGACAGGATCTTCCCGCTCTAAATCCATGTTGTCCTGGGTTGTACAATTCATTGTTTTCCATAAAACTAGAAATTTGATTCCTAATCACTCTTTCAAACACTTATTATGTGTGATGTTAGTGCAACTGGCCTATAATTTTTTGCCAAGGCTTTACTCCCTCCCCTTGTGCAACGGAGCTATATCTGCAGATTTAAGTGCTGCTGGTATCTCCCCTGTATCTAGGCTCTTTCTCCATATTACGCCGAGTGCTCTCCCTACTGGTACTTTACATTTCTTTATGAATATTGAATTCCATGAGTCAGGCCCAGGAGCTGAGTGCATAGGCATATTGACAATTTCTTTCAAAGTCTTCCGAGTTTGTGGTAATATCAGTTATATTATCTGCAGCTTGAATGTCATTCATAAAGAAGCTGTCTGGGTCATCAACTTTCATGTTGTTTATTGGTGTGCTAAACATAGGCTCATACTGGCTTCTTAGAATTTCACTAATCTTTGTCGTCCTCTGTATACGTACCTTCATTTGTAATTAACGGTCCAATACTGGTCGAGGTTTTTGATTTTGGTTTTGCGTATGTGAAAAAATATTTCTGATTTTTCCTTATCTCTTGTATAGCTTTCTGTTCCAATTCCATTTCCTCAGACTCTCATGATCGCTTCAACGTTTGTTCTATTTCTTCGATCTCCCTGCTTAGGCTTATTTTCCTTGCTTGTGATAGTTGTGCCTGCCGAAGCATTTCCGTTATTTTTTTCCTTCTGTACAGTCGTCTGCGTTCTCTTTCTAGAGTGGTCCTCTTTCTGCCCCTCATAGGCACGTGCTTCAAGCAGACCTTGTAAGCTTCAGCTGTCAGTTGAGCTATTCCCTGTGTGGGAGTTTTGTCGCTTAAGACCATCTCCCATTGAATGGTTGCAAGGTCTACATTCATTTTTTCCCAGTCGATCCTCTTGTTGAAATTTAATTGATTGAATATTCCTTCTCGCTTGTTGGGTCTCTTAGACCTAGTACCGTTATTTATGCTAGTTCGTACTTCAATGAGCTTATGGTCTGAGTATGAAGTATCTGAGATTGTGATGTCTCTGATTAGTTCATCATTGTTTGTGAATATCAAGTCTGGTGTGTTTTCGTTCCTAGTTGGTTCTGTAATCTGTTGATTGAGCGAGAATTTGTCACAGAATCTCAAAAGTTCTGACCTGTGGTTGGTTATTTCCCGGGTCATTCCCTGCTATGATATTTGTGTTTGCCATTCTCCATCTTAGATTCGGTAAATTGAAATCTCCAGGGAAGATAATATCTGGAGCTGGGTTTGCTAGGTTATCAAGTATGTTCTCTATTATGTGCATCTGCTCTGTGAATTCCTCAACCGTTGTATCTGGCGGTTTATATATTAGAATAATAATTAGGTTTAGTTTCTACCTTAATTCCAAGTACCTCTACCACCTCATTAGTTGAGTTTAGTAGTTCTGTGCATACCAGGTCCTCTTTAATATACAGACCAACTCCTCCATTTGACCTAGTTTTTCTATCACACCTATATAAATTATAATTTGGAATCCAGATTTCACCATCCATGTAATCTTTTATATGAGTTTCCGTGAATGCCCCAAATATTGAGTTTGACTAATAGGAGGCCATTTATGAACTTTAACTTTATTTCTTGACTTTGGCTTTAAACCTTGAATGTTTGCAAATATGATTGTCCATATTGTGTGTCACTTCTGGAAGGTTTTGGTGGTTCTCCCTCCTCTTTGCCACAACAACACAGCCTGGGTCAGGGTAATGTCCAG
The DNA here is from genome assembly GCA_020271785.1 of Procambarus virginalis. Classification (NCBI taxonomy): domain Eukaryota; kingdom Metazoa; phylum Arthropoda; class Malacostraca; order Decapoda; family Cambaridae; genus Procambarus; species Procambarus virginalis. Next base: position 18,357,907 of record WNGS01165503.1, on the reverse strand, counting down.
TTTTGGAAGTGATACTGGGGAGTGTGGTAGTCTGTGTAGTTGGGGGGTGTAGTATGTGGGGGCTTGATGACGAACCGTAGTCCAATCTTGGGTATTCCCCCCTCTCCATCCGTACTCCTGCCACGTTTCTTCCTGTCTGTTTCTCCCTCTGTTTCTGCCTGCCTCTAAAAAATTTTCAGGGCTATTATATTGAACTTCCTGTCTTATATAGCGCTGTGTACCTCTGACGTGGAAATCAGGGCAATGAAGATCATAGCATTTCCTCTCATTAACCGAGAGTTTGCATAGCTTAGGGTGAAAATATCTACATTCTGTATCAAAACGACATCTGCCTTTCCCTAACCAGTTTCGACATTTCCGTGGGTGCATGAATGAGCATTCCGTGCCTCTGGGCCATATATGCACTGTCCTTTTGCATAATACAGGTGTACCTGCAAATATTTTCAACTGTGATTGTATTATTCTTGTTTGTACCCGTGCACGACTTGGCTACCTCTGCGTTTTTTGTTACAACTTTCTCATTTCTGCATTCTTTCTCGGTATGGCTTTTATCTTTCTCCTTGTTGCTTTCGTCTTTCTCATTTGTGTTCTCATTCATCTCATTTTTTCCCTCCTTATTCATATCACCAGTTTGATGGTGCAAGCAATGTAGGACATTGTGTCGAGGTACACGAAAATGAAGGCAATATTGAAGAGCAAACTGGTAATAGGAGTAAGGAGAAACAATGAAAAGGACGAGAACACAAATGAGAGACAACAGCAACATAATGAAAGATAAGGGCAATACCGAGAAAGAATGCCGAAACGAGAGAGTTGGAACAAAAACACAGGTAGCAAAGTCGTGCATGGGTACTAACAACAAGAATACAAGCACATTAAAATATTTGCAGATATTATGGAAAAGGACAGTGCAGATATGGGACCAGAGGCCCGGAATGCACATTCATGCACCCATGGAAATGCAGAAACATGTTGGGGAAAGGCAGATGTTTTGGAACGGATTGTAGGTATTTCCACCCAAGTTATGCACTCTCAATGAATGATAATACTATGATCTCCATTGCCCCGATTTCTACGCGAGAGGTATACAGCGCTATACGAGAGAGGAGGTCCAATATAATAGCCCGGATTTTTTTTTAGAGGCAAGCAGACTCAGAGGGAGGAACAGACAGGCAAAAATGTTGCAGGAGTACGGGTGGGGAGGGGGGAATGCCTAAGACCACTACGTTTGTCATCAAGCCCCCACACACACACTACACCCCCACAACTACACAAACCACCACACTCCACAGTACCAACTCCAAAACTGGACAAACCATTGCCAGACCAGCACACTCTGGGTCAGGGTGTGCTGGGTCAGAACTACCAAAACCCTCCAGAAGTGACCCTCCAGAAGTGACAATAGGGACAATCATTCATAATTTGCAAACATACAAGGTCTAAAGTTAAAGTCAAGAAATAAGGTCAAGTTCATAAATGGCCTATTACAGTCAAACTCAATATTTAGGGCAGTCACAGAAACTCGTGAAATATTACATGGATAGTTAAATCTGGATTCCAAATTATAATTTATATAGATGTGATAGAGAAAATAGGTCAAATGGAGGAGTAGGTCTGTATACTGTATTAAAGAGGACCTGGTATGCACAGAGTATTAAACTCTACTAATGAGGTAGTTAGAGGTACAGTTGAACCTCTAGTGACGACCGCCTCAAATGGCGAGCAATTTGGGTAACGAGCGCCCCGATCGGCGATAATTCGTCTAGCTAGGCGATCGCTCGTTTAAATAACGTCAACACCACATGGTGAAGTCGCGCCGCCTCCAATGACAGTGCTGTTGTGTTGCGCACAACCAGTATCCCTCTGCATCGTTCTGCATATAATTGTAATTACCTAAGTGTAATTACCTAAGTGTAGTTACAGGATGAGAGCTACGCTCGTGGTGTCCCGTCTTCCCAGCACTCTTTGTCATATAACGCTTTGAAACTACTGACGGTCTTGGCCTCCACCACCTTCTCCCCCAACTTGTTCCAACCGTCTACCACTCTGTTTGCGAAAGTGAATTTTCTTATATTTCTTCGGCATCTGTGTTTAGCCAGTTTATATCTATGACCTCTTGTTCTTGAAGCTCCAGGTCTCAGGAAATCTTTCCTGTCGATTTTATCAATTCCTGTTACTATTTTGTATGTAGTGATCATATCACCTCTTTTTCTTCTGTCTTCTAGTTTTGGCATATTTAATGCTTCTAACCTTTCCTCGTAGCTCTTACCCTTCAGTTCTGGGAGCCACTTAGTAGCATGTCTTTGCACCTTTTCCAGTTTGTTGATGTGCTTCTTAAGATATGGGCACCAAACAACAGCTGCATATTCTAGCTTTGGCCTAACAAAAGTCATGAACAATTTCTTTAGTATATCCCCATCCATGTATTTAAAAGCAATTCTGAAGTTAGAAAGCATAGCATAGGCTCCTTGCACAATATTCTTTATGTGGTCTTCAGGTGATAGTTTTCTATCTAGAACCACCCCTAGATCTCTTTCTTTATCAGAGTTCTTTAAAGATTTCTCACATAATATATAGGTTGTGTGGGGTCTATGTTCTCCTATTCCACATTCCATAACATGACATTTATTAACATTAAATTCCATTTGCCAAGTGGTGCTCCATATACTTATTTTATCCAGGTCTTCTTATATTGTGATAATCTTGAGTTGTGTGTGGTTTGTGACTACACTTAATGCACAATGTTTGCAAAGCAGCAGCTTGGTAAAGTGTTGGCAAGGGAAAGAAGAGCCAATCACTGGACATGAAGTAAATCATAGCAAAGCACAAGCATTGTGTTCATGTGGCTGATCTCGCCAGGGAGTATGGCAGGTCTTCCTCAACAATTGGCACCATTTTGAAGAGGAAGGAACAATTTAAGACGCTTGACGTTGTTACGAATCTTGCTAAGATTCATTCATTTGCTTCATTCATTCATTTTAAGATTCATTCAATACTCTTAATTCTTATCTTATTCTCTAATTAATGTTGTATCTAGTATGAGATTTTGTATGTTATATGATTATATATTATAACTTGGTATATTGTATGAAGTTTTCGTGTTACAATTCTCATGTATTTCTCCGTGGGCAGTTGACCAGTTTGGGAAATGTTAGCGGCGGAATGTGTTGTCACGCGAGTGGTTATAATTTAATTTGTTTATTCTCAATATTGACTTGTCAGTAAGTTATTATATAAACTAATGTCATTAAGTACTCGTAAAAGTAATAATGTCTTTATTATTAATACTCCGACTTATTATTAGAAGTTCCACAATGTATTGTGGATAGTCTGTTGATATTAGGGAGGTGACGCCGTCCTGGCAAGCCAGTATTCCGGCAGTAGCGTGAAGGCGGTGGTCGAGTGTAGTCATGGGTTAAGTTCAGTCCTTGGTGTTGGTTATTTTTAGTTATTATTAGGCTACCTCTCTGGTTAGATGATTGTGGATATTCCCTTTTATGTATTCATGTTCTGGTGATATTGCTCATGCCTCACTAAGAAGTTTTATCGATGTTAATGCAAGTTAAAGAATGTTCTGGCTTTCTTACGTACTATTTAATTGTTATGTTTTGTCCCCCTTAGCACAAATATATTGTTCACCTTTTTTATTCAGTGACTTATTGATACCCCTAGACATTTGTTGGCAAGGCCGATTTAATATTATTTCAACACTGCTGGGTGAAGAACCATATTTAGACTCGAGGGTGGTGACAGACGTGGCCAAAGGAGTTACCAAGGTTACCAAGAAACGTCCAAAACTCCTAGATGATGAAAGGCTGCTGTTGGTCCGGATGAAAGAACGTCAATTACATGGCGATAGTGTGTGAAGCTATCATTTGTGCTAAGGCAAGGGTGCTGTATGTGGACCTTGTCAGGAAGATACCAGGTGCGTCTGAAGGCAAGGAATTATTTTAGGCAAGCCATGGATGGTTCGAGAACTTTAGGAAGAGGAGCGTTATACACAATGTTGTGCAACATGGGGAGGCTGCCAGCTCTGATAAAGCTGCTGCCGAGATACTTGTGCCACAGTTCCAGGAATTTGTTGATCGGGAGCAGTTCCTGCCCCAACAGGTTCAGTTGTGAAGAGACTGGGCCGTTTTGGAAAAAATTGATGAAGAGGACCTACATCACGCAAGAGGAACAATCTCTGCCTGGCCACAAACCGATGGAGGATCGGCTCGCCCCTCATGCTCTACGCCAATGCAAGTGGTGATTGCAAGGTAAAGCCACTGCTCATCTACCACTGAAAATCCACGAGTGTTCAAGGCGTGTAAGGTGCACAAGACAACTGAATGTGATTTGGAGATCCAACAAGCAGTCCTGGGTCATGTGGATCTTCAGTAAATGGGTAAATAATGTTTTCGGCCTCACAGTGAGGAATTTTCTCGTCTAGAAACAGTTACCACTCCAAGGCCTTGCTTGTGCTGGATAATGCACCTGCACATCCTCCACAAATGCAAGATGATCTGTTCCCAGAGAATCAGTTCATCACCAAGTTTCTTCCTCCGAACACCACTCCACCTCATGGACCACAAGTCATTGTTAACTTTAAGAAGCTGCACATGAAGGCTTTGTTGGAGAGGTGAGTACATATGATACCACAGAGCTAACCCTCAAAATTCTGGAAAGACCCACTTCAATATCATGGGGGCCCTGCGTTTGATAAGGCCTGGGAAGGAGCGTTACGGAGGACCCTACACTCTGCATGGCAAAACCTGTGGCCAGAGGGTGTCCCTGAGCGAGACTTGAAGGTTTCTGTCCTGCACCTGCATCCGCACCTGTGGATGACTTGGATGCGCTTTTAGTGGATGATGTTGCTCTGGGGGCCAAACATTGGGTCTAGAGGTGGATGCCACTTATGTGCAGGAATTAGTGGAGGAGCACAGTGAGAACTGACCACTGATAGGACTCTTGGAATGCAGAAAGAGCTGGTGCAACAGGAGGTAGGGAGCTCTCATCGAGGAAGGGTGGTGGTATGAGAGGATGCTGTCCCATCCAGTGAGATCAGGGACGTGTTGGGACTGTTCAAAAAGGTGACTGCATTTGGCAGAAAAACTTCACCCTGATAAGGCAGTGACAACAAAGTGAACAAGTTTAATGACAATGTGCTGTCTCTGTTTAGGGACATCTTAAACGTAGACAACACCAAGTGGCCCTCGATATGGCTGTGGAAAGGGTGAGAAAAGACGTCCAAGTGATAGTGAACCACAACACGGTCCAAGTGGGGTTAATTCCAAGAGCCCACCTGACCCACAGGTGGAGTCTCCTCCACGCCGTAACCCCTCTCCCTCTCCTCCCCCCACCTCCCAATTGTCTCCCTCAAGCCAGCACATCTCTTCATAAAGGTAAAGTGGATGTAAAAATGGAAACAGTCAAACACAAAAATTTATTTTACATGTACAGTATCGTATTACCAGTGTATAATGCCATTGTTTTTGGGCTGAAATGGATTATTTCTATTACATTATTTTCAATGGGGAACTTGGTTTTTAATGATGTCAGTTTCACATGACGACCACAGCTTCAGAACATTAAATTCGTTATTCGACATTTCCACTACTTTTCAAAATTTTCCAAAGTTCCACTGTACTTTGAATTAANAAATTTGTCGAGAAAATCAAGCTGTGAGCCACAACCAGGACCTAGTGGTACTCTGGCAAAACGTGCCAGAGTGCACACCAGAAAGGTCCTGGGGACTCCCCTTCCAAACAGTAACACCTCACCTCACCATCTTCCATACGCCTACAGCATTCATCAACAAGGGTTTTGGGGTAGTCGGGAACGGATTAATTAATTTCCCATTATTTCTTATGGGGAAATTAGCTTCGGAATACGAGCTGTCTCCAGGAACGGATTAAACTCTTAAACCGAGGTACCACTGTACTCTTGTTATTTACCGGTTTATTCCAGGGCTCTTATTACACTGCAGTTTTTACCCCAAACCAAGTAATAAGAATAAATTTATTGGCCTGAACAACAGTGTGATAAAACAAATATTGCAACTGATAATTACATTAGGCTAAGCTATTAAAATTTTAGCGATTGTAGATTGGAAGCGTGTGCCGATATGAATCTGATTTCACTGCAGAAATTGTATATTAATTTATTAAGTTCTAAAAACTGTAGACCTCTCAGGTGGACAAAGCAGCGATTGACCCTACAAGTGATCCTTCAGAGGCAAATTACTTGGGAAATACAGCATCGATACTGCAGTTGTGTGTTCTTTAAACTTTTGTTTTCAGAGTAGTCTAATAACAATGTCTTAATTTAAATAATGTCATTTAATTGGGTATAATTTTATATAGATTTATGCCTAGACAATTTATTTTTTTGAAAATTCAGGGGAAAGAGATTGGAGAGGTAAAATAATCCAAAGGTGCATTAAATTAAATGGGTTAGAGGTGCTACCAGAGCTGGAAGGAAACGGGGGTTGTTATGATCAGTGATAAACGTGTACAAAAATAGTAACAGGAATCTACAAAATTGAAAATTATTCTCAATTTAACCGAGAACAAGTACATAGGCGCAGACTAAAGAAAAGCTGCTGAAAAAACATTAGAAAGCTCGCCTTCACAAACACTGGTAGACGGAACAAGTTGCAAGTAGGTGGAGGCAACATCCTTCAGTAGTATCAGTGTCATGACAATACTGGCAAGATGGGGGACAAACATGGCTCTCATCCTTTAAACTAGTGTAATTACACTTGTGTATACTCCTTAGTAGTAATTACCCATTTTATCCACTGGCTATCCTAGTGTATTAGTCAAATTTTTCAAGTTAATTAAATTACATACATTTGGGTACAAAAATCTGATCAGTTTGGGAGAACCAAGGAGGGCTAAAGACATGACAACTACTTTACAATAACTGCCAAAAAGCACAAATCCCAGAGAGCTATATACCACCATCTGTTACATGCAAACTCTTTAATGCTCTGCACCGAGAAATCACATTAACGTGAGGCGACGAGTCACAACGTGGCTAAAGTACGTTTACCAGACTACACACTAGAAGGTGAAGGGACGACGACGTTTCGGTCCGTCCTGGACCATTCTCAAGTCGATCGACTTAAGAATGGTCCAGGACGGACCGAAACGACCAGACACATTCCTGGATGGACAACACATTAACGTGATTTATCTATACTCTTCTTTAATACCATCATTCGGCATGCCAAAACCAGAGTGGATTGACAGTGTGTGTCTATAGTCATATGCGGCAAAGAATTTAGAAAGGACAGGACTCGAAGGAACACTAAAAAGGCAACAATTTTTAAAATACAGTATCTTTTAAAATCACAACAAGAGGCTGAACAATATTCTTCTCTATGTACCTGGATGGGGTTCAAGGAGTTCTCCCCAAACCTGGCACGACTTGTGTAATGCAAGTAGAATCAGTCTTAGGAATTGGCTATTCACACATTTGATACCAATCAATTGCTTTAATTCTTAAACATTTTAAACCATCATGTCGAGGATTCATACCACAGGAGCAATTTAACTAGTTTGAAACTAGTACTTTAACAAGTTTACAAATCATTCAAATACTTTTAAAACCTTTGTAAACAAAAAGCCTTCAGGATAAAAATAGATAAATCTATTTCATTTTTAATTCTTTAACAATGGTACAGATTTTAGACTGGTGACCAAATACAATATAAATTAAGGACATTTAATCATTCATAATGACTAGACACCGTTACAGTTTACTAATCAAATCAAAGTTAAAACTCCAATACAAGTCTTCCAATAGAATAACAGTGAAAAAAAGGAGATTAGCATCCTTATTTCCATGTACATTACTTTGCCTTGCCTTGGGCTGCCACCGCTTCCATTGCTTTACGAACAGTCTCTTCGTCTCCCAAGAACTTCATGGAAACAACAGGTTTCAGATCCGCATCCAACTCGTACACAAAGGGAATGCCAGTAGGTAGGTTCAGACCCATGATTGCTTCATCCGACATGGCTGTAAATAGTAAGTTTTTGTTAGAACTACCACCCATCTTTTATTACATATTTTGCACTAATGCATGTGGACATTGGTAAAGGTATCTTCTATGTGCAGTATAGAAAAATACGTAACAGTTTAATGAAGGCATTAATATACAATGCTCATTGCTGTTATAGTTAGGTTTAGTTTCAATATATTTAACATTCTATCTTGGTAGAAATCATTTGCTACCTATTTAAGAGTAAAATATTAATATACAATTACCATTTAAGTGAAAACCATGCAGAGCAGCACACCAAAAAATCAAAATTAAGCAATCGTGTCCATTTAGAGAAATGGACAAATCAAACCACCACCGGCAGTGACTATATCGAGCACCTGCTCAAGCCATCTTTACAACAAATTATAATGTGGTTGGGGGACAGGCAGCAAGTACATGCATACATGTTAGGCTCATATCCAGGACACCCCCAGCTCTAATTACTGACTCCACAAGTTGGCTAAACCTTTGGTACCTATTTACTGCTAGGTGAACAGGTGCTTTAGGCAATAGGAAACGCGCCAAACCGTTTCTATCCTGCCCAAGATTTGAACCAGAAATTCCCTAATGTTCAGGATACCTGATCAACCAGACATCACGCTACATGCAGCCACATCAAACAGCCTGGTTGACCAGCCAGCCAGCCAGCAAAGTAACCAAACATGAGGTCAGAGATTGGGCTGCAAGTATGACGATTTTCTGACTTTTACAGAATCAAGTAGTATGCAAATTTGCATTTATTACCAACAGTTATACTAATAAACATGACCTGCGAAGTAATTTTTAAACAAAATTTATTTGTACCATTTCAATATGTCAATCATGTATAAAAGACCAAACATCTCCTACAGTGCTTTAGTGTTCACCTAGTCTAGAAATCCATAATTGAGAACTATTATACTATAGACGTTCACCTACTATATGCTATGCCTTTATCATTAACAATTACATTTACTGTACTTTCATCATGACCCCATACATGTATCAATGAAGGTGATGCCATAACACTGCTACACCATTGTCAAAACCTCAAACCACACGACAACCTGCTCTTAAATTGTTGACAGTACAGGTATTTATATTCAAGTGTCAGTATCATACATGCCCATCACTCTAAAGTTAAAGTATTTCACACTGCAAAAACTTCATACAAAACCACATTTGTAAGCCATTTGATGCAAATTTGATCTGATCTTTTCTGCAACCACTCGTCTATAAACTCATTTCTTCCAATACAACTACACATTACTTTGTAAACCAATGCCTCAAGTTCATTCACTAATTATTTTTGTATCTTAGAACTAAGTCACTATACCAGGGTTTTTTTTGGTAAATTCTCCTTGCACACTATTCCATCACTTCATTCAGTCATTCCTGCATTTAACCAGCACCAGCTTTCTCAATTTGCTTCCCCATCAATTTACTGCAGTATCTTCATTACTACACACTCCCATACAGGTGTCGTGTCTCACTATTCTCAAGTCAAGATGTTCTGTAGTTTCAGTAGCACCTTTGTCACTTTTCCTTGAACTTTCAAAAGTATTATTCAACATCTACTTATAATCTACTGTCTACTGTTCCATTTTCACACAAGACTCCCATGTACAGTACTGTACATCCATTCACTCCTGCCTTGTCATGATTTCCAAAATAACCTTAATCTTAATTTTCCTCCTTATGTTCCCTTTCCACATTATTAGTTTCCTTTAATGGATTTATAGACAAAAAATGGAGTAAAAGTCATTTATACATAAAGCGAGCAATTTTTTCTCATGCTAATTCAAATTAACCCTCAAACCGCTAGGGGCCCAAATGGAATTCACACCCACAGGCGCAACAAAAAAAAAATCCAAAAAATTCTTTCGTCTTATAGAATTGTCTATTTTTGTTCCCTGATCACGGAAAAAATAACAAAAAAATCGTAGGTAGCATATTTTAGCCGCAGTAGGGTAGAGAAGTGTGGCAAAAAAGGGGCGTTGGCAGAGCCTTCGCCAGACGAGGTGTACTCCGCCCGAGCTGTCAGACGGCAGTTGCCACAAATATATTATTTCCTAATTATTTCAATGTCTCTGATTTATTTTTTCTTAGTTTTTTTGCAGTAATATTATTCCATACAGTGAATTGTGGTATATTTATATTATATAATGTGTGAACCATCGCTGTACTCAAAATTATGGTGTGCATATAAGTGATTCAATTATTATGTTCATAAAACAATAAACAAATAGTTTTGCTGTTGTTACACTATATACACAGGTTATATATAAGTATCTGCATGTTTTGTTCACCATAACGACCTACTAAGTTGGTCTTGCGAGTCAAAAAGCAACGAGGAGTGGCCGCCACACACCAGCGAGCCACTCACTGCCACGCCCTCCCTCAACACCACCTCACTCACCCTCATTTACCTCCCACAATACTGTTTTTGCATTTATTCACTATACACAGACGTTATATATACGTATTTACATGTTTTGTTCACCATAACTGTACATCTAAGCTTGTATGGTGAGTAAACGCACAAAGACGTAGCTACTCCACAGTCAGCTGATCGGCGGCCACCCTCAAGGCCATACGCACTAATATTTCTCCTCCAACAATATTGGTTGTGGTGTTATTATGCTATATACACACATTATATATAAGTATCTACCTGTTTTATTCACCATACTTTTACAAATAAGCTGGTATGGTGCCCAAAGACCCTTTGTGGTCACCAGTAAACACGATAATTCCTGCAGACGACGCTCCTCTCACCAAAATGGCGGCTCCCAACCTACTCCTCTCGCTGTTATCTCACACTATACACACGTTATATGTAAGTATCTACATTTGTGTTCACCATAGCGAACCACTAAGCTGGTATGGTGAGTGCAGTCAATAAATGGTGGCCACACACAGTCAGAAGACAACGCCACAATCCTCCCTCCACAGCCGTACTCCTCCCTCCATCGAGCACAGCGCTAAATATCTCCACAATCAAGCTGTTATCAGAATCCTGGTCAGTTTTATCAAATTCAGGGGGCTTCAGTAATACTATCACTGCTAAATAATAGCAGTATCACTTATATTTTGGCATTTGTAGGCGATGCTGTGGTCACAAGCTGAACAGCGGTGCTGTGAGCTCGTGCTGCGTGCGCCAGCCTTGGTGGCTGGCGCAATACTGACGTTCTCACTCCCAAGAATGTTGGGCTGGATTTTTTTTCTAGGTGGGATCTGGCAACTATCAGTCGTGGCTGTACTATAGCTGCCCCTATCCCAGGCGGGGTGTTTAAATTATAGCGCTAGACACGAAATCATATATAAATGATGTGCGCGATTTCGGTTTTGTCACCGATATCTTTTATATATGATATGCGCGGTTTGAGGGTTAAAAAAAATTCCATTTAGATTCAAATTAAAAAATTCATGCTAATTCAAGAATGCCCCGAGCATTTTTAATTTATCATACGGCCACTGTACATTTGCTTTTTCTTGCTCCAAGACTATCTTCATACCAGTCCTTAATCTCTTACAACCACGGGAGACATCTCTCGTCATGCAGGGTGCAGGCGCACCTCCACAAGTCTCCAGTATCAGCTCTTAATACTGGCAATGGCTCAAAAGGGCCACCACTTACGGGCTATTCATGCACGTGCCACCTTTTTGGGTAGCTTTATCTTCTTCAATCTAGGACAAATTCGAGAGGTCACGGCCTATTCGTAGGGTGCAGTCGCACCTCCACAGATTTCTAGTATCAGCTAATGATACTAGAAATTGGTCCAAAGGGCCATCACTTACGGGCTATTCATGCCTGTGCCACCTTTTGGGTGGCTTAATCTTCATCAATCAATCTCTTACAACCTCCATGTCTTGTCGTCGTGATTTGTAATCTAGTTTCACTATTTTACTAATCACTAACATGCTATTAGATATACTATACATTCCTCCTATTGAGACCTTACTAAATACTTCACTCAAGCATATGGTTAATTCCCTTTACCCTTTATTAACCTGGATAAATGACCATTGCTTCGCACCTACCACCACCTGTCAAGACTATGCACAAACTTGTCAAGAGCAAAATCTACCACCAAGATGCACCTCTCAGCTATTTTACCTGGTGCTTTGAACTTCATTCTAGTACTATTGTAAGTAATTTATCAAAAAGCCACAGTCAGAATGCTATCAAATAACCCATGAATTTTGAAGCTTTTATATTAAAAAAATTCCAAGCAAATAAAAGCCGTTTATACTAATTCCATGGCATTGCAACCTGTTGCACCTTCACCAGTTATGTTATACTAGCTTGACACTAATAATTACCTTACACCTTTACCACTATCCCAAATAAAATAGTGTCACTTAAATGTAACCAACCAAAATACAGGTACTCACAATCCAGATGTTTGACAATGCCTCTCAGAGAATTTCCATGAGCAGCAATGAGAATCTTCTTTCCTTCCTTCATCTGGGCACAATAGTGTCGTTCCAATATGGCAAGGTTCTCTCGATTGTCCTGTTAAGGCAAATAAAAGTGATTTGGGTTGGCTTCAGGCTTTGTGCCTAGAGCTGGCATTCAACACTACCAAGAAAATAAGAAATGGGACGTGCTTCCCAGTGATCACTGGAAGCGAGGTGGAGAGCTTCAGAGAGAGCCTACTAACCTTTCATGTCACTATATAACTAAGCATTTATACAGCTAGTAAGACATTTTCATGTTCAGACAATTACAGCAGGTTAATTTAATGTTATCGTCAGACCTATTAAGTTGCACCCCTTCATTATTGCAAACCTCTGGTAATGTACTAACAACATGGAGCAAGGGAAGAAATTGTTCAAATATTGGCATTGATAATTTAACGGCAATCATTAAACCGTATGTTTGGACAAAAAAATATATATTCATTTTCTCACAGAACATTTAGTTTCCCAGAAGTCAACCAAGTTAAGGTTCCAAACACGTTAATCACGCGCTTAATGTAAGACACACGGTCAATACAACATGACAGTATTGTAATATCCTTTCATGCTAATGTTTAATAACTACATGAAACTGAAGTGTATCAGAACTGTAGGAGTGCACACTGTTCTAGGTTAATGTGAAAAATGCAAGGGTAGGAATTTTGAACAAATTTACCAAATTCAGTTTCTATTCAAATTTTTACTTTGCATTTATTGATTTCACTTCCACGAGTTCTTGCCGACGTTCTAATACCTCCTGCAGTCAAAGACACTGCCGTGAACACTAAGGTAATTATCACTTTAAGAGTATATCTAATTTTTTTATAGTTAAAAATTTAGAGCAGACTTAGGAGTGCTAATGTATATTTCCCCATTCAAAGTATATTCCAATACTGTACAGTATTTGTATATTTATACAGTATTTACTAAACTTTCTCCCAGCATCAATTTCCCTAAAATTGTGTGTCCACTAGTTTATGGCCTTCACTCATGCCATTAATGATCAAGGATTACATTCATTCCTCAATATCTTGCCACCACATTAAATTCATTTCTAGATTCCATTCTATTTCTTATCAAGCTACAAGAGTAACGTGTAGGGGCAAGGGAAGGCACTACTATAGTCTCCTTGGCATTTCTTATTCATCCTAACTACTTTCCCCTTATCAAGCCACTTTATTCCCACAAAGGTTTTGTCAATCACATTAAATACAATATTTACACTGAACTATCCACAACAATTATTTTCTCAGGTCACCTCACCTCTCCTCCCATCAGTAATGCTTTAATCCAATTATTTGTTCCAATACCATCTTTCACAGACATTACTCAAAACGTATATGTTCACCCAACTAGGAGGACAACAGTACCCTAGCATACATCTACATTAATATGAAACTAATAATGCATTACACAATTAACTTTTGCATGTATTGCTCCATATATAGAAAACATTGAGCATTTCATTATGCTACACAAGCTCATTACTCTAAGGTTGTGGCGACGCCATCTGTCTAGCACACCTGACCCCTATTTCTGTTCCCCGGTGGAAGGCTGTGATCTTACAGACACCTGTAGTGTTTCCTAACCAAATTTTACTCTCAAGAAGTGATGTGCGTGGTATCTTTGTCGACAGGAATCTGTTCACCCAGGGCAGTCCTAAACTCGAGACATGTTCCAGTGGGAACAAGTGGCCGAGTCATTGCAGACTGATTTGTCCGATAATGAAGTAGTATTGTTCATTGGACAAATGTATCCCAGGATGACCAAGTTACAGGATGGAAGTAATGTATGTCTTAAGGCCCGTTATAATTGAAGCCTGTGTGGAAGCCTGCCAGCATGCTGCCGGAGAGTAGAAGGGGTGTTTTGGCACCATGACGATACTGTAGTGGACTGGTCCACGATTTACCAAGAAAGTTTAACTTTCCAGTGTGATGCCATAGAAGAGACTGAGGTAACCTTGATTGGTGTACAATGGAAGTGGACTCGGAGGAAAAGAAGATTGCAGAAATTTTATAGTGCGAGCGAATGCGATGCCCACAGTGTTGTCATATACGTGTGTGTACTGTGTATATATAGTTAAGAATTACACTGATAGTTCTGTTTAGTGTTGCCTACCCACCTTTTCCTTTAGACTGATTATTACTCCCAGTTCTTAATAACTTGCCTATGACTCGGGAATGGATCGAGTAAGATGAGGCACTAAGGCTCCATATAAAGTTAGATATGAAAAATAACCCGGTTACTGGCCAAGTGAGGCCATAAAGGTTCTCCAATGTATTTCACCCATCCTCACCCACTAGAAATACCCAATTCTTCAAACTTCTATACAAATATTAAATAAGCAACCTTTACAAAAATAATTTATTTGTATTAGCAGTTTTAAACCATCATTTACTTTGTAACTATGAACATTAAGGTCTTAGTAATCTAATCTGCAGACAATTTATCCCCTTAACATTGAACTATTGATACTTCAATTGACAGGCCTTTCATGGATAAGAAAACCATTGGATAAAATTTAAATAAATTAAAACCCTCTAATTGCCCTAAAATTGATTACGACTTACAATTTAAGGGATTCAAACATGGGAAATTCGTCCTTGCTGGGGCCATCTGCATAGCGAGGATCTTCAACAATCTCTTTGTAGTGTGGATTGCTCTCATCCATGGGTGGTGGGGGAATGTCGAAGCTGCGTCGCCAGATCTTCACCTGCATTAAGAACATTATAAACCACCAAATTCTTGACATTGGCTTCAGTACACTGTTTAAGTTTAACAAAAATACAAGTATTATATTTCAGCATTAACAGAAAAATAATCTGTAGGTATTTACTTATCTTGGTATACAATACTTAATTGCTTAATTAAAAATTGTACTGCTAGCATGTACAACAATTTTTTGTTAAGGCAGGAAGGAATTATCAAGAACAAGTGCCAAGCCATTACAACTATATAGCACTGGGAAGGGGTCAGATAAGGATTTGGGATGGGATAGGGAGGGGGATGGGATAGGGAGGGGAGGGAAATGACTGGCGCCCAACCACTTTGACGTCGGGGATTGAACACCGATCTGCATGAAGAGAGAGTCTCTGTACCATCCACTTCAACTATATGTTTAACAGATCTCTAACCCTGTCCATGGAGGACAGAAGAAAATGTATATATGCTGGTTAGCATTGCAAGTGTGGGGCCACGTCTGTGGTAGAAAAAAACAAAGTGGTTGGGATTTTCTTTGTGAAAACCTTCAAATTGTATGAAAGTTGGCAACATTCAGTTTGGCCAAGGAGTCTGAGAAGATTTGGCGAACACTGTACTTAACCACAATAAAAGCTTTCCATACTATTAAAAAAAAATGAAACCTAAGGAATGAACAGTTTATACTTTCAATATGAAATTGAATTATGCCTAGTTTTAAAACTACAGTACATACAAATTTCTAAATTCTGGGAATTATCTATTCATCACGGCAATCTTAATAATTATGTAACTTGTGTATAAAGCTGCAGAAGAACTCTTATGTCAAGTCTTTGGATTCCTACACCACTACTTTATATTTTTTTTTAATCTGAACACTAACCAGGCCAGGAATACCATCGGTAAAAGGTTAAATTTTCTTACTTTATTAGATCATTAATTTTAACTACTGGTATGATTAAAGTATTAGCAGTCAAGTTACACACAGGCTACAGTTACTATAATCATCTTCCACACTCGTGCCAAGCACTTTCTTTTTACACCGACAGTCGCCAGACTTCAGGCCAGACATCAAAATTGCATAGCAAGCTATCAAGACAGTGCCAGTAGATTGTTAATCAACAGGAACTCAAGTCTATGGTAAAATAGTACTGTATCTCAAAATATACAATTTAATACTTGGGAAAATCCAAATAGGACATATCTTGTGTAGGTAGAACTGGGACCAAAAACATCAATTGGTTAATAGATGTGCAAGTCTTAGGATAGACCAGTTATTCAACCTGTCCTACAAAGAACGTCTCATTTCAATCGTATGCATTACATAACGCCAAAAAATGTTATACTGTACTAGAAATGGGAGAGGCTCGCAAAAGTGATGTACTGTCCCGTTTTCCATTTTGGGTCCTCTGGTAGGTTAGGAGAGGACACTTTAAATTTACTTTTCTTGACGTTGGGAAACCTTAGGAGGACGAGCTGGGTTATCATGGGGGGGGGGAGCCAATGTCCTAAACCAGGTTAGTGTAGATACATTATCCTTTTTTAACAGCAAAGTATTCCAGTACCTCATTTAGTCATTAATAAAACTATAAACTACAGTAAAGCTGGAAATTTAATTATGCAGCTTTGTGAGAGGCAGTTGGGCAACTTTCACAACACTTCCACTGTACACAATCGAGCTCTGTGCTAGTCTTAAATTTCAAAGATTTTGACACCAAAAGATCTGGGGGCAGAATTAGAAGAATTACTATATTTTACTAGAATGCTCATTAAGAATTTAACAGTAAAAAGACTTCTTTAAAAACCTACCTCAAGTTTAATACCATTTAATACAGCAGTATTAAACTTCTCTCAAGGATCCAGTTTTTAACTTATTCTACTGTACCTGCTCTTCTCCATGCTTCTGGGCAGTTTCAGCCTTGTTCAGGCCAGTAAGACCACCATAATGACGCTCGTTGAGTCGCCAGGTCTTGAAAATTGGGATGTCTTTCTGGCCAATCTCCTGCAGGATGGCATCCAGGGTTTTCTGGGCACGCGTCAGTACAGATGTATGGGCAAGATCGAACTTGAATTTTGCATCCTTCAATGCCTTTCCTGCAGCATGAGCCTCTTCCACACCTGTGCATAATTACTCCTCTATAGTGATTGCCAGCATGAAAAACATAATTGTACAAGTAATTATTCATTAAAACATTCAGAAACCATCACTAACATGATTATGAAGCAATGACATTTCCATTATTAGTCAATCCAAAATAATTTTATCAATTAACACGATAAATTTTGAATGGGCCAAAAATGCTAGAGCCAGAACATACATCAAAATAAGAATCCATTATCTACAAATAATAGGTTACAGTCAAGTCTCATTAATGTGGTTGAAAATTACACCACCACTCATTTTCCATTACACGACTAATGGTCCAGGATCGACCAAAACATTAGTGCCTTTACTTTCAGAGTTGTAGGTTTGGTGCACTAAGTTGTAGAATGGTTTTACCAAAGCAAACACTATAAAGGGAGTTAAGTCAGAGTGAGGAAAATGTAAGTGGAGTGCCTCAAGGCTGTCCTGGGATTTATTCATAATACACAACGTCCTACCAGCGAGCATCAGAAATATTACAGGAACAACCGTGGACTAGATTGTTTCCTTCAAGGAGTGCCGGACCAACCGGGCTATAGTGGGTATGTGGGCCTGCGGGCCGCTCCAAGCAACAGCCTGGTGGACCAAACTCTCTCAAGTCAAGTCTGGTCTCAGGCCGGGCTTGGGGAGTAGAAGAACTCCCAGAACCCCATCAACCAGGTATCAACAAATGATTTAGATTCAGATTCGGGTTTGATCGGCAATATTTGCAAATTTGCCAACAATACAAAAATCGGGAAGGAAATAAAGGTAAAGGACCATCACATCAAGACTATCCAAATAGGGTTTTGAAATGGTCGAAAGATTGGCAGATGCACTTTAATGCTGACAAATGTAAGGTTTTGAGGCTAGGTAATGATAGAGTTGCAAGATACCAGCTAGATGGTATTGAGATTGCGAAGTTGGATTGCAAAAAGGATCTGGGAGTTATGCTTAGTAAGCATTTAAAACCAAAAAAAAAAATGCATAAATGTTCGTAATAAGGCAAATAGGACACTTATTATCGAAGTGTTGGTAATAAGACACCTGGTAGTGGTAGGTGGGTAGTGAGGGGAGGGATCAGACGTGTCATTGCACTTTTTTTTTTTTTTTTTTTAGGGTTACAACCATGGATTATGTACCACAGTGATCACGAAGTGCATAGTGACCCATAGGAAGTTGAATACCAGGTGCATGGATACATGCATATAGGTGATATACATCACATAGCGAGCAGTGATGCGTTGAACAGTGAAGTTGAACGTGTAACACAGGAATAGGTGGAAAGTGTCGGAGAATTGCACATAAAAAAAAAGCAGGAAAGAAATTGTGAGGAGGAGGAAACGTCTCCAAACATATGGCGGTGCTTACACCACAGCCACGAGGCCTACAGTGTATGGGACGTCCCTCAGTAATATTATACTGGCATTATATATTATATTACGGGAATGTGGATTTGGGAATTAGTAATAGAGTAAGTGAATACCATTGCAAGTCAGAAAGTAAGCAGAAAATCTTTAGGATAATACAGGCAAATAATTCAGTGTTATAAATCGAGGAACTGGCAATCTGTGCCATCCATCCAGCCCGCGACCTGGGACAACGGTCCAGCTGTACAGTCCCCACTGGCACCGTTTTCACCACCAGGTGATAAATACCCCCAAAGTTGAACAAATGAACACAAATATACTGTATACATATATCATACATATAATACTATAAATTATATTCATAATATTATAAATAGTAAAATTACTAAAGTCAAGAAGGGATAAATCGACAATAAATCACAAATAGGGGAACAGAACCTCTACACCACAATCCCAACATGGAAACATGTGGAGGCTGCTTTAAGCCACTTCGGAAGTGTGTTGTATGTAACATGATTTCACCCGAGTTGTACAGGATTACCTACACAACATGCAAACAGAGAAGCTAACTACTGGATCTGTCACAATGATAGAAGTGGGAAAACATTACCAAACTAATGAACGACATTCCTGAAGTACATAGGCTACAGTTCACACAAAAGCTACCAGAAATATATGCAGAGTATTTAAAGACAGCAATGAACACTGAACACAACCAAGGGACAGTTTAGAGAGCCAAATTAGCAACCTGGTTGATACCTGGTTGATGGGGTTCTGGGAGTTGTTCTACTCCAAGCCCGGCCCGAGGCCAGGCTCGACTTGTGAGCTTGGTCCACCAGGCTGTTGCTTGGAGCGGCCCGCAGGCCCACATACCCACCACAGCCCGGCTGGTCCGGAACTTCTTAGAAAACAGTCCAGTTTTCTCTTTATGTCCACGGTTGTTCCGGCAATATTTCTTATAGTCGCTGGGAGGACGTTGAACAGCCGCGGACCTCTGATGTTTATACAGTGCTCTCCGATTGTGCCTATGGCACCTCTGCCCTTCACTGGGTCAATCTTGCATTTTCTTCCATATCGTTCACTCCAGTACGTTGTTATTTTACTGTGCAGATTTGGGACCTGGCCCTCCAGTATTTTCCACGTGTATATTATTGGTATCTCTCTCGTCTCCTTTCTAGAGAGTACATTGGAGAGCTTTGAGACGATCCCAATAATTTAGGTGCTTTATCTCGTCTATGCGTGCCGTATATGTTCTCTGTATTCCCTCTATTTCAGCAATCTCTCCTGCTCTGAAGGGGAAGTGAGTACTGAGCAGTACTCGAGACGGGACAACACAAGTGACTAAGAGTACAACCATTGTGATGGGATCCCTGGATTTGAAAGTTCTCATAATCCATCCGATCATTTTTCTGGCTGACTCGATATTTGCTTGGTTATGCTCCCTAAACGTTAGATCGTCCGACATCATTTTCCCAAAACCTTGACATGCTGTTTTTCTACTATGGGAAGATTCGATTGTGTTTTGTACCCTGTATTATGTTTCAGATCCTCATTTTTGCCGTACCTGAGTACCTGAAATTTATCACTGTTAAACATGTTATTTTCTGCTGCCCAATCGAAAACTTTATTGACATCTGCTTGTAGTTTTTCAATGTCTTCAGCAGAGGTAATTTTCATGCCGATTTTTGTGTCATCTGCAAAGGACGACACGAAGCTGTGACGTGTATTTTTGTCTATATCAGATATGAGAATAAGGAACAGTAGTGGTGCAAGGACTGTACCTTGAGGTACAGAGCTTTTAACATCACTTGGACTATTTATCTGATTGACTGTTACTCTGTTCTGTTCAACAGGAATTAGTATTCAGCGTCCTACTTTTCCAGT
>WNGS01165503.1:18318119-18334599 GCA_020271785.1 Procambarus virginalis | reverse complement strand
GTATCATTTCATTCCCTTTATACACTGCACATGCACAACCTGTTCTACCAGTGCCTAAACTGCACAGAGCCATCAGTAAAGCATAGGATTCAGTCGGTTTGAGGATTTGAAGATGACAGTCAATAGTTCTACTGTTATACATCTCAAAATGTCAGTGTTATACATTTGTTTAACACTGATGGGGGTATAATGCACAGAGACCTTCCACATCTATTCCAAGAGGCTGTAATATAGTGAACAGTTTTATGAACAGTTTTCAGGGTTAAGAGACACATTCAGTTTCCGAAGATTATAGGCACAACAACTGAGCCACGCACTGTAGGGAGCTTTTGCGGTGGATTGAGGAACAGTCAGAATTGTTTAGAATGGATCTCAATTTAATTTGAATAGAGCTGGGGGGACCATTATTCTTCAAAGTTTTGGCGCAAAACATAGTACTAAGTAGAACTATTCTTTCGTAAATGGAAGGTAAGTTTAGTTCCTTTCTCATGTTAACAATTCTGACAGTTCTAGGACAACCCAGGATGATGCGCATGGCATCATTCTGTACTACATCTAGGCCTTGTAATTGTTTAGGTGAAAATTAAGAAGATGCAAGGCATAATAATCAACAACAGATCGTACAAAGGCAATATAAAACTACGGGCATATTTTATGTTAATGCCAAATCCTTTGCCAACAAGAGTTTTGAGAGGTTTAAGACGCTCAACTAGTTTTTTGCGCAGGTTGCTGACGAGATTTGCATCATTAACCTCGACTCCAAGATATTTATAAGACTCTCAAGTCTCCACGGGCACTCCATTAATAGTATAATTAACATGAAGAGAATGGGGAATAAGAACCCTTGTTTTATCAACAGAGATTATGAGGCCACATTCTACTACTTTCTTGGAGAATGCATCAAGTAACACTTGTAGCCTTGGTTTACTGTGTGCCATAATACAAATATCATCAGCATAACATATAACAGTTTCCGTAGGTTGTACAGGTATGTCATGGATAAGTTTGTGCATAAGTATATTGAAGAGCATAGGGTTTAGGACACCACCTTGAGGTGTGCCTAGTTCGAATGCATCTGTCCTTGTACTTTTAACTCCTTTAAATAGGACACTAGCACGCCTGTTGGATAGGTAGCTCTTTATCCAACTCGGAAGATTACCTTTGATTCCAAATTCAGCAAGTTGCTCAAATATTATTTCGCCATTCGCTACATCAAAAGCTGACTTTAGGTCAATAAAGGCTGCCTGTGTCCCATCCTGGGAGTTTACAAAATATTCAGCAAAGCATGTTTGTGTGCTACACTTGGGCATGAACCCATATAGGTTTGGGGCCAGTTTTTCTTTGACCTGAAACATGACACGATTGAGAACAATTCTCTCCAAGACTTTACACATGCAAGATGTACAGACTCAATGGTCTCGGCAGGAGAAGAGGAGCGGGAGCGAATAACACGAAGATTGCTGGGAGGATGATGGATATCAGCCTGGACAGACAGGTGGCGTGGAGGGTCAAGAGACTGGGGGGAGGCTGGTCGGGAAGAAAGAGTGGGAGATGGGGAAGAAGACAAAGGAGATATGGTGGACTGGATAGGAAGGGGAAAACCCCAGATGGAGACCCAGGAGGGAGACCATCTGGGACAGGAGGCAAAGGAATAGGGGAGGAGGTGGTGGGTGTGGTCGGGTTTAAGGCCTGGAAACGGTTGTGAGACTGAGGAAGGTGGAAAGGACAAGGAGAGGTAGAACGCAACATGCGAGCGTAGGAGACGCCCACGAAAGGGGTGAGACGTCGAACTTGGCATCTCGCTTCAGGAAAAGACAGACGATCACAGTGTTTCAAGTTGAGGACGGCTTCTTCGAGTTTGTAGTGCATACACGAGCGTGAGAAGGTAGGGTGGGCTTCACCGCAATTGAGGCAACGAGCCTGGGGAGAAGTGCACTCGGACTTAGAATGACTATCGTCTCCACACATGGGGCATAGATACACAGTACTGGTGCATTTGAAGACACAGTCCCCGAACTTCCAACACTTCTTGCAAAGTCTAGGAGAGGGAATGTACTCCTGAAAGGAGCATCTGGCGCACCAGCAAGAATAATAGAGGGCGGAAGGGTCGGCGACGACCACGAGGGGGTCGAGTAAACGTGTCCACCTGGAGGACAGAATGGCCTTGGGCTTCGAGGATGTGTTTAATATTCTCATGGCAATCTTTGAGGTCCCGAACACCAGTTGCAACATGGCGTGGGAGGAGAACAGTGCCAACACTGGCATTTAACCTAGCGTTTTTGGAGACCCGAACAGGGGTCTCTCCAATGCAGGACAAAGCGGCTAAGCGAGTAGCTGCATCCTGAGAAGGAGCAGTGACGACACGCGTACCGTAACTGGTGGAGTTAAAAGTAACAGAGGCATCTACTGAATCAACAAGGTGTTTATGGAAGAAGAAATCGTCAGGAGGAGTAGAATCCAGATGGTGGAGATCAGAGTATTTACCCCACGTAGCGGGACCAAAAAAGGCGTTGTAAGTTATGTTACAGGAAGGGATCGTGCAAGTGCGGCCGTGGCGGGAACGGCGTTGAGAACCCCCGGAGTTCATGGGGGTAAAAGGGGCAGTAGTCACAATGAGAGACGAAGCCATGCCAGGGGACGAGGTGGTCACCACTGGGGGCTGGGGACTCGACCCTACCGCAGAGGAGGGAGGGGAGCTGAGGGGAATAGTCAGGTCATTGGGGCCCAATGCAGCAGGGGCTACAGGACCTGGTCTTCCAACACAGTCCGACTCGGGGGCTTGGTTGCCCACCCCACGAGCCTGAGAAAGTACAAGGGAAACATTATCAGCCATGAAAACGAGGAAAAACTTTCATTCACGAATGTGTCCCCACACCCACCATGGAGCCACAATTAGAGGCAGGACACCCAACAAGAAGCTATCGCCGATCTTGCTGGGGCCCCCCAGGGGTGCATCATGAGTATACGCCCCACAAACGCCACCTTAAGAACCGTGAGTCCGTCGAGAGCGGGTTCAGTGACGAAAGGAGGATTGACAATAAAAGGGTCCCCTCGCTCGAGACGTTGGGCACTACAGTTCTATGGGTGCAAGAGTATGGCTTCTCAAACAACCGGGGCGTCAAAACAAAAGAAGGTCGAAAGAATAATCAAAACAGGCAAAAAGTCGGCAGGAAATGACAATTTGATAGGAGAAGAGGGGGGGGGGAGAAAAATTAAACACTAGGAAAAGGAAAAGGGGTCTAGCAAAATTGGTAAAGGCAGCAGCAGGAGCATAAGGCTGCAAAAGGACAGAGGACTGACCCATGGAGCATCACACTCTGGCAGCTGCCCACCAAGCCCCCTCACGGCAACAACGAGCCAGACAGTGAGGGGGCTTAATGCCCAAAGCTGAATCACAGTTAAGATTGCATATCAACTACAAATGCGAGCATATCAGTTCTTGAGTTAACAATAAATGTTAGGCTAAAGACCTTTCAACTACAGGGGCAACAAGCTAAGCTATGACTAACCTATAATGACTGTTCCTGCCAGTAACTATACCTTACCCTAATGAATTTTGGATTCAGTTCCAGAGTCCATTATATGCGAGTAACATTTTCCACACCCACTCATGGGTATGGAGGCTGTAATGCCCACACTCTATGCAAAAGATTACAGAGGACATTGTTTAATCAGATCCCAATAGATGTTTGCTATTGCTATAATCCCAAAGTATACTACATAGGGTAAATAATACTTCTGTTGTTGGGGACAGGAAGTTTGTGTGTGTATATATATATATATATAATATATATATATATATATATATATATATATATATATATATATATATATATATATATATATATATATATATATAATATATTATATATATACTGTATATGTATACTTTAGGCTAGTTTACAGTCCTCCCCCACCTCCCCAAGGTGGCACTACTGACCCTACCCAGGATGCAACCCAACAACAGTTGCCTAACTCCCAGGTACCTATTTATTACTTGGTGAACAGAGGCATTAGATGAAGGGAAACTTGCCTAACTATAGTATTTATGTCCTATCCAAAGATCGAACCCAGGATCTCCAGTTGTGAGTCTAAATCAGTGGCCAGAGTCTGGGCCACTGTACTACATAATCGATGGTAACATACCAACTACTGTAGTTTGTATTATTGCCCAGTTGCTATGTATAGTAATGTAATGCTGCATATTAGAGTAGTCATTTACTTAATGGGCTGCTTTGTATATTTACAAAACTGCTCTTATCATGTGATAGCAGTATTGAAGATGATGAGTCACAATGAAGTGGGTGGAGTATTGACACTTAGCCCACACATCTGAAGATGAAGACCCGACGACGTTTCTGTCCATTCTGGACCATTATTAATATTGAAGTTTATGTATCAGTGGCATTTTAATAACTGACTTATTTAATGTTTTTACCCATTTTACTTTATTTACTAGAAACTAAATTTGAATACAGTGGATGACTTTTGTGTGTTATTCTAAGGGCCAGCCATTTTATTTTGATAATTTCATTTATCACAGAATTAAATTGAAATATAATATAGATCATTCCAGGCTACTGAAATGCTATGAGCTCACATTTGCCTAAATAATTTACATTAACAAAAAACCTCTTAATTGTTATAATAAATGGATAGTTAATTTTAAAGTTTTACTTTGTAAGAAAGGTATTTCATTGTCCTTTTTTTTCCTCCCACTCAGCATTCCTTCGGACTGATCATCCCTTCTTGCTGCGTTTCCTTAGAGCAAAGAAATTCAGAGTGGGAGATGCTTTCATTCTCCTTTGTCACTACTTCGAGTACAGACAGCGCCACCGTGAATTATTCCGTGGATTAAATGTCGCGGGTGGCGGAGAATCTGGCGACAGCGAGACAGGAATTCAGGCAGCATTATTGGATGGCTTACCAGGGGTGCTGGCA
The DNA here is from genome assembly GCA_020271785.1 of Procambarus virginalis. Lineage (NCBI taxonomy): Eukaryota > Metazoa > Arthropoda > Malacostraca > Decapoda > Cambaridae > Procambarus > Procambarus virginalis. The sequence continues at coordinate 18,329,658 of WNGS01165503.1, read as the reverse complement.
GAGAGAGACCCATGTGGTAGACCTGTTATAGTTCTCTTGGCTAGCAACTGGGACCACTCCAGGTAAGGAAAAATCTAATACAGTACCAAGTTTTGTTTATGCAATCACAAAATCTAGACATGACATTATTACAGTAGCTCACAAACCTTTTTGAGGTTTGTTTTTATAACAAATTAATGCAAACATCTATTGAAGCCTTTTTATTAACAAAAAGTACCTAGGTAAGTGGAATCATACCTGTTTACTAAAAATTATAATCATTGTTCTCCTGAACAGTTTCTACACACTTCATTTTTTTTTTATTATTATTTATATATATTGTACTGTATATTCTTACATTCTTGTATAGCCTTCGTCTTCTTCAGTCAAGACTTCTTACATTCTTGTACAGCCACTAGCACACAGGTCCTTAATCCTAATATTCCCGGAATACGACCTGCCAAATCATTTAACAATCTAGTACCCATTTTACTGTTGGGTAACAGAGGCTACAGTTAAGGATTGGTGCCCAGTAAATTCTCCTCAGCCAGGATATGAACCCAGGCCAAAGCACTCACGAAATGCCAGGCGAGTGTCTTGCCACTTCGCTACAGGGACTAGTCACTGCGAGTGACTAGAAATATAGCATATTAGTGTGATTATGCTGAAAATCAGTTTGTCAAAACTGATGTCTGTAAAAAATGTACATGAAATAACATAACTTAAGTACTTCTAATATAAAGTTCTGAAAATTTATCTACAAAATCTACAATGGTTGACTGAATTTTTAAATCTCGGTGATTGTAACTGTAGGGTGAAAAGGGGGAAAAGATACTGACAGAGGAAATATTTGGGGGCAGTGTTAGAAAAAAAAAGAGTATGAAAGGTGAAACTAGAGAGAAGGAAGAGTTGAAGTGTGGTTGGAGAGGGGGTTGGGGGAATGTGTATAATGAAGGAATGTATGAGAGTTGAGAAAAGACAAAGATTGCATATTACTCAGTCTGCACTGACATATGAAAGTGAAGGTTTGGTATGGAAAGGTAGAACTCAGTAATACAAGCAGTGGAAATTAGTTTAAGAAAATTAACTAGTGTATGTATGTGGATTTAGTACAACAATAAGAAAGTATGAAGAATGTGGCAAGTTAAAAGGGCAAGGGAATTATGTTGACCAGACCACACACACTAGAAGGTGAAGGGACGACGACGTTTCGGTCCGTCCTGGACCATTCTCAAGTAGATTGTCTTGAGAATGGTCCAGGACGGACCGAAACGTTGTCGTCCCTTCACCTTCTAGTGTGTGGTCTGGTCAACATAATTTAGCCACGTTATTGTGACTCATCGCCTGCAAGGGAATTAAATGTTTGCAGTGGGTGAAGCCAAATACACAGAGGTGATTTTGACGTGTTTGTAGAATGCTTAAGTATCATTCAACAAGAAGCATATAAAAGGATGAAATATAAGGACCATATGGTAAAGGAAGATGCTTGGTATTTTTGAAGGGAAGAGTGGAACAGTATATAAAACAAAGGGTGAAGGAAGAGATAAGGGCATGAAATAATGAAAGGTTTGTGTGGTAAGTCTTCTGGAGAAACTTCTGCTGTGGCCATCTCCTGATGGGAGCTATTTTTAAACCTTTGAACAGTTCTGTACTGTCTTCAGCAAACACAAGTTGTGGTACATTATCATCTTAGACACTTCCTAATAAATAGTTATTCTAATAATTAAAGGGCAATCTCCATAGCGTAGTGGTAAGATGCTCGCCTGGCGTTTCGCGAGCGCTTTGTCCTGGGTTTGCATCCTAGCCGGGGAGGATTTACTGGGCGGAAATCCTTAACTGGTAGCCTCTGTTTAACCCAACAGTAAAATGTATACTTATTTGTTTGGAGGGTCAAATCCCGTTGAATATTAGGATTAAGGACTTGCATGAAATGCCATGCGTGCTAGTAGTGTACAAGAATGTAAGAACTCTTGTATATGTAAATAAATAAATAAATAAATAAGTAGACTTAAAAAACAGGCACCTGATGTTTCCCTTACACCTTCATCTAGTGCTGTTATACTGTATTTGCTTTTAAATTTGTATGTGGAAGTGGCTTCGTTTTTCAGTAAACACCTTCACTACATTTCAGTGCTTTCTTAAATTCCACAATGTGTTTCCCCTTGCGGAATAGTTTACCTGTGTTGTATAATCTAAAATTTTATAACATTTTTATTAAACACATTTAATAAATTTAATCCTTAGTGTAGCCCATTTGCAATTCATTTTGCAAAGGGTTAATTCCAAAATGATTTTACGTGTTTACAGAGCAATGCTCTGAAATCTATCTCGGCTTGCTTCCACAAAAATTCTGGATGTATTTTAAATAAAAGCAATTTTACTTGAAAAGTGATTGATAATTGCAACTTTATAAATTTTTTTAAGACAAGATCTAGATTTAGATCTAAAAATGTTTCTCTCTGCTTAGGTATGATGTACGCACTGTATATCAAGCTGTTTTGCTAACACTGGAACGTCTAGTGGAAGATGAAGCAGTTCAGGCAGCGGGTGTAGTAGCTATTCTTGATTGGTCAAATTTCCCAGCACGCCTCACTACAAGCTTAACACCAAAACTCCTCAGACTCATGCTTGATGGACTTCAGGTATGTACATGGTTAAAACAAATTTAGCATGTAATATAATAATCTAAAGGTATCCAAAAGGCTTTAATACATTGTATTTGATAACTACAGTACTGGGCTTAGTTTATACCCTGCAAAACTGATGCCAAAAGATGTCATTATCAGTTTCCACATTTAAATTTAACTTTTTTCAGATTTATTCTTCCAACTTCATAAATAATTTGTTCACTGCAGTCTCTCTCTCCTGCCCTCTGACATTACCTATTGATATACTCCTGGTCCTGCCTAGTGACCCTAACAGTGAATGTGTCTGTTGTGCCTTGTTGAGCTTCAAGCTGTTGGCCCTTGTATGAGTTACATTGTGGCTTGTTGAGCTTCAAGTTGTTGCCCCTTGTATGAGTTACATTGTGGCTTGTTGAGCTTCAAGTTGTTGCCCCTTGTATGAGTTACATTGTGGCTTGTTGAGCTTCAAGCTGTTGCCCCTTGTATGAGTTACATTGTGGCTTGTTGAGCTTCAAGTTGTTGGCCCTTGTATGAGTTACATTGTGGCTTGTTGAGCTTCAAGCTGTTGCCCCTTGTATGAGTTACAGTGGACCTTTTAAAGAAGTGGTCTAGATTAATATCTGCCAACTACTTCTTTGTTTTAAAGGTGTCTTGTGTGATCAGCTGTCATGTTGGTTTGTAGTGATGGTGGTGTTGATGCCCTTAACCGTTCCTGATATGAGAGTTGACTTTGTTTTGGAATAATCCTTGAAGTCTCCACCTAATCCATCAGTCTCTGTGGTGTAGTGGTAAGACACTCGTTTGGCGTTCCGCAAGCGCTTTGTCATGGGTTCGTATCCTGGCCGGGGAGGATTTACTGGGTGCAAATCCTTAACTGTAGCCTTTGTTTAACTCAACAGTAAAATGGGTACTTGGTTGTAACAACAATTCTTCATGGGGGTTGTATTCCAGAGACCTGCCCGAAACACTACACATACTAGTGGCTGTACAAGAATGTAACAACTCTTGTGTATATATAAAAAAAAATAAAAAAAAAAGTTAAAGGTTCATTTGGCTATTCCCATGGTTTGAATTTTTTTTATCATGGCTTCAATTTGGTGAACAACTTTCACCGACTGACATGTCATAACTCCTAGGGTATTTTTCATTGTCAGTCTGCTGTATGGTCATGTTGATGTGAAGACTGCCCAGGCAAGCTCTGCTAATTGTTAGTGTGTCGATCTCGACCTCTACATACCACTATGGTGTACAGGTTCTGCCCACCTCACATTTTTTGGTCTGCCAGAAACCAACTTATTCAGCTAAGAAATGTGCAATTATCCTTAAACCTGCATGAATATAAAGTGGGCTCATGCTAATGGTGAACACTGTTTATATCTGTTTAAATACACCATACTGTACATTTGTCATTTTGTTCCTGGTTTCAGTAAATGACTGGTGTTGCAGTCATCTGTGATCTTGTAGGTAGTCCCTTACCTTGAAGTTACCTTTAGGTGTTTTTGGGGCTTAGCGTCCCTGTGGCCCGGTCGTCGACCAGGCCTCAATATTGCCCCTTGGCAATATACTGCCCCTCGTCGACCAGGCCAGAATATTGCCCCCTTGGCAATATTCTCCCAGTTTTTATCCTGTTTGTGTATTGTACCCTTGTGTTCCTTGAGTCTTGGTGAAGATCATGGATATATTGTGTACATTTGGTAACATTAAAGCATTTTTATACTATTTCTTGTTTACCACAGGTTGTGCTTGACGGTGTTGCATCAGGTGGGCCCCGCCTTGGGTGGGTGTGCTTCCTGTTGATGGTTCCTTGCTGGTGTCCAGCTTGTGGGACCTTTTACCCACTTTTCTTTCCCTGATGCTCTTTTGCATTGTGTGGGGGGGGGGGGGTCAGGTTCACCCCCCCCCCCCCTCTAGGCCATCTATAATCCCTGGTGTGTGACTGGATGTCCTGGTTTCTATGGTAGTTGACAATGACAGCCAAATGATGGAATAATCTTTCTGTGGTGAGGTCTTTTTGTTTGACTTTTGTCCATGATTATTATCTGGGGCCAGGGCTTTTCACAATCCATTTGTATGCTAACTTCTTGCCTCTTGTTACTTGGCCTCGCTGCACTTTAGCATTTAGCACATTGCAGCTGCTGCTCTTTTTACAGGATTCGTGCTATTTTCTTCTACGGGCAGAATATCTTTTTCCACTGTTTCTGTTGCTACTTTTCTCTTCCCAAAAGGAGCCAGCGTCTGCCTAGGCATCATTGGGACTAAGCAGAGAAAGTTGAGAGAAAGGGGGGAACTCCCACAATTTGAGCATTGAATGTAATTAATGCCATATCCTTGTTGCATTGATTAACAAAAAATTACAGTTATACAGTACCTCCCTTTTTATTTATTGTTCAAAATTGATTTTCACCTTGTAACATAAAAATCACTGGCAATTGTGTGTCGACTTCAGACTTGCCTATAGCGATACGAGTGCTAGTAACTTTGTAAGAAAGTACCATTTTAATCGCCAAAATCCGTGATTTCATATTCATAGTACAAGTACAGTATATATAAATTATATTTTATTTATTGATTGATCCTATTCCCTACACTTGTTCTTGGAAGTGCTTCACTTGGTTGTTTACAAAGAGTAGACTACATTAATGTGAAAGAGTTTGCTCCAGAAGATGATTCTACAAGGCCTGATTGCTCCAATCTTGTGGACCAGACCTTGTAGGAGTGCACATGCCTCTGTTACATGACACAAATCACAGTCTGTCCTTACTACAATTCATACCATATATATACTTCTTGGCACTCCTATACAGTGTTTTCATCTACATTTTGCTTGGGATCAAAAGTTATAGGCTTTTAACTCCTGTTGTTTGTGATATTGTAGCTAAAATTAATCATACTGTATTAGGCTTTTATTACAATAATGTCTTTTACAGGATGCATTTCCATTGCGTCTAGGTGCTATGCACCTGGTCAACCAACCGTGGTATGTGGACGCAGCACTTGGTCTCGCTCGACCTTTTCTGAAGGAAAAACTTCGCTCAAGGGTTAGTTCGCCAACTGTTAGATTTCTCTTAATAAATACCTGCACTTTGATTGTATAGTAGCCCATTTTAGCATATACTGTACAGTACAGTATATATCTTATGGACCCATTTATGCTTGTCATACAGTCACATGGTTTTATGTGTAGTGGAAGTCACCAAAGGCATCCTTCCTATATAAATATATGCATCAGATATGAAGGAACACACAAAAGAAGGCTCCAAGCCAGGAAGACTATGAAGCACCCGATACCAGTTTTGATATCGAGTTATATGAAAACAATCAAATTATATATAGCATCTTGGTAAGACTGAAAAAGATTTACTTGATATGGCAAGGGGGGGGGGGGGTTAAAAAGCTTTCTGGATACATTACTTTGTAGAACAGGCAGTGTTCAACTTAATTCTTTTTCAGTGTTATTACCTATTGTCGAGCTTTTTAACTTAAATGATCATAATAGTTACCTTAGTTTAAATTGCGTGTTTATTTAATACCAGTGAGATGCTGGTTTGAGGTCTTGCCAACCACGCTTGCTTTTTCTTTCAAATGTAGTGGCTGTCATTCCTACAAACTGTTGCAATGACTCGAAGAACATCATTTGTGCCAAACTTGTTTATCTCGAAACAAGTTGCAAGGCGCTCATTACTAATGTCAGGGCTTGATAATTTGGTTAATTGAACATGTATTGGCCAAGTCTCAAAACTGTTGTATTGTGTAATAGGTTAATGTTGATCTCGCATATGCCATGCTCAATTAAATATACAGTAATTACAATTATAATTAAAAATACAATTAAAATATAATTATATAATTACTCATTATTTTACCTTCAGAATGTATTTTGATTTTAAATATTTATTAGTAATGGAAAGGATAAAATGATGTAAAATTGAAGGCCAAAGTTTTGTTCAGCCAAAATATAATCTTTCTGAATTCTTCGGTCTTTAATTTTAGATGTTTACTAAGTTCTAGCACAATATAGCCAGTTATGACCAGAAAGTTTCATATTTTCTCTATTTTCCAGATACACGTTCATGGCAACAACCTGGCGACGTTACATGCTCAAGTACCGGCAAGACTTCTACCTGCTGAACTAGGTGGTGAAGGTGGAGAATATCATGCACACACTTGGGCTGCCACGATGCTCACTTATATACCAAAGCAAACCCAGCAGAGTGATACTGCTGTACACAATTCCACCTCTACAAAACAAACTCCCACGCAGACAGCAACTGATAAGCCTACGCCTCTGTGTTCCTCGGCCTCTCCTAGTGAAATCCCGTCGCCCAACGAATCGTCTACAGCCAATACTGCTGTTGCAGCCTCACAGAACACTCCATTGGTAAACAAGATGACCACAACACCCAGAACATCTACCAGCTTCGCTTCAATGCTTTTTGGAAACAGTGATATTGACACCAGTGGAAATGTAAGTGAAGGAGAAGATGTGGCACTCAAGGCACACTAATGTCTCAAGACAGTGGTGGGTGGTTAGAGCTTTATCATCACACGACGACAGTGAAGCATAACTGTTGCAGTGTGATCATGTCTACTCCACATACAGGGCACAGTACTTGTGTCAGTTCCCATGTGCTTCACGGGTAGTTGAAGACTGTCAAAGTAATTGTATTACCCTGCATCTGAGCACATTATGTTGATGTTTAATGTTAAAAAATCGAAAGTATTCTACATGTTAGTTTGGTAATCCATAAACCAAATTTAGCAGTTTACTAGCATTGTAATAAGAGATATGAAAAGGTGGATGTTTTGCCACTGGCTATTCAGTACTGATATTATTTTTCTTACTTTCTTCTTCCCACTTTTCCATCTGTGGAAATCATCAATTGGAGTTGCCATTTCTTTATTTAAATTACTTTCTCAAGGTTTTTTTTATCTTTAAGGAAAGTGATTGTTCTCTAAATGTGTGTTCCCAGGTGCAAGCAAATGCCAACTGCTTCATTTATGATAACCAAACAAGCATACAGAATTCTGAATAAATATTTAAGTTCTTCCTTCAGAAGTCTCATTAACACTTTGAAGGAAGTCTGGGGAAGATGTTATTAGTTGTTCTTGGAGGGGAAGAGGTGAGGCGTTACACACTTTCCCACTACTGTATTACCATACTCTACTCAGAATTACATATCAAGATTTTTTTCAAATTTTGGGCCAAGTCTAGTCAGATTTAACACTTTATTTTTTAAAAAACTTAGTGGCTGGCAAAACACAAGTATTAGGTACATTAAATGTTATACAAAAATCAAGCAATTACATAATTATCAAAACTGCCTGTATATTCAGACCACCTATATAATCAAACCACTACCTAATGGGCACAGTATCCATGAAAGTCAGCATTGAACCATAGCCACTCTTGGATATTGTACTGTAATTTACACATTAAATGTAAGCACTATTGAACAAATGTGGATTCTGACAAATTCTGGTCCCAAGGCTACTTTAGCACTAGCAACAACTTTCAAATTTAGTGTTAACAAATTTAACTGGTCTTTGCCAAGTGCTGTATAGGACCTGATTGAACATTACAGTACTGTAGAAGCATTTTCTGTAATGACCCAGTCCGGTTAAGGATTCTATGCTAGCAAAAATTTGATCTATTTACTCTGGTATTACTGGACTGAGACTTTGAATTGACATCATCTGAACTATGCAAGTCTTTAAATTTCAGCTTTGATTACAACAGCATTAAAATTAATGGAATTAGACCAAATTATCCCATCTCTTTGGTGGTCTGATTCAAATGGCCCACTGCATGTATTTTGATCAGTGACAGGCCTCTGTGATGTAGTTAACATTTGACATAATGGAATGATGAGGTGCAAAGAAAAAGTACATAAAATGGTAGATAACTTTAGGAACCCTAAGCAGTTTGAGCAATCCAAGTTACACAGGCAACAAGAAGCAAGGCATTTCAAGAAACATTATTTATAAAATTTAGTGTACAAAGTGTGTGCATGAAAGAATTTCCATTATCAGACTATTTTAATCCTTTATCTGCTAAGCTATTTCAGTCCTACATCTAGGTGCACTCAGAGCTCAGCCACACAATTTATCCTCATTTCAAAACAGCAAGTAATTGCAGATATTGAAGCCATGCAACGACAGTGACTTTAGAGACGTGCACCCCACTATTCTATAAGGATCAATTTTTGTATTCAAATTGCCTTTATTTATTTGCACTGAATGCAACAATTTATAGAACTTAATATATGACAGTTGCTTTCTCAAAGTGAATTTGCTTTTCCATAAAAGTATTGCTAGGCTAATGTTCAGCCCAAATAAAGGCCTATTAATGCAATCAGTCCTCTTACAAATTACGTTGCTTTTCGCTTGTACACGCTACGGACAAATATCAGTGTAATTCAAAATGTTTCAATTATTTTTTTTTTTTCAGAAACAAGTTAAGGGTCCTCTGGTAAGTTAGGAGGGCAGAAAGTTCTAATGTTTCAAAATGTCATGAAAGTTTCCTCTCCTAACCTTACAACCTGAGCCAGAGTACCCAAAATTGTACAGTACTGTACATCACTTTCCTGAGCCGATTTCATTTTGAATTACGTTGATTTTTTAGTCCCGAGTGCACATAAGCGAAAAGCAACATAAAATATAAGAGGAAGGTTTGAATAATGAGTGACATTTTATGTGCTATATTTTTTTGTTAAATAAAATGCTTCCAAGAATTTCTTTTTTCCCCTCCTTACCAGTGTCACTTTGTTCTAACAAAGCAAAGAAGTTTCAGGATGAATTACACATCCTGGCACATGCACACATTGCCGCCTCAACTTCAGTACAATACAGTAAATTAAATATTTATATTTTTCTAGTATTTATGTAATCTAATTCTTTATGTAAACTAATTAATCCTGTCACTGAAAATATTTGACTCACTCAATTATACATTTATGTACCAGACTTTTTAGGAAATAAATTTTCCAAACAAATTCAATAACTTTTCATTAACTAAACAGTTTACCAAAGCTTATGAATATTTATGTAATTACCTAAGTGTAGTTACAGGAGGAGAGCTACGCTCATGGTGTCCCGTCTTCCCAGCACTGGCATAACGCTTTGAAATTACTGTACCGACTTTTTACCTCCAGCACCTCGCCTAACTTGTTCCAACCGTCTACCACTGTTTGCAAAAGTGATTTTTCTTATATTTCTTCAACAGCTTGTTCAGCTTAAAACCTCTTGGTCTTTATGTTCCAGGTCTCGGGAATTCTTCCCTATCAATTTTATCGATTCCTGTTACTATTTTGTATATATGTGCGTCTTGCTTCCTGACTGTCCCTCGCAGTTATTTCTCCAGATAGAATCCTTCATGAATCTCATCCCTTTATTTGTCTTATTCACTTTTACTCACTGACATCCTTAGTGATATTTAGTATCTTTAATATCTTGCAACTTTGATGGTGTTGCATAACTTCCCTGGCTTGGTGTCTTTTTTTTTTATATAATTACTTGCAAATATTTATTAGTTTTATGGGATAAATATATTGGCATACCCCATGCACATCACACCTATTGTCTGCCAGACTTGGCAACACTACAGTACCTCAAATTGTACAACACTTAATTTTATGCAGGCAGCAATTACTTTAATGACATTTGTTTTTCTTTCAGGATAAACACCTATGGCACCTCTGGAATTGTGCTTGCTAATCTTAAATGTTGACAGGTCTGACCCAATTACTCTATGGCCTTTGTGTCCTTAGACAATTGTCATGCCCTTCAAGGGAATCTGGACAATAGTATGGAGCATCACCTGGCAAAAGGAATTTGCCAAGTGATGTATGTTAATCAATGTCATGTCATAGTACTGTGTGTGGGAGAGAGAGGCACCACACAACATACAAGTTATGAAAAGGCTTTAAAGAATTCTGAGAGATCTAGGGGTGGTTCTGGATAGAAAAAAAGACCACAAAGAACACCAAGGAGTGCATGCTACGCTTTCCAACTTTACAATCTCTCTTAAGTACATGGATGGCAAAATTCTTATTATTCTTTATATACACACACACACAGTAAACTTTTATTTATTTATTTATATATATATATATATATATATAATATGTATGTATGTCACCACCTTTAACTAAATTTGGAATATGCAGCACATATTGAGAAGCACATTAATAAATTGGAAAAAGATCCTGTGGATCCACAGCCTATTGCACTATTTCTCGTGTAGAGGAGTCCCCCCCCCTCTTCCTCCCCCCCCAAAGAGGAATTCCGCACTTGGGTGGGTTATCCCTTGCACTGCTACAGCCTGGGCTGTAAACGGGGGTATAAGCATGGGCTGGTTGAAAATATATTTGAATTGTGAAAATTAATATTAAATGTTAAACAAATCTCTAACTTATTGACTTCTGCGTCGTGAATGTTTCATCCCAATATTTTCAGAAATGGATTTTAGACAATTTTTTTTTTTAAAGGAAGACGTTTTGTTGATAAGGAGAACAGGTATTAACTGGAACTAAGGGATAATGCAGTAATAAAGAGATGCAAGCACCTGTCCGATGCACAAAGAATAGTAGTGTCCACAAAGTGGATATGCAGCTGGTGCTTCTATAGTATTACCGAGTAATACATAACAAATGATAATGAGTATGTATGTTATGCTATATTTTGTTACAGTATATATCATACAAATACATTGTTCAATAGTAATACCTGTTACTTCACCAGTCTTTTTTTTTTTCTTTTTTTTTTTTAAAGGGGAAATTTTTCCTTTTGTTTGTTATCTGAATTTGTTGTAACCTCTACAACCGGGAGAATGCATACCTTTCCATAAGTATGTGAAGAAAGAATTAAATTGGTCAACAATAAATCAGTCATAACTGGCAGAACTTGGGACAATTTGTTTTGGCTGATTCAGATTTCAA
>WNGS01165503.1:18292853-18313674 GCA_020271785.1 Procambarus virginalis | reverse complement strand
CCCCATACCCATCCTGTGCGAGCTAGTGAACCCCCATACCCATCCTGTGCGAGCTAGTGAACCCCCGTACCATCCTGTGGGGGCTAGTGAACCCCCGTACCCATCCTGTGGGGGCTAGTGAACCCCCTACCCATCCTGTGGGAGCTAGTGAACCCCCGTACCCATCCTGTGGGGCTAGTGAACCCCCGTACCCATCCTGTGGGGCTAGTGAACCCCCATACCCATCCTGTGGGAGCTAGTGAACCCCCATACCCATCCTGTGGGGCTAGTGAACCCCCATACCCATCCTGTGGGTGCTAGTGAACCCCCATACCCATCCTGTGGGGCTAGTGAACCCCCATACCCATCCTGTGGGGGCTAGTGAACCCCCATACCCATCCTGTGGGGGCTAGTGAACCCCATACCCATCCTGTGGGAGCTAGTGAACCCCCATACCCCATCCTGTGGGGGCTAGTGAACCCCCATACCCATCCTGTGGTGGCTAGTGAACCCCCATACCCATCCTGTGGGGCTAGTGAACCCCCATACCCATCCTGTGGGAGCTAGTGAACCCCCATACCCATCCTGTGGGGGCTAGTGAACCCCCATACCCATCCTGTGGGGCTAGTGAACCCCCCATACCCATCCTGTGGGGGCTAGTGAACCCCCATACCCATCCTGTGGGAGCTAGTGAACCCCATACCCATCCTGTGGGGGCTAGTGAACCCCCATACCCATCCTGTGGGGGCTAGTGAACCCCATACCCATCCTGTGGGAGCTAGTGAACCCCCATACCCATCCTGTAGGGGCTAGTGAACCCCCATACCCATCCTGTGGGGGCTAGTGAACCCCCATACCCATCCTGTGGGGCTAGTGAACCCCCATACCCATCCTGTGGGGGCTAGTGAACCCCCATACCCATCCTGTGGGGGCTAGTGAACCCCATACCCATCCTGTGGGGGCTAGTGAACCCCCATACCCATCCTGTGGGGCTAGTGAACCCCCATACCCATCCTGTGGGGGCTAGTGAACCCCGTACCCATCCTGTGGGGGCTAGTGAACCCCCGTACCCATCCTGTGGGGCTAGTGAACCTGCGTACCCATCCTGTGGGGGCTAGTGAACCCCAATACCCATCCTGTGGGGGCTAGTGAACCCCATACCCATCCTGTGGGGGCTAGTGAACCCCCGTATCCATCCTGTGGGGGCTAGTGAACCCCCGTACCCATCCTGTGGGGGCTAGTGAACCCCCGTACCCATCCTGTGGGGGCTAGTGAACCCCCGTACCCATCCTGTGGGGGCTAGTGAACCCCCGTACCCATCCTGTGGGGCTAGTGAACCCCCGTAACCATCCTGTGGGGGCTAGTGAACCCCCATACCCATCCTGTGGGGGCTAGTGAACCCCCGTACCCATCCTGTGGGGGCTAGTGAACCCCCGTAACCATCCTGTGGGGGCTAGTGAACCCCCATACCCATCCTGTGGGGGCTAGTGAACCCCCATACCCATCCTGTGGGGGGCTAGTGAACCCCCATACCCATCATGTGGGGGCTAGTGAACCCCCATACTCATCCTGTGGGGCTAGTGAACCCCCATACTCATCCTGTGGGGGCTAGTGAACCCCCATACCCATCCTGTGGGAGCTACTGAACCCCCATACCCATCCTGTGGGGGCTAGTGAACCCCCATACCCATCCTGTGGGGGCTAGTGAACCCCCATACCCATCCTGTGGGCGGTGTTCTATCAGCTGTGTCTCTACTCTTGCCTGGTGTATTCTCGCAGTCTTTCCTCCGAATAGACAGTTCGTTTTAATATTAAATGTAATAAGTACAATCCTGACTATTGGCATAGTACATAAATACACTTAATCGCCAGCATCGCACCAAAATATTGTGAATATTAAAGTTTACCTGAAAAACTGTATAGAAAACCACGACCTAACCTAACCTTGCGAGTGTAGGAGGACAAGCATGTAAATAGCATTTATTGCTTCTTAATTACAATTAGTACTTTACCTATAGCTATTCTGATATTACAATTTTATGAAACTATTAAAACAAAGCTGAAGTCCTTCAATATATTATTAAGTAACTCAGGATATTTTCAAATTTTGTATAAAATCTCTATTGTTTAATAAAACTGAAAAAGATATTCTTTATATTTAAAACTTCAGTATATAGAATTGAACACGAAAACTTCTACTTAAAGATTTTGAGTTTATTAACTCAAAATTAGGAGCATAGACGGGGAGGTAAATGTAACAGCACAGTAAGTGGAATTATGTACTATGCAGAAAGTGAGGAATGCACTTATTACAGTTAGTATTAAAACGTACTGTCTATTCGGAGGAAGCGTTGGTTCACGAAATCAACAGTAAATATTTACCACAGAAAACTTGTATTCCACGGGAGACTCCTTTCTTTTTCATGTCCGGCTGTGAGAGGCAACACAGGTGGGTCCCCCTGGGAGTGATCAACCTCCAGCTGGAGGAGGAGGGGGGGGGGGTAGGGCCTCCTCTCCTCTATCCCCCACTTCTACTCCTCTTCCCTCTATCTCCCTCTTCCATTCTCTCCTCCCTATGTCGCCTTCCTCCTCACCTCCCTCTTCCTTGTCGCGTGTCACAGCTCTTCCCTCCCTCCCTCGCGCTCTCTCACCTCTCACAGGCAAAATGTGAGAGGTGCGCTTCAGCGGAGAGGTATACTGCAGGTCTTGGTCTACCCTGGAGGTATACTGCAGGTCTTGGTCTACCCTGGAGGTATACTGCAGGTCTTGGTCTACCCTGGAGGTATACTGCAGGTCTTGGTCTACCCTGGAGGTATACTGCAGGTCTTGGTCTACCCTGGAGGTATACTGCAGGTCTTGGTCTACCCTGGAGGTATACTGCAGGTCTTGGTCTACCCTGGAGGTATACTGCAGGTCTTGGTCTACCCTGGAGGTATACTGCAGGTTTTGGTCTACCCTGGAGGTATACTGCAGGTTTTGGTCTACCCTGGAGGTATACTGCAGGTCTTGGTCTACCCTGGAGGTATACTGCAGGTCTTGGTCTACCCTGGAGGTATACTGCAGGTCTTGGTCTACCCTGGAGGTATACTGCAGGTTTTGGTCTACCCTGGAGGTATACTGCAGGTTTTGGTCTACCCTGGAGGTATACTGCAGGTTTTGGTCTACCCTGGAGGTATACTGCAGGTCTTGGTCTACCCTGGAGGTATACTGCAGGTCTTGGTCTACCCTGGAGGTATACTGCAGGTCTTGGTCTACCCTGGAGGTATACTGCAGGTCTTGGTCTACCCTGGAGGTATACTGCAGGTCTTGGTCTACCCTGGAGGTATACTGCAGGTCTTGGTCTACCCTGGAGGTATACTGCAGGTCTTGGTCTACCCTGGAGGTATACTGCAGGTCTTGGTCTACCCTGGAGGTATACTGCAGGTCTTGGTCTACCCTGGAGGTATACTGCAGGTTTTGGTCTACCCTGGAGGTATACTGCAGGTTTTGGTCTACCCTGGAGGTATACTGCAGGTTTTGGTCTACCCTGGAGGTATACTGCAGGTCTTGGTCTACCCTGGAGGTATACTGCAGGTCTTGGTCTACCCTGGAGGTATACTGCAGGTCTTGGTCTACCCTGGAGGTATACTGCAGGTCTTGGTCTACCCTGGAGGTATACTGCAGGTCTTGGTCTACCCTGGAGGTATACTGCAGGTCTTGGTCTACCCTGGAGGTATACTGCAGGTCTTGGTCTACCCTGGAGGTATACTGCAGGTCTTGGTCTACCCTGGAGGTATACTGCAGGTCTTGGTCTACCCTGGAGGTATACTGCAGGTCTTGGTCTACCCTGGAGGTATACTGCAGGTCTTGGTCTACCCTGGAGGTATACTGCAGGTCTTGGTCTACCCTGGAGGTATACTGCAGGTCTTGGTCTACCCTGGAGGTATACTGCAGGTCTTGGTCTACCCTGGAGGTATACTGCAGGTCTTGGTCTACCCTGGAGGTATACTGCAGGTCTTGGTCTACCTCTGACTGCTATTCCTCATCTTAACAATTCCCTTCTCATTGACGGTTTGTCTCCCAGTGTTGGCGGAGTTTACCTCAAGTACACAAGTCTGGACTTCTCCCATTGTCTTCCAGATGTGTGCAAGATACTTTCGCAAGATTTTGCAAGAATCAAGTTCAACTTTTGAACTTGATTCTTGTTCTTTGTAAAGGAGTTGGAGTCCGCCGTCTTAATCATGAAGTATTCACGGCGCGACCTATTCTTTAAAGTTCATTCTTGTGTGCAGGCAAGATGCTTGCTTCAAGGGGGGTTGGGGGTAGGACTTCTTGGGGGTGGGTGGGGGCTTCTAGAGATGGGGGGGACTTGGTGGTGCTGCTCGTCTAATGTTGACCACGGTGGGGGGGGGGGGAGGGAGTGAGCTCTATCTCCTTATATCCCTGTTCTAACCCCTTGTACCTTAACTAATGATAGTTCCCTTGCCGTATGAGTGCATGGAGGTAGCTTCCACAGCTCCTTCCTGCAGTGTCTTCCACTTATTGATCAGCGTTTCTTGCTCATTTGCCTATCCGGTTTCCACTGTCCTTCTGTCCTAGAGTGACGGGTTGGATGAGAAGTTTTCTGTCCATGTGAAAACGCTTATATTTTAGATTCTTTTGAAATGATAAATAAATTAATGTTTATTCAGGTAAGGTACATACATACAAGTGATTTTACATAAATTGATCGACTTATAGATAGAGCTAGTACATACAATGCCTAAAGCTACTATTACGCAATGCGTTTCGGGCAGGAAAATCATTAATATCTAAAACTTAATACTAATTGAGTATAAAGAATAAAATGTGTTGAGAACAAATACAAATAAAGATAAAAAAGGGGGGAACATGACTGAAAAAGCAGCACAAATACAATAGGTCGACAAACAGCGTTGATTAAAAAAAAATAACAGACATGGGTTGACAATAGAGGGGTAAGGTAGGTTACAGGGAATTTATTAGGTAGTGTTTCGTTTTTATCTTAAACTGGTTGAGAGAGGTACAGTCTTTAACATGGTTGGGAAGGTCATTCCACATTCTGGGTCCCTTGATTTGTAGAGCATTTCTAGTTTGATTAAGTCGTACTCTTGGAATATCAAAACTGTATTTATTTCTGGTGTGGTGCTCATGGGTTCTGTTACAACCTTCAATGAAGCTTTTAAGGTCAGGATTGACATTACAGTGCAGCGTTTTATATATGTATAATACACATGAGAGAATGTGCAGTGACTTAATATCTAACATATTCAGAGATTTGAGTAGGGGTACCGAGTGATGTCTGGGGCCAGAGTTGGATATTGTCCTAATAGCAGCTTTGTGTTGAGTAATTAGAGGACGTAAATGATTTTGGGTAGTAGAACCCCAAGCACAAATACCATAGTTGAGGTATGGATAGATGAGAGAGTAATAGTCACCAGGGCAGGGCGAGGTACATAATATCTGATCTCAGAAAGAATGCCAACAGTTTTTTTGAATCTTTTTTTTATATATTTAGAATGTGTCCCTGGAAATTCAGCTTGTGATCAATGAGAATGCCAAGGAATTTGCCATCTAGTTTGTTACAAATTTGGGTATTGTTTATTTTGAGATTTATTTGATTAGAGGATTTGTTGCCAAACAACATATAGAAAGTTTTGTCAATGTTAAGGGTGAGTTTGTTGGCAGTTAGCCAAAGATGGACTTTATTTAGCTCAGTATTCACTGTGGCATTTAGAGCAAGGGGGTCAGGACTGGAGTAAATGAAGGTTGTGTCGTCAGCAAATAGAATTGGTTTGAGGTGTTGGGAGGCATTTGGAAGGTCATTAATGTAGATGAGAAAGAGGAGAGGGCCAAGTATGCTGCCCTGAGGAACACCAATGTTGATGGGTAGGGTGGGAGAAATTGAATTATTCACAGAAACATACTGGAGCCTGTCAGTAAGGTAAGATTTGAGGTATTGCAGGGAGTGTCCTCTGACTCCATAATGATGTAATTTAAGAAGAAGGTTTTGGTGGTTGACAGTGTCAAAAGCCTTACGCAGGTCCACAAATAACCCAACAGGGAACTCATTTTTTTCAAGAGCTGCATGAATCAAGTTAATCATACTAATAAGTGCATCGTTAGTGCTTTTTTTTTGGGTCTGAAGCCATGTTGGCAAGAGCTAAGTATATTGTGTTTGGCCAGATAAGAGTAAAGCTGCTTGTAGATTAGTTTTTCAAACATTTTTGATAAGTTAGGCAGGATTGATATAGGTCTGTAGTTGTTAATATGACAAATATACAAAAGTGCTGGAAATGAGAGATTGCTATAGTGGTCAATATTTTTGTTGGGATACGAGAGATAATTTTAATATTGCCTGGTTTTGTTTGTTATTGTTTTATGACGAGTAAGTATTTGTTAGTGTAGCCTCGTCGTTGACGGCCCCCCCCCCCCCCCTCTCTCTTCTCTCTTCTTCTCTCTCTCTCTCTCTCTCTCTTCTCTCTCTCTCTCTCTCTCTCTCTCTCTCTCTCTCTCTCTCTCTCACAGACAGACAGACAGACACAGCACAGACAGACAGACAGACAGACAGACAGACAGACAGACAGACACACACCACCACACACACACACACACACACACACACACACACACACACACACACACACACACACACACACACACACACACACACACACACACACACACACACACACACACACACACACACACCACACACACACACACACACACACACACACACACACACACACACGGGTAACTCCGCCAACTGTGCTAGTTTGGGAACGAAACCTTTCTTGATGTTTTCCCAGGAGCCACACACACGCCTTGTTGGGTAAACAGTAGTGATGGATGGTGGTATACTGTGGCCAGTGGCCACCTACACCGTGGCCACCTTCACCGTGGCCATCTTCACTGATCAATAACCCTCATCGACCGCCTCTGATCAATAACCCTCATCGACCGCCCCTGATCAATAACCTATCATGATAACTTTACCCACAAATTTGCTCCTGTTGCAGGGATTTTATTTTGCTTAAAAATGGCGATGTAGCTGCTGAAGTTGCATAATTATTTGTATCGAGAAGTTTAGCAACATAAGGTTGGTAAGGGATTATATTTATATCTCACTAGGTGGGGGAACCCAGCGGTGCCCGGGTCTTCCCCCCCCCCCGTTCCCTCTCCGCTTCCTCCCAATCTACCCTCTCGCATCTCATCTCTTCTTCTCTTTTGTCTCAGAAAATATAATGCTGTAACCAGAATTAATTCAGGTTCATAATTTTCAAGTAAACCATGAACGTGCGCGGGTAAATGGCGGGAGTAAGCTTAAACAGAAAATTTATCCTAATTTAATTTTAAACTTCATAGAAATCGCAAAGGGCTGCTATAGATGCCATTTCTTAAATAGCGGCACATGGGGTCGACCAAGACTGTAACTCACATACCTCCCTCTCTCTCTATTGTAAATAAATAAATAAATATGTTTATTCAGGTAAGGTACATACATACAAGTGATGTTACATTAATGGATCGGTTTATAGATAGAGCTAGTACATACAATGCCTAAAGCCACTATTACGCAATGCGTTTTCGTATCTTTGTATAGATAATGCTGGCTGTTCCTTGGTATTAGTGACATAATCCCTTCCGCAATAGATCTCGTAACACCTTGTATCACCACATACAAGATGATCTCGATCACCTTGTATCTGGGTTGGCCATCGCGCAACCCTCCCACCAAATCCCATCGCGCTAAATCCCTCCTCGGATTTCGGCAGGGAAGAAGCACGATGGACTGCCTCCTCTCCTTGGAACACCGAATAATTGACACTTATCGCCGGAGAAGAGTACTCCTTGCAGCATTCTTCGACATCAAAAGTGCATTTGACTCTGCATCTCATGCTGCTGTCCTTCAGAGCCTGGCTCGACTAAGTCTCTCGGGTCCGGTGTTGGGTGGTTCCAAAACTGTCTACAGAGCTGCTCATTCAAAGTAGCGGTTGGTGAAGTCATTTCCACGTCCTGCCCTGTCTCACGTGGTGTCCCCCAGGGAGCGAGTCTCGGCCCGCTATTATTCTGTCTGATCTCCCGGTATTCTGGGGTGTCCAGGTTTTAGCCTATACCGATGACGTAACCCTCGTGGCGGATGGTGCCACTCTCCTGGAGGCACAAGGCTCCCTGCAAGACACTGTGACTGTGTTCTCTGCAATTGTGCTGGGGAAGGGGCTCTCCATTAACCTGGTGAAAATTTGCGTCATGAGCTTCACCTGGACCCGTTAGCCAGACCAGCCAGTGGTGACCATTCGGGGGCCGTCGTCACAGAACACAGGTGGCTGGGGGTCGTTCTAGATGGTCCTCGGCTGACGTGGAGGCATCATGTGGATTACCTTCGGGCCTCATGCCTTCGTTGTGTGATCATGAAACGGCTCTCTGGTGCGGCATGGGGGGCTTCACAAGAGTCGCTCCTAGCTCTCTAAGGCCTTCATTCGTAGCAAGATCATGCATGTGACTGAAGTCTATGGCTCAGCAGCATCATCGGTCTTGGTAAGGCTGGATCCCATTCAAAATGGTGTCCTTCGCTCAGCGCTAGGGGCTATGTCCTCCTCGCCAGTTCTCTCTCTCCATGCCGTTGGGGTTATGGCTCCTGAGCTTTGAATGACTTCTTGCCCTCTGCCGCCAGCTTCAACGGATAGTGTCTCCCCCAGCTACCCATCCACTTACTCGCCTCCAACTCGAGGCTAACTGGTGGAATGTGCCGGCTGGACACTCCAGGCATCGTCCGCTGCCTTTCGTCGTCCGGGTCATGGATGCATACTCAGTTTTTCCTTCCCGTCCCTGTACTCACCCCTGGCCCGATCATCTCTCCGGTGCCTCCGTGGGTAGAAGAGCTCATTCGGGTTTCAGTGGACTTTTCCAAGCCTCCTCGTCGGAAGAGGGATTTAGAGGATCTGGCCCTTTTAATTTTTGCAGACCTACGAGCTTCCTTATACCCTGGATATTTGGAGGTTTACATGGATGGGTCCCGCTAAGATCAGCCACCATCCACATCTGCGGCAGCATACTTTGCTCCTTTTTCCTTCTGCCAGACGTGAACGCTCACCCTGCTCATTCGTGCCTGGCCGGGGAACTGTTTGCAATCTTGCTAGCCTTATGACTCCTTCGACAAGTTTCAGGGCCCTTTGCGGTTGTTTTCTACGTGAACTCGGTTACAGCCCTTCATCTGACCTCATCTCGGCGTCCACGAGTACATCGTCATACTGTGTCACAGATCCATTGAGAACTGTTGTCATACTCTGGTACTCCGGGTTGGTCGATCTATATCCAATGGGTTCCATCACATGTTGGTATTAATGTCAATGAGGTGGCCGACGCAGCAGCAGGGATGGCGCATGGTCTCCATGACTCTACACATAATGTGCCTCTGGACCTTTCCGAAATTCTCCCGCAACTCCGGATGGCTTGCCTCAAGAGTTGGGAGGCAGTGATGGCGCCAGCACTCAGGTCCTCCTCTCTGGCAGGTCTCCGGGAGGGCTCCTCCCTGTGTCCATGGACTCATCATTCTGGGCTCCTCGACACGGCCATCACTCGTCTGCGGATTGGGCACACCTGCCTGGCTGCACATCTCCATCGTCTACGGCTAGTAGATTCCCCATACTGCCAGTGGTGTCCGACCCAGGAGGATACAGTCGAACACCTTCACTGCCCTCGATTTCATAGCACTCGGGCCAGACTACAGTGTGCCATTTGTAGGCTGAATATTTCCCGCCTCACGGTTCCTGTTCTTCTTGACGGGGCAGGTGCGAGAGATGAAGACGTCCGATATGACATGCTTTGCCATACCTTCCTCTTCATCTGTCATGTCCGTGGCCTGAAGAGACTAAAGTATGTCGCCTGAGGAGATTGTAGAGTCTGTGGCCTGAAGAGACTATAGGGACCCCATCCCTCTTTGCTATTTCCCAGTATAGGGCAGCCAGGCCGCATATGATCCCTTGATCGTCGTCGCCTCTGAATCAATAACTACTACTACTTCCGCAGTAGATATATAGTGCCTTTTTTTTACCTAATGGTGATCACATCTTGACATGCCAGCAAGTGTGTTGGCAAGCACCTGGCATACTACGGTAGTATGTTGATAAGTGTCGCCAACCTCGGGTGCCCAGTGGACACAATATCCTTATAACAACGTTAATTCAACGCCGAATCAACCTCAACCGTGTTGATTCAACATGGGACCAATGCTGCTGTTGGATGTTGCTCCCACTGGGTGATGGTCAATAGCTGCCGTAGATTTTAGCAACCAGAATATAAATGACGCTATTTCTTCAAAGAATTAAAATGCGACATAGCGATTTCTTCTTATGACCCCCTCCCCCCATAAAAGTGTTGCCCAAAACTATTTGCATAATAAGTAGTTTTTTGTTTTTCTTCAAACCGAGGGGTTACAGGAGTGGATAAAAAATCAGAAATAATCAGTGTCGTGCTTTTAACTCGCCTGTGTTGTGCATACTGTAAAAGCAACCTGTAGGGTAGCAGAGGCAGATGATAGTGCTCCAACATCGCATAAATATATATTTTTTATATGTACAAGAGTTAAGGCACTACGGGCTCACCATAGCCCGTGTTACCTGGAACGTTTTGTTTCAGGTAGCGAATCCTTAACAACAACAACAACATACAAGAGTTCTTACATTCTTGTAAAGCCACTATCATGCATAGAGTTTCGGGTGGGTCCTTAGTCATAATTTTCCAGGAATACGACAAGCCAAATCGTTTAACAACCAGCTAGGTACCCATTCACTGCTGGGTGAGCAGAGGCTACAGTAATGGATTGGTGCCTAGTCAACATAATCTTAAAATAAGTCTCCCATATATTATACATATAGTACTAACCTGAAATTGACGAGCAGATTTTGTCCCACTTGTATACTTGAGTAACGCTGAAGCAACATAGGTTGTCCAATATGTGCCATTGCAACCTGTCCTCTTGAATAATGCATCGCATTTTGACATCAAAATCCACAACAGACAAAGTATGGTATAGAAATCATAGCGGCTCACAATCGTGGTCTCTTTACGTAGGTCCATCGGTTAGATTTGGACAATTTAGTACATCATTTTCTGTCCGTTGTCCACTCGGGAGGACAGGTTGGCTGATGTTCCCGCAGGATGGAAGCTAAACTTGCTCAACCGTACAAATAGATGGGCACCATTCTCTCCGTCTGTCCCATCCTAAACCTTTATCCCTTCCTTGTGTCATATAGTCGTAATGGCTTGGTGCTTTCTCCTGATAGTTCCCTTCCTGGTTTTCAAATAAAACTTGTATATATTAGGCTATAACAATAGTGCGCCTGTATATATATTACTACATTAACATTCTTTCTATTTTCAGTTACAAAATCAAATTTGGAGAAGGCTGTATGACTTCAGGATCCCGAAAAACGCATTTTTCTCCGGCTCTTATGAATGCGTAAGATAATTTCGAGAACAATTTGAGGAAACCAACCTTGGACAAGTCTTGAACATTGTGGGGTGTAGAACCAATCAAGCAAGCTGTTGCGGGCTGCTCTTAGGGGAGCGCTTAAGCCAGCGCCCCCGGAGATGGATGTCTGTGACCTGAATGGTCCCTGGGGCGGACATGTGACCTCTCCTTACACCTGTGAGGAGCTGGGTCTCGAGACTACCAGAGATGACGTGGCTCCTCTGCCAGACAAGACCCATGCTATACAACAGCTACATGCTCTCCTCCCCACCAGACCAGACGTGGGTAAGTTCATTACCAGTTTCATTACCCACTAACTTGGCCCATAAGTTTGTAGCGCAAAAAAAGTTCTTCCTTCGTTAGGCTTCCTTGGTGGTTTGTCCCTATGTTGTCCATTTTGTTTATTAAAACTGTAGTTTAGGTTTAATGACAAACTAATTTGGCAAAGACTACTAAAGACATATAATGTTTGGACAGGGGTATATATCGGTATGTATTTAATTCTAATTTGAAACTCTACAGCCTAAATAAAATTCCCAACTTATTTAATCACAAGAGCTTTACCAAACTTGAGGCTTTATTGGTAAAATAATTAAATTTTTAATTCAAATTTTGCCCCGAGGGGCAAGTTTATTAGGCAGCGACACTCATCTTCTGAGTAGAATTCCATTAGGTATATCCGGCGATAATAGCACGCCAAATACATAGTTTATGCACTTTATATTCCTTATAACAATAGGTAAATTGCATATTCAACTAAGGCCAAATTAACAGCAATTAGTCCACTTAGTTACAAAAATACCATCCAAACAGGAAGATGTTTTTTTTTTACTGCACAACCATTCCCATATTGACAAAGGTTTGCTACCTTGGTCTACATCAGCAAACTATATAGCTAGCCACACAGTCTACATCAACAAATTAATAAGCTTGTCTACACAGTTCTAAATCACTATGTTAAAAGTCTTTTATACGTTTTTGTTAAAAATCTTACGGTAAAAATTCTTCATAGTGTAGCAGCAGAAAATTGCAGATATATCCTTAACAAAACACACAGAAATCACAATAGCGTGATACATCAAATGATTAGAACCTACGTCCGAGAGCATCCCAGACGCTGCTTTAATCGACTGAGCTACATGGTATAAGAATTGCAACCAGAAATTCTACTGAATTTACTTGGATCCTGCAGCCTCTCCGAGACACAAACCAGGATTTTACACAATTCCCCCCATGCACTCCAGCTATGTCAATAGGCTGTTCTACCTCTTCGCCCTTACTTCATTACACATTAATGAAGTAATCATACATTAAGGTTTGTGTCTTGGAGAGGCTGCAGGATCCAAGTAAATTCAGTAGAATTTCTGGTTGCAATTCTTATACCATGTCGTAGCTCAGTCTATTAAGGCAGCGTCTGGGATGCTCTCGGACGTAGGTTCGAATCCTCATCACGGCCCTTCTGGGTTTGTTCCTTAAAAAAAAAACAGGATGCATTTCAAGATCTGGAATCTTGTTATAAAACAAAATAATTCATATTCCACAGTACTGTACTCGCATAGTTGTGCTTGCGGTGGTCGAGCTTCGGCTCTTTGGTCCCACATATCGGTTTACTGTATTTACAGTGATATGTCTAGAATCTAGATCGTTAAACTATAACAAAATTGATCAAACTCTTTAAAAATAGGACTAGTGACTTAATGCCCAAAGTAAGCAAGTAATTATCAATAGAAGGGACCAAACCGGGAAGGCTATGTAGCACCATCAAATGTGCGGGATAATCAGAGGACGCTAAATATCACCAAGGATGCCAATACGAGAACAGAAACGCATTAGGCGAACGATATCAAAAGTATCTGAGTCGCCAAGAATTCTATCGAGGGACAAGCGACCATGGGGGATGGTTGGAAAACAAGACACATACTCATCCTGGAAGTCAGGACATTCAACAAGAATATGCACGACCGTAAGAGGGACAATGCAATGTGGACAATAAGGAGCAGGGCGGTGCTCCATTAAGTGACCGTGAGTTAAACGGGTATGGCCAATACGTAACCTAGCCAGAGCCGTTTCCCACTGCCGGTTACGGTGACAGGAGGAAGGCCACTGGGACACATGACTCTTAAGAGTATGCAGTTTGTTACCAATAACAGAAGACCAACAACTCTGCCAGCGGGCAAGGATGGAGGCATGAATAACTGGGTAAAAGTCGGAATAAGGAATACTTTTACGAGAGATGGGACAAGCGCGGATAGCTTCCTTAGCAGCAGCATCCGCACGTTTCATTTAAAGAGACACCAACATGGCTGGGAACCCAACAAAATGCAACCGACTTAAATTTACTGGAGATAAGAAACAGCCAATGTTGAATCTCGACAACCACCGGGTGGACCGGATTAAAGGACCCTAACGCCATGAGGGCACTACGAGAGTCAACTACCACCACAAAGGAGGATTGACACTGGGAAAGCAGGAGACGAAGAGCATAGAGAATAGCATAAAGTTCTGCTGAGAAGATGCTAGCCTCCGGAGGAAGGCGATACATATAAGTGTGGTCAGGAAAAACAACAGAGTAGCCCACACCGTCAGCAGACTTAGACCCATCGGTGAAGATAGGAACAGAGTGGGAGTGAGAAAAGTGCTCAAGGAAGAGGCGTTTCAGAACTGTAGGAGGGGTAAAAGCTTTAGTGATGCGGGTCAGAGAAGCACAAAATTTGGGAAGGGGGACCCTCCACGGGGGCAAGGATGGAACAATACGAGGAGAAACATTGGTAATATGAGCTGAAAGAGAATCCTGTAAGCGAGACAGACAGAAAGAGGAAGGAGGTGAAGAGGAACAGGAACTATAGGAGGGGTAAAAGTCAAAGCACGATAGAGGCGAGAGTGAGGATACTGTAAGGATCGCGAAAGATAGCGAAGACTGTAGCGATCATGGCGATCCTGGAGAGAGAAAGCCAGTGTCAGCGTACAAGCTGAGGGTAGGAGTGGAACGAAAAGCACCAGAGCTGAGGTGCAACCCAGTATGGTGCAAAGCATCAAGACGGCGAAGAGTAGAAGGAGAAGCAGAAGAGTAGGCAGGGCAACCATAATCGAGTTTAGACAGGACGTGAGAGGAATGCACATAGAGCAGCATGCGCCTATCTGCTCCCCAAGAAGTATGGGACAAAACCTTAAGTAGGTTAAGGGCCTTAGAGCATTCAACACGGAGGTAAGAGACATGGGGCGACCAAGACAAACGAGTGTCAAAGAATAACCCCAAAAGCTTCGCGGAATCTTTGTACTCAAGGGGATGACCATAAAGTGACAAAGAGGGATGAAGAACGACCCGCTTCAGAGTAAAAGTCATGGCACAAGTCTTAGTACTAGAGAACTTGAAGCCATGATTGGTGGCCCAAGATGACACGGCATCAATCGCAAGTTGAAGCCGCCGTTGAAGGAGAGGCGAATCATCACCCCGACAGCAAAGAGTAAGATCGTCAACATAAAGAGCAGAGAAGATGCCAGAAGGAAGGGAGGAAAGAAGACCATTGAGGGCAACCAGAAAAAGAGTAGTACTCAGAACACTACCTTGGGGCACACCTTCATACTGCTGAAAAGAGGCAGAGAGAGTGGCACCAAGCCTGACCCGAAAGGTACGACGAGAGAGAAAGCTTTGAAGGAAGAGGAAGATTACCACGAAGGCCAAAAGAACGAAGTTGGGACAGAATATGGTATCTCCAAGTCGTGTCATAAGCCTTTTCCAGGTCAAAAAGGACAGCAACAACGGAGGTCTTCGCAGCAAAAGCAGTACGAATATAGACCTCCAAGTTCACCAGGACATCAGTCGTGCTGCGGCACTTGCGAAAACCAAATTGAGAAGGAGAGAGGTGGCGATGGTGTTCCAAGAACCACATCAGACGGACATTTACCATATGCTCAAAGAGCTTGCAAACACAACTCGTGAGAGCAATAGGGCGGAAGTCCTTAGGGGACGTACCGAGAGACCCTGGTTTCCGAATAGGGAGTACAATGGCATCGAGCCAGTCCTCAGGGACGGACGACGACTCCCAGACCTGGTTATACAGACTCAGTAAATACTGAGACGTGCACGGAGGGAGATGGCGAAGCATCTCATAATGAACGTCATCCGAGCCCGCCGCCGTAGATCCGCAGAGGGCCAGGGCAGACTGAAGTTCAGAAAGAAAGAAAGAGGATCATTATAGGGAAGGCGGAGATGAGTGCGGAAATCTAAAGGAAAAGATTCAAGAACAGGCTTATGAAGAAGGAAGGATTGAGGAAGATGAGAACCAGAGCTAACAGAAGAAAAGTGAGAACCCAGTTCGGTCGCGACATTCACTGGATCCGCCACAAGTACCACGGAGGTGGAGAACCGGCGAGACATCCGGAACGAACTTGCCTGCAATCGTGCGGATCTTCTTCCAGATCCACGGCAGAGGAGTATCGGACGTAATGGTGGAAACATAAGATTTCCAACTCTCACGTTTAGCTGTACGGATGGTCCTACGGGCCACCGCACTTGCCTTCCGAAACAGAATAAAAGAATCAGCCGTCTGCCGGCGGCGGTGTTTCTTGCAGGTTGCACGCTTACAGCAGACAGCCCGAGCACAGTCTGCATTCCACCAGGGAACGCACTTCCGTGTGCCCTGGGAGGAAGAGCGAGAAATAGAGTGGAGGGCAGCGTTGAAGACAGTGTCATAAAAAAGGAGGGCGCGAGGAAGAGGCAGAGAGGAGAGGTCAGAAAGAGTAGCACGGAGGGTGAATAGGCACCAGTCAGCCTTGGCAAACTCCCATCTAGGGAAGGAGAAGGGAGGGTGGAAAGAGAAAAAGGAAATGAGGATAGGGAAATGATCATTGTTATGGAGGTCATCAAGAACCTGCCACGTGAAATCTAAGTAAAGGGACGATGAGCAAAGAGAAAGATCAAGACAGGAAAGGGTGCGAGTTCGAGAGTCCACATGAGTGGGCTCACCAGAATTCAGAAGAGATAGAGAAGAAGCGAGGACGAACGGTTCGAGAAGACGGCCTCGGGTGTTTGTCAGAACATCACCCCAGAGGGAATGTCGACAGTTGAAATCACCCAAAAGGAGCACCGGCTCTGGCAAGGAGTCCAGGAGGTGCTTAAGATCAGGAAGGAAAAGTGGGACATTTGGGGGGAGATAAATGAAACAGACTGTATACCATTTACCCACAAAAACACGGACAATGGATAGGGGACGGAAGAAGTAGGGGGACAAAGGGAATATCAGATCGAATTAAAAGAGCAGTAGAGTTACGGGCCCCAGCAAGAGCTGGGGAGGGGGGAGAAAGGAATAACCACGAAAGTGACGAGGACGAGCACCAAGCATTGGTTCCTGGAGACAAACACAAAGCGGTGAAAACTGTGTAATTAGAAGTTGGAGTTCATGGAAGTTAGCATAAAATCCACGAATATTCCACTGAAGAATAGACATTACCAAAGAGAAAGGACAGTAACAGAGAACAAAAAAGAAATAAAGGTATAGAAGAACACAGTTTATTAAAGAATATCAGGATCAGGATCAGGGTCAGGATCAGGAGCAGGGTCGGCAAAATCAGGGTTAGGGGGCATGGGTAAACTTAGTAAGGATAGAGGGAAGGGAGCAAGAGGACAGACCAGAGGCGGACTGACGGGGTCCAGAGGGGGAGGAGACAACTGAGAGGGGCAGGCAAGGACAGCTGGAGGAGGGGGGGGGGCAGAAGGCAGGGAGTGCGCCTCAGCAGGGCAGCAACCGAGAGGGAATCGGGGGCGAAAGAAACCTCCATATCTGGGACAGGGGTTCGACCACTGAAATGGGAGGGGATGTAGTGACAGTCAGAGGGAGGGGATGAGGAAGAGAGCGAAGCCTTCTTACCCGCTGGAGAGGAAGAAGGAGAGGAGCCAGGCTTACGTTTCTGACTCGAAGAGACAGGCGTTCCAGTAACAACGTACCGGGCGACAGACTCAATGGTCTCAGCAGGAGAAGAGGAGCGGGAGCGAATAACACGAAGATTGCTGGGAGGATGATGGATATCAGCCTGGACAGACAGGTGGCGTGGAGGGTCAAGAGACTGGGGGGAGGGTCGGGAAGAAAGAGTGGGGGGAGATGGGGAAGAAGACAAAGGAGATATGGTGGACTGGATAGGAAGGGGAAAACCCCAGATGGAGACCCAGGAGGGAGACCATCTGGGACAGGAGGCAAAGGAATAGGGGAGGAGGTGGTGGGTGTGGTCGGGTTTAAGGCCTGGAAACGGTTGTGAGACTGAGGAAGGTGGAAAGGACGAGGAGAGGTAGAACGCAACACGCGAGCGTAGGAGACGCCCACGAAAGGGGTGAGACGACGAACTTGGCGTCTCGCTTCAGGAAAAGACAGACGATCACAGTGTTTCAAGTTGAGGACGGCTTCTTCGAGTTTGTAGTGTACACACGAGCGTGAGAAGGTAGGGTGGGCCTCACCGCAATTGAGGCAGCGAGCCTGGGGAGAAGTGCACTCGGACTTAGAATGACTATCGTCTCCACACATGGGGCATAGATACACAGTACTGGTGCATTTGAGGACACAGTGCCCGAACTTCCAACACTTATTGCAAAGTCTAGGAGAGGGAATGTACTCCTGAAAGGAGCATCTGGCACCAGCAAGAATAATAGAGGGCGGAAGGGTCCTACTATCAAAGGTGATTTTTACAACTCGAAGGGGCTGACGGCGACGACCACGAGGGGGTCGAGTAAACGTGTCCACCTGGAGGACAGAATGGCCTTGGGCTTCGGGGATATGTTTAATATTCTCATGGCAATCTTTGAGGTCCCGAACACCAGTTGCAACATGGTGTGGGAGGAGAACAGTGCCAACACTGGCATTTAACCTAGCGTTTTTGGAGACCCGAACAGGGGTCTCTCCAATGCAGGACAAAGCGGCTAAGCGAGTAGCTGCATCCTGAGAAGGAGCAGTGACGACACGCGTACCGTAACTGGTGGAGTTAAAAGTAACAGAGGCATCTACTGAATCAACAAGGTGTTTATGGAAGAAGAAATCGTCAGGAGGAGTAGAATCCAGATGGTGGAGATCAGAGTATTTAGCCCACGTAGCGGGACCAAACAAGGCGTTGTAAGTATGTTACAGGAAGGGATCGTGCAAGTGCGGCCGTGGCGGGAACGGCGTTGAGAACCCCCGGAGTTCATGGGGGTAAAAGGCGCAGTAGTCACAATGAGAGACGAAGCCATGCCAGGGGACGAGGTGGTCACCACTGGGGGCTGGGGACTCGACCCTACCGCAGAGGAGGTGAGGGGAGCTGAGGGGAGTAGTCAGGTCATCGGGGCCCAATGCAGCAGGGGCTACAGGACCTGGTCTTCCAACACAGTCCGACTCGGGGGCTTGGTTGCCCACCCCACGAGCCTGAGAAAGTACAAGGGAAACATTATCAGCCATGAAAACGAGGAAAAACTTTCATTCACGAATGTGTCCCCACACCCACCATGGAGCCACAATTAGAGGCAGGACACCCAACAAGAAGCTATCGCCGATCATGCCGGGGCCCCCCAGGGGTGCATCATGAGTATACGCCCCACAAACGCCACCTTAAGAACCGTGAGTCCGTCGAGAGCGGGTTCAGTGACGAAAGGAGGATTGACAATAAAAGGGTCCCCTCGCTCGAGACGTTGGGCACTACAGTTCTACGGGTGCAAGAGTATAGCTCCTCAAACAACCAGGGCGTCAAAACAAAAGAAGGTCGAAAGAATAATCAAAACAGGCAAAAAGTCGGCAGGAAATGACAATTTGATAGGAGAAGAGGGGGGGGGGGAGAAAAATTAAACACTAGGAAAAGGAAAAGGGGCCTAGCAAAATTGGTAAAGGCAGCAGCAGGAGCATAAGGCTGCAAAAGGACAGAGGACTGACCCATGGAGCATCACACTCTGGCAGCTGCCCACCAAGCCCCCTCACGGCAACAACGAGCCAGACAGTGAGGGGGCTTAATGCCCAAAGCTGAATCACAGTTAAGATTGCATATCAACTACAAATGTGAGCATATCAGTTCTTGAGTTAACAATAAATGTTAGGCTAAAGACCTTTCAACTACAGGGGCAACAAGCTAAGCTACGACTAACCTATAATGACTGTTCCTGCCAGTAACTATACCTTACCCTAATGAATTTTTGGATTCGGTTCCAGAGTCCATTATATGCGAGTAACATTTTCCACACCCACTCATGGGTATGGGTATGGAGGTGCCCATGGAGGCTGTAATGCCCACGCTCTATGCAAAAGATTACAGAGGACATTGTTTAATCAGATCCCAATAGATGTTTGCTATTGCTATAATCCCCAAGTATACTACATAGGGTAAATAATACTTCTGTTGTTGGGGACAGGAAGTTTGTGTATATATATATATATACTGTATATGTATACTTTAGGCTAGTTTACAGTCCTCCCCCACCTCCCCAAGGTGGCACTACTGACCCTACCCAGGATGCAACCCAACAACAGTTGCCTAACTCCAGGTACCTATTTATTACTTGGTGAACAGAGGCATTAGATGAAGGGAAACTTGCCTAACTATAGTATTTATGTCCTATCCAAAGATCGAACCCAGGATCTCCAGTTGTGAGTCTAAATCAGTGGCCAGAGTCTTGGCCACTGTACTACATAATCGATGGTAACATACCAACTACTGTAGTTTGTATTATTGCCCAGTTGCTATGTATAATAATGTAATGCTGCATATTAGAGTAGTCATTTACTTAATGGGCTGCTTTGTATATTTACAAAACTGCTCTTATCATGTGATAGCAGTATTGAAGATGATGAGTCACAATGAAGTGGGTGAAGTATTGACACTTAGCCCACACATCTGAAGATGAAGACCCGACGACGTTTCTGTCATTCTGGACCATTATTTATTGAAGTTTATGTATCAGTGGCATTTTAATAATTGACTTATTTAATGTTTTTACCCATTTTACTTATTTACTAGAAACTAAATTTGAATACAGTGGATGACTTTGTGTGTGTTATTCTAAGGGCCAGCCATTTTATTTTGATATTTCATTATCACAGAATTAAATTGAATATAATATAGATCTTCCAGGCTACTGAAATGCTATGAGCTCACATTTGCCTAAATAATTTACATTAACAAAAAACCTCTTAATTGTTATAATAAATGGATAGTTAATTTTAAAGTTTTACTTTGTAAGAAAGGTATTTCATTGTCCTTTTTTTTCCTCCCACTCAGCATTCCTTCGGACTGATCATCCCTTCTTGCTGCGTTTCTTAGAGCAAAGAAATTCAGAGTGGGAGATGCTTTCATTCTCCTTTGTCACTACTTCGAGTACAGACAGCGCCACCGTGAATTATTCCGTGGATTAAATGTCGCGGG
>WNGS01165503.1:18205201-18259105 GCA_020271785.1 Procambarus virginalis | reverse complement strand
GCAGTCCGAATGGAGCCGGATCCGCGAGCGACCCCAACCTTCAGAAGCACATCCACACAGTAGCAAACTCCTGCACCGTGCTGTGTGCCCGACGGAAGGACGGACCCCACCGCCCATGGCCGGCCTGGTGAGCAATGGTCACAAACCCCAGCCAAGAGATGATGTATCTGTGAAGACTTTGAGCAAGGGCTCGGGTAGGCGTGAAGGTAGTGAACCTGGAAAATCCTAAGAGAAAGTCGGCGATGCAACAACCGACACAAGGCCCCAGAAGCCAAACCCAGCAATCACTGGGTTTTCTGCCGAAGCAGAACCTCTGGAGGGAGAGGCAAGGAAGCGGTCCGAGAGTCCCATATAAGACCCAGCCAAAGCTGAACCTGAGAGGGAACTAGACAGGACTTCCTCCCGGTCACGAGGAACCCGAACCCGGAGAGCTGGGAAAGAACCAAATCTCTGGCGAGCAGACACGCGGATTGGCTGGGAGCCCACATCAGCCAGTCTTCGAGGTAGGCTAGGACCCGAATCCCTAAAAGACGCAGACGGGCCACCACGACCTGGGTAAGGCGTGAAAACATGAGAGGTGCCAGGTTCAAGCCGAATGGAAGGTAACGTGAGCAGAACCCAAAGCCTCACAACAAAACCAAACCAAACCCTGAACCCCAGATCAAACGGGACATGCCAAAACGCGTCCCGGAGGCTAGGGAAACAGAAGCCAGATATGCACGACTGTTGTCAAACACATCAGTCGAAGAACTGGGGTGTGGCTAGCTGGCGTGAGGGTCTGGGGCTTCCCCTTCACCCTACCATGGAGGGAGGGGGTGGGGTGCGCAAACAGCGGCGTGGCGACGTGGTAATGTCATACTCGTTTGCTCGTTTTCATTTGGGGAGTTCTGTCTACTAGTTCGGCTTTCAGTAGCAATGTTAACCAGAATAGGGGTTCGTTTTGGGGTGCTTGCCTTTCTGGGTGCCTGACCCGGTCGATGGCAAACATAGAATGCTTCCAACCACACGTGGGAGGTTTCTATAGGCCATTGCTCCTCGTGCCTCTCTGAGGGGGCCAGGTTCTGGCTCGTGGTCCTTGGTAGGCTTAGAACTCCATGCACATTGACTGATGCTAAAGTCTAATATATCCATATCAGCCGGGATAGCTCCGGAGAGCCGAAGGAGCTCCACCCAGAAAATAGTCAGATAAGTGAGAAACTGTAAGCATCTTTTCCTCTTATAAAATCACTGACAGTGAGATGGTAGCTGCCTTGGTCTCCCAAATCAAGCCCAACCATGAAAGGCTCTATGGAAACTGCAGCTGGGATTCTGGCAGGTGCACACCAGAATGTTGTAACAAGTACCACCAACACTTGATCTCTATTTTGCACACACTAACAAGTGCCGGGTGCTCAAACCAGCTTGTCATCAAGATAGGCCAAGACATGCACATTCTGGAGCCAAAGCTTGCGAACCACCACTCTGAACACCCTTATGACAAATCTGGGTGCCTGGTTCAACGCGAGGGAAAGAGTCCTAATGTGCCACTTGTGGTCTCATGATGAAACCCTAGAGAAGTACTTAAACATGGATAAATTGGAATATGGCAATAAGCATCCTGGGGATTGAGGGAGACGAGCAAAGAAAATACAGGTAGATCTGATGGCCTACAGACATTGCAGTCATGTAGTATGCCAGGCAAGTTATGAAGGTATTAACCCCTAACAATATGAGAATCATTTTCTTCTTTGTGGAGCCTTTCTTGACCAACAGGAAAGTAATGAGACTGCACCTGAAGAGTCACACAAACCACTCCCTTGCTCAACTGTTCCTGTACAAGAACACGAGTATAAAAAGAATAAAGCAGCTACCTGCAGCCAACAAACATCTTGTGAGTCAAGGCCAGGCTCATCAAACAATGCATGGCTGAGAGCCAAGCACCTCCTGGAAGAAGGCCAGCCTCCAAGAATCATGGCCAGTTTTTTTTTTTTTTTTTGAGATATATACAAGAGTTGTTACATTCTTGTACAGCCACTAGTATGCGTAGCGTTTCGGGGAGGTCCCTGGAATACGATCTCCGCCGCGAAGAATCATTGTTACAACCAAGTACACATTTTACTGTTGCGTTAAACAGAGGCTACAGTTAAGGATTTGTGCCCAGTAAATCCTCCCCGGCCAGGATACGAACCCATGACAAAGCGCTTGCGGAACGCCAGGCGAGTGTCTTACCACTACACCACAGAGACTGTAAATTCAGTTGGCACTGAATGTCCTGGGAGGGAAAAAGTGGATCCCCAATAAGTCAGTAGATATTGGAGATAAATGTGGATCACCAGGGATTTGGTTGGTACAGGAGATGCTAGGACAAAAAATGGATCCTCAAGGAGTCAGTAGATACTAGAGATCCTGGGAGAAGTCCTAGGAGACTCCTGAGCAAGAGCCAGTCTGGAGAAGAAAAGCTTGAAGAACCCTTTCTCCTAATGCATAAGGAAGTCTCATAGGTGCCTGGCATAGCTATTCAGTTTTATCTCAATATGGAGGAATGCCCAGAAAAAAAAAATAATTTAAATATATATATAATTATCAGTGAAAACTTAGATTAGATTTAAGCGTTCCACTTTAATGAAGCAGGTATCAATGGTGATGACTCGGTGGACACAATATCCAAGAGTGGCATTGGTTTGATGTTAAATCAATGTTATCAATTTCAATTAAATCTTAAATCAACAATGATGACATTGATTCAAAGTTGAATTGTCGCTGCTCTTGGATATTGTGCCCACTGGTGAGTGACTATAGTCGGATCAATTTTGTCATTTATATTTAGCAATATAAATGCCCATATCTACCCATATCTATATTAATGGGCAGTCATCCAATGTATCACACTAATGGAGACAGCTAATACTGTACAGATAAAAAGGTAAAAAACTTGCCATAAATAACAGCATGCTGCACATGGCTGCCATCAACATGATGATTCGTGCTCGTCCCTTATTTGGTCTAGACTTCATAACTGCAGCAAATGTATCCTTGACATGCTTTGTGTCAAAGAGATCTCTGCACATAATGCTTGGCTTGTGTACCAGTTCAGGAGATTGAAGATGTTGTTTTGAGAAAGGTCCACGAGTGTCTTCAATATGCACAATAGTATACAAAATTGCGATAAAGAAAAATATTTCACTTACTCCATAAATTCCCAAATACCCAAGTCTATAAAAAGATAATCACTGAGTAAAACTCCAATTGGAGCCCCTAAGCCGAATGCCAAGTCTAAAAATGCAATGCGCATTGTTCTAGCTCGAATTTTGGTTATGTCAGCCATGTATGAGTACGTTGCCATTAGGAGTGTTATAAAGCCCCCAGTTATGGCTCGTGGAATAGCAGCAAGCAAGATATACATTGAAGGAAGCTCCATCCAATACGCATTGATCTGCAATGCAATATAACTTGTAGATTCTGTTCAATTTCCATTGTAATGCATCTCAGAATAAGTTCTAATGCTATCATTGTAAAAAATATTTAGATATGTTTGTTTTTTCACTATTCACTACTACAGTAATTTATCCTTAAATAAGGAATGAGTGAACACCAATAAACTTCAAATAAAAAATGTTCAAAATGCATTATTTCATATAAGGCAAATAAAAACCAAACTATTCATTAACACAAGCAATACAATATACAGAGTAGAATAAAAACCATGATGGGTATGCGACTCACAAAGTATAACAGTGTGGCAAGAAAACTTCCTATCAAAGGAAGGATCAGA
Source organism: Procambarus virginalis (assembly GCA_020271785.1). Lineage (NCBI taxonomy): Eukaryota > Metazoa > Arthropoda > Malacostraca > Decapoda > Cambaridae > Procambarus > Procambarus virginalis. The sequence continues at coordinate 18,255,354 of WNGS01165503.1, read as the reverse complement.
GGTATTTTCCGTCCATGTTATCACTCCAAGAACCAAGAAATAGCACAAATAGCACAGCGGGAATATTGCACAGCAGCTCGTTGTACATGTTAATGGTAGTAACCATCTGCTGAACGGCCACCTCCTCCTCGGGGTAGGACGACAGATTGGCACAAGTCACATTGTCATACCCTTGTTCTCGGCATACCTATGGAGTTAAAAATAGTGAAAAGTAATAAACACATATTGTACGCATATCGCTTGGAAACATTACAGTCAAGTGTCCGTAAGAGGCCATTCTCTATTTAATGCTTGATTAATATATTTTTTCTTTTAATCATTTTTAAATGAGAATTTATACTTTCAATTAATGTACTGTATATCTCCAACAATTATTGTAAAGTAATTTGCTTAGTATCATTGGGTAACAAAAATACATTTCTATTGATTGTGCAAAAAACCAGCATTAAATGTAATGAAATGCCATTTTGTGGGTAGAGCCCCAGAGGCTCCCTGGAGCTAATGGACTGATCCTAAGACCTAACAGAGGCTAGAAACTCCCCCACAAAAAAACAAACTAACAAGCAACATGACATCACACTGCACACCACTGGTTTGCACAGATTCCCCCCCCCCCCCCCCCCAACGGAGGGGGAGAGAGGTCCCCAGGCCACTGAGCTGGCAGCCAGACCATCAGTTTGGGGCTGAAAAACAGAAACAAAAACCCATTGACTGAGGGGAAGGGAGTGTGCTAGGGAGCCTCCTGGGGCTTCACCCAGAACCTGGCCTTTCATTACATTCAAAGCTGGGTTTTATGTTGGGGAGCCCATCGGCTCCCTGGAGCTAACTACCTAAAGAGAAATAATAAAGGGACTTACCCGGGAGGTGGCTACACCACGCAACCCATCACAAAGACGAGACAACTGGCTGCAACCACTGACCCAAGACGGCACAAGACCCCCTGAGTGCCCAGCACATTAACGAGAAAATGGGCAGCCAGGACCCTGTTCGATCTTCAAAACCCCCCTGCCCGAATGTCAGCCCAGGACATACTGTATCTCCAAACAGTGCAGCCAAAGCTGCGAACTTACAAACATCATGGGAGTGAGAGTAGACCGCAGGCTGGCTAGACTTGATAACCCTGCAGACGACCCGAGATACTCGAGTCCTGGAACAGGGAACAAGAGAAACCGGGTCAACACAATGGGCGTCCTTGGACGCAGAAGCCGAGGCACGCAGGCAATGGCGATAAGCCCCAGCCGGACACAAAACATGATGCACCCCCAGCCTGACCAACCAAGCATCAATAAACCACAGACCCCTTCGGAAGCCCGCCGCCTTGTTCTTTGCCAGAAAAACCAGCATTGAATGTAATGAAATGCAATTTTCTTGTGAGTTTCGTTGGCTCCCCAGAGCTATCCAGGCTGAATAGATATGTATAACTTTCTGGCACCAGTCAAAGTGCATGGAGTTCTTTCCTACTGGGGACCACAAGCCAGAACCTGGTCCGCTCAGAGAGGCACGAGGAGCAATGGCCTATAGAAACTCCCCCTGTGATTGGGAGCATTCTATGTCTGCCATCGACTGGGACAGGCACCCAGAAAGGTAGGCGCCCCAAAACAAACCCTTATTCTGGTGAAAATATTGCTACCGAAAGCCGAACGAATGGACAGTACTCTCCAACAAAATTAGCAAACTAGCATGACATCATCACGTTGCCGCGCCCCTGTCTGCACAATCCCCCCCCCTCCCGGGAGAGGGATGGGGGAGCCCCCGACCCTCTGGCCAGTGATCCAACCAGCAGTTCTTAGGCTGGATGTCAAATACACGAAAAAACGCTGCTGACTAGAGGGAGGGAGTGATGCCGAGGAACCTCCAGGACTAACCCAGAAAATGGCATTTCATTACATTCATGCTGGTTTTCTGGGGGGAGCCCCGTCGGCTCCCCAGAGCTACCTCACCACAGATAAGGAAAAGAGGGAAGGAACCGGGAGGCGTACACAATGCCCTAACCCCAGAAGAGGAAGGAAGGAAGAGAACCCGGGCAAACCAAAACGCGCCCACGACCCTAGAGGCCAGAACGCGCAGAAATAGAGAAGAGCCACAACCGAACACAACACATAAAGCACCCCCAGCTTGACCAACCAAGCAGCAACCCAAAGACCCTTCCAGAAAACAGCAGACCCAAACTTCACCCGAAATGAAGGAGACTGCAGCAAACGAACAACCTACCACCAGGACCAAACGAACAGCAAACACACACCAGAACCGAAGGAATCACGACAAACCGAGGAGAAGAAACAAAATAGACCACCCGGGCCAATGACCAAGATGACACCGGAAGCACATGATCAGCCAGGAGGTGAAAAACAAACTAGACAGCTAGCGGAATGGAGCAGAAGGAACAGCAACACCGAACGCAAGCAGGAGCGGCCACACCAGCGCCGCCCGATACGAAGCGACAGTACCCGGTACCAAACAACGTCCTGAAACAACCCCGAAGGAAAGGACAAGACAACCCTATCAGAGACCATAGTACACCTACGCTTTGATAGGAAAACCAGAAGGACCGCCAGGAAACTACACACTGCCACCGAGATGAAGCACGCAGGTGGGAGACGAACAACGAAGCCACCAGCGCCCACACAATGACGAGAACATGAGACAAAAACCCCAAGACGCGACTCGAGGGAAAAACGAACTAGCCATGTACTGGCCTGGACCCATCACGTAAAGAGGCGGTGCCGTGGGAAGACCCTCAGATCGACAAACCGAGCAAAGAGCATCCCCAACCCGGCTGGCAGAAGAACCAGCAGAACGGCCACCAGGGAACCGGAAACGAGGACCACGACTGAAATGCGAAAAAAAACCAGCGTTGAATGTAATGAAACGCCATTTTCTGGGTGAGCCCCGGAGGCTCCCTGGAGCTTATCGGGCTAATGTATGTTATGTTAGACCGGGACACTAGCTATGGAGTTCAGACCTACCAGGGACCAGCGCCAGAACCTGGCCCCTTCAGAGAGGTTTCAGGGAGCAATGGCCCTGGAAAACCCCATATGGTTGGGGGTTTTCCTTATCTGCCATCGACCGGGGTTAGGCACCCAGAAAGGTAGGCGTAACAAAACAAACCCCACATGGTAGAAAACTACAACAAACCGAACAGAGAGGTAGAAAAACTCCCTACAATCACAAGGAAAACAATCAAACAATCACTTTACTGCCGCGCCGGTTGTCCGCGCAGCCCTCCCCTCCCCGGGAGGGGGAGGGGGGGGCCCCGGACCTCACCGCGCCGGCTGCCGTCAGTTCGGAAACTAGGCTTCAACCAACGCGAAAAATCCGCCGACCGGACGGGAGGGAGGGTAGCCAGGGAGCCTCCGGGGCTCACCCAGAAAATGGCGTTTCATTACATTCAACGCTGGTTTTCTGTGGGGAGCCCCTACGGCTCCCTGGAGCTAATTACCCAAAGAGAAGGAAAAAAGGGGACGTACCCGGGAGGCGGCGGCCACAAACTCCTCAACGCGAAGTCGAGACAACTGGCTGCAACCTGCGACCCAAAGCAACACAAGAACGCCGAGGAGCACGGACGTTCACCAAATAACGGGCGGCCAGGACCCTGTTCGATTCCAAAAACCACGCGCCCGAATATGTGCCCAAGACATATTACCAACACAGCAGCCAAAGCCGCAAACTTCCTAACGGCATGGGCACGAGGATAGACCGCAGGCTGGCTAGATTTAATAACCCTGCAGACAACCTGGGAGACCCGAACCCTGGAACAGGGAACGAGGGAAACTGGATCAACCCAAAGCGCATCCCCAGCCATACCGGCCGAAGCGCGCAAGCAACGGCGAAGTGCCGCAACTGGACACAACACATGATGCACCCCCGGCCGAACCAACCAAGCATCAATGACCCACGGACCCCTCCGGAAAGCAGCCGTCTCGTTCTTCGCCAGAAAAGAAGGCGAAGGCTGCAAACGGACAAACCTACCCCCAGGACCAAAAGAGCAGAAACCCTGCGCCGGAGGAGGGCATGAAGCTCCCCTACCCGGCCCCCAGAGGCCAACGCCAACAAAAACAAAGCCTGGGAAAAATAATCAGGAACCGAAGGGGCCACCACAAACCGAGGAGAGGAAAGATAGAAGAGCACCCGGTCCAAGGACCAGGACGGCTCAGGAGGCGCATGAGCAGGCCGGAGGTGAAACATAGCACAGGAAAGCTTACTAAACGGGGCGGATGTAACGTCGACCCCGAAAGCTAGCTCGAGCAGCTCCGCCAGCGCCGCACGAGACGAGGCGACAGTATCAGGCATCAATCGACCGTCCTGAACAAGCCAAGAAAGAAAGGACAAAACCTGATCCGAAAGAAAGACAACCTACAAAGAGCCAGAAAATGGCGAAAAGAACGCCAGGAAATCCATACTGTCGCCGAAACGAAGCTCTCAGGTGGGACACCATCAACGAAGCCACCTGATCACCATAGAATTGGTGATACACCCGCGTCAAAAACCCCAGACGCGAAGAGCAGAGGAGAAGGTCGAACCAGCCCCGTACCAGAGCGGACCGACCTGCTGAAAGAGGCGGAGCCGCGGTAAACGTCCCGGGTTCGGGCACCGAGTCAACAGCACCGGAAACCAAAGCCGGGCCGGCCACCAATGGGCCACAAGGAGTACTCTCCCTGGGAATGTCTCCAAATGAACCAGAACCCGAAGCAACAGCTGGACCGGAGGGAAGAGGTACAGGGAACCCCCTTTAGACCAGTCCCGCCGAAAGGCATCCACCGCGAACGCTGCGCAGTCGGGGAAGGCGTCACATCGGGAGACGCCGAGACCACACCGACGCGAAGAGGTCCACATCTGGGAGACCGTACGTCTGGCAGATCCAACGAACGAGTCGTCGTCGACCGTCCACCCCGTGGAGAGGGGAGCGAGACAGACCGTCCGCCAGAACGTTGGACACTCCCCGGACGTGAACCACACGGAGAGCCAAACCCCGGGAATCCAGCAGACGAGCCACTCGCAGGGACCAATCCCAAGAGCTAAGGACTGAAGAGAACCCCCGCGGTTCAGGCAAGGAACCACTGGAGTACAGTCCAAACGGAGGTAAAGGGCGATCCCCGAGCGACCCGAATCCTCCGAAGCGCGAACCAGACAGCTGCGAACTCCCGAACCGTGCTGTGAGCCCGATGGAAGGACGAACCCCACCGTCCCTGGCCTGCCTGGTGAGCACTGGTCACAAAGCCCCAGCCAAGAGACGACGCGTCCGTGAACACAACGAGCGAGGGCTCGGGAAGGTGCCAAGGCACCGAACCCTGAAAAACCCCGAAGAGGAAGCCGGTGACGCAGCAACCGACAAAAGACCCCCGGAGGGAGAACCCAACGATCGCGAGAGAGGCGGAAAGGAAATCCCCGAAGGAACCAAAACAGACGCCGCAGCCAAACCCGACCCGGCGGGTAGACTAGCACGGCGAAGTTCAGACTCCCGCACAACCGCTCAAGCAACCGCTGAGCAACCCGAGACCGTCTCATGCACCGCCGAAGGCGGGACCACAGCTGCAGGAACACGTCTGGAGGGAAGAATGAGTGGCCCAATAGCCCTAAACAAGGACCAGCCCGAACCCGGGATGGAAACATATGGAAAACCTCCCGATCACCAGGACACCAAACCCGGCGATCTGGAAGGAACCACACCCCTGGCGAGCAGACATGCGGACTGACTGGGAGCCCACACCAGCCAGACGTCGAGGTAGGCCATACACCGAATCTCAGACACAGACAGGGAACCAAGATCCGGGAAGATGCAAAAAAAAACCAGCGTTGAATGTAATGAAACGCCATTTTCTGGGTGAGCCCCGGAGGCTCCCTGGAGCTTATCGGGCTAATGTATGTTATGTTAGACCGGGACACTAGCTATGGAGTTCAGACCTACCAGGGACCAGCGCCAGAACCTGGCCCCTTCAGAGAGGTTTCAGGGAGCAATGGCCCTGGAAAACCCCATATGGTTGGGGGTTTTCCTTATCTGCCATCGACCGGGTTAGGCACCCAGAAAGGTAGGCGTAACAAAACAAACCCCACATGGTAGAAAACTACAACAAACCGAACAGAGAGGTAGAAAAACTCCCTACAATCACAAGGAAAACAATCAAACAATCACTTTACTGCCGCGCCGGTTGTCCGCGCAGCCCTCCCCTCCCCGGGAGGGGGAGGGGGGGGCCCCGGACCTCACCGCGCCGGCTGCCGTCAGTTCGGAAACTAGGCTTCAACCAACGCGAAAAATCCGCCGACCGGACGGGAGGGAGGGTAGCCAGGGAGCCTCCGGGGCTCACCCAGAAAATGGCGTTTCATTACATTCAACGCTGGTTTTCTGTGGGGAGCCCCTACGGCTCCCTGGAGCTAATTACCCAAAGAGAAGGAAAAAAGGGGACGTACCCGGGAGGCGGCGGCCACAAACTCCTCAACGCGAAGTCGAGACAACTGGCTGCAACCTGCGACCCAAAGCAACACAAGAACGCCGAGGAGCACGGACGTTCACCAAATAACGGGCGGCCAGGACCCTGTTCGATTCCCAAAACCACGCGCCCGAATATGTGCCCAAGACATATTACCAACACAGCAGCCAAAGCCGCAAACTTCCTAACGGCATGGGCACGAGGATAGACCGCAGGCTGGCTAGATTTAATAACCCTGCAGACAACCTGGGAGACCCGAACCCTGGAACAGGGAACGGGAAACTGGATCAACCCAAAGCGCATCCCCAGCCATACCGGCCGAAGCGCGCAAGCAACGGCGAAGTGCCGCAACTGGACACAACACATGATGCACCCCCGGCCGAACCAACCAAGCATCAATGACCCACGGACCCCTCCGGAAAGCAGCCGTCTCGTTCTTCGCCAGAAAAGAAGGCGAAGGCTGCAAACGGACAAACCTACCCCCAGGACCAAAAGAGCAGAAACCCTGCGCCGGAGGAGGGCATGAAGCTCCCCTACCCGGCCCCCAGAGGCCAACGCCAACAAAAACAAAGCCTGGGAAAAATAATCAGGAACCGAAGGGGCCACCACAAACCGAGGAGAGGAAAGATAGAAGAGCACCCGGTCCAAGGACCAGGACGGCTCAGGAGGCGCATGAGCAGGCCGGAGGTGAAACATAGCACAGGAAAGCTTACTAAACGGGGCGGATGTAACGTCGACCCCGAAAGCTAGCTCGAGCAGCTCCGCCAGCGCCGCACGAGACGAGGCGACAGTATCAGGCATCAATCGACCGTCCTGAACAAGCCAAGAAAAAGGACAAAACCTGATCCGAAAGAAAGACAACCTACAAAAGCCAGAAAATGGCGAAAAGAACGCCAGGAAATCCATACTGTCGCCGAAACGAAGCTCTCAGGTGGGACACCATCAACGAAGCCACCTGATCACCATAGAATTGGTGATACACCCGCGTCAAAACCCCAGACGCGAAGAGCAGAGGAGAAGGTCGAACCAGCCCCGTACCAGAGCGGACCGACCTGCTGAAAGAGGCGGAGCCGCGGTAAACGTCCCGGGTTCGGGCACCGAGTCAACAGCACCGGAAACCAAAGCCGGGCCGGCCACCAATGGGCCACAAGGAGTACTCTCCCTGGGAATGTCTCCAAACGAACCAGAACCCGAAGCAACAGCTGGACCGGAGGGAAGAGGTACAGGGAACCCCCTTTAGACCAGTCCCGCCGAAAGGCATCCACCGCGAACGCTGCGCAGTCGGGGAAGGCGTCACATCGGAGACGCCGAGACCACACCGACGCGAAGAGGTCCACATCTGGGAGACCGTACGTCTGGCAGATCCAACGAACGAGTCGTCGTCGACCGTCCACCCCGTGGAGAGGGGAGCGAGACAGACCGTCCGCCAGAACGTTGGACACTCCCCGGACGTGAACCACACGGAGAGCCAAACCCCGGAATCCAGCAGACGAACCACTCGCAGGGACCAATCCCAAGAGCTAAGGACTGAAGAGAACCCCCGCGGTTCAGGCAAGGAACCACTGGAGTACAGTCCAAACGGAGGTAAAGGGCGATCCCCGAGCGACCCGAATCCTCCGAAGCGCGAACCAGACAGCTGCGAACTCCCGAACCGTGCTGTGAGCCCGATGGAAGGACGAACCCCACCGTCCCTGGCCTGCCTGGTGAGCACTGGTCACAAAGCCCCAGCCAAGAGACGACGCGTCCGTGAACACAACGAGCGAGGGCTCGGGAAGGTGCCAAGGCACCGAACCCTGAAAAACCCGAAGAGGAAGCCGGTGACGCAGCAACCGACAAAAGACCCCGGAGGGAGAACCCAACGATCGCGAGAGAGGCGGAAAGGAAATCCCCGAAGGAACCAAAACAGACGCCGCAGCCAAACCCGACCCGGCGGGTAGACTAGCACGGCGAAGTTCAGACTCCCGCACAACCGCTCAAGCAACCGCTGAGCAACCCGAGACCGTCTCATGCACCGCCGAAGGCGGGACCACAGCTGCAGGAACACGTCTGGAGGGAAGAATGAGTGGCCCAATAGCCCTAAACAAGGACCAGGCCCGAACCCGGGATGGAAACATATGGAAAAACCTCCCGATCACCAGGACACCAAACCCGGCGATCTGGAAGGAACCACACCCCTGGCGAGCAGACATGCGGACTGACTGGGAGCCCACACCAGCCAGACGTCGAGGTAGGCCATACACCGAATCTCAGACACAGACAGGGAACCAAGATCCGGGAAAGATGCAAAAATTTCAAAGTGCTCAGCACAAAAGCAGGCAAAAAGCAGGCCACAAGCAGCAGCCAGCCGGAAGCCCCACCACCAACCGTGCCAGACCAGAAAAACCTGGGAGGAACGCGCCAAGAGGTGACCTGGAGGTCCAGGGCCACCATCCAGGCACCCGGCCCCCAACAGAAGCCGGACCCCAGAGGAAGGGACGGACCGACCACGTCCAACGTACCCACGAAGATGACACGACGAAACGCAGGGGAAGAAGCCCCCCCGCCAGCTCTGAACCCCCCAAAAGGGGGAGAAGCCGTCACCGATGCCACCAGAGGCCGGAAGACGACGCAAAGCGCCCAACAGCAGGACCATGCGAGAGGCAATAGAGCAAGCTGCTCCCCCAGCACCCCGCCAACAGAGAAAAAAAAAAAAAATATATAAATAAAAGTACACATACACATTATGCATATACATATACACAAACAAGATATGACATGTATACACATGCACACACACACACACAGCGTACACATGCACAAGCATACACCCAGGCATTAGGAAGCAATGTGGCGGAGGCTGACTCCCTACACAGTTTATAGTGTAGGGATGATAGAGCCCAACAGGCTCAGGAACCTGTACACCTGTCGAACGACGGTTGAGGTGGGACCAAAGAGCTAAAGCTCAACCCCCGCAAGCACAACGAGGCGAGTACATACAATGTAAATGTAAAGTACAAGTTGCCGACCAGTGGGCAGAGCACCACACCGGCTAGGCAAAGAAGGCACTAAACTGCATCAAAAGGCCCACCTCGACAGCAAAACCCCAAAGGCCCAGCACAACAACATGTGCCTAGACCCAAAAGAGCAGTCTGCAAGCCAGGAAGACCCCGGAACCCCAGAAGGCAGAACCAGGTCACATGAGGAAACAAAGCCCCCTGAACCCACAAAAAGGGCCCAAGAGGAAGAAACCTCTGGAACGAAACCAAAGAACCCAAAGGAACCCAGAATCGAACCAGGGGGAAGCCAAACCACCACAATTGCCGGCGGAGAACACCACAAAAGGCAAGCGCAGCCCCCCTACAGAACCCTCTGGGAAACAGTCAGAACAGACCGAAAACCGAGGGACAAGGTGTGGGAGCAAGCCTAACAGCCAGAAACACTGAGCCCAAACCCATGGGCCCAGAAGCCCGGTGGAAATAAACACCAAAGGAACAGTAACGGGCAGAAAAAACCAGAAAAGCAAAAAAAACGACAACAGGAGAAGAAAACCCCTGAAAAAAGGGTGAAAAACTCACCCCAGACGCTCGCTCGCACACCCAGGCGTATGTAAACAAACCGCAACGCCGCCCTGGTGGCCACGCGGGAAACAGGCAGACGAAAATGGCCGCCAGCAGGGGCTGTGCTGGACGCTAAGAGACAAAACACGCCAGCAAAAGTGGGAAGCAAGCAGACTGGATGGGCTAAAAACTCCGCCCAAAAGCAGAAAAACCCGGCAGGGCAAACCGCCCCAGAACTGCTAGCAGGCATCCCCCACAGCCCCGGGAACCAGCAACAGAGGCCCCGGGGCAGAGCCGTCCTCCAAGCCCTCCGCCCTTAAAGAAAAGAAAGAGTCCATGGGAAAGGCAGCAAGAAACGGGCCGCTGGTAAGCCCCAGAAGCCTTGGCTGGAGGAACAGGCTCTAAAACCTCCGTCCCCCAACCCGAATGGGGCAGCCCCCGAAAACCGCCCGAGCCTCTGCCCCAACTAAACCCCGCCCCGACCCCGAAACCCGCAGACAGTCCGGAACCGGGAACAGGGAGGGAGGAGGGCGAACAGCACCGAACAAAACGGGGCGGCCTCGGGGCATCCGAGTGGGAAACCAACCTAGCATGTTGCAGCAACCTAACCTAGCTTGCAACACGGATGCCGCCTGTACTCTGAATAGCAATAACATCAGGAGTACTGGAGAACAAGCAGAGAAACTCTCGCAAGACTCCGGGTCAAGGTGTCAGGGACCCAACAGGCAGCATGACGGAGGTAAATGGCGACTGTCACCTAGAGACAAAGGCACAGCAACCAACGATCCCGTACAAGACGGGTTGGTACCCGGAAGACACATGCAATGGTCTCCCGAGCCCAGACAGGGGTTTCCAGGGCCCGTAGGTTAGCAACTACGGGAAGCCCGGGCAAGGTGTTGCTAACGGTTAAGAAACCCGAAAACAAGGGTAAAGATTAATACTGAAAACCCCCGGGACGTGTACAAGCACGGGGCCTAGCAGAGGGCTGCCAAACACTACTAGTGGAACTATAGCCCACTATGCAGACCCCCACCAGGCAAGAAAATAAAAACAAAAGAAAAACCCCGCAAAAGTACACCGTCCCCAGAGGCAACAGGAACCGGCCGCCGCGTAGGTGGCAGGCAGTGCAACACCTTGGCGCCCTAACCAGCACAACACCAACTCCCTACCCAAGGCCAAACAAGGGCCCCAAGCCCCAGCTGGCCCCAAGGGCGAGGCAAATGCCGAGCAGCAAGAACCCCTACGGGAGCGGTTCCCGAACGCCCCAGAGAAGATAACCCTGACACGCAAGGGCAGTACTCACAGGGCGCCTAGGGAAGGGAACCCCTAGACTCATGCAGCCCGGCACTGATGAAATACTCCTGGCCACCGCAAACCACAAAAACAGCAGAGAACGCCACACGAGGCAAACACCGCCAAGGAATTTGAGGCCAGAGAAGCGTGTATCCCGGTTGACACTAGCTTACGAACTGACGGCAGCCGGCGCGGTGAGGTCCGGGGCCCCCCCCCTCCCCCTCCCGGGGAGGGGAGGGCTGCGCGGACAACCGGCGCGGCAGTAAAGTGATTGTTTGATTGTTTTCCTTGTGATTGTAGGGAGTTTTTCTACCTCTCTGTTCGGTTTGTTGTAGTTTTCTACCATGTGGGGTTTGTTTTGTTACGCCTACCTTTCTGGGTGCCTAACCCCGGTCGATGGCAGATAAGGAAACCCCCCAACCATATGGGGTTTTCCAGGGCCATTGCTCCCTGAAACCTCTCTGAAGGGGCCAGGTTCTGGCGCTGGTCCCTGGTAGGTCTGAACTCCATAGCTAGTGTCCCGGTCTAACATAACATACATTAGCCCGATAAGCTCCAGGGAGCCGTAGGGGCTCCCCACAGAAAACGCAAACCCCACAACTGCAGGAGCAGCACAACCAGCTCCAGCAGGGAAGAATGACGCACGGGTCACCAAGGCATATACAAGGAGAACAACACAGGACGCGCACTGCACTAAAACAAAAGGAACGTCCCTGAAAGGAACACAAAAGCCATAGCCAGGACCAGAAAACAAAGTCCCCCTGTCCCAACGAAAAGGAACCGTAGGGACAGGAGTGGGTGATCAGAATCAACATCCACCCGCAGACAGTGCAAGTACCTCGTATACCACACATAAAAGACCAATCCTGGATTATGCGGCCCCAGCATGGATCCTGTACCCAGTCAATCACAAGATGAGGCTGGAAAAAGTGCAGAGGTACTCTACTAGGCTAGTCCCAGAGTGAAGATGCACGAGTGTTGGGACAGGCTGTGGGAAAGCAACTCACGACACGAAGACAGAAGAGGAAGGGAAGACATGGACACTACCCACAAAATTCTCAGAGGAAATGACCGGGCAGAGAAAGAGAAACTGCCAAACACAGGTGGTATGCGAAGAAGGGGACACAGGTGGAAAATGAGTACCCAAATGAGCCACAGGGACATTAGAAAGAACCTATGCAGTGGCAGAGCAGTTAACAGATGGAACCACCACAATGGAACCACCACAACGTGTAGTATAGAGGTAAGAAATACAGAAATAGTCAATGAAAAGACCCAAAAAACGGTCCAAGCACTGGAGCTAGGGGACAAGAGAGTACTGTACAATGAATATGATGAACGAAGAAGATCTAAGTAGCAGCCGGTAACATAAGGTACACGACCAACCACATATATAGAGACCCAATGTATATATGGGTGCAGTCAGGCACTGGAAGACAGGCAAGGAAAGAGTGTCCAAAGAGTAGAGACCGAGGCAAGGAAAGAGTGAACAGACAGCAAGGACTGAGGCAACGAAGGAGTGTCCAGAAATCGAGAAAAAATTCAGGCGCCTAAAGACTAAACAAAAGGCACCGAATACCGGGCTGCGTCCACAGTGTAACTAAGAACAAGATACAATGACAAAGGAAGGCCACGGTACGACTCACGCAAAGTGGCCAAGCAAAACACACAATAACACCAACACCCAACCAAAAATCGAGAACCAGCGCCTGGCCGACAGAGTCGCCAGACTGTACAAACTCACCTGCCTCTGTACAAATTGCAAGCCTACGGTTGTGGAGACACGACCGTATCACGACACAGTTGAGCCGAGTAACATACCAAGAGCATCGCTGGTGGAATATGTCCAGAGTTGCGTGCCCAGCAGAAGATGAGGTGCAGGATAGAGCTGGAGGTGACACCACTCTGAGCCACCTCACACCCATAAGCAGAGAAAAGAACAAGGGGATTTCCCACACCTAAAATCCAGAACATCCCCAGCATCTAGGGGGCTATGACTGGAGAAAGAAGATAAGCGAGAAAAGCGTAGAAATCCACAAGAAGGATGCAGAACACCAACACGTGTGTACACCGCCCAGAAACCAAACGATCACCCTGGCCCCAGCCTCTGAGGTATAAACCGCACCACCCGTCTTCCGGGTGGCACTGCTTGTACACCAGTTGTACTATGTAGCCCACCATTCGTATGTACACATATCATACATACACCAGCAAGGCGTACGTAACGAATATAAGGAATGTCGAGACAGGAAGGAGAGACGATGTGAATACAAAAAAGGCGAAACAGAATCGAAATGAAACAAGGAGGATGGAAAGAGACCGAGTCCGAAAAAATACCGGAGGAAAACCACACCGGAAAGCAACAGATGGTCCAATAATATTGTTAGTATCAAAGAGGGTTGCGAATCAACGATAACCATGACAAGCAAGCACAAATGCACATATGGGCCCAAAGACATCCCCTGACCAAGGGACATGCTGGGATCCCGATACGAAGGGAACAGTATCGCGTCATAAGCGTGAAAAAGGTGAGGAAAAGGGGCAAAAAGAACCCCAGGAATGACAGAACCGACGGACCTGAAGGAACACGGAACCGAACTCGGGGAGGGGGCTGACCCGAAAACAACACAAACACAGAGGGGGAAGGAAAACCCCACTCCGAGGGTACAAAAACCCAAGCGGGACAAAACAGGGCTTAGGCCACCAGGTAACCCATCCCCAACCCCGGGAACCTCCACGGCAGGACCCGGGGCCGAGCCATTCCCCCAAAAGCCCCAGCCTCACAAGTAAAAGCCGGGGCAGCCGTAAAAACTAAGGAAGGGAGCCCACTGGTAAAACCCATACGTCATGGCTGGAGGAACAGGCTCGAATGTCTTCGCCGTCATCCTGGAAGAGGAAAACCCAAGACTGCCCGAGTCTTAACCCAACTAGACCCTGCTCCAAACCTGAAACCCGCTGATGGTCCAGAGCTGGAAGGAAGCATGCACAACAGAAGGGGAAGGACTAGGAGGAGCAGACGGAACCAGAGCCGAAGCGACTTCTACCCCAAAGTCCAGATCCCTACAAGCAAAACGAGGCAGCCTGGGGGCATCCGGGGCCGCAACCAACCGAGCGTGCTGCAGCAATGAACCGAGCATGCAATGCCGCAGCTGCCTGCACCCACATATTAAGGAGCATGGGTGAACTGGAGTACAGGGTACTGTGAACCGGCACCCAAGTCTACCAAACGAACTTCTAAAAGCTGAACCCCCGGGACGTGTCCCACTCACGGGGGGCCTAGGGGGGGAGACCACCAACACACACAAAAAAAAACACCGACCCCAATAACAGAGGGGGGAGGACAAAACAGACTCCCCCACCAGGCAGGAACAAACAAAAACCCCGCAAGAGGACAACATACCCAGGTGGAACAGAGTCGGCCGCTATAATAGGTGATAACTAGCTGTGCAGTACCCTGCGCCCGTCATTTCGTCAATGACGAAAACTACCTCCTACTCGGAGACAAACAAGGGCAACAAAACTCCAGCTGACCCCAAGGGTGGCCAAGTACCGAGCAGTAAAAGAAACAGCAGAGGTAGATCCCAAGGTGACTTGTGTAAGGTGGGCCAAAAGCCCCAAGGGCAGTACTTACAGGGCACCTAGGGAAGAGAACCCTAGGCGCATGCAGCCCGAGTACCGTGGAATGTCACCTAGCTCCACACCACAAGGCACAGAATTGAAACAAAACCGGAGCCAGAGGCTCCCGACCGGCCAGTAATCACATCAGCCAAGAACTACCGGTTGGATTGCCAGCACGGAGGGTCTGGGGCTCCTCCTTCCCCCTCCCAGGGAGGGGAGGGTTGCGCAGACAGCAGAGTGGCGCTGTGATGACGTCTTGCTAGTTTGATAATTTTGTTTGGGGAGTTCTGTCCACTCGTTCGGCTTTCGGTAGCAATATTTTCACCAGAATAGGGGTTTGTTTTGGGGCGCCTACCTTTCTGGGTGCCTGTCCCGGTCGATGGCAGACATTAAAATTTTAGATTTAGATTTGTATTCAGGTAAAGGTACATACATTGAAGATGAGTTACAAACATAATGATGGATTCAAAGATAGAGCTAGTACATACAATGCCTAAAGCCACTAGTACGCATAGCGTTTCGGGCAACGCTATACTACACAGAATGCTCCCAACCACAGGGGGGTTTCTATAGGCCACTGCTCCTCGTGCCTCTCTGAGGGGACCAGGTTCTGGCTCATGGTTCCCGATAAGCAAGAACTCCATGCACTTTGTGCCAGAAAGTTATACATACCCATTCAGCCTGGATAGCTCTAGGGAGCCGATGGGGCTTCCACTAGAAAAAGAGACAGTTGCAAACGAACAAAACGTCCACCCGGACCAAAAAGGTAAAAGCCTCTGCGCCGGAGGAGAGCACAAAGCTCCCCGACCCGACCTTCAAAAACCAAAGCCAACATGAACAAAGTTTTCTGAAAACAATCTTGGACCAAAGGGTCCACCAAAAACTGAGGGAGAGAAAGAAAGGAGAGAACCCGGTCCAAAGACCAGGACAGCTCAGGCGGCACATGAACAAGCCAGAGGTGGAAAAGGCACAAGAAACCATGCTAAATGGAGCCAAAGTAACATCCGCCCCGAATGCAAGCTGGAGCGTCTTTGCCAGCGCTGCATATGAGGCAACAGTATTCGGCATAAGATGCCTGTCCTGAAAGAACCAAGAAAGAAAAGGCAACACAACCCAATCCGAGACCGAAGACAACCTACGCAGGGAAAAGGAAAAAAGGCAAAAAGACCGCCAAGAGACTACATACTGTCGCCGAGAAGAAGCCCATAGGTAGGACACCATGAGACAAGCCACCTGGTCACCATACAGATAGATACTCACCTAATTGTGCTTGCGGGGGTTGAGCTTTGTCTCTTTGGTCCCGCCTCTCAACTGTCAATCAACTGGTGTACAGATTCCTGAGCCTACTGGGCTCTATCATATCTACATTTGAAACTGTGTATGGAGTCAGCCTCCACCACATCACTGCTTAGTGCATTCCATTTATTAACTACTCTGACACTGAAAAAAGTCTTTCTAACGTCTCTGTGGCTCATCTGGGTACTAAGTTTTCACCTGTATCCCCTTATTCGTTTTCCACCCTTGCTGAAGGGTTTGTCTTTGTCCACCCTGTCAATTCCCCTAAGAATTTTGTAGGTGGTTATCATGTCTCCCCTTACTCTTCTGTTTTCCAGGGACGTGAGGTTCAGCTCCTTTAGCCTTTCCTCGTAGCTCATACCTCTCAGTTCCGGGACAAGCCTGGTGGCATACGCTACCAGGTGGTGATGATGGTAGATGGTGATACACCCGCATCAGAAACTCCAAACATGAAGCCCGGAAGAGTAGAGCGAATCAGAAAGGTACTTCACCAGCCCAATCTGCTGAAAGAGGCAGAGCCGTGTAAAATGCACTGGGTTCGGACACCGAACAAGCAGCGCCGGAAACCAAGTCTGAACCAGCCACCATGGGTCCAGAAGGAGAACCCTCCCCGATAGAATTTGAGCTCAGCCAGAACCCGAAGCAACAGCTGAACCGGGGGGAAGAGGTACAGATACCCTCACCTCGACCAGTCCTGCCGAAAAGTGTCACCCCGACTGCGAAGGCCTCGCAGTCGGGGAAAGGCAACACATATATGAGGAGACGCCTCAACCATGCTGATGTGAAGAGGTCCGCTTCTGGGGGCCCGAACACCCGGCAGAGTCAACTGAAGGAATCGGTGTCGACCGTCAATTCTGTGGATAGGAGAATGAACCTCGACAGGCTGTCCGCCAGGATGTTGGACACTCCCCAGATATGAACTGCATGGAGAGCTAAACCCTGAGAACTCAGCAGAAGAGCCACTCGAAGAGACCAGACCCCAAAGAGCCACAGACTGCAGAGACCCCCCCCCCCCCCCGCAGTTCAGGCAATGAGGCACCGGAGTGCAGTCCAAATGGAGCAGATCGTAGAACCCTGAGCGAGCCGAATCCAATGGAGCGCCAGCCACACTGCTGCAAATTCCCGCACCATCCACAAACCCGGCTCCAAGAAAAGCCAGACCTGGGACAGAGAAGTCATCCGAAAGGAGAGGCAAGGAATACAGGGGTGCAGATGGGACAAGTTCAGAACTAACCCAGATCTGCACAGTCCTGTTTCTACACTGGAAACAGGTGAGAAACTCACCTGAGGGACGATGTTGTTTTGACCATACCCAAGCGTACCCACTCCAGGATGACCTGATGAAGCGAAGGGGAAGAAACCTGCCCCATTAGCCCCAAACCTCCCCAGAGGGGAAGGAGCGACCCAACGCACCGCAGACCTCAAGACACAATCTGAAACACCCACGAATCGTGGGACCAAGTGTGGGCATATAGAGCCAGTCGTCCCCCCACTGAACCTGATTTGCGTGTAGAGTGAACACTACGCTGACTAGACGAAGACGGTTCCGGAGCAGACACCGGCTCAGAAACTGGCACCAAAGGTCTACCAAGACCAGCAGATACCGGAGAACATATCCAATACGGCGAAGAAAACCCGAACTCAAGAGAGATCGGGTCGAGCACCGAGGCGGAACCGGGACTCGCAGGCCTCTCGAACAGGCACCTAGGGCCTCCAGAACCTCCGCAGGGGAAATTCGAAAACTCGAAAACCTCCGAAAGGATGTAGCCTTGAAGAAAAGGCAGAGCCCAAGGGGAAAGCATCCAAGAAAGGGACCTGCTGGAAGGACCCAGGAACCTCGGTGGGAATAACCGCCTCAAAAATGCCTCCGTCCCAGCCTCAAATGGGGCAACCCCCAGAGCCGCCAAAGCCTCATTCCCAGTTAAACCCTGCCTGACCCCGAAACCCTCAGATGTTTGGGAGCCGGAAGCAGGGAGGGGGGGGGGAATGGTGAACCACACCAACAAGGGGAGGACGAAGGGGCACGGACGGGACGAAGGAGTACGGACAGGACCAAGATCAAAGCAACTAACACCCCAAATCCGGGTCCCTATAATCAAAATAGGGCAGCCCCAGGGTATTTGAGTGGATAACCAACTGTGCACGTTGCAGCAACCTAAACCTAGCACCCAGCACATGAGCTGCTTGATCCCTAACAGCAGTAGTAGTATGCGTATTGCGGAGTACAGAGCAGAGAACAAGTCCCACAAGACTGGGTCGAAGATGTCGTCGACCAAACAAGCAGCAAGACGGAAGCAGTACAGATGATTGTCACCCTGAGACAGGGGCACCGAGCAACCCTCAAACTTGCACAGGGTAAGATGGAACTCAGAAGACTCATCCATTATGGCCAACTAAGCCCCAATGGGGTTTTCCAGGGCCCGCAGGGGGTTGTTTCCCCTAAAGGAAGCACAGGCACTGGACCGTTTGGGTCCAATCAAAGCCTATACATTTGGCAGGATACAACCGCCAAAGACGGTTGTATCCCTGTAATATATCTTGGCAAACTGGCCCCTGTGAAGTGAGCAACCCTGAAGGACCAAAGGAGGTCTGCCCTACTGAACTTATATATCAACTAATATGGACCGTGGCAGCCTCCCAACAGACAATAAAGCAAACTTAAGGAAGCACCACAACCCAGGGAACCAGAAAGAATCCATGCCGCTGGGAAGCCCAGCATGCCCCAATCAGCAAACAACCTCTTCCTACCCCAGGTCCAAACAAAAGTACCAAGACCTAAGCTAACCCCAAGAACGAGGCAGCAACCAAGCAGTCACTACCCTTACGGAAATGGGGACCCATTGGACCCAGAGAAGGGAACTCGGAACCCCAAGGGGTATACTCACAGGGTGCCTTAAGCCCATGCAGCCCCTGGTACAAACTCATGGCCACCACCAACATGCAGAAGTAACACCAGCAGGGTGACGCCAATCAGGTAACCGAGGCCAGAGCAGGCGTCCACACAGTATAGCATTAGCAGACTAACGGTCCGGCTGCCAGCTCGGTGAGCCGGGACCCCTCTCACCTTCCCAAAGGGGTTGGAGGGGGGGAGGGATTCGGCACAAACGAGTGACGCATGGTGTGATGACGTGTTGCTTGTTAGCTTGTTTTTCTTTGGGGGAGTTTCTAGCCTCTTTTCAGTCTTAGGTTGCAATATTTCTACCAGGAGGGGTCTGTTTTGAATTGCCTACCTGGTAGGTGAGAACCCCTATGAATGAGCACCCAGAACCCCTACGACTGGGGTTCTGGGTGCTCAACCCCGGTGGATGGCAGACATGAATACTTTTATCCATATGAGTTTTACAGGCCATTGCTCCCTTTGCCTCACCGAGGGGGACCATGTTCTGACTAGTGGTCCCCGGAAGGCATGACAACTCCATAAGACTGAAGCCCAGTACTATTATTAGCTAATATCAGTCCAATAGCTCCAGGGAGCCGATGGGGCTCCTCCATAGAAACAAAGTATCTTTCTAAATCTTATATTAAAAAAATAATGATTTTGGCACCACTGTACAGTAGTTATCAACTAACTACTGTACTGTTCTCCAAATGAACAATTTCCCCTTTGGAAACTACGTCCCCCAAAAAAAACAGGGATGAATATAGTGAAACACCAGTTTCTGGGTGAGCCCCGGAGCCTCCCTGAAGCTATCCCACTGATATAGAGCTATCCTATTTGGGGTCATCAGTCACGAGGTCTTGTTGCCTACTGGGGAGCAGCACCAGAACCTGGCCCCCTCAGAGAGATGCAGGGAGTAATGACCTATGGACACTTTACATTTAAAGTATATCATACTTGCCATCTACCAGGGAAGGCACCCAGAAAGGTAGGCGAAACAAAACAGACCACTGTCCGGTGAAAATTGCGATCTACATCCTTAAAAGAGCAAAAGAACTTCCCACATAAAAAAAAAAACACATCGTCTAACTAGCCCCTTGCTCATTAGCAATCCCCCCACCCTCACAGGGGAAGGTGTAGCTGGCCCGAGTAAGCCGGGCAACACAACCTCCAGTTTTTGTGTGATGGAAAGCCACCGACCGGAGAGAGGGAAGGAGAGAGGGAGGGAGGGGGGTCAGGAAGCCCTCACAGAGAAGGAAAAACAGAGACATACCAGGTAGGTAGCAGCACCACAGGTCTCAAAGCAAGGAAGAGACAGAGAGCCGCAACAAGCACCCCAAAAGCAACACAAAGCTGCAGAGGGCCCGGAACATTCACAAGATACCTGGCGGCCAGGACCCTGAATGACCTCCAAAACCCCCGCACCGGAATATCGTTCCAAGACAGTTGCCAAAGACAGACAAAAGAGCAGCATACTTCCTTAACATCATGGGCATGAGGGTAAACCATAGGCTGACTAGACTTAATGACACTGTGGACAACCTTAGACACACGAGCCCTGGAACAGAGAACCATGGAAAAAGATCCAACCAGAATGCATCCTCCGACACAGAACCAGTGGCCTGCAGGTAGCAGAATAAAGCCGCCATCCGACATAGCACCTGATTCACCCCCTGGCAGAACCAACCAAGCATCCACAACCAGCAGACCCTTCCAGAAGCCCACTGTCTTATTCTTCGCCAGAAAAGAAGGATCTGGCTGCAAACGAACAAAACAACCACAAAGACCAAAACAAACAAAACCCCCAGAATTGGAGAATAATATAATAATAATAATATTTATTTACAAAAAGGTACAATGGGTATGAGAGATTACATAAGACTGGTATTTTTACATTCTTGCAAACCCACTAATGTGCATAATGCGTCGGGCAGGTCATAAATCTAACATATCAGGTCAGATGAAAAGGTACATTGTAGCAAAATTTATATTAACATATAACTACAATATAAATAATTGACAGAGGTGATTACACTGGTGAAGATATATGTCTTAAATACTAATACCCTGTATTGTGGAAGTGGATAGTACAAGACACAGTGTGAGTTTGAAGCACAAGGTAGTAAAGTATAAGGAAGAAATTAGGTACTTTCTGGGGGGAGCCTCGTCGGCTCCCCGGAGCCATCCAGGCTGAATAGATATGTATAACTTTCTGGCATCAGTCAATGCATGGAGTTCTTGCCTACCGGGGACCACGAGCCAGAACCTGGCCCCCTCTAGAGAGGCACGAGGAGCAATGGCCTATAGAGACCTCCTTTATTATTGGGAGCATTCTATGTCTGCCATCGACCGGGAAAGGCACCCAGAAAGGTAGGCGCCCCAAAACAAACCCCTATTCTGGTAAACTATTGCGACCGAAGACCGAACAGGCGAACAGAACTCCCCAAACGAAAATTAATCCTCATGACGTCATCATGTCGCCGCGCCTCCGTCTGCGCAACCCCCCCCCTCCCCGGGAGGGGGAAGGGGGGAGCCCCAGACCCCACCGCCGGCGACCCAACCTCCAGTTCTCAGGCTGATGCGATCTGGTGCGGTCGTGCCTCTGGCCCCAGTTTGCGGTTGCAGTTCTGTTCCTGGTGGTGTGAGCTGTCCCTTCCGGTGGTGTGTGGGCCAGGAGTATTATTCTACGGTGCTCGGGCTGCTTGCGCCTAGGGCTATCTTCCCTAGGTGCCCTGTGAGTACTGCCCTTGGGGCTTAGGGCTATCTTCCCTGGGTCTCCTTGGGATCTACCTCCGCTGTGCTGTGTATTGCTCGGTACTTGGCCGCCCTTGGGGTCAGCTGGGGTTTTTTCTTGCCCTTGTTTGTCTCTGGGTAGGGGTAGTTTTCGACACTGGCAGGGGCGCGGGGTACTGCGCGCTAGTTTTCACCAATTACAGCGGCCGGCTCTGTTCCGCCTGGGTACGTTGTCCTCTTGCGGGGTTTTTCTTTTTGCCAGGTGGGGGGGTCTGCCTGTTGGTCCCCTTCGCTGTTTTTGGGGGTAATTCTCCACTTTGTCTATTGGTGGTACTCCCCGCTTGGCCCCCGTGAGTGTACACATCCCGGGGGTTCAGCTTATAGCAGTTTGTTGGTAGTTCTGGGTGCCGGTTAGCAGTACCCTGCCTGGGCTTCCCTTAGCGTGTTATCAAGGCTAAGGGCCCTGGAAAACCCCACGGGGGCTACGTGGTCCGATGGATGTGATCCCTGAGTCCCCTCTCGCGTCCTGCGAGTTTGACGGTTGCTCTGTCCCCCTGTCTCCGGGGGACACTCACCGGTTTTGCCTCCGCCATGCTGCCTGTTGGGTCGGTGATTGTTTTGACCCGGAGTTGTGCGACGTGTGTTGTCTGTACGTTCTCCAGTTCACCCAGGCTACTGCGCCTGATATGCGGGTGTCGGCAGCAGAGGCGTTGCATGCTCGTTTTAGGTTGCTGCAACGTGCTAGGTTGGTCACTGCCCCGGATGCCCCGAGACTGCCCCGTTTTGGTTATAGGGACCCGGACTTGGGGGTGGGTGTCGCTTCGACACTGGTTCCGTCCGCCCCTCCAAGTCCTTCCCCTTCTCCTGCTCGTTCGGTCCCCCCCCCCCTTGCTGCCGGCTCCTAAACGTCTGAGGGTTTCCGAGCCGGGGCTGGGTTTAGTTGGTTGTGAGACTCGGGCGGTCTCGGGGGTCTCCCCTTCTGGGGCAGGGGCGGAGGCATTCGAGCCTGGTCCTTCTGCCGAAGCTTCTGGGTCTGGCCAGTGGACCCCCTTTGTTCCTGCTTTCTCGGCTGCCCCCACCTTTTCTTTGGGGGTGGGGGCTCAGGAGGACGGCTCGGCCCCGGACCCTCAAGGTGAGGTTCCTGGGGTTGGGGAGGGGTTGGCTTGGGGGCCTTGGGGCCCGTTGGACCCCGCCTGGGTTTTTTTGCCCTCCGAGCGGGGCTTAGTGTTACAAGGAGAGGGGTTCTCTTTCGCTCCCTCCGCGTACGAATTGGATTTAGTGTCCACCCCTCCCCGGGTTCGGTTCCGTGATCCCGAGGGTTCTTCGGTTCCATCTTTCCGGAGGTTTCCCGCTCACCGTGTTTCTGCTTCGGAGGTGCGGGAGGCCTTGGCGGCTTACCTCTTGCGTGACCCGGATTATGCCTTCCTGATGGATCCTCGTTCCTTTGTGTACGGATCCCCAGGTTCGTGCTGGTTTCGTTATGAGGTTCCGGAGTCGTCTTGGTTGGCAGACTGCCCTCTCTTTTCGTTGGAGTCTTGGCACACGTTCTGTCGGTCCCGTGCGCTTGAGTGGCGAGAGGTTTCCTTGGCGTTGCAGGTTTTCCTGGGGGGCGCTTTCGAGCCTTTGAATGCTTGTTTGTTCGCCCCTGCCCTTCCGCGGGATGTTGGTGTCATGCAGCTTCACGTGCGGGTTCCTTCCCTTTCGGCTGCCCTGATTGCGGAGGATTTGCGGACTCGTGGCCTGCTTGCTTCAGCTCTGCGTTTCTTTTCCCTCCTTGAGCTCTCCTCGGATTGGCTCGAGTTGGATGTGGGTGCGCTTGGGGCTGCTGCTGGGTCTAGTGCGCTGCCCTCGGCTGTGCGGGCGTCGTCTGCCTTGTTGAAGCTCTTCGCGCCGATCCTGCGTGATGCGGTCTCGCGGTTCTATGCTTCTCGCCTCGCGTGTCGTCAGGCGGTGCTGGCTTCCTCCTTGGATTCCGCCTGGGCCCTGGCTCTTCGTTTGTCCTCGCCCTTTTGCCCGTTGCTGTTTGCAGAGTCTGCTGTAGAGCGGTATATGCAGGCGGCCTCGGTCAGTTGTCGGCCTATGTCGGAGTTGTTGTTGCTCCGGGGGGCTCGTGGGGGGCCTTCCCGGAAGGGTCGTGCCAGGGCTCAGGGGTCTTTTCGTCGGGGTAGGCCATTGGTGCCAGATTCGGGGCTGGCGGCGCCTTCGGTTCTGGCTGTTGCTGGACGGGGTGGGACCCGTTCTGTTCGTCGCCTTGGTTCTCGGAAGGCGCGTCGGCCCTTTCGCGGTTCGCCCCGTTGACGGGGCGATGGGGGGGCGGCTCGCCCGGTTTGCCCACGCCTGGTCCCACGATTCGTGGGCTTTTCGGGTCGTGTCGCGCGGCCTGTGGTGGCGTTGGGTGGCTCTTCCTCCCTCGGGGGGTTCGGGCCTGGCGGGGCAGGCCTCTTCTCCTGCGCTCCGTCGGGTCATCTCGGAGTGGGTTCGCTTGGGTGTCGTCGAAACGACGGCGTCCCTCAGGTGGGTTTCCCGCCTGTTTTCAGTTCCGAAACGGGACTGTGCGGACCGCCGGTTCATTCTGGACTTGTCCCGTCTGAACCCGTGGGTTTTGTGCCCCTCCTTTCGGATGACTACTCTGTCCCAGGTCCGTCTTCTCTTGGAGAGGGGCGCTTGGATGGTGTCCCTGGATCTCAAGGACGCGTATTGGCACGTCCCGGTTCATCCGGTATTCAGGGACTGGCTAGGTTTTGTGGTGGGGCGTCAAGGTTACCGCTTTCGTTGTCTTCCCTTCGGGTTGAATCTGGCACCGCGCGTTTTCACACGCCTTACTCGGGTCGTGGTGGCCCGCCTGCGTCTGCTAGGTGTTCGGGTTCTGGCCTATCTCGACGACTGGCTGGTTTGGGCTCCCAGCCGGTCCGAGTGTCTGCTCGTCAGGGATTTGGTTCTTTCCCAGCTCGCCAGGTTCGGGTTCTTGGTGAACTGGAGGAAGTCCCATCTGGCTCCCTCTCAGGTTCGGTCTTGGCTGGGTCTGGTTTGGGACGCTCGGACTGCTTCCTTGTCTCTTCCTCCGGCGGCTCTATTGCGCCTGCGGTCCCGCCTTCGCCTGTTTCTGAGGAGTTCCCGGGTCACGAGGCGGTTGCTCGAGAGTTTGTGCGGAAGCCTGAACTTTGCCATGATGGTCTACCCGCCGGGTCGGGTGTGGCTTCGTCGGCTGTTTTGGTTCCTTCGGAGCCGGCCCTTCCGCCTCTCTCGCGATCGTTGGGTTCGACCCCCGGGTGCCTTGCGTCGGTTGCTGCGTCGCCGGCTTCCTCTTCGGGTTTTTCGGGGTTCGGTGCCTTGGCGCCTTCCCGAGCCCTCGCTCGATGTGTACACGGACGCGTCGTCTCTTGGCTGGGGTTTTGTGACCAGTGCTCACCAGGCCGGCCAGGGGCGGTGGGTTCCGTCCTTCTGTTGGGCTCACAGCACGGTGCGGGAGTTCGCGGCTGTTTGGATGTCGCTCCGGAGGATTCGAGTCGCTCGCGGATCGACGATCCGGCTCCATTCGGACTGCTCCCCGGTGGTTCATTGTCTGAACCGGGGGGGTTCGATGCGGTCCTTGGCTCTTTGGGGCTGGTCGCTTCGGGTGACTCGTCTGCTGAGTTCTCGGGGTTTGGCTCTCCTGGCGGTTCATGTCCGGGGGGTGTCCAACGTCCTGGCGGACGGCCTCTCTCGGTTCCGTCCCCTGTCTTCGGAGTGGACGGTCGATGCCGACTCCTTCCTTTGGCTGTGCCAGACGTTCGGGACTCCGGACGTGGATCTCTTCGCGTCGGCGTGGTCGAGGCGTCTCCCGGTTTATGTGGCGCCCTTTCCCGACTGCGAAGCCGTCGGGGTCGACGCCTTCCGGCTGGACTGGGCGAGGTGGGGTTACCTGTACCTCTTTCCCCGGTTCCGCTGTTGCTCCAGGTCCTGACTCGCTTGGAGACTTACCAGGGTCGTGTTGTCCTTCTGGCCCCTTGGTGGCCGGCCCAGCCTTGGTTTCAGGCGCTGCTTGCTCGGTGTCCGTGCCCGAGGGTTTTCCCGCGGCTCCGCCTCTTTCAGCAGATCGGTCCAGCCCTGTACGAGGCTGGTTCCATCTTCTCCGTGAGTCTTCGCGTCTGGAGTTTTTGACTCGGGTTTATCATTCATTGTATGGTGCGCAGGTGGCTTCGTTGTTGGTCTCCCACCTGCGTGCTTCGTCTCAGCGGCAGTATGAGGTTTCCTGGCGGTCCTTCCGGTTTTTCCTATCACTGCGTAGGTGTTCTTCGGTCTCTGATAGGGTTGTTCTGTCCTTTCTCTCTTGGTTGTTTCAGGACCGTCATCTTATGCCGAATACTGTTGCTTCGTATCGTGCGGCGTTGGCGGAGCCGCTTCAGCTTGCTTTCGGGGTGGATGTTACTTCCGCCCCGTTTCGCAAGTTATCTAGGGCGTTGTTTCACCTCCGGCCTGCTCACGCTCCTCCGGAGCCGTCTTGGTCTTTGGACCGCGTGCTTTCGTTTCTCTCTCTGCCCCGGTTTGTGGTGGCCCCTTCCGTTCGGGATTGTTTTTCCAAGGCTCTTTTCCTGTTGGCTTTGGCCTCGGGGGGTCGGGTGGGCGAGCTTCATGCTCTCCTCCGGCGCCGGGGTTTCTGCTCTTTCGGTCCTGGTGGTCGTTTTGTTCGTTTGCAGCCGTCTCCCTCTTTTCTGGCGAAGAATGAGACGGCTGCCTTTCGGAGGGGGCCTTGGGTTGTTGACGCTTGGTTGGTCAGGCCGGGGGTGCATCATGTGTTGTGTCCGGTTGCGGCTCTTCGCCGTTATTTGCGGGCCACGGCTTCTGTGGCCGGGGATGCGCTCTGGGTTGATCCGGTTTCCCTTCTTCCCTGTTCTCGGGCTCGGGTCTCTCAGGTTGTCCGCAGGGTTATAAAGTGTAGCCAGCCTGCGGTTTTTCCCCGGGCCCACGACGTTCGTAAGTTTGCGGCCTTGGCGGCTGTTTTTGGCAACATGTCTTGGGTGGACATTCGGGCCCGGGGTTTTTGGAGATCGAACAGGGTCCTGGCCGCTCGCTACCTGGTGAATGTCCCTGGGCCTAGTCGGGCCTGCGTTGCATTGGGTCGGCGGTTGCAGCCAGTTGTCTCGCCTTCGCATTGAGGAGTGAGGACGGCCCGCCGCCCGGGTAAGTCCCTGTTTCCTTATCTTTGGGTAGTTAGCTCCGGGGAGCCGACGGGGCTCCCCCCAGAAAACCAGCGTTGAATGTAATGAAACGCCATTTTCTGGGTGAGTCCCGGAGGCTCCCCGGCATCCCTCCCTCCCTACCGGTCGGCGGTGTTTTTTCGGGTTTTTGACATCCAGCCTAAGAACTGAAGGTTGGGTTGCCGGCGGTGGGGTCTGGGGCTCCCCCCTTCCCCCTCCCGGGGAGGGGGGGTGGTTGCACAGACGGAGGCGCGGTGACATGATGACGTCATGAGGATTAATTTTCGTTTGGGGAGTTCTGTTCGCCTGTTCGGTCTTCGGTCGCAATAGTTTACCAGAATAGGGGTTTGTTTTGGGACGCCTACCTTTCTGGGTGCCTTTCCCGGTCGATGGCAGACATAGAATGCTCCCAATAATAAGGGAGGTCTCTATAGGCCATTGCTCCTCGTGCCTCTCTAGAGGGGGCCAGGTTCTGGCTCGTGGTCCCCGGTAGGCAAGAACTCCATGCATTGACTGATGCCAGAAAGTTATACATATCCATTCAGCCTGGATAGCTCCGGGAAGCCTCCGGGACTCACCCAGAAAATGGCGTTTCATTACATTCAACGCTGGTTTTTTGGTTTTACTTTTGAATAAAGCATAGGTTGGACAATTTTTTAATTCAATAGGGAGTGAGTTCCATAGACAGGGTCCTTTTATTTGCATGGAGTGTTTGCACAGAATTAGTTTGACTCTGGGGATATCAAAGAGATATTTATTTATTTATATACAGTACTTGTATAAATAAATTTATATACTTAATTTTATATACTGCACTTATATACTTTTATATAAAGATTTATATACCTAAACCTTTGAATATGTTAGATATTAAGTCACTGCA
Organism: Procambarus virginalis; assembly: GCA_020271785.1. NCBI lineage: Eukaryota > Metazoa > Arthropoda > Malacostraca > Decapoda > Cambaridae > Procambarus > Procambarus virginalis. The sequence continues at coordinate 18,227,515 of WNGS01165503.1, read as the reverse complement.
CATCCTCTTAAGTGTACTCTATATATTTAAAACTCTGAACACTGTAATGCCGATCCTGACGTTAATTGCTTCCTAAAAGCTTGTAACAGAACTCATGGGCATCACACCGGAAACAAATACCTACAGTGGTACTTCGGAATGCGAGTGTCCCTGTATGCGAGTTTTTCGGAAGACGAGCAGGATTTCCTCGGAAAATATGTCTCGGAACGCTAGGGTTACCTCGGGACGCGAGTTTGTTGATACGCATACAGGCCGACCTAGCACGTGGTGGTTCGGCGATCGTCGCCCCTCCGCCCCTCAGTTTACCATTGTCTCGCGCTCAGTGACTACCACACATCAATTCTTCTCGCGAATTTTCAGTGTTTTGTTGGATTTTTGGTGATTTGACTATACAATTTGTTATTATATATCTCACCATGGGTACCAAGAAAGCCAGTGGTAAGGATAAAGGCCAGAAAGCCCATGTGAGGATGACAATAGAGGAGAAACAAGAGATCATTCGGAAGCATGAGAACGGTACACGTGTTGTTGAACTTTGTAGGCAGTACAACAAAGCCACATCAACAATATGCACTATACTTAAGAAGAAAAATGAGATTATGAGTGCTAAAGTGGCAAAAGGAGTAAGAACAATAACAAAACAAAGACCACAAATACTTGAAGAAGTGGAAAAGTTGTTATTAATTTGGATACACGACAAGGAGTTAAGGGGTGATAGTGTTTCGGAGGCCATTATTTGTGAGAAAGCCAGGGTATTGCACGAAGACCTTCTAAAGAATACCCCTGCAACGAGTGATGCAGATACGAAAGAGTTTAAGGCAAGCAGGGGCTGGTTTGAAAAATTTAGAAGGAGAAGTGGTATCCATAGTGTTACAAGGCATGGGGAGGCAGCCAGCTCAGACAAACCAGCCGCTGGACGATTTATTGAGGAACTTAAAGAGTTTGCAGAGGCTGAGGGATACCTACCGCAACAAGTGTTCAATTGTGATGAAACAGGACTGTTTTGGAAAAGAATGCCTAAGAGGACATAGATTACCAAGGAGGAAAAATCCTTGCCCAGACACAAGCCTATGAAAGATAGGTTTACGCTTGTGCTGTGTTCAAATGCGAGTGGCGATTTGAAAATTAAACCCTTGCTAGTGTATCATTCTGAAAATCCAAGGGTTTTCAAACAGTATAAAGTGCAGAAAACTCAAATGTGTGTGATGTGGAAGTCTAATAAAAAAGCATGGGTGACTAGGCTTATTTTTTCGGAGTGGGTGAATGAAGTGCTGTGCCCTACCATAGAAAAATATCTGCAGGAGAAACATTTGCCACTCAAGGCCCTGCTTCTTCTCGACAATGCTCCTGCTCATCCTCGAGGCTTGGAAGATGATTTGTTGCCCAGATACAATAAATTCCTCACAGTTAAATTCCTTCCTCCTAACACCACTCCTCTAATTCAGCCTATGGACCAGAAAATCATAGCGAATTTTAAGAAACTTTATGAAAGGCCACTTTTCCGAAAATGTTTTGAAGTGACTGAAGCCACAAACCTCACCCTCAAAGAGTTCTGGAAACACCATTTTAACATTTGTAGTGCTTTAAAACTCGTTGACAAAGCCTGGCAAGAAGTGACTCAAAGAACCTGATCTCTGGCTAGAAAATTGTGGCCTGAATGTGAGAGAGAACTAGACTTTGAGGGGTTTGAGCCTGTAAATGATGCGCCTATTGTTGAGGAAATTGTTACTCTAGGCCAGCAAATGGGCTTGGAATTGGATAGTGATGATGTGGAGGAGTTGGTGGAAGAACACAACGAAGAACTGACCACCAAAGAACTCCAAGCCCTTCAACAGGAACAGCGAGACAACGCAGCTGATGATTCTTCAGTGGAGGAGGAGGAGGCAGTAGCGGATGTCCCTTCTGCAGTAATTAAGGGTGTGTCAGATGTGGGAAGAGATTCAAACAATTGTTGAAAAGACTCACCCAGAGAAAGCTGTAGTAGGCCATTGCCTTAATCTTTTCAATGACAATGTGATGCCTTACTACAGAGAGAGCATGCGAAGAAGGGAAAAGCAAGCTTCCATGGACAGATATGTGGTGAGAAAATCGAGCAGCGAGCCTCAACCAGGACCTAGTGGCACTCAGATAAAACGTGCCAGGGAGAGCACACGAGAAAGGTCCTCACTGCCTGATGTGATAATGGAAGGGGACTCCCCTTCCAAACAGTAACTCCTCTCCTCCTCCCCCCTCCTCACCATCTTCCATACGCCTACAGCATTCAACAGCAAGGTAAGTAATAACTTGAACATAGTTTTGTAGGTTTATTTAGATGAATTAGGTATAAAAATTTACTTTGATATGGGATTTTTGGGGTAGTCAGGAACGGATTAATTCATTTCCCATTATTTCTTATGGGGAAATTAGCTTCAGAATAAGAGTTTTCGGAATACGAGGCGTCTCCAGGAACCAATTAAACTCTTAAACTGAGGTATGCCTGTATTTGATATTCCAAGAGTGCGACTTAAGGAAACTAGAAATGCTCTACAAATCAAGGGACCCAGAATGTAGAATGACCTTCCCAATCATGTCAAAGGCTGTTCCTCTCTCAACCAGTTCAAGAGAAAAAGTAAGCACTACTTAATAAACTCCCTGTAACCTACCTTACCCCCTAAATGTCAACTAATGTCTTGCTATTTTCAAACAATACTGTTTGTTGACCAACTTGTATAACTGCTGATTTCCTCCATGTTCCCCCCTCCCCCCCCCCCTTTTCCCTTTTTCAACTCAATTTATGATTTGATTTCAATTAGTATTAGTTTAGTCTTAGTGTTTTTTTCCCACACCTTGCCCAAAACGCTGTGCGTATTAGTGGCTTTAGGAACTCCATGTACTGTACTAGCTCTTTCTAGAAATTCAATATTATGTTTGTAGCTTATCTTGTATGTATGTACTGTTACATGAATAAACATTTTATTTTATTTTATTTTATTTTATTTTATTTTATTTTATTTATTTCTGGTGAGCTGCTCATGGGTTCTATTATACCTATCAAGAAAAAGTTTCAGATCAAGATTAGCATTTAAGAATAAGGTTTTGTACGTGTAAATAGCACATGAGAATGTGTGGAGTGAGCGTTTGTTTAGCATGTTAAGGGACTTAAACAGAGGTGGTGTGTGTCGTCTAAAGGCAGCATTTATTATAGTTCTGGTAGCAGATTTTTGCTGAGTGATGATGGACAGATATCCGCACAGTACCATTTCAGAACTGGAAACAGGCGAGAAATCCATCTGAGAGACGAGGTTGTGTCGACCACACACAAGCGAACCCACTCCAAGATGACCCGACGGATGAACGGAGAAGAGGCCTGCCCTCCTCCCCCCCCCACCCCCAAAGGGAGGAAAGTCTGCCCAATGCCATCGAAGGTAGCAGGATACAACTCGAAAGACCACGAAGCATGGAACCAGACGTAGGACAAGATAGCCAGCCACTCTTTGCTCCATTGACAGGCCCCCTCATTGCCCCATCAATGGGGCGGCCTGCGAAAGGGCAGAAGCAAACCCTGAGAGCTCGATTTCCACGCACAACGAACACCGTACTAGTGTTGGGAAAAGAGTGCTGGGAAGACGGGACACCACGAGCGTAGCTCTCATCATGTAACTACACTTAGGTAATTACTAACCAGACGAAGGTGGCACCAGGATCACCACCGACTCAGAAACTGGCACCACAGGCCTACCCTGACCAAACAACACCCGAGCCCTGGAAGGAAGGGGCAGGAGCGACTTCCCCCCAGAGAACCAACAAATCTGAAATAGGCGGGCAACTAGCAAAATCTGCCGACAGAAAATGACACACACAATTCTCAGGAAAAAAAAAAAGAGGACAAAATAGCAAAGCCAACTGAACAGCCAGGTCCCAAGCCGAATTCAACAAAAGAGCTAGCACAGCCTGTCGACATGCGAGACAAGAGGAGACAAATGAGACCAGGCGAAAGCAGCCGAAAGAGTGCTGAATGGTGCCGAGCTTCACCTGAATATGAAGCTGCACCAGACTAACATCACGAGGAAGTGCAGGGGCAAAGAGGTACTCATTGAGAAATTCCAGAGCCCCCCAAGAACACCTGCAACACCATGGAAACCTCCCACCACTCAAGCTTGCGGGAACAACAAAGGCCATGCCAAGCCACAAGAGAGAAGAAGGAATAGTCTGCCAGCCACGAAAACTCTGGAACCTCATAACGCACCCAATACGGGGAAGAAGAATCTAACTCAAAGAAAGCCAGATCCATCCAAGAACCAAGGCAGAAACCAGATTCCGCAGGAGATAAGCACCAAGCGCTGCCTGAACCTCTGCAGGGAAAATCCAAGAGGAAGAAAACCTCCTGAAAGATGAATCTGAGGAACCCAAAGGCACCCAGAAACAAACCCAGGAGGTAACACTACCCAACTCAAACTCATAAAGGGAAGGAGGGTATAAAACCCCCACCTCTGCAGATGAAGCCCCTGCACATAGGACCCAAAGCCCCAAGCGGGTCAAACAGAACCAAAGAGCTCCACTCGGATTTCCCCCGAGCCCCAGAAACCAATGTCACAGGCGCCAGGGCTGAGCCCCCCATCCACGCCCACCGCCCTAGAAGGAAAGGTGGAGCCCAAGGAAAAGGCTTCGTAGAAGGGAGTCAGCTGGGGTGACTCAAAAGACTCAATGGGAAGGAGAGGCTTAACTACCTCCGCACCCAAATCCGATGAGGCAGCCCACGAAGCCACCCAAGCCTCACCCTGACCTAAACCCTCAGATGTTTGGGAGCCAGAAGCAGGGGAAGAGGAGCAGGGTGAACCAACAGGCAGAATAGCGAAGGCAATATGGACGATCGTCACCCTGAGGTTGGGACAATGAAGAACCTTCGAAATCGCACAAGACACGAGTGGGCTCAGCAGAAGTATTCATGGTACGATCCAGGAAGGAAGACGAGACAGGGACTGAACCAAGGCTGAAGCGACCAATGCCCCCAAATCTGAGTCCCTAAAACCCAACCGGGGCAGCTCCAGGGCTTCCATCCGGGCAACCAAATGGGCCGAGACCCGTTTGACTGTGACTACAGGGGATTTCCAGGGCCCATAGAGTGAATAAACCCCACAAGGAGCCCAGGCACTGGGACCAACTAAGCCAGTAAACCCTATTGATGCAGGCAAACCAACCGCAAGCAGCTGCTGTAAAGCTTAGGGAGCACCAGAGGAGTATCACCACCACACCCTAGGCAGAGCCTAATGGTGTACAAAACAACACTCCGCTGCAAAAACAGGCAAAAATGCAAGAAAACCAAAACAAAACCCCCCCGAAACTCCACAACAGCCAAAAGCAGTTGGAGAGAAATGTCAGCTGCTGCATGATAGCTACAGCAAGCTACGCCAGCCACAGTGCGCCCCACCAGCTGATAAATATTCCCCTACTCAGGACAAGGCAGAAAGCCCAAGACCCCCAAATGACTCTAAGGGCCAGTCGGAGGTCCTTGGGGTCAGATATTGTGGATGTATATATTCTGGATAAATGATCCACAATAAGTTACTCAAATGAAACTTGAGAAGAAATTATTAATGAAATTTCACCTAATTTTTTTTAGGTTTATCAGTTATCAATAGTATTCCTAAAACATAAAATTGTACTTTTAATCTACATAGCCTTCTACAAAATATAGTATCATTGGTTTAGTTCAATTATTATGACTATACCTATCTTGTGGATGGTGTTGGAAAACTTTACCGAGGTACATAATGGGCTCAGGAACTGAGCCCAAAAACTCTTAGTTAAGCAAGTTACAGCCTTGATGAGGTAGTTACACAGTTTAGTGTACAGTATATATCAATTTTCTATTACATCATGGATTCAAAAACTGGGAATAGTGAGGGAAATCCATACACACCTTCATTAGCAACAAATTTGTGGTGACTGTTGATTGTATACTCCAGCCAGCAACATTGAAGAAGAGTATGGGTTCTGTTGTGATTCCACGCAAAACTTTTATTACTTTCGTACAGCATCCTTGTTCCCTGGTGCGGTCTTCTAGTCCATTGGCATCTTCACAAAGATGTGTAGAAGTGCTAATGTCTAAGGAATCTAAACACTCAATGTTCTGATTACTTTCCGAGTCCTCGGGAAGTAAAGTCTCATCATCTCTCTCATTCTCCATTATGATTTGTTACCAAATGTATATTAACCAGCTTTAAAATTACACTGCAGTGTAATTAGTATTTGTCAGAAATGTTACTCATAATCATTTATATAATTATTTATTATCATGTAGTCTGATATACCTGCACTGTATATACAGTACTACAGTACTGACTGAGGCCTTTAATTATTGGCTTTATTCCAGTTACTATTTCTTCCAAGCTATTAATACACATAACACAACAGTACTTCTAAGTTTTCAGTGATTTGGAAAGAGTTTAGTACTGTACTGCATATCATTTGTTATTTTGTTATCTAATAAAAAATGGCAAAAATAAAAAGTGAGATACATTATTTATAGACTTTTAAAAATATATCACCGAGTGGTTTCAAGGTAGGCCTACACTGCATGGCCATATCTGTAAAGAGATAAGAAGTTAAATCAGTAAAACAACATGAAACTATGAATGTCACTGAACAAAGAACAAAAATATATTATATGCAGGTTTATAAGTAAGCAGAACACAAGTCAAAATAACGTGGCTGAAAATTTTAGACACCAAACTCAACACGTCTGGAAATAAAGAAATGACCACATTTTGGTCCCAACCTTCTCCATAATGTGCCAAAACAGACCAACATAGCAATTTCCTTTATTTTCAGATGTGTGGGTTTAGTGTCACCACAAGTAAATTCAATAGTGAATCAAGGCCAGAGGGCTGGGCAGGGGAGCCTATACCCTCCCTCATCTAGTACTTTAATCTTCATGTAAGATAAGCACCAGACTTACTGCCTCCTCTCATAATCTGACACTAGAGTGTACTGTATATTTGTGAAGCTCTTTAGAAATTGTCCAGTGTTACGAACCATAAATTATCTTAAGTTAGGTGAGTAAAGATCTAGGTAATAGAGGGCCCAACTATCAATTACCTTCAGTTTGGTAAGTAAAGACCTAGGTACAGTAATACAAGGGGGGGGGGGCAAAGCACCAACTATCTTTGAGTAAATCACCTAAAGCAATATTGGGGCTCCTATCTAGGTGATAGTGATCCAAAGACCTTACCATGTTCTACATGCTACCATAATCCACAGGCTGCCTTTAAATCCATTTTGTTTGAAAATGAACTGTGCATGATGAGTTGCAAAAATCCATCCCAATATAACCTGGTTTAACAATAAGTAACAGCATGTCTAGTTGCTACACGTTCAACTTGTTCCATACAGCTACCATTTATTTTCAAGATATTAAGGTTAACCTTAAGTGGTTCAGATAATTAAAAGTCCTACATCATGGTGTGCATGACAAAAAATACAGTACAGTACTTCACTAATTATATAAAATTTTACAAATTAATTATAAAATTTAATTTGGCAATTCAAGCACAGGAAGTTATTGCATATGGCAATCGAAGTCATTTCAGCATCAAGTCAGGATAGTTTAGGTCGGGAGTTGAAAATAAGACAACTGTCCTAATTAAAACTGAAGAAACAATATGAAACAACCAAAAGTTTTAGCCATCATTAGACACATTATTGGCATCGCTAGTTGGTTCTTTGTAGTTCACTCTCCCTTTCCCTAAAGCATCTGTGGTCCAAGGGTCTGTCTAGAGACCAGAGGACTCTAAGCCCATAGACTAAGAGTCTAGACTATGGCCATAGCATAGGTCACACCTTAGCTAGTTTAGTTGGATATTCCAGCCTGTCCTTTTAAGTTGCCATAACTAACTAAAAATAGTATACTAAATTACCTGAACCTAATGTAACCTAACCAACCTCTACAATAAATACCGTACTTTGAAAAATCATATGAATAAAGCACTCTACATGATATAAACACTATGTGTATGTTGGATATAAGACCCTGAGGTGCTGCACCATTTAGATACAGACCAACATAGCACTGCATTATAGTACTGTATATAAGATGCAGTATATTTGAAAATGATTTCATAATGTTACCACTTTCCATACTTGATCCAAATTTGAAATTACTTGCCTAATATATCTTATCCTACCCCAGCATATTCTTGCATATTTTAGGGTTGATTTATCTGAATTTACCCAAGGGCCACTGTCTCTCTCTAGTGGCCTCGACGAGGACAGGAAGCCGGCAGCTTGCCAAACTTCCTCCAATTTGTCCTGAACTCACATAGAATATCAAAGTGTTATTAATTGGATGGGCGAGTTAGAAGCTGGGAGATTCATACTCATAAGGTTTACCTGAGTTCACCTGAGAGCCACTAACACTAGTGGCCTCAATGAGGACAGGAAGCCGGTGGTTTGTCGAAGGCCCCCCCCCCATTTGCCTGTACCTGTATTTGTACTGTACCTTAAAAGTTAACAGCGTTTTGGCATTTACGGTTTCAGCGGGTAGGCAGTTCCATGGGTTAATCGCCCTGTGGGTGAAAAACCATCTTCTGTTCTCAGTCCTACACTGTGACTTGTTGAGCTGGAAACCATTGCTCTTTGTTTGTTACACCTTTAGCAAATGACATTTGCCATTCCATTGGCAAATGGAATTTAATATGAATAAATGCCATGTTATGGAATGTGGAATTGGAGAGCATAGACCCCACACAACCTATAAATTATGTGAGAAATCTTTAAAGAATTCTGGCAAAAAAAGGGATCTAGGGGTGGTTCTAGATAGAAAACTGTCACCTGAGAACCACATTAAGAACAATGTGCGAGGAGCCTATACTGCACTTTCTAACTTCAGAATTACTTTTAAATACAGTACATGGATGGAGAAATACTAAAGAAATTGTTCACAACTTTTGTTAGACCAAAGCTGGAATATGTAGCAGTTGTATGGTGCCCATATCTTCAGAAGCACATCAACAAACCGGGAAAAGATGCAAAGACATGCTACTAAGTGGCTCCCAGAACTGAAGGACAAGAGCTACGAGGAGAGGTTAGAGGCATTAAATATGCAAAAACTAGAACATAAAAGAAAAAGAGGCGATATGATCACTACATACAAAATAGTAACAGGAATTGACAAAATTGATGGGGAAGAATTCCTGAGACCCAGAACTTCCCAGACACTGCTTTAATCGACTGAGCTAAGACATGGTAAAAGGAGTTGAAACCGAAGTTCTACTGAACTTACTGGATCCTGCAGTCTCTCCGAGGCACAAACCAGCACTTTACACAACTCCCCCCATGCACTCGAGCTATGTCAATAGGCCGTTCTCCCTCTTCGCCATTACTTCATTACACACAGAAATTACAATTGCGTGATGCATCAAATGAACAAATCCACAAGGGCCGTGATGAGGATTCGAACCTGCGTCCGAGAGCATTCCAGACACTGCCTTAATTGACTGAGATACGACATGGTAGCTCAGTCGATTAAGGCAGCATCTGGGATGCTCTCGGACGCAGGTTCGAATCCATGTCATGGCCCTTGTGGATTTGTTCTGTTGTTGAAAACATCTTGATAACTTATTAAGCCAAAAATCCCAAGTTTTTTAACATTAGGTTAGGTTAGATTAAGTCAGGTCAGGTCAGGTCAGTGTTTTACCACTGCACCATGAGGACTATATATCTATGGGGAAATTTTGAACGTTAAAATCGGCATTCGCCGATTTTAACTTGGGCGGCTATTGTGGAAACACAACACATGGGTTGACCCAATTGTTACTTGGCTCAGATTTCATTATGGTTCGGAACATAACCTACCAAACCTTACCCAGCCTAATCCTTACCTAACCCAAATCAAGCAAGCCTATACAGACATACCTAAGCTAATACGTCATAACGTAACAATAAATACGACTTTAACAAACAGAAAATGAGCAATGTTGAATCGTCTTGTGTCTGCTTGACCATATAGTACTTCTAGCATAGCAACCCATGGACCTTAAATCTAACATATTCACAAGGGTGTAAGTAAATTACAGTATGCATTTAAGAGGTTCTCCTTACTCCAGATCAGTGTTTCTCAACTGGGGCTCCCAGAACCCTAAGATTCCACAAGGAACATTGTCAATGTTCATTTATTGTATTTACAGACATGGTTGATTTGTGATTAATGTTGATTTTTGAGATTGACATATATATTACAAACTCATTTTTTGACAGGGGTGTTCCTTCAGACATGAAAATTATTTCATGGGTTTACATGAAAGTTTCAAAGCGTTATATGACAAAGAGTGCTGGGAAGACGGGACACCACGAGCGTAGCTCTCATCCTGTAACTACACTTAGGTAATTACACTTAGGTAATTACACAAGTATAAAAAGTTTGATAAACACTGATCCAGAGACATTGATGTGCTTTCTTAGATACTGCAAGACACACCACTCATCCACCACCATATGTGCTTTAACGACCTACTGTATCTTCTTGCAAATGAATAAATACATAAATAAACAATATAATTCACTTTTCAACACCTATATAACCCTTTCGCCACCGCCAGCAGGATGGGAATGATTAATTTTAATTATAGCCCTTCTGTGGGTATGGGGTGCATAATGACTTAACTCTTCAACAGTGCTTGGAACACCACTATTATATGTTACATATAATAATACTAATAATGCCTGTCTTCGTTGTCTTTACCAACCACAGTAATCCAGTTGGCACGCTAACATGACTGGTATTAGTGCATCATCTTTGCTCTGCTGCTTCGATACACTTTAATTACATCTTTACCTGAATTTATCTGATGGCCACCAATACTAGTGGCCTCGACGGGGACAGGAAGCTGACGGCTTGTCAAAAGCATCTCCCGCATCCCATTTGCCCTGAAGATCTTTTCCAGTTCCAGTATAAATCTTATATCACATGAACTTATATCACATAAACTTGTCGATATATAACTTCCTTAACAGCACATCATGTCCATATATACCGTGGGCAGTGAGCTCAATGTCCAAACACAGTTCACAAGAATTAAATAATCTTGGATACAATTGAACTCGTGATGAACTAAAACCAGTTTGCGAGTCCAGCAGTGTTGCCAGAGCCCCGGGGCTCATGAGGACGGCAAGCCGCCGGCTTCCTGTCGTGTATTAGTGGCCCTCAGGTAAATTCAGGTATACATATACATATACATATACATATATATATATATATATATATATATATATATATATATATATATATATATATATATATATATATATATATATATATATATTGTGTATATGACGTACACAATAATGTACCGCTCACAAATGAGTATGGGGTGCACAATAATCTACCATTCTTAGGATGAGTATCGGGTGCATAATAATCTACCGTTTTCAGGATGAGTGTGGGGTGCACAATAATCTACCGTTCACAGGATGAGTATGGGCCGGTGCACAATAATCTACCGTTTCCAGGATGAGTATGGGGTGCACAATAAACTACCGCTCACAGGATAAGTATGGGTGCACAATAATCTACCACTCACAGGATGAGTATGGGGTGCACAATGATCTACCGCTCACAGGATGAGTATGGGGTGCACAATGATCTACATCTCACAGGATGAGTATGGGGTGCACAATAAACTACCGTTCACAGGATGAGTATGGGGTGCACAATAAACTACCGTTCACAGGATGAGTATGGGTGCACAATAATCTACCGTTTTCAGGATGAGTATGGGGTGCACAATAAACTACCGTTCACAGGATGAGTATGGGGTGCACAATAATCTACCACTCACAGGATGAGTATGGGGTGCACAACAATCTGCCGTTCACAGGATGAGTATGGGGTGCACAATAATCTACTGCTCACAGGATGAGTAGGGTGTACAATGATCTACCGCTCACAGGATGAGTATGGGTGCACAATAATCTACCATTCACAGGATGAGTATGGGGTGCACAATAATCTACCGCTCACAGGATTTTTATGGGGTGCACAATAAACTACCACTCACAGGATAAGTATGGGGTGCACAATAATCTACCGATCACAGGATGAGTATGGGGTGCACAATAATCTACCGCTCACAGGATGAGTATGGGGTGCACAATAATCTACTGCTCACAGAATGAGTATGGGTTCTTGGAACTCCATATTCATCAAGAACTGTAAAAAACCACTATCGCAGGCCCTTCACATTCTGTGGAGACAAAGCCTAGATACTGGCGTTATTCCTGATATACTAAAAACAGCAGAGATAGCACCACTTCATAAGTTAGTTAGTTTAGTTCATTTATTATGCACCCCATACCCATCTTGTGGGCGGTAGTGGAAAGGGTTACAGAGGCACATAATGGGCTCAGGGACTGAACCCCACAATTCATTTAGCTAAGCAAGTTACAATCTTGATGAGCTAGTTACAAAATTCAATATAAGTCGTCACATCAACAATGGGTTCGAGATCGACCTCAAGTACAGGTTCTAAATTAAGCAACTGACATATGTGGAGAGCTAGTGTCATAATTTATATGTTTGTCCTGCACACCGCCCCCCATCCAGTGGGCAGCGGTGGATAGGTTACAATCACTCAGTTACTACCTACAGTTAGCAAACTGGGGATATTTGGCTAAAATTTCTGGTAGCAGATCATTTTGAATGAAATATTTACACATCGTTGGAACATTGGTTATAGAATTGTCTCTAAATTCACGTATCTTTTCGCACTCCATCACATAGTGACGGAGGGTGTGCGAATAATTTTGTTGACACAGTTTACATTTGGTCAGGTCTACATCGGCAGATAATGAGAATTCCCAGAGATACTTGTAACCGAGTCTAAGCCGAGCAGCAGTAACATCTAGAAGTCTGCTGATTTTATTGGATGATCCATAGATGTGTGGCTCCTCTTGTATGATAGTATGATGATAGATGGAATTACTGGTGTTAATTCACTTTGCCTCAGATCTACAAGATCTTGTTGAAGTTCTCGGTGTACTGCTGCTCTCAGATTGCTCATTGACAATCCAAGGTTACACTCAACGGCTCCTTTAAAGGCAGATTCTTTGGCTACTTATCAGCTCTATCATGCATTCGGAGGCCAACATGAGATGGAGACCACATGAATGGACTTGTTACCATCCTTAATAATTTTGTTGTATTTGTGTCTAGCTTCGGACACGAGCATGTTACAGTTATGTCTTAAAGAGTTGAGAGCATTTAAGGATGATAAGGAGTCACTTACAATTAATGTATCAAGTTTGAGACTTGTACACATTTCAGTGCAAGGATCAGGCAAATAGTTCGGTCTGAAGGGTAGAGGCCCAATTGTTTTACGGACTCCCCACTCAAAGTACAAGCCATCGCCCATTGTCAGAACAACTGCACTTCCAGCTGCACCCGTGGTGCGGTGTAGGGAACCATCAGTGTATATGATTTGAGAGAGAGAATGCTCTGTGGACAGAGCATCAATATGGCTTAAGGCGTTGAGCTTTGCCTCAAGACGAAGCTTGGGCTTATCTCTAATTTGCTTCTTGGGTGGAAAGGGAGGGATTAAAACTGGAAAGGTGTGTAACCTCCCACGGTGCAGAAAGTGCCGTGTTGTTTCTCTTGGTACAACTCATGAACCCCATACATTCTGAGTTGAGTTCCCGTTTTTTGTTATCCATTTGGAACAATGCTGATCTTCAATAAAGTAAGTCTGGAGGGCTTCTGTGCAAGGATTAGGATGAGTTAGCCTAAGCATTTTTATACCAATTTGACAGTTAATTTCAGTAACACGATCACACGCTCAGAATATAAGTTCCGTTTCTCATATTAAGTTCTTTGTGGTACGAGGGCAACCCAGGATTATCCTCAGGGCTTCGTTCTGCAATTTTTCAAGCCCTCCAACTTTCTTTCAGGCATCAANAACCACCACATTTTGCCGGTGGAGAACACCACAGAAAGGCAAAGCACAGCCCCCAGACAGAACCCCCTGGGAAAACGGTCATAACAGACCGAAAACCGAGGGACGAGGTGTGGGAGCAAGCATACCAGCTAGAGGACACTGAGCCCAAACAGACAAAATGGAAAACCCTGTGCAAAATCAACACCCAAACGTTCCCAGAGGAACAGGCAACGGGCAGAAAACATCAGAAAAGCAAAGAAACAACAACAGGAGAATAAAAACCCCTGAAAAAACGTGAAAACTCACCCGAGACGCTCGCTCGCACACCCAGTCGCATGTAAACAAACCGCAACACCGCCCTGGTGGCCACGCTGGGAAACCGGCAGATGAAAATGGCCGCCAGCAGGGGCTGTGACTGACGCTAAATATACAAAAACACGCCAGCAAAAGTGGGAAGCAAGTACTGTAACTGGATGGGCGAAAAACGCCGCCCAACAGCAGAAAACCCAGGCAGGGGCAAACCGCCCCAGAACTGCTAGCAGGCATCCCCCACAGCCCGGGAACCAACAACAGAGGCTCCGGGGCAGAGCCGTCCTCCAAGCCCTCCGCCCTTAAAGAAAAGCAAGAGTCCATGGGAAAGGCAGCAAGAAAGGGCCGCTGGTGAGACCCAGAAGCCTTGGCAGGAGGAACCGGCTCGAAAAAACCTCCGTCCCCCAACCTGAACGGGGCAGCCCCCGAAAACCGCCCGAGTCTCGGCCGCAACGAAACCCTGCCCCGACCCTGAAACCCACAGACAGTCCGGAGCCAGGAACAGGGAGGGAAAGAGGCAAACAGCACCTAACCAAACGGGGCGGCCTCAGGGGCATCTGAGTGGGAAATCAACCTAGCATTTTGCAGCTACCTAACCTAGCTTGCAACACGGATGCCGAGTGTACTCTGAACAGGAATAACATCAGGAGAGTACTGGAGAACAAGCAGAGAATCTCTCGCAAGACAGGTGGTCAAGGTGTCAGTGACCCAACAGGCAGCATGACGGAGGTAAAAATGGCGACTGTCACCCGGAGACAAGGGCACAGCAACCAACAACCCCGTACAAGACGGGTTGGAACCCAGTAGACACATTCAATGGTCCCCCGAGCACAGACAGGGGTTTCCAGGCCCCGCAGGCTGACTGCTACGGGAAGCCCGGGCAAGGTGTTGCTAACCGGTTAAACACCCAAAAATAACAAGGGGTAGAGGACAACACTGAAAACCCCTGCGACGTGTACAATCACGGGGGGCCTAGCAGAGGGCCACCAAACACTACCAGTGGAACTATAGCCACACTAGGCAGACCCCACCAGGCAATTGAAAATAAAAACAAAAGAAAAACCCCGCAAAAGTATTTTCACTAATTTCAGCGTTTTAGCGTATTTCAGCATTTTCACTAATAATGATGAATTGATCAGGAACATAATGATTACAAATATCTGTTACTCAGATCAGAACTTAATTGAAGTTATGACAACCATGGGGAATAGACCTTCAAAACCAGTCCAGATTCCCGGTGGAGGAGATTTCAGCAAATTCAACTTCAATAATAAACAGATAAACTGGGAGCAAATAAACCAGGACTTCACAGAAATAAACTGGGAAGAACAGCTAGAAAATGCAAACCTGAACCAGTGCCTGGAAAAAATAAGCTCAGTAGCACTAGAAATATGTTCAAACCGCATCCCCCTAAGAAAAAAGAGGAAGAGATGCAGATTGGAACGAGAACGTCGTTCCATATATAGGCGAAGAAAACGAATCGCGGAACAACTTAAGAGTCGCACCCTATCTCAAGAACGGCGAAGAAGGTTAGGTAGAGAAATAGAAACAATTGAACTCAAGCTACAAGAATCATACAAAACCCAGGAGAGGCAAAGAGAGCAAAAGGCCATCAGTGAAATAGAGAGAAATCCGAAATATTTTTTCTCCTATGCAAAATCAAGATCAAAAACCACATCTAGTACCTGCGAAAGGGAGATGGAACTTTCACCGATGACAACAAAGAAATAAGCGAGCTACTGAGGAAGCAGTACGACTCTGTTTTCAGTGAGCCATTAAACGCACTAAAGATTGATAACCCAAATGAATTTTTCATGGATATGATACCAACATCAAATCATATATCAGATGTCTCCCTATCCCCACTGGATTTTAAAGAAGCCATAAACAGTATGCCTATGCACTCTGCACCAGGCCCGGATTCTTGGAACTCCATATTCATCAAGAACTGTAAAAAACCACTATCGCAGGCCCTTCACATTCTGTGGAGACAAAGCCTAGATACTGGCGTTATCCCTGATATACTAAAAACAGCAGAGATAGCACCACTTCATAAAGGAGGAAATAAGGCAGAGGCAAAAAATTACAGACCAATAGCGTTAACATCGCACATCATAAAAAATTTTGAGAGAGTGCTAAGAAGTAAGCTCACAAAATACATGGAATCACAGCATCTCCATAACCCCGGACAACATGGTTTCAGAACAGGGCGCTCTTGCCTGTCGCAGTTGCTGGACCACTATGATATGGCATTAGATGCTATGGAAGACAAACAAAACGCTGATGTAATTTACACAGATTTCGCAAAAGCTTTTGATAAATGTGACCATGGTGTTATTGCACATAAAATGCGCTCAAAAGGAATTACCGGAAAAATAGGCAGATGGATCTACAATTTCCTGACCAACAGAACCCAATGTGTAATAGTCAACAAAATAAAATCCAGCCCATCAACCGTTAAGAGCTCAGTCCCCCAGGGTACTGTGCTTGCTCCAGTACTTTTTCTCATCCTCATATCGGACATAGACAAGAACACAACCTATAGCACTGTATCATCCTTTGCAGATGACACTAGGATCTTCATGAGAGTAGGCAACATAGAGGACACGGCAAACCTCCAGTCAGATGTAGATCAGGTCTTTCTATGGGCTACAGAAAATAATATGGTGTTTAACGAAGATAAGTTCCAGCTCATGCGCTATGGAAAAAATGAAAATATAAAAACGGAAACCACGTACAAAACTCAGGCAAATCATAACATAGAACGAAAAGGCAATGTAAAGGATCTGGGTGTACTCATGTCGGAAGACCTTACCTTTAAAGAACACAATAAAGTAGCCGTCACAACTGCAAGAAAAATGACAGGTTGGATAACAAGAACTTTCCACACTAGAGATGCTATACCGATGATGATACTTTTCAAAACGCTTGTGGAGAGTGGAGTACTGCTGCACAATGACAGCCCCTTTCACAGCTGGAGAAATTGCTGACCTGGAGAGCGTGCAGAGATCCTTTACTGCTAGAATCCACTCAGTAAAACATCTAAACTATTGGGACCACTAAAGAGCCTAAATCTGTACTCCCTTGAGCGCAGGCGGGAGAGATACATAATAATTTACACATGGAAAATATTAGAGGGGCTGGTCCCAAACCTGCACACAGAAATAACATCACATGAGACCAGAAGACATGGCAGGATGTGCAGAATACCCCCGTTGAAAAGCAGAGGTGCAACTGGTACTCTGAGAGAGAACTCTATCAACATCAGGGGCCCGAGACTGTTCAACACGCTCCCGCTACACATAAGGGGCATAACTGGCAAACCCCTCACAGTGTTCAAGAGAGAACTGGATAAGCACCTCCAAAGGTTACCTGATCAACCAGGCTGTGACTCATACGTTAGGCTGCGAGCAGCCGCATCCTACAGCCTGGTTGATCAGTCCAGCAACCAGGAGGCCTGGTCGATGACCAGGCCGCGGGGACGCTAAGCCCCGGAAGCACCTCAAGGTATCCTCAAGATAAGTACACCATCTCCAGAGGCAACAGGAACCGGTCGCCACTTAGGTGGCAGGTCGTGCAACACCTTGACGCCCTAACCAGCACAATACCAGTCCCTACCTAGGGCCAAACAAGGGCCCCAAGCCCCAGCTGGCCCCAAGGGCGAGGCAAATGCCGAGCAGCAAGAACGTCAACGGGAATGGTTCCCGAACGCCCCTGGGAAGATAACCCTGTTATGCAAGGGCAGTACTCACAGGGCGCTTAGGGAAGGAAGCCCCTAAGCGCATGCAGCCTCGGCACTGATGAGGTACTCCTGGCCACTGCACAACACAACACACGGCAGTGAACGCCACACAAGGCAAACACCGCCTAGGAAAATTAGGCCAGAGAAGCGTCTATCCCGGTTGACATTAGCTTACGAACTGATGCTAGGCAGCCAGTGCGGTAGGTCTGAGGCTCCCACCTCCCCCTCTCGGGGCGGGGAGGGCTGCGTGGACGATTGGCACGGCAGTAAAGTGTGATGTTTGCTTGCTTGCTTGTTTCCTTGGGATTGTAGGGAGTTTTTACCTCTCTGTTCATTTTATTGTTTTAGTTTTTTACCATGTGGGGTTTGTTTTGTTATGCCTACCTCTCTGGGTGCAAACCCCGGTTGATGGCAGATAAGGAAAACCCCAACCACAAGGGGGTTTTCAAGGGCCATTGCTCCCTGAAACCTCTCTGAAGGGGCCAGGTTCTGGGGTTGGTCCCTGGTAGGTCTGAACTCCTTAGCTAATGTTCCAGTCTAATATAACATACATTACCCCGATAAGCTCCAGGGAGCCGTAGGGGCTCCAGGGAACCGTAGGGCCTCCCCACAGAAAGAAACAGTAAATCCTTGTGAAAAATTCAGGCGGGACAGTCACTGGGCACGAGGCACTGATAAACTGAGCGGCGATCGCCATGCCATCACACGCTGGGTTGGCCCGTATGCGTATTAACACCCTCATATCCTGAGGCAACGCTCGTATCCCGATACAAATTTTCCGAGCAAATCCTGCTCGTAACCCGAAAAACTCGCAACCAGGGGTGCTCGTAATCTGAGGTACCACTGTATCGTACAGACACATATTGTACATACACCAGCAAGGCATACGCAACGAATACGAGGAACGTTGAAACAGGAAGGAGAAACGATGTGAAAACAAAATAAGGCGAAACAGAGGTAAAATAAGACAAGGAGGACGGAAGCCATCCCGGTCGATGGCAACTAGTCCGAAAAAGGACCAGAGGGAAACCACACAGGAAGTCAACAGATGTTCCAATAATATTGGAAAGTGCGAAGAGGTCCGCGAACCAACAAGAACCATGACAAACAAGCACAAATGCACGTAGGTACATATGGACAAAAAATACTCCCCTGGTCAAGGGACATGCAGGGACCCCGATACGAAGGGAACAGTATCGCAACGTAAGCGCGAAAAGAGTGAGGAAAAGGGGGATGAAACACACCCCCAGGAATGATGGGACCGACGGACCCGAAGGGACATGGAACTGAACCCAGGGAGGGGTAGACCCGAAACCAACATGAACACAGAGGGGGAAGGAAAAATCCCGCTCTGAGGAACTGCAAGCCCCACACCGAGGGTACAAAAACCCATGCCGGGTAAAACGGGGCCGAGGCCCCCCAGGCAACCCCTCCCCAACCCTAGGAATCTCTACGACAGGACCCGGGGCAGAGCCGTACCCCCAAAACACCAGCCTTACAAGGAAAAGCGAAGGGAGGAAAACATAGGCAGACCCCCACCAGGTAAAAACGAAAATAAAAGAAAAATCCCGCAAGAGGACAACTTACCCAGGCGAAACAGAGCCGGCCGCTGATATAGGTGAAAACTAGCGGTGCAGTATCCCGTGCCCCTACCAGTGACGAAAACTACCTCCTACCCAGAGACAAAGAAGGGCAACAAAACCCCAGCCGACTCCAAGGGTGGCCCAGTACCGAGCAGTAAAGGACAGAGCAGAGGTAGAACCCAAGGTGACTTGTGGAAGGTGGCTCCAAGGGCAGTACTTACAGGGGCACCTAGGGAAGAGAGCCCTAGACGCATGCAGCCTGAGTACTGTGGAATCTCACTCCTAGCTCACACCACACTGGTAGAGACAGCCCACACCACAAGGCACAGGACTGAAACAAAACCGGAGCCAGAGGAACTCGACCAGCCAGTAATCACATCAGCCTAAGAACTGCCGGTTGGATCACCGGCGCGAATGGTCTGGGGTTCCCCCTTTCCCCTCTCGAGGAGGGGGGTGCGCAGATGGTGGTGCGGCGACGTGATGACGTCGCGCTAGTTTGATAATTTTGTTTAGGGAGTTCTGTCTACTCGTTCAGCTTTCGGTAGCAATATTTTCACTAGAATAGGGGTTTGTTTTGGGGCGCCTACCTTTCTGGGTGCCTGTCCCAGTCGATGGCAGACAGAATGCTCCCAACCACAGGAGGGGTTTCTATAGGCCATTGCTCCTTGTGCCTCTCTGAGGGGGCCAGGTTCTGGCTCATGGTCCCCAGTAGGCAAACACTTCAAGCACTTTGACTGATGCCAGAAAGTTATAAATATCCATTCAGCCTGGATAGCTCCAGGGAGCCAATGGGGCTCCCTGCAGAACACCAGCGTTAAATGTAATGAAATGCCATTTTCCGGGTGAAACCCCCGAGGCTTCCACGGAGTTTTCCAGGCTGATACAGTTATATTAAACTTTGTCATCAGTCAATGTGAATGGAGTTCTAAGCCTACCGGTGAACATGAGCCAGAACCTACCTCCCCCCCTCCCTCAGAGGCACGGGCAGCAATAGTTATAGAAATGCACATGTGGTTATGGAGCATTTTATGTCTGCCATCGACCGGGTGAGGCACCCAGAAAGGTAAACATCCCAAAACAAAGCCCTTCTGGTTGAAACTACTACTGAAAGTCAAACGTATGGACAGAGCTCCCCAAATGAAATAAGCAAACGAGCATGATGTTACCACGTCTTCGCGCCACTTGTCTGCGCAACCCCGACCCGGGAGGGGAAAGGGGGAGCCCCAGACCCTCGTGCCTGTGATCCACCCTGCAGTTCTGAGGCTGGATATCAAAAGGCGCAAAAAACACCGACCAGAGGGAGGGAGGGTTGCCGGGGGAGCCTCAGGGGTCCCTGGAGCTACTTCCCCAAAGAGAAGGAAAGGAGAGACGCACTCAGGAGGCATATACCACGTGCAACTCAAAATGAAAGCAAGACAACCAACGACCCCGAAAATTCCGGTAAACGACTCGGGAAACCTGAACCCAGGCACAAGGAAGAAGAGTAAACCGGTGCAACCCAAAGCGCGACCACAGACACAGAAGCCGAGGTGCGCAAACAACAGCAGAGCCACAACTGGACACAACACATGATGCAACCCCGGCCTAACCAACTAAGCATCAACAATCCAAGGACCCCACCAGAAAGTAGACGCCTAAAACTTCGCAGAAAAAAAGGAGACTGCTGCAAATGAACAAATCAATCACCAGAGCCAAAAAAGCAGAAACCCCTGCACTGGAGGAGAGCATAAAGCTCCCCGACCCGACCCCCAGAGGCCAATGCCAACAGGAAAAGAGCTGGAGAGAAACACCACAAACCAAGAGGAAGAGAGAGAGAGAGCACCCTGTCCAATGACTAGGACAGCTCAGGCAGTGCATGAGCAGGCTGGAAGTGAAACAATGTCCGAGACAGCTTCGAAACGGCGCAGAAGGAACATCAAAGCCGAAAGCAAACCACACAATACAAGGCATGTGGCATAAGATGCCGGTAAGGAAACAACTACGAAAGAAAGGACAAGACAACCTGAACAGAAATGAAGAACACCTATGAAGAGACAAAAAAACGGAAACGGAAGCCGCCAGGAAACATCTACTGCCGCCGAGACTGTGCTTCGTCACCTGCGTGACGAAGCACGCAGATGGGACACCATTAATGAAACCACTGACCACCATACAGATGGTGATAGAATCGAGTAAAAAGTACCAGACGCGAAGACTCGAGGAGATGATTGAACCTGCTGAACCAGACCGATCTACTGAAAGAGGTGGAGTAGCAGGAAAACCCCCTGGGTTCAAACACCGAACAAGCAGCGCAAGAAACCAAGGCTGGGCCAGCCACCAAGGGGGCCTAGAGAACTACTCTCCCCAGGAAAGTCTACAAGCAAGCTAGGACCTGGAGCAACAGCTGAACCGAGGAAGAAAAGAGTTACAGTACCTGTATAGGTAACCCCCACCTCGACCAGCCCTACCGAACTCTGAGAACTCAGCAGATGAGTCACCTGTCACAATCTAGATGAGTCACAATCTATCCCAAGTTCTTTCCCAAGAGGCAGACAAGAGGAGCTCCAGCATATTTCAACAATCCTAAGTACTGTAGTAAAGGTTGATGATAGTGAGTGGTGTCCCAGAGAACATAAAGGTATAGTGCTTTTGAAAAATAGGTGAGATAACAGGAATGTGCCAAGGGAAGTGAAAAATTGTATGAGAAAAAGTTACCCCTAGTGTTTACAGTGCAGAGAACAACATTCAAGATGGCCGCCAGCAAGAGGAAATACACAACAGAGCTTGATTTGGCTGG
>WNGS01165503.1:18162418-18184441 GCA_020271785.1 Procambarus virginalis | reverse complement strand
TTCCTCAAATTAATCTACCTCATTTTCTTGTAGTGTAACTTTAGAAATTAACTATAGTGTAATGACTTTGTAAATTAAAAACAGGTACACTGAAAGTAATAGTTTACACTAGAGAACACAGGCAAAGCCAGGGTACAATGGAGCAAAGGAGTGTGGTGAGGCTAGGCAACCTAGGTAATAATGAAATACAGGTTATCTAGCCTGCACGTAGTGACAAGGGGGTTAAATAAGAAGAGGCACAAGTGAAAGGGTTATGTCAGGTCAGTCTGGCTTGACTAACTGATAGGGTTAGCCAGGACAGTCAAACCACACTGGGTGAGAAATGTTTCGAAGGTATCCTCATTTGAGACTGTAAACATTTTACCTGAAGGAGCTTTGCTCACTTTTATCATGCCATCTTTGACAAAGCACTGATGAATCACACCCTGGTTTGATTTCCGGATTTGACGCAGGCGGTAGAGGAGTCCCTGCCTTTTTCTGGTCAAGCACTCGTTGGTGTAAATCGCCTTTTTTGAGTTTGCTGCTGACTGGACAAGATCAGATTTTATGAACTGGGTAACTAGCTTGAGGTGATTTTTTCTTTGGTTTTGTCCTGATGGATTCTTGTTGCCTACTCTGTAGGCAGCAATTATGTCTGTTTTGTTTACAACGCAGTTCGTTGTAATGTCAACAAAACATTATGATAGCATGAACTATATCAATACACTTCTCACCTTCACTTTCCACATAGCTGAACAGGGAACTTGAAACTGAGTAAAGAATCCAGAAAAGAGAAGGAACATAGACCAACAGGACTGAGAATGCAGAGAAATGAGGAATTAATAAATCGTAGCTCTTAAGCTGCTGGTAAAGTAGAAAATGAGAAAACCTCGAATATAATAAGAATGCAATTGGGTGGAATAAAATGCCCCTGCACAATTCCCTTATTGTAATAGTGTGCAGGAGAGGGATTTTTGGGTTTAGTTCCTGAGCCCATTATGTGCTTCTGTTCTGTGTGACAGTGAATAACAGCATTATCCTTACTCTAAGAAGACCTCAGATTAGGCAAAGCTGTAATGAATTTTTATCAATAAAGATGTTAATAATAATAATAATGTAACCTTTTTCCGATAAACTAAACCTAATAGTGTTAATTATTTGCTAAATCTCATTAACAGATTAAATTTATTTATTTATTTATTTATATACAAGACGGTACATTGGGTTTGTGAGAATACATAGCATGGTAATTTACAATCTTGTAAAGCCACTAGTACGCGCAGCGTTTCGGGCAGGTCCTTAATCTAACAGATAATTTTAAGTAGGTAAATTCTAGCAGAATTAATAAAATGATAACAGATACATTGCAAGAAAGAAAAAATGAGATGAGAGAGATTAGTAGGTATATTAAAGCACATTGGTACATTAAAGCTCTGATTGATTGCATTGACATCTTGGTTGATTGGTAATTTAAACGAAGATTAATAGGCACCATACAGCAGATTGATAGCACATATAAGACAGCAATGATCACAATGGTAAAATTGTTTGGATTGGGTACATGGAGATTGGGTAGCACTAGATACAGTGCAATTTTAAAGCAACAAGGTAGAAAACTATGAAGATGAAATTAGATACTTTTTAGTTTGTTTTTGAATGACGCAAAAGTTGGACAGCTTTTCAATTCATAATGGAGTGAGTTCCACAGACTAGGTCCCATTATTTGCATAGAGTGTTTGCACAGATTAAGTTTGACCCTGGGGATATCAAAGAGATATTTTTTCTGGTGTGGTGATAATGGGTCCTATTACATCTGTCCAGGGAGAGTTTCAGAGCAGGATTTGCATTTAAGAACAGGGTTTTGTAAATGTAGTTGACACAAGAGAATGTGTGGAGTGAGATTATGTTTAGCATGTTTAGGGAGTTAAACAAGGGGGCTGAGTCTTGTCTGAAAGCAAAAAAAAAAAAAAAAGCTGAATTTGTTATTAATCTGATAACAGATTTTTGCTGGGTGATGATGGACTTGAGGTGGTTTGCAGTGGTTGAACCCCATGCACAGATACATAATTAAGATAGGGATAGATTAGTGCATAATATAGTGAGATGAGAGCAGAGTTAGGTACATAATATCAGATTTTGGAGTCATAAATATATGACTTTAAATATGACATAAATATATTTACTTCTCGTTTAGTATTAGTGTTAACCCATTAGGTATAAATAAATTACCTAATTATTTTACGTAATGCTCGAAACGCCATTATTAGTTGTTTTATATAATTACATTGTTTACCTACGAATGCTCTGCTGTAAAACGTATTTTTTTATAAATATTATTATTATAATTATTATTATTATTATTATTGTTTATGAAAAAGAGGATGCTATAAGGTACTATTTTATTAGAAATACACAATAAATCAACCAATAAAAGCAAAGCGCTACATTAAATTTAAATTTTGCCCCGAGGGGCGAGTTTATTGGGCAGCGCCACTCATCCTGTGAGTGGACACACCGCCATAGTAACAGTATTGGGCAGCGCCACTCATCTTGTGAGTGGACACACCGCCATAGTAACAGTATTGGGCAGCGTCACTCATCTTGTGAGTGGACACACCGCCATAGTGACAGTATTGGGCAGCGTCACTCATCCTGTGAGTGGACACACCGCCATAATGACAGTATTGGGCAGCGCCACTCATCCTGTGAGTGGACACACCGCCATAGTGACAGTATTAACCCTATTCTACATTTGACATTCCAATGGTAATCACATGGCAAACTGGAAGATCTTGCATTGATTTAGCTGTTCCTGTCATTTCTTGCTCTGGCAAAGGTAAGGCTAGCAAAAGTAGCTAAACAAGTTTGGAGAAGGTAAAAACTGAAGCCATGAGAATAATCCCAAGATTATTCTCCAGAAATACTATTACTGAGAGAATGATGATATGATTGAACATACAGTGATAGATAGATAAATAGATCAAATCTATCGATTTCATGATTTTTATGAATTTCAGAGATAAATGAAGCTTCGGCGATTAGCCTAATGAGAGGCGAGGGAGCTAATGAATTAATCCCCTCACTTCAAAAGGTGGGAAGAAATGAACAATGCATGTGAAAGCATAATAAGATCCTTATGTTCTAATGTTACAAAGCATGATGTCCTTCAAAATCTGTCTCCGAGAATTAGCTGTATAGAGCTGGTGATTTAGTGAAGGGATTTAGATCTTCCGTTTTTTCTTTGTCTGAACCTTGCTACGTGTTGACATGACCGTGCTGATGAAGGTGGTGTAGAAACTCCTGACCTACGAGTGCCCACTTCACGTTGAGCACCACTCCCTTCCTTTCTTCCCACGACAATTCCTTGCCGAAAGAAAAGTTTTTGTCAGCAGGACCAGCCAATGTATCACTGACCGAAAGTAAAATAAAATAAAATAAGATCATTAAGAATATCGAGACCGAAAACACGAACCTGGGGGTATTCACCTTATGTTCTGCGGCGCCAATAAAGCAACAATGAAGACCTCACCTCCCTAACTGCGGCCACCCAGGTCATCTCACGATGTTTCAACTGCTTCGGCATTAAGATAACACCCTACCAAGTGAAAAAGGAACGATATCATGAGCTCCAACAGTGCTTTAAGTGCTACGAGCTCTCCCATTCTACCAACAAGTGTTAGCACCCCACCCAGAAGTGCAGCCTGTGGGCCCTGGACCATCATTACTCCAACTACAAGGCGACAACCCAGCGCTGCCTGCTTTGCAATGGTGATCACACGGTAATTTCTTTACCACTGCCCCCGAAAAAAATCAAGGCCCATTGTTGAAACCAAGAAAGCCAACCCTCCTAACTATACCACCAAAGCCCCCGGTGCAATACCCAACACTTTAGCTCCCACGAACCAACCAGAAGACTTCACAGTCCTGCCAAAAAGTAGGGACTCCCACCAGGCGACCCAGCCTTCACAATGGGGACCCAACCAGCATCCTCGCAGCCTCTTACGTCACGTGCAGGCATTATCCCTGGTGTCATTCGACTAGCAGAGAGGCTTGCTGAACCAGACAACCACCGTTTCGTCAGGGAACTGAACGTGCTGTGCCTAGCCAACGGCCTGGACCCCATCATAGCCCCTGACACAAGACTCAATACCACCCCCCTACCACACAGGGGACATCAACAAGGTCGACCACTTGGTTGATCTCAACTCAGACTCCAGCTCCACCAAAGACCCAAGCTGCACAAACAGCAGCATCCTCAACTCCAGCCTCTAAAACTCTACGGGCTCACCATAGCCCTTGCTACTTGGAACTTCTTGTTCCAGGTAGCGAATCTTTAACAACAACAACAACAACTCCAAAACTCCAACCATCACCATCTCAGCAGATGCACTCGCGTACATGCTGTCTCCGACCACCAACACCACCATCGACGTGACTGAACCAGCTTCTACTGGTGTGCCAATGGTATGAATTAATCTTCACTGATGTGTAATGAAGATTAATCGACTCAACTTGAGTCAATCGACTTGAGTCAATCTCAATCTCAGGCTGTGAGGCAAAAGTCAAACCCACCAACAACGGACTACGCCACGGAATCTTCAGATGGGGAACACTCAGTAGGAGCTCCATCGCCGCGGCACAATACATACTCTACAAAAGACTTCCTCGTGGAGGCCACCTCACCGAACTTTCAATGAAGTGAAAATGGCTAGAGTGGTGAAGGTGGTGTGTAGTGTAAATGGTTACAGTGATGAAGGTGGTGTGTAGTCTAGATGGCTACAGTGATGAAGGTATGTGTAGTGAAAATGGTTACAGTGATGAAGGCAGTGTGTAGTGAAGATGGCCACAGTGATGAAGGTGGTGTGTAGTGAAAATGGTTACAGTGATGAAGGNTTCTTTCGTTTGTTCATCTTATATCAAGTACATTATTTACGGTCTTATTCTATTATTAGAATATATTATTCCCTCCCGTTCTCACTGTTCTGTTCTACTCCTACAGGGTAGGCGCAGGACGTGGAGCGGTCTGTCGGCTTGGGTGGGCTACAACATGTTATCAATTATTTAAGTTTTCCTAAATTAATTTATTACATTGTTCAGCTTTCAGTTATGCCCTGTATTTACTTACTAATCCAGTTGCAGAGTTAAAGCAGTGTACATTGCTGTGGGATACGCAGTTAATTTGTTTCACTTTTGAGACTATTATTGTTTTAATCTAGACCAACTATTCCATGGATAAGTACTGTTTTAATTATCCATTCTATCCCATGGACATTAGTTTTAATCTATCCAAACTATACCTTGCATATATTACTGTTTAACCTACCCATCCTATGCCTTGTATAGTCCTGCTTTAATCTACCCAAGTTATCCATGATTATCACTGTTTACTCTTTATTTGTTCAGCTTAAATTTACTTAAGCAATACGTTTTACTTAATAATACTGTTGCAGTGTTAAAGCAGTGTCCATTTCTAGTGGGATACTCAAATAATTTTGCTTTTCACTTTCGAGTTAATTGTTTGAATTCTTCCAAACTATACCACGATTAATACTGTCTTAATATAATCAAACTATACAATGAATAATACGGTCTTAATATAACCAAACTAACATGAATAATACTGTTCAATCTTACATGAATATTACTCTCTTAATCTATTTAACTGACAGCTTTATTACATTGGTTTTATTACGATAGCTTTGGCTATCTGTCCGGTATTTTCACTCACTATGGTCAATTAACTTTACCTTTGCTTTTGTCTACTGGTGTATGTGACGGTTGCTGGTGCGGCAGCTGGGTTTCTCTGCCTGCTTTTTCCTGTTAGTCCTACCGATGCCGATGCTTACTTTTTCATTTTCCGCAGTGGCGAGAAGCCGGATCACGCAGCAACTGCAACACGGAAGAGGGCGCGGGCGGCGGCGTGCGAGGACAACAGCGCAGTGGTGTGAGGACGCAGCTGGCCTGGGCCAGGACGAAACCCGCCCGTTTCGCCTCCCCCTCCTCGGGGGCCTCCTCGGGGGGCTCTGATGTGGACGGCGACTACATTTCCCAGAGGCCCCCTGCCGGCAAAGCGGGGGGTGGCACAGCGACGCAGCCTCCACCTGAACGAAAGGCGGTGGAATTTCCCAACCGTCGACCAAGGGCCAGGGGGCATAAGTCGAGGAGACGTGCGAGCTCCTCCAGTCTGTCCTCCTTTCCTTCCCAGTTCGGTAGCATAGTTGCTCTGCCCCTTGGGGTTTTTCCCTCGCGGCCAGCGGGCACTCGCCCTTCGGGGGGGGGTCCGGCCTGCTGGCCCCTGCGGGGTGGGGGTGCAGCGCCCGTCCCCAATCTGTTCCGCTGTCCGCAGCTACTACTTTGACTTTACTGCCATTCTACTAGTAAGCCCTACCTTAAGTCGGCCTCTGGCCTGGGGTTATTTAGGAAATTCTTTCTCCTTATTCCTTGGCGGCTCGGCCTCTGGACTGGGGTTATTTTCTTCTCCAAATTCATATCAGGCTTTCCCAGTCAAAATGTAATTTTCTGCCGCCTGTTTATTTCCAGCTAGGGTTTCCATTATGTTATGTTGTTCACTTATGGTGTCCTGACTGTTATACTTAGATTTGTTACATTCGCCTCACTGCTAATTCTAGACAATAGGCCATTAGTTTTCTGCAGAGTTTGTTACTAGGCTACAAGATTACTTTTATTTTACACGGCTATGTTGTACATTTGTTAAGACCTACTTAGATGCCTGTCTTACTCTGCAGAATTATTTATACTGTATTAATAAATTTACGCCCCATACTGTTTGTGTCTTCCTTCCCCTGATCAGAAAAAAGAGAACAATATAAAATGGTGGGATAAACAAGAGAAAAACAATAACAAAAAACAGACAGAACAAAATGTCAAATTTAAAAACCTTTAGAAAAGAAAGGCAGAGCTGTAGTACACTTTAGTTGTTAGATGAAACTATAATTTATTATCTGGTTAATCAGCTGTTATCCCACAGTCATGGAGGAAAGGCCTGAGGTGCGCCTCAGTGGTTATTTCATAGGTTTTCCCAGTGTCAGTTTCCTTAGTTAGAATTTTACCACCTCTTATAGAACAATGTTTGATTAATCCAATGGAATTTTTACGGACTTCACGCAGTTAAAAGAAGAGACTTTGTCTGTACCTGGTCAGGTATTCATTCACATAAACAGAGGTTAGAGACTGCAGTCCTTATAAGATCAGACTTGCGGGAGCAGCTATCTAATTTCACACGAATTCTTCTGTTAGTTGACTTGCATGTGCCTACAATGCCGCTTTCCCGTAACTCATATTGTGCAGAGAGAAATTAAACCTTACAAGCTTTACATTGGCTTGTAATTAAGATGTAGATGAGTTAGGGTAGTTTAACTAAGCTATGCAGTTACGTCTACTGCCAGAACTGGAACCTATCACTTCGGAGAGTTCCAGAGGAGCACCAACAACAGTCAGGTCAGCTGGCGCAGAACCCCCAACCACCTGTCTGTCCACCTGACAGGCTCAGTGGACAGCTCCGCGGATTCGTAGTCCTGAGGTTCCGGGTTCGAGCCCGGTGGAGGCGGAAACAATTGGGCAGAGTTTCTTTCACCCTGATGCCCCTGTTAACCTAGCAGTAAATAGGTACCTGGGAGTTATACAGCTGCTACGGGCTGCTTCCTGGGGGTGTATAACAAAAAGAAGGCCTGGTCGAGGACCGGGCCTTGGAGACGCTAAGCCCGGAAATCATCTCAAGATAACCTCAAGATAACCTGAAGGGCAAGAGGTAGCTAGTAGCAGGCAGCTGAAGCCCCCTCACGGGGGTGGCAGGATGGGGTTCCGGCGGGACTCCCGCCTGACGTAGGAGTTGAGAGCCTCACTCCTCCACTTCCCCACCGCCTTGATGGTCTTGCTCGGGAGGTTGTCCATGTGCATTAGCGTAGCCCTACCAATTCGGAAGGCGTGCAGAGCATAATTTTCCTTCGTGATGCCAAGTGCCCCTAGTGAGGTGTGGAGCGTTCTGCATGCACTGTGCTTCTAGGAGGAGAAGGTGAGTATGGCACTACTCCTCGAGAGCTGAAGTTGTTCCAGGTGGAGTGTGTGCTGACCTCCTGCGGTATGCACAGCCTCCCCAGCACGGAGGCAAGCGTGGTAAGCTAAAGCGAAGAGCGCCCTATAGCACTGTTTCTCATAGCTAGTGCTACAGGAGCTTCCTAGTGCGGCCAACAGGTTGTGCAGGAGTTTTCGCGTGATGGGCAGGCGTGGAGTAGTGAGTTGTTTTGTTTTGTTGTTGTTGCCGCCGAAGGCAGCTAGTTATTGTGCACCCCATACTCATCCTGTGAGCGGTAGAGCAAAAGCATTACAGAGGGCAAAAAGGTCTTTATCAGACTCATCTTAGTATTACATAAACAATTTTGCTATCCTTCACACCTTATAGTTACAATGTCAGCTAGNAATCACTGGTAGGCTACCTTTGAAGCATAGGCATGGCTTTGCCATTATAGTTTTCAAGCTTTGTAATGTTTTTTAAATTTTCATAGTGGCACTCGCAATGGTGTCAATGTTTGATCCAGTGTCAATGAGAATTTTGAGACAAATACCAGCATGTATACTATAGTCTCTGGGCTGTTTGGAAGATCATTCCATTCTGTTATTGCTTGTACTCCACAAATATAATCACTTCACTGTCATCTGAGCTGGTTGTAATGAATTTTGTCTTGTATCATTAACATTCTTGATTTGAGGTGCAATATTGTGTTTGCCACCTCGACTCCTATGGCTTGATCCTCGTACATTGCTTTTTATTTTGAATTGTGTTTTTCTTTAGTGCGGAACGACACATAGCACCAAAATGACCTAGTTTTCTACACTCATAGCACTTCTTACCTTGTGCAGGACAAACATTATCTTGGTGTGGGTAGTCTCCTCCACAATTGTAACATTTATTATTGACAACCTCTGATGTGAGTCATTGTGACTGCTTGAGTCTTGTTCCATGACTCAGTTGTGATGTGGTTCTCGGCTCAATTTAATGTTAGGTTTGGCATGATATCTTCTATGATCATGGGTGTACTCCCTGAACTTACATACTTCATGACTGTTAGTAACAGTGGCAGAACCGTTGTTGGCACTGCACTCCATGACACGAGCATCACGTGCAGCATCTTCCATTCGACGAGCCATATCCAGTATCTTGGTAAGAGAACTTTCATCATCAACAGTTTCTAGAGCTCTTCGACGAAGACGTGTAGTGTGCATGTTTTCAATTATTTGCTGTTTGATTTCTCTTTGTCAACATCAGCAAACTCACAATGGGTTGCTAAACCCTGCAGACGTGTATGGTATTGATCAACATTTTCATTAGAGAGTTGTTTTGCTCTCCTGAATGCATAATTTGCCATAGCAGTATTTTTGCCTTGGTTTGAAATGCTCAGTTAATTTGGCCTTGGCAGTGTCATAATCTTGGCACCACCAGTCTTTTCAGTGTATCAAAGATGTCACAAACTTTATCACCTGCATAATGAAGCAGAAAGGCACGCTTTCTTTCAGCACTTTTGATGTCAGAAACTATCAACAAATTTTCAAACCTTTAAGCCATTTGACCCACCTCTGTGACAGGCTTGTCTGGTCACAGTCAGGATCAAATGCAGGAAACTGAGGTATATTTGCCATTTTTACTGAATAAATGTAAATTATCACTTAAATGTTCCTCAGAATATATAACACTTACTGCACTGTATATGTTATTCAAGAATTCACTGTAATTACTTTAATTTTGCAAAGCACACAAGCATTTTAATGCAAAAGTTCACAACAGTGCACAACACAGCAGCAACTGACTTCTTACCTAGCCCTTGTGTACATGTGTTGTTCCTACTCACAGCAACACAGCAGTTGTTAGCAGTTGTCAGCAATTGGCACAGCAGTTGGCAGCAGTAGGCAGCAGTAGGCAGCAGTAGGTTCACAGCGTGAAGAATTTTGTAGCACGAAGCGTCGTTTCGTAACCAAAACATCGGGTTTTGTACACTGCATCAAAGCGTCGTTTCGTACACAGCGTCGGCAGATTCCTCTCACAGCAACACTCAGCACAGCTTGGGTAGCACACAGCATTGGCCAGCACACAGCAACGGCCAGCACACAGCAACGATCAGCACACAGCAACAGTCAGCACACAGCATGGGGTTGCATACAGCATCGGGTATGGTGCTCACAGACAGCTTCTCCTTCCTCCTCTGGGCGAGACAGCATGCTCCTTCCTTGTGTTTTGTTGAACAAAATACCTGCGTTCCCAGTTCATCCTCGTCGCCAGTGTGGTGTCTGTGTATAGCTGAGATAGTCTTGGTAGTAAGGTTGATGTAAAGTCATTCCTGGTTACTGACTTTAATACTTAAACTGATTATATGATAGAGTAGCTCCCAAGCTTGGCAGGCGTCCTGTACTTTTTTTGTTTACCTTCTCTAGTGGTGTCCAGCTGCCGCACATAGAAAACGGATGGTACCATTTTCTGTGAACATGACACCTTGGACTAGCAAGCACTGGGGCGGAAGCTAAGATCAATTTCAAGTTTTTAAATGCCTCTGCACAGTCCGATGACCACTTAAATTTAACGGCCTTCCGCAACAAATCTGTGAGAGGAGTGGCCACACTGGAAAAGTTCTGACAAAAGCGTCGGTAGTACGCACACATACCGATAAATCGTTGAATGTCCTTTTTAGACCTGAGCACTGGATAGTCCAGAATAGCACTGATTTTGTTTTGTCGAGGTAACATTTTTCCTTGGCCCACTTCATAACCGAGGTACGTCACTGTGCCTTGGCCAAAATGACACTTTTTAGCATTTAAGGTTAGATTTGCATGTTTCAACACTGTGAACAACTGGTGTAACCTAGCTATGTGGTCAGCCCAATTAATATCAAAGAGCACAATATCATCTAAATACGCCCGACAATTTGGCACATTAGCGAGCAAAGAGTTCATTAGCCTCTGGAACGTGGCAGGGGCATTACGCAAGCCGAATGGTAACACTTGATACTCAAACACACCCTCGGGTGTCACAAACGCCGTTAGTTATTTAGCACGTTCAGTGAGAGGGATTTGATAGTACCCTCTCGAGAGATCGAATTTAGATACATACGTGGCGTTCCCGATTTCGTCGATACAGTCCTCGAGACGTGGCAACGGATAGGCGTCCACTATGGTCACCTTGTTGAGCTGCCGATAATCGGTGCATAATCGCCAGGAGCCATCTGGTTTGGGGACCAAAAGGCAGGGCGAGCACCAAGAGCCCTGGCTCGGCCTGATGAGGCCGTGCTGGAGCAAGAAGTCGACCTCCTTACGGACGATGGCCTTCTTTTCCGGACTCATCCGATAGGGTTGAAGGCGAATGGGGGTGTAGTCCGTCAACTCGACATCATGGTAAATGGCATCAGTCTGGGTCGGGACCTCCCCGAACAGACTGGAGAATTCGTCAAGCAACGACTGCACCTCGTCACGTTGGGACATCTGCAAATGGGACAGTCCCTCCTCCACAGCATTCACAGAACTAGAATTATTGAGAATGAGATTAGTTGGGTCCCCAGAACAATCATCCCCTCCCTCACTGGAAATGGAAACATTGGTTAGTGCAATGGGCCTGGGGCCCTGGAACTTCTTCAGCCGATTCACGTGTACGAGCATTACCTGTTTACGCTTATCAGAGTGTCTCACTTTGTACGTGAGGTCCCCAGTCTTCTCTGTCACAATGTAGGGGCCCTCGTACTTGTGGGACATAGTGCTCCCCAGTCGAGGCTTTAGTACCAGGACAGGGTCACCGGGCTGAAATACCCGCAACTTAGCCTTGGCATCGTTCCGTTCTTTCATATTCTCTTGGGCCTTCCCAAGATACTTTAGTGCCGCAGCCTTGCAGTCCTTGAGTCTCTGGTGGTGTTGCGCAAAGAAAGCCGAACCTTCGGATAACGTTACGTTCCCTAACAGATTCTCCTGTAACATTTGCAAGGGTCCACGAACTTTATAGCCAAAGACTAACTCAAAAGGAGAACAACCCAGTGAACTTTGCAACCCCTCCCTAGCAGCAAACAAAACATACGGCAAGTTCTCGTCCCAGAAGGTATGGGAACTCTCGCACGATGTCTTCAACATCTGCTTCAGAGTTAGATGGAACCTTTCAATGACCCCCTGACTCTGTGGATGGTATGGGCTGGAAACCTTATGAGTTATTCCATGGTCCTTACAAAATTGTTCAAAATATCAGACTTAAAGTTAGTACCATTGTCAGTCTGTACAACCCGAGGCAGACCAAAAGTGGAAAAAAATTGCAACATACGAGCAACAACAGTCTTTGCTCGGATGTTCCTTACAGCAAAAGCCTCTTGGTAACGAGTCGTGATACACATCATCGTAATTAGGTAAATATTTCCAGACTTAGTTCTAGGTAATGGACCAACACAGTCCATTACCACATGAGAAAATGGTTCCTCCGGCACGACAATAGGCTTAAGAGGAGCTTTAGGTGGAGTCTGGTTTGGTTTCCCAACAAGTTGACAAGCAATACATGCATTACAAAATTTTGCCACATCGCTTTTCAGCTTGGGCCAGAAAAAATACTTGCAGATTTTGTGATAGGTAATATTAATGCCTTGATGTCCCCCCATAGGATCATCATGGGCAGCTGACAAAACCTCTCTCTATAGCAGGTCGGCAACATAACCTGGTGACTACCTCCCACTCATTTGACAAGGGAGCACTCTGAGGTCTCCATTTTCTCATCAAAATCCGATCATTGTAGTAGTACCCAGTTGCTGCGTCTACAATTTCCTCCCTAGAGACGGCTGTCTCGTGACAATCTGCAAGACTGGGGTCAGCTTTTTGTAACTCACTGAAGGAGGCATCCAGGCCTTGGTCAGATGCCATTGGCCGAGGCTCAACAGTGTTCTCCTCCACCTCCCCACTACTCTCGGTAGGCGGCGGTGGCAGGCTCTCCACAATGTCCTCGGCCCCGTCATCGAGTCGGGCCATGAATGTGTCCGCAAGGTCCACTGGGCTTTCACCACTCGGAAGGTCCCTCGTGTCCTTGGGATTTACCACCTTGGCAAGCACAGGGCTGCCCTTACATTTAAGTCCCATAGACCTAGTCACCACGCACGCAGGGTACACAACATTATCCTCTGCGGTGGGTGAATCCAGGCAAACCTTTGGGTAGGCAACATAACAGGCAGTCTGGAGTCCCCTACCTTATCCCCGCTAAATCATTACCCAATATTACATCAACATTAGGGAAAGGTAGGTACGAAGTGACTCCGACTGTACAAATACCCTTGTGGAAATCAGATTCCAGGGTAACCTTACGGAGGGGTACTGCTCGAGTATCACTAGTGACACCCTCGACCAGTACCACCTCTCCAGTGTCGAGAGTATTGGCACCTTGCAAAGCACTCTCTAAAATTAAAGTCTGGATGGCACCGGTGTCTCGGAAGATCACCACGTCCCTCCAGGAAGAACCCTCAGACAAAAGTAGTCTCCCTTTCGATAAGAATGGGGTAAGCAGGTCCAACCACTGTGGGTTGGAAGTCTTACTCCCTAACCCTTCAGAAAACCTCAAGCCCTGTGTCACAACGAGCGCATTGGGTCTTTTTTCCGGGTACAGTTGCCAACAATGGCTAATATTGTGGGTTGAACTTTTACAATGACCACAGAAACGTCGGGGAGAAGAGACATTACTAACCGAATTACCCTTCGGTTCACTCTTTAGTGTCGTGGGGCTAAACAATTTAACAGGGTTAGTTATGTCTGAAACAGAAGGTGCATTAGGTAAAGGTTTAGAATGAGCTGGTCTGGACTGGCTGTGGGTATAAGTTTTGCTACTCTGTGGGGTAAAATTATTTTTATTGGGCCTTTTGCCCGCCAACTGGTAGTTTTCTGCCATCTTGGCCAAATCCCCTATTTTAGAATTTAACTCTACCCTTCCTCTTAAATACTGAGCTACCATGTCTGGCATACTATCTATAAATTGTTCCTTTAAAACTAGGTCTTTCAATGCCTCGAATGTTTCGGCTTTAGCCGAGCGAATCCATTTATCAAACAGCCTACTTTGATCAGTCGCGAATTCCGTGAACGGTTGGTTGTGTGTAGGCCTAAGGTTGCGATAAGCTTGGCGGTGAGCTTCAGGAGTAATTTCATACGCCCTCAAATTCGTTCCCTGACTTTATCATATTCAAAACACTCGTCGTCAGGCATATTAATAAAAATATCTTGGGCTTTACCCCTGAGTCTTCCCTGTAGGATTTTCACCCACTCTTCCTTTGGCCAGGTCATGGACAGGGCCAATCTCTGAAAATGGTTGAAAAACCTTTCAGGATCCGACTCTGAAAATTCAGGCAAGTTATGCTTCTTCTCATAATGCCTGGGGTTTGAATCCCCGGCAGGTGGAGGTCTAGGGGCAGTCGCTCTAATTCTAGCCTCCTCGGTTTTGAGTCTTTGCTCCTCTAATTTTATTCTTGCTAACTCTAGAGCTAACTCTCTCTCTGTATGAGCTGCACTTTCTGTTTGGCTAGGCTGGCATAAAGGAGTATCATCTGCCAATAGTCCTTCATCGATACAATGTTGTACTATTTCATTCAACAAGATCCACTTTTTATTTGCGGCATTTAATTCTAGACCAAATTCCTTGCCTAACAATACTAAATTAGACTTGGTAAGTTTCTTTATTTCCACCAATGAAGGCTCCTCTGCCAGTCTCTGCATGTCAGATGACATCACTAAAAATTTTAGCTCCTAGCCACAGAAAAATTTAAAATTAAAATTGGAAAAAAAAAAATTTGCACGGCCCCTAACACAAGGCCACACTAACCTTAATCGTGAAGAGATCCAGCTGGGTGTCCAGTCAATGCAATGAATGTCCTACGCCAGGTGAGCTGGACCCTAGGCTAGCACACAACCGTTCTGCGGAAACAAGAATTTTTTAGTTTTGGCATTCAAAGATCTAATTTTTTACAATAATACAGTTCTTCCCGGACTGGCCAACCACTTGTTATAAAAATTGTGTGGCTTGCTATGGGGAACTGGTACTATTAAGGGGTAAGGGTAAGTAGAATACAGAGGTATCAAAAAATGGGAGAACTAAAAGGCCCGGCCCCCAAAGTAAAATATCCACAATAATAAATGCTTGCTACTAAACCCGGTTAGTCTAGGAATAGATTATTGTACTCCCACACAGGAAAAAGGGATACTCTGTTCAAACTTACTTATTTATTAACCCCTTAACACCCCCCATACACAATCACACCAATAACAATTTAATACTAACTTTACCACACAATCTTACGTTAAAAGCCTTGGTCCACTTAAGCAGGATACAAGGTTTACACTGGAAACAAGCTAGGGTAAAGCTCTACTATAACACACTGGGGTAGTCAGCTTAGGGTAGGGGACCACGTGTTTACACTGGGACCCCCGTTAGCATAACAGGTGAGAAAAAACTTAAATACCCTTCCTACACCCCAGGTATACTACTCTACACATAGAACGATAGGTATGCCAGACATATACAAAATGAGTAATGGAGTACTTAACCAACTAAGTCACAGAAATAAAGAATTAAGAGGAAGGAGGAGAGCACGTCCGAACAGCACAGGCAGCCAGCAGAGAAGGCCGCCTTCCTGCAGCATGCGTGTGGTGCCGGGAAGAGCCCAATTGATCATACAGCTATACACATTAAAACATCTTCCCCTTATGCCTCATATTGCTACTTTCCTCATTCTACGGATAGTTAAACTTATAACAATGTTACTTAATCCACAACAAGTTTAAGAGTCTAAATGCTTTGTGAGCAACACGAATAGTCGTACTTCTGGCAGGGATGATTACAAACAGCTTCAGCTCTCTATGCGTGCCCTGCCATATTGTCGTTAATAAGCTCAATTTTGACCTCTGATTTCCATCTAAAGAACCCAGAGTCGTAACACTGACAAAGACTTAGTATGTTGAATGTTACGAGATAGGAGTAGAGCTGCTTGTAAATAATTTTTTCAACTATTTTTTATAATATTGGTAGATTTGATATTGGTCTGTAACTGTTTATGTCTGCCGGATTGCCTCCTTTAGGAACTGGTGTTACTCTTGATTTTCTAAGGATATCAGGGAAGGTTTGACACTAGAGATTTGTTGAACAGCAAAGCTATGGGTGGCGCAAGGACATGCGAGGCACTCTTGTATTATAAAGGATGGTATTTCATTATTATTCCCAGCTTTGGTTTTTAGTGAGTGAATGATGGACACAATATCTGTAGGGCTGACCGGTGAGAGAAGAGAGTTTGGATAGCTGCCTGAAAGATATGTGGTAACATGTGTCTGAGTCTGTGGGATTTTTCAGGCAAAGTTAGCACCAACTGATGAAAAGAAGCTATTAAATTCAGTTGCTGTTTCAAGATCTGTTGCAGGTGTATAACCATCCTTGGAGATTTTTATCTGGTTATGTGAATGTTTTTTAGACCGTAGGATGTTAAATATGGCTCTCTGTGTGCTTTTCATGTTGCCTTTTGCTTCTTTGAATCTACTCTCATAATAGGAGAGTTTTGCTTTTCTTATTATACTGGTAAGCACTGACGAGTACCTCTTAACTTCTTCCTTTGCAACTTGGCCAATCCTAATTTTTTTTTATTCATGTTTCTTGTCGATTGCTTTGAGTATGCCATTTGTGAGCCAGGGATTGTTTAACCTTTTGTCAGTTACTTGCTTGGTGAGGAGAGGACAATGAGTGTTGTAAAGGCTTAGAATTTTGGAAAGGAAGAGGTTAGTTAATGAATTTATATATCCTGATTATTTTTAAATTCAGATTCCCAGTTTATGTTGTAGAGTGCATTTGTGAGATTGCCTATTGCTGCTTCACTGTGTAACCTAAAGGTAAGTTTCTGGTTAGCTGGTGGTGTTATATCCATCTTTACTACGAGGAAGGTAGGATAGTGGTCAGTTGTTCTGTCAATGATTATACCAAATGTAAGGGAGCTGTTAAGTTAGTCCATAACTGATCCAGGTAGTAGCGGATGTTTCAGTGATTCGGGTGGGCCTGGTGATTGTGGGGTTGAGCATACAGGTGTTCATACTGTTTAGGAAATAGTCGACTTGAGGGCTATTTTGTTGACGTAAGGCATTATTGAAGTCACCTCCCAGAATGATGTGATTTTTGTTGAGGTTGTTGTTTATGATAAGATTCCCTAGGTTATCTGAGAATGCAGCTATGTTTGTATTAAGAAATCTATAGATGTTGTTGTGTTGACTTAGGAGCGACGACGATCGTGGGATTGGATGCGCCCCGGCTGCCTGATACCAGGAAATAGTGGAGGGAAGGGGTCCCTATAGTCTCTTCAGGCCATAGACCCTACAAACTCCTCAGGCCACAAATTTTACAGTCTCTTCAGGCCACGGACATGACGGATGAAGCGGAAGGTATGGCAAAGGATGTCATGACGGACGTCTTCGTCTCTCGCATCTGCCCCGTCAAGGAGAACGGGAACTGTGAGGCAGGAAATCTATAGATGCTCCAATAGTCAAGGAGGATTTAAGGGAAAATTGAGCAAAAGTATATTCTCAGTAGTCAACTCTGTCACTAATTAAACTATTGCAGATGAAAGTATGTTGGTAATATATAGCTGTGCCACCTCCTTTTTTGTTAGGCTTACAGTTGTGAATGGCTTTATAACCAGCTAAGTTGTAAAGTTGGGTATGGTCTTTACTTAGCCACGTTTCTGTTAAAATAATGAACGATAGTTTAGTACCTAGTGGTGTGAGTAGTGCATTTATATCATAAAAATGTTTACCAGTGATCTGACATTTTGGTTGAAAACTGATAAACAAGTGTTATTTTGGAGTTTGTTTTTGCCAGGTGTGCTGTGTGGTACCTGCAGTAGTGATTATCAATGTCCTGGTTTGTATACATTTGCGACAGAAGATTTAGTTCAATATCAGCTTGCATGTGGATGCAGTGTAGTCAAGGCACAATAAGGTAAGCAATTCCAGAGCAGTAAAATACTAAATCTGCTAAATATATAAAAAATTAAAGGAAAAAAAAGAGAAAAAATGCAAATTACACATATAATAGAAACAAGTAAAGTAAAATGAAGATCACTGAATTGAGACAGTAATAGTAAATAATACAGTAAGTGGCAAATCAAAAATGAACAAATAAACAATTGAAAATGGTGGAAATGGCCACTGCCTTTTGAACGAAAGGCGGTGGAATTTCTGATGGGGAAGGAAGACAATTGCGCACCGCGTTCCGCAAGGCGCGGTGCGGACAGTCTGGGTGGCATAAATAGCGCGGAATGGGAGGTTTCTCTCTCACTCCGCTCCCGTCACCGTCCGCGACTCAAGAAGCGGACTCCACGCTCAGCGCCGCGCCTCATCGACACGTGGGCCAGTACTCTATACTGCATCTCAAGCAAATGGACCCCATCCCCGCTACCATGGTCCCAGCCCTGACTTTCCCTGATCCGGCAGGGGCTCCCTGTCGTACTCAGCAAACCTTAAGGTAAAAGAGTTTCCTGTTCAAGTTAGTCAGGACTTTCCCCAGTGCTGGCGTGTGGTTGCGCCGTCCCTCGCGGCCCGTTCGTACCGCCTTAGCTAGTTCCCTGGGCATCCCGCCTGTTTGCCTGCCTGGGGTTGCAGGTGCGCCTCCAGGTCGGGAATGGTGTGCTGCTTGTCTGCGGCGTCTCTCGTGGCCAGGTTTCGGTGGTCCTGTGCCCCTGGGGCCCGGGCCCTAATGTACGCTCGGTGGAGCATTCGTCCCAGGTGGGCCCTCCCAGGCGTTTATCGGGAGCCCGGTTTGCTGTGCCCCTAGGCTTGCCCTAGGGGCCATGTTTCGCCCGCGCCTGGTCGTGCGTGCACGGCCAGGCTCCCTCTGTGGTCTGGCACCGCCCTCTGTGGCGACGTCACGTGGCTGGTTTCTGTGGACCTGCGCCCTGGGGCCCAAGCCCGGTAGGCGGCGCCCACGTGGCTTGGAGCTCTATAGAGCACTCGCCCCAGGGATGCTTTTCGTTTACTCCCCCCCCCCTCCCAGGCGTCTTCCCTGGAACCCGGTCTGTTGCGTC
Organism: Procambarus virginalis; assembly: GCA_020271785.1. Taxonomy (NCBI): domain Eukaryota; kingdom Metazoa; phylum Arthropoda; class Malacostraca; order Decapoda; family Cambaridae; genus Procambarus; species Procambarus virginalis. The sequence goes on along the minus strand of WNGS01165503.1, from coordinate 18,165,401 downwards.
TCCTAGGCTTGTCCCTAGGGGCCAGGGTTCGTGACGCGTTCCTAGTCGTGCGTGTCCGGCCAGGCTCCCTGCGAGCGTCCTGGCGTCACCCTGGTGGTGACGCCTCCTGGCCGGGTTATTAGTCGTCTTTGTCCCTAGGGACCGACCCTAGGGGCCCATGCCAAGGTTGGCTGGTGTAGCCCAGCCTGTTCGTTCATAGTCGTTTGTCTGGCTGGTGTAGCCCAGCCTGTTCGTCCCTAGACGTTTGCCTGGCTGGTGTAGCCCAGCCTGTTCGTACCTAGACGTTTGTCTGGCTGGTGTAGCCCAGCCTGTTCGTCCTAGACGTTTGTCTGGCTGGTGTAGCCCAGCCTGTTCGTCCTAGACGTTTGTCTGGCTGGTGTAGCCCAGCCTGTTCGTCCTAGACGTTTGTCTGGCTGGTGTAGCCCAGCCTGTTCGTCCTAGACGTTTGTCTGGCTGGTGTAGCTCAGCCTGTTCGTCCTAGACGTTTGTCTGGCTGGTGTAGCCCAGCCTGTTCGTATCTACACGTTTGTCTCGCCGGTGTAGCCCAGCCTGTTCGTAACTACACGTTTGTCTGGCTGGTGTAGCCCAGCCTGTGCGTCCTAGACGTTTGTCTGGCTGGTGTAGCCCAGCCTGTTCGTCCCAGACGTTTGTCTGGCTGGTTTAGCTCAGCCTGTTCGTCCTAGACGGGTGTCTGGCTGGTGTAGCTCAGCCTGTTCGTCCTAGACGTTTGTCTGGCTGGTGTAGCCCAGCCTGTTCGTACCTACACGTTTGTCTGGCTGGTGTAGCCCAGCCTGTTCGTACCTACACGTTTGTCTGGCTGGTGTAGCCCAGCCTGTTCGTACCTACACGTTTGTCCGGCTGGTGTAGCCCAGCCTGTTCGTACCTACACGTTTGTTTGGCTGGTGTAGCCCAGCCTGTTCTCCCTAGTCTTTTGTCCGGCTGGTGTAGCCCAGCCTGTTCGTCCTAGACGTTTGTCTGGCTGGTGTAGCCCAGCCTGTTCGTCCTAGACGTTTGTCTGGCTGGTGTAGCCCAGCCTGTTCGTCCTATACGTTTGGCTGTTTGGCGCCGCACAGCCTGTTCGTCCCAGTTGTTTCCCTGGCTCGCGTAGCCCAGCTTGCTCGCCCCAGACGTTCGTCTGGCTGGTGTAGCCCTGCCTGTTCGTCCTATACGTTTGGCTGTTCGGCGTAGCACAGCCTGTTCGTCCCAGTTGTTTGCCTGGCTCATGTGGCCCAGCGTGTTCGTCCCAGACGTTTGTCTGGCTGGTGTAGCCCATCTCGTTCTTCCCAGACGTTTGTCTGGCTGGTGTAGCCCAGCTCGTTCGTCCCAGACGTTTGTCAGGCTGGTGTAGCCCAGCTCGTTCGCCCCAGACGTTTGTCAGGCTGGTGTAGCCCAGCTCGTTCGCCCCGGATATTTGGCTGGTGTAGCCCAGCTCGTTCGTCCCAGACGTTTGTCAGGCTGGCGTAGCCCAGCTCGTTCGTCCCAGACGTTTGTCAGGCTGGTGTAGCCCAGCTCGTTCGCCCCGGATATTTGGCTGGTGTAGCCCAGCTCGTTCGCCCCAGACGTTTGTCTGGCTGGTGTAGCCCAGCTCGTTCGCCCCGGATATTTGGCTGGTGTAGCCCAGCTCGTTCGTCCCAGACGTTTGTCAGGCTGGTGTAGCCCAGCTCGTTCGTCCCAGACGTTTGTCAGGCTGGCGTAGCCCAGCTCGTTCGTCCCAGACGTTTTGTCTGGCTGGTGTAGCCCAGCTCGTTCGCCCCAGATGTTTGTCTGGCTGGTGTAGCCCAGCTCGTTCGCCCCAGATGTTTGTCTGGCTGGTGTAGCCCAGCTCGTTCGTCCCAAACGTTTGTCTGGCTGGTGTAGCCCAGCTCGTTCGTCCCAGACGTTTGTCTGGCTGGTGTAGCCCAGCTCGTTCGTCCCAAACGTTTGTCTGGCTGGTGTAGCCCAGCTCGTTCGTCCCAGATGTTTGTCTGGCTGGTGTAGCCCAGCTCGTTCGTCCCAGACGTTTGTCTGGCTGGTGTAGCCCAGCTCGCTCGTCCCAGACGTTTGTCTGGCTGGTGTAACTCTCAGTACCTCACCAGGTAATGTACTACCACTCAGTAACTCACCAGGTAATGTACTGCCACTCAGTAACTCACCAGGTAATATCATGGCACTCTCAGTAACTCACAAGATAATGTACTGGCACCCTCAGTAACTCACCAGGTAATGTACTGGCACTCTCAGTAACTCACCAGGTACTGTACTGGCACTCAGTAACTCACCAGGTAATGTACTGGCACCCTCAGTAATTCACCAGGTAATGTACTGCCACTCTCAGTAACTCACCAGGTAATGTACTGCCACTCTCAGTAACTCACCAGGCAATGTACTGCCACTCTCAGTAACTCACCAGGTAATGTACTGCCACTCTCAGTAACTCACCAGGTAATATCATGGCACTCTCATTAACTCACCAGATAATGTACTGACACTCAGTAACTCACCAGGTAATGTACTGGCACTCTCAGTAACTCACCAGGTGATGTACTGGCACTCTCAGTAACTCACCAGGTAATGTACTGGCACTCTCAGTAACTCACCAGGTAATGTACTGGCACTCTGCTGGTGTAGCCCAGCTCGTTCGTCCCAGACGTTTGTCTGGCTGGTGTAGCCCAGCTCGTTCGTCCCAGACGTTTGTCTGGCTGGTGTAGCCCAGCTCGTTCGTCCCAGACGTTTGTCTGGCTGGTGTAGCCCAGCTCGCTCGTCCCAGACGTTTGTCTGGCTGGTGTAGCCCAGCTCGTTCGTCCCAGACGTTTGTCTGGCTGGTGTAGCCCAGCTCGTTCGTCCCAGACGTTTGTCTGGCTGGTGTAGCCCAGCTCGCTCGTCCCAGACGTTTGTCTGGCTGGTGTAGCCCAGCTCGTTCGTCCCAGACGTTTGTCTGGCTGGTGTAGCCCAGCTCGCTCGTCCCAGACGTTTGTCTGGCTGATGTAGCCCAGCTCGTTCGTCA
>WNGS01165503.1:18132008-18153936 GCA_020271785.1 Procambarus virginalis | reverse complement strand
TGGATAGGTTACAATCACTTAGTTACTACCTACAGTTAGCAAACGGAGATATTTGGCTAAGATTTCTGGTAGCAGATAATTTCAATGAAATATTTACAAATCTATGAAACATTTGTTATAGAATTGTCTCTGAATCCCCTTATCTTTTCGCACTCATCACATAGTGACGGAGGGTGTGGGAATAATTTACTGACAGTTTACATTTGGTTATCAATAAGTTTACACACTAATACATCATGATCTAAGGTGTGGGCGTGCGGCATACTACATAATTTACACTCCTTATCTTTTTCACAGACATCAACACCGAATTGCCAAATATATTTGTATCCTACTCTTAATCTCATATAAACTGAATCCTTCCAAGTTGACTTTCCTCTACATAAATGAAGGACGAATTTGTACATATTATTGCATGATGCTTAAGTGGGTTACTGCTCTCCACCATTGCCGTTCTCTTAACTTTTTCTTCATTAACTTGGATCATCTTGATTCTTGTCTTTTGGGTTTCAAAGTTTTCTGACATACAACACAACGAGAGTTTTTTCCATGGCTCTCTTGGCTATCTCATCAACTACCTCATTCAACAGTATTCCCATACGTGAAGGGATCCACATGAATCCTACTTTATACCCATTTTGTTCTAACATTTTCTCTCTACACTCTACCACAGTATTGGTATACTGGTTGTCTGCTATTTAAAGACTCTAACGTTCCTCTTCTGTCCTGCCTTCATCAATCAAGATTGATTGATTGATGAAGATTAAGCCCCCAAAAGGTGGCACTGGCATGAATAGCTCGTAAGTGGTACAATTTTTTGTTCAGTAATTTTTTCAGTGTTCTGAGGTTAGCATTTAATCGTCACTGCTATCGCGGGGGAGATACTGCTTGACGGTATTTATGAGGGTCTCCAGCTGCTGGACACCTTTGTTGACCAGGAGAGTGGCAGGTTGATGGCTTCAGGGTGGTTATTGCAAGAGTCAGGGACTCTTAAAGCTTCTAAGGTCGTTGGTTGCTTCACATTCCAGGAGATAGTGACGTTGTAGCTTTTCTGTGACAGTTTGGCAGAAGATGCACTCTCTCTGTCGGGGTTCACCAATCTCCCAGTTGCATCTGTAACCTAGACGTAGTCTATATATCCTAACTGCTATTTCCCTGTGGAGTACTTTTGGGATATTTAACCTTTCTAACTGGTGGCCTGAAGACCATGTTGCAGAGGGCGACCCTTCAGCTACTGTCTGATGTAGGTAGGCTTTGTTGAGGTGGTGAGGGTTTGTTGATGTTTTTTTATGTACACTAGGCTGGTTGGATGTTTTATGTATCACTGGATGACGAGTTGCCAATTTAGCAATTTCATCGGCTTTTTTCAGGTAAGGTACATACATAGAAGGTGAGATACAAAAGTTGATGGATTTATAGATAGAGCTAGTACATACAATGCAATCTAAAGCCACTATTATGCAAAGCGTTTCGGGCAGGAAAAACACTACGATAAAACTTAATACTAATTGAGATTAAAGTATAAATTGTGTTGAGAAGAAATAAGAAAAAATGAAAAAAGGGGGGGGGGGGGAAACATGCAGGAAAAAAGCTTTATCATTTAATGGGATTCCAATATGGGATGGGATCCAGTTTAAGGTTATGTTTGAGTCCTTTGCCTTTAGCGACTGCTCCAAGATACAAAATGGTGGTAATTATTTCCACGTTATCTTTCCACTGTTTTTGTGCTAGTATTTGAAGTGCAGCTTTTGAGTCTGTGTGTATGATTGCATTTTGAGTGTTTTTGTGCAATCACATATGCGAATGCCTGTTGTATGGCAAACAGCTCAGTTTGGGTTGATGATACTAGTCCTCCCAGTCTCCAATATGCCTGTATGCTGGCCGTGCAAAGAGCACTCAGGACGAGAGGACTCAGGACTCAGGACAAAGAGGACTCAGCGAGTAACGGTCAACCATATAAAATCTAGTCCAAGTGCAGTTAAAAGCTCTGTACCTCAGGGTACAGTCCTTGCACCGCTGCTTTTCCTTATTCTCATATCAGATATAGACAAAAATACAAGTCACAGCTTCGTATCATCCTTTGCAGACGACACAAAAATCAGTAAGAAAATTACCTCGGCTGAAGACATTGAAAAACTTCAAGCTGATATTAATAAAGTTTTCGACTGGGCATCAGAAAATAATATGATGTTTAACAGTGACAAATTCCAGGTACTCAGGTACGGTAAAAATGAGGACCTTAAACATAATACAGAGTACAAAACACAATCAAATGTGCCCATAGTAGGAAAACACATGTAAAGGATTTGGGAATAATGATGTCTGACGACCTAACGTTTAGGGAGCATAACCAAGCAAATATTGCGACAGCCAGAAAAATGATAGGATGGATTACGAGAACTTTCAAATCCAGGGATCCCATCACAATGGTTGTACTCTTCAAGTCACTTGTGCTGTCCCGTCTTGAGTACTGTTCAGTACTCACTTCCCCCTTTAGAGCAGGAGAGATTGCTGAAATAGAGGGAATACAGAGAACATATACGGCACGCATAGACGCGATAAAGCACCTAAATTATTGGGATCGTCTCAAAGCTCTCCAAATGTACTCACTAGAAAGAAGACGAGAGAGATATCAAATAATATACACCTGGAAGATACTGGAGGGCCAGGTCCCAAATCTACACAGTAAAATAACAACGTACTGGAGTGAACGATATGGAAGAAAATGCAGAATAGAACCAGTGAAGAGCAGGGTGCCATAGGCACAATCAGAGAACACTGTATAAACATCAGAGGTCCGCGGTTGTTCAACGTCCTCCCAGCAAGCATAAGAAATATTGCCGGAACAACCGTGGACATCTTCAAGAGGAAACTAGATTTATTCCTCCAAGGAGTTCCGGACCAGCCGGGCTGTGGTGGGTATGTGGGCCTGCGGGCCGCTCCAAGCAACAGCCTAGTGGACCAAACTCTCACAAGTCAAGCCTGGCCTCGGGCCGGGCTGGGGAGTAGAAGAACTCCCAGAACCCCATCAACCAGGTATCAACCAGGTATCAACCAGCAGCGCCAGCACTCTCATATTCTGTGTCCACCGATCCGTCTGTGAAGATGTGGGTGGCTCCTGCTACTGCAATGCTAATATTTGATTTTCTATTATGCTCCTTAAGATTGCTGGATCATAGGCAGCCTTTTTCATTGGGAGACTTTCTATTACTATTTTGAAGGTAGGCTCTTCCCACGGTGGGGAAGAAGTGTAATTTGGGTGTGGATGATCACCCTCTCTATCGAGAATCATGCTTTTTAAATGTAGTCTGTTTAGGACTTTTCATGCTCTGGCAGCCCAAGAGTTTCCATTGTCTTGGCCAAGTCCAACCACCAAGGCCTGCCGTACTGGGATTGGATCAGGAGAAATAATTATCTTACTGATAATTGTAGCTGTTCTTTGTGATACTCTTTCTTGAAGAGAGGACAAACCCGCTTCTAGTGCTAGAGTTTCAAGCCTGGTCCACATGGGGGCTCCCAGTGCGGCTCTCATAGCATTGTTTTGGGCAACTTCAAGCTTTTTCTCTACTTTTAAATTTAAATTTTGCCCCGAGGGGCGAGTTTATTGGGCAGCGCCACTCATCTTGTGAGTGGACACACCGCCATAGTGACAGTATTGGGCAGCGCCACTCATCTTGTGAGTGGACACACCGCCATAGCAGCATGTACAACACTCCGCAATAGGAAGAAAACCCGCTGGGTTGTTCATCCTGTCACTTGTACCCAGACACAGCTGGGACTTGCTTAACTGTCTCAAGTGAACAGCTCCTCAAACAAGAAGATTAACATCTATCAACCCTTAAAAGCTTACGTTATCTTGCGGGCGCAAAATAGGGGAATCTCTACTGTCAATAAAGAAGCAAGCATTTTTACCACATTTGACTACTTCCTGTAATCCTGCTAAGACACCTTGGAGTTCAGCCTGCGTTGAAGAGACATTGTCAGTTAAGCGGCGTCCAATAACAGTATCTACAGTGCCGATGTCAGTGATCCTGATCCTGATCAAGACTCCACATCCTGCCTTCCCATCCCTAGCTACTGACCCATCACAATATACATGTAGAGTGTTTTCTGTAGGCAATTTTCTAATTATACAATCATATGTCGCCCTCAGCTCTCCTATTTCATACATACTTCTTTTCTTTTGCAAGGGAGTAATTACTACATCTACATATAATTCTCCCATGGTGGTGTGACTTTTCTCTTGGGCACAGCAATACACTCTGAAATAACATCATACTTTATAACATTAGTATTCCCCTAATAATTCATTAGCTCCCCCACCTCTCATTAATCTAATGGCAGAAGCTACATTTATCTCTACAATTATATCGCCAATACTCTGCAGATTCAGCTCCATCCTCATTATCTCAATCATAGCATTTCTTGGGCATCCTAAGGTAATTCTCATGGCTTCATTTTGTACCTTCTCCAACTTGCCCATCCTACCTTTACCAAAACAAGAAATGACAGGTGCAGCATAATCAATAAGAGATCTTACAGTACTCAAGTATATCATTCGTAGCACAGGGACTCCCACTCCCTTTCCACAGCATGCCAAGGCCTTCAGAGGTTGTAATCTCTTCCGACATTGACCCAACAGTCTGTTCATCTCAGCTTCCAAACTCTAATGGGTATATCCAGTATATGTGCCTATATATTTATATATTTTAACTCTTTATATTTGTAACATTTATTTTAAATATAATAGGCCTCCGACTTCTGAATTCAAACGACATTAAAAAATTCAAAAAGTTTGATTGGTATCCTATTTATTAGTGTATTAAACAGGGAGGGACTCACAAGGTACCACATGAAAGAAGGGAAGAAAGGAAGGAAACTACAGGCACATGGAATAATGGGAGAATACTGGAATGGATAAAACTATGGTTAAAAACAAAGGAAACAAAGAGTGGTGCTAAATGGGAATGAATCTGATTGGGGAAATGTGGTAAGTGGGGTACCACAGGGGTCCATTTTGGGGCCAACCCTTTTTGTCATATACATTAATGACATAGATGAGAATATTACATACAACATCATCAAATTTGCAGATGGCACTAAGATCTATGGTGAAGTGGGAAGTGAAAATGATATTAAGACCTTACAAAGAGATCTAAATATACTCCACAAATGATCAGAAAAATTGCAAATGCTTTATAATGTCGATAGATGCAAGACCTTTCATGTGAGGTATAACAATCCACGTCACAACTACCTAATTAACAACATTACCCTAAACACTAAAAGTTGCACAACAAGTGGAAGCGGCAGTACAAAAAGTTAAACAAACCCTGGGAATAATCAAGCACTCTTTTACCTTCAAGTAAAAGAAGGAAGTCACCTTTACCTTTAAGGAAAAGAAGGCAGTCACCTTTGCCTTTAAGGAAAAGAAGGTAGTCATTTAACTGTATAAGTCTCTGGTGCGCCCCCGCCTGGATTGCTGTACCCAAGCATGGATACCTCATCTTCAAAAGGATATGGTTACTCTTGAGAATGTGCATCACCGGGCAACAAAAATCATTCCAGAGCTAAGTCATCTCACATACCAGGAACGGGTGAGGGCCACAGGGCTAACAACACTGCCAACCAGGCATGACAGGGCGGACCGCATTGTAACAGTTAAAATACTGAACCATTTGGAGGATGTTGATGCGGACAACTACGTCAAGGGTCAGATGTAACACAAACAAGGAACAACGGTGCCAAGCTCAACAAGCCACAATGTTCCTTGTTTGTGTTACATTGTGGCTTGTTGAGCTTGGCACCTTTGCTCTCTGTTTGTGTTACACTGTGGCTTGTTGAGCTTGACACATTTGCTCTCTGTTTGTGTTACATTGTGGCTTGTTGAGCTTGGCACCTTTGCTCTCTGTTTGTGTTACACTGTGGCTTGTTGAGCTTGACACATTTGCTCTCTGTTTGTGTTACATTGTGGCTTGTTGAGCTTGACACCTTTGCTCTCTGTTTGTGTTACACTGTGGCTTGTTGAGCTTGACACCTTTGCTCTCTGTTTGTGTTACACTGTGGCTTGTTGAGCTTGACACCTTTGCTCTCTGTTTGTGTTACACTGTGGCTTGTTGAGCTTGACACCTTTGCTCTCTCTTTGTGTTACACTGTGGCTTGTTGAGCTTGGCACCTTTGCTCTCTGTTTGTGTTACACTGTGGCTTGTTGAGCTTGACACATTTGCTCTCTGTTTGTGTTACATTGTGGCTTGTTGAGCTTGGCACCTTTGCTCTCTGTTTGTGTTACACTGTGGCTTGTTGAGCTTGACACATTTGCTCTCTGTTTGTGTTACATTGTGGCTTGTTGAGCTTGACACCTTTGCTCTCTGTTTGTGTTACACTGTGGCTTGTTGAGCTTGACACCTTTGCTCTCTGTTTGTGTTACACTGTGGCTTGTTGAGCTTGACACCTTTGCTCTCTGTTTGTGTTACACTGTGGCTTGTTGAGCTTGACACCTTTGCTCTCTGTTTGTGTTACACTGTGGCTTGTTGAGCTTGGCACCTTTGCTCTCTGTTTGTGTTACACTGTGGCTTGTTGAGCTTGACACATTTGCTCTCTGTTTGTGTTACATTGTGGCTTGTTGAGCTTGGCACCTTTGCTCTCTGTTTGTGTTACACTGTGGCTTGTTGAGCTTGACACATTTGCTCTCTGTTTGTGTTACATTGTGGCTTGTTGAGCTTGACACCTTTGCTCTCTGTTTGTGTTACACTGTGGCTTGTTGAGCTTGACACCTTTGCTCTCTGTTTGTGTTACACTGTGGCTTGTTGAGCTTGACACCTTTGCTCTCTGTTTGTGTTACACTGTGGCTTGTTGAGCTTGACACCTTTGCTCTCTGTTTGTGTTACACTGTGGCTTGTTGAGCTTGGCACCTTTGCTCTCTGTTTGTGTTACACTGTGGCTTGTTGAGCTTGGCACCTTTGCTCTCTGTTTGTGTTACACTGTGGCTTGTTGAGCTTGACACCTTTGCTCTCTGTTTGTGTTACATTGTGGCTTGTTGAGCTTGACACCTTTGCTCTCTGTTTGTGTTACACTGTGGCTTGTTGAGCTTGGCACCTTTGCTCTCTGTTTGTGTTACACTGTGGCTTGTTGAGCTTGACACCTTTGCTCTCTGTTTGTGTTACATTGTGGCTTGTTGAGCTTGACACCTTTGCTCTCTGTTTGTGTTACATTGTGACTTGTTGAGCTTGGCACCTTTGCTCTCTGTGTGTTACACTGTGGCTTGTTGAGCTTGGCACCGTTGCTTTCTGTTTGTGTTACACTGTGGCTTGTTGAGCTTGACACCTTTGCTCTCTGTTTGTGTTACATTGTGGCTTGTTGAGCTTGACACCTTTGCTCTCTGTTTATGTTACATTGTGGCTTGTTGAGCTTGATACCTTTGCTCTCTGTTTGTGTTACACTGTGGCTTGTTGAGCTTGACACCTTTGCTCTCTGTTTGTGTTACATTGTGGCTTGTTGAGCTTGACACCTTTGCTCTCTGTTTGTGTTACATTGTGACTTGTTGAGCTTGGCACCTTTGCTCTCTGTGTTACATTGTGGCTTGTTGAGCTTGGCACCGTTGCTCTCTGTTTGTGTTACATTGTGGCTTGTTGAGCTTGACACCTTTGCTCTCTGTTTGTGTTACATCTGACGTTTGGACGAAGTTGTCCGCATCAACATCCACCAAATTGTTCAGTATACTGAACGTTACTGTGAGCACAAATATATAGAGTATTTACAGCAACTATTTGGTCCACCGTACAAATAATGTTCACGTTATGAACTGTTAATTGGTCGAGGCGCTAAAAGAAAATAGCGAACCCCAAAAATTCCTACGCCTAAAATAGTACACATATTACTATATTAGGCCTAAAATAGTACACATATTTACTATATTAGGCCTAAAATAGTACACATATTTACTATATTAGGCCTAAAATAGTACACATATTTACTATATTAGGCCTAAAATAGTACACATATTTACTATATTAGGCCTAAAATAGTACACATATTTACTATATTAGGCCTAAAATAGCACACATGTGTACTATATTAGGCCTAAAATAGCACACGTATTTACTATATTAGGCCTAAAATAGCACACATGTGTACTATATTAGGCCTAAAATAGCACACATATGTACTATATTAGGCATAAAATAGCACACGTATTTACTATATTAGGCCTAAAATAGCACACATATGTACTATATTAGGCCTAAAATAGCACACATATGTACAATATTAGGCCTAAAATAGCACACATATGTACAATATTAGGCCTAAAATAGCACACATATGTACTATATTATTACTAGAATACCATATTAGACCGAGGACTGCTTAGATAGGTTGGGTTATTTAGCCAATTTTCAAGTGAAAAAAGAATGCCATTTGAACAACTCAATAACACAAAATGTGAACTAATGGCTCCAAGCATTCACTTGTGTGCGTTTGACCAAACTGTTGGTGTGAGCACCATCCCGGGCGGGGCAGTAATTGAGTAGTTAACTGTATAGGTAGAGTTGACTGTATAGGGCAGAGCTGACCGTATAAACAAGAGTTGACTGTACCGAGAGAACTTTACAAAAGTTATCTGTTTGCGGAGATGACTATTTTTTTTTCGAAAGGAAGTTGACTGTAAGTGTTAACTGACTGAGGATATTTTTTGTAGCGTTGACTGGTAGGGCCTGGCTGGGGGGGCCTGACTGGGGGGGCCTGACTGAAGGGGCCTGACTGGAGGGGCCTGACTGGAGGGGCCTGACTGGAGGGGCCTCGCTGGAGGGGCCTGACTGGAGGGCCCTGACTGGAGGGGCCTGACTAGCGGGGCCTGACTGGAAGGGCCTGACTGGAAGGGCCTGACTGGAGGGGCCTGACTGGAGGGGCCTGACTGGTGGGGCCTGACTAGAGACGCCTGACTGGGGGGCCTGACTGGAGGGGCATGACTGGAGGGCCCTGACTGGAGGGGCCTGACTGGTGGGGCCTGACTGGAAGGCCCTGACTGGAGGGGCCTGACTGGAAGGCCCTGACTGGAGGGCCTGACTGGAAGGCCCTGACTGGAGGGACCTGACTGGTGGGGCCTGACTGGTGGGGCCTGACTGGTGGGGCCTGACTGGTGGGGCCTGACTGGAAGGCCCTGACTGGAGGGACCTGACTGGAGGGGCCTGACTGGAAGGCCCTGACTGGAGGGGCCTGACTGGAAGGCCCTGGCTGGAGGGGCCTGACTGGAAGGCCCTGACTGGAGGGGCCTGACTGGTGGGGCCTGACTGGAAGGCCCTTACTGGTGGGGCCTGACTGGAAGGCCCTGACTGGAGGGGCCTGACTGGAGTGGCCTGACTGGAAGGCCCTGACTGGAAGGCCCTGACTGGAAGGCCCTGACTGGAGGGGCCTGACTGGTGGGGCCTGACTGGAAGGCCCTTACTGGTGGGGCCTGACTGGAAGGCCCTGACTGGAGGGGCCTGACTGGTGGGGCCTGACTGGAAGGCTCTGACTGGTGGGGCCTGACTGGAGGGGCCTGACTGGAAGGCCCTGACTGGTGGGGCCTGACTGGAGGGGCCTGACTGGTGGGGCCTGACTGGTGGGGCCTGACTGGAGGGGCCTGACTGGTGGGGCCTGACTGGAGGGGCCTGACTGGAAGGCCCTGACTGGTGGGGCCTGACTGGTGGGGCCTGACTGGAAGGCCCTGACTGGTGGGGCCTGACTGGAGGGGCCTGACTGGTGGGGCCTGACTGTTGGGCCTGACTGGAGGGGCCTGACTGGAGGGGCCTGACTGGAAGGCCCTGACTGGAAGGCCCTGACTGGAGGGGCCTGACTGGAAGGCCCTGACTGGAGGGGCCTGACTGGTGGGGCCTGACTGGAGGGGCCTGACTGGAGGGGCCTGACTGGTGGGGCCTGACTGGAGGGACCTGACTGGTGGGGCCTGACTGGTGGGGCCTGACTGGAGGGGCCTGACCGGTGGGGCCTGACTGGAGGGGCCTGACGGGTGGGGCCAGACTGGAGGGGCCTGACTGGTGGGGCCTGACTGGAGGGACCTGACTGGTGGGGCCTGACTGGTAGGGCCTGACTGGTGGGGCCTGACTGGAGGGACCTGACTGGTGGGGCCTGAATGGTGGGGCCTGACTGGAGGGACCTGACTGGTGGGGCCTGACTGGTGGGGCCTGACTGGTGGGGCCTGACTGGAGGGGCCTGACTGGAGGGGCCTGACTGGAGGGGCCTGAATGGTGGGGCCTGACTGGTAGGGCCTGACTGGTGGGGCCTGAATGGTGGGGCCTGACTGGTGGGGCCTGAATGGTGGGGCCTGACTGGAGGGACCTGACTGGTGGGGCCTGAATGGTGGGGCCTGACTGGAGGGACCTGACTGCTGGGGCCTGACTGGTGGGGCCTGACTGGTGGGGCCTGACTGGTGGGGCCTGACTGGAGGGACCTGACTGGTGGGGCCTGACTGGTAGGGCCTGACTGGTGGGGCCTGAATGGTGGGGCCTGACTGGAGGGACCTGACTGGTGGGGCCTGAATGGTGGGGCCTGACTGGAGGGACCTGACTGGTGGGGCCTGAATGGTGGGGCCTGACTGGTAGGGCCTGACTGGTGGGGCCTGACTGGTGGGGCCTGACTGGTAGGGCCTGACTGGTGGGGCCTGACTGGTAGGGCCTGAATGGTGGGGCCTGACTGGTAGGGGCCTGAATGGTGGGGCCTGACTGGAGGGGCCTGACTGGAGGGGCCTAAATGGTGGGGCCTGACTGGTAGGGCCTGACTGGTGGGGCCTGACTGGAGGGGCCTGACTGGAGGGGCCTGAATGGTGGGGCCTGACTGGTAGGGCCTGACTGGTGGGGCCTGAATGGTGGGGCCTGACTGGTGGGGCCTGAATGGTGGGGCCTGACTGGAGGGACCTGACTGGTGGGGCCTGAATGGTGGGGCCTGACTGGAGGGACCTGACTGGTGGGGCCTGACTGGTGGGGCCTGACTGGTGGGGCCTGACTGGTGGGGCCTGACTGGTGGGGCCTGACTGGAGGGGCCTGACTGGAGGGGCCTGACTGGAGGGGCCTGAATGGTGGGGCCTGACTGGTGTGGCCTGACTGGTGGGGCCTGACTGGTGGGGCCTGAATGGTGGGGCCTGACTGGAGGGGCCTGACTGGAGGGACCTTTCTGGTGGGACCTGACTGGTGGGGCCTGACTGGTGGGGCCTGACTGGTGGGGCCTGACTGGTGGGGCCTGACTAGAGTGGCCTGACTGGAGGGCCTGACTGGAGGGGCCTGACTGGAGGGGCCTGATGGTGGGGCCTGACTGGTAGGGCCTGACTGGTGGGCCTGAATGGTGGGGCCTGACTGGAGGGACCTGAATGGTGGGGCCTGACTGGAGGGGCCTGACTGGAGGGGCCTGACTGGAGGGGCCTGACTGGAGGGGCCTGAATGGTGGGGCCTGACTGGAGGGGCCTGAATGGTGGGGCCTGACTGGTAGGGCCTGACTGGTGGGGCCTGACTGGTGGGGCCTGACTGGAGGGGCCTGACTGGTGGGGCCTGACTGGTGGGGCCTGACTGGTGGGGCCTGACTGGTGGGGCCTGACTGGTGGGGCCTGACTGGAGGGGCCTGACTGGTGGGGCCTGAATGGTGGGGCCTGACTGGAGGGGCCTGACTGGTGGGGCCTGACTGGTGGGGCCTGACTGGTGGGGCCTGACTGGTGGGGCCTGACTGGTGGGCCTGACTGGTGGGCCTGACTGGTGGGGCCTGACTGGTGGGGCCTGACTGGAGGGGCCTGACTGGTGGGGCCTGACCGGAGGGACCTGACTGGAGGGGCCTGACTGGTGTGGCCTGACTGGAAGGCCCTGACTGGAAGGCCCTGACTGGAAGGCCCTGACTGGAGGGCCTGACTGGTGGGGACTGACTGGAAGGCCCTGACTGGAGGGCCTGACTGGTGGGGCCTGACTGGAGGGGCCTGACTGGAGGGGCCTGACTGGTGGGGCCTGACTGGAAGGCCCTGACTGGTGGGGCCTGACTGGAGGGCCTGACTGGTGGGGCCTGACTGGTGGGGCCTGACTGGAGGGGCCTGACTGGTGGGGCCTGACTGGAGGGGCCTGACTGGAAGGCCCTGACTGGTGGGGCCTGACTGGTGGGGCCTGACTGGAAGGCCCTGACTGGTGGGGCCTGACTGGAGAGGCCTGACTGGTGGGGCCTGACTGGTGGGGCCTGACTGGAGGGGCCTGACTGGAGGGGCCTGACTGGAAGGCCTGACTGGAAGGCCCTGACTGGAGGGGCCTGACTGGAAGGCCCTGACTGGAGGGGCCTGACTGGTGGGGCCTGACTGGAGGGGCCTGACTGGAGGGGCCTGACTGGTGGGGCCTGACTGGAGGGACCTGACTGGTGGGGCCTGACTGGTGGGGCCTGACTGGAGGGGCCTGACTGGTGGGGCCTGACTGGAGGGGCCTGACGGGTGGGGCCTGACTGGAGGGGCCTGACTGGTGGGGCCTGACTGGTGGGGCCTGACTGGAAGGCCCTGACTGGTGGGGCCTGACTGGAGGCCTGACTGGTGGGGCCTGACTGGGGACCTGACTTGTGGGGCCTGAATGGTGGGGCCTGACTGGAGGGCCTGACTGGTGGGGCCTGACTGGTGGGGCCTGACTGGTGGGGCCTGACTGGTGGGGCCTGACTGGTGGGGCCTGAATGGTGGGGCTGACTGGAGGGACCTGACTGGTGGGGCCTGACTGGTGGGGCCTGACTGGTGGGGCCTGACTGGTGGGGCCTGACTGGTGGGGCCTGACTGGAGGGGCCTGACTGGAGGGGCCAGAATGGTGGGGCCTGCCTGGTGGGGCCTGAATGGTGGGGCCTGACTGGAGGGACCTGACTGGTGGGGCCTGAATGGTGGGGCCTGACTGGAGGGACCTGACTGGTGGGGCCTGACTGGTGGGCCTGACTGTGGGGGCCTGACTGGTGGGGCCTGACTGGTAGGGCCTGACTGGTGGGGCCTGACTGGTAGGGCCTGACTGGTGGGGCCTGAATGGTGGGGCTGACTGGAGGGACCTGACTGGTGGGGCCTGAATGGTGGGGCCTGACTGGAGGACCTGACTGGTGGGCCTGAATGGTGGGGCCTGACTGGTAGGGCCTGACTGGTGGGGCCTGACTGGTGGGGCCTGACTGGTAGGGCCTGACTGGTGGGGCCTGACTGGTAGGGCCTGAATGGTGTCGCCTGACTGGTAGGGCCTGAATGGTGGGGCCTGACTGGAGGGGCCTGACTGGAGGGGCCTGAATGGTGGGGCCTTACTGGTAGGGCCTGATTGGTGGGGCCTGACTGGAGGGGCCTGACTGGAGGGGCCTGAATGGTGGGGCCTGACTGGTAGGGCCTGACTGGTGGGGCCTGAATGGTGGGGCCTGACTGGTGGGGCCTGAATGGTGGGGCCTGACTGGAGGGACCTGACTGGTGGGGCCTGAATGGTGGGGCCTGACTGGAGGGACCTGACTGGTGGGGCCTGACTGGTGGGGCCTGACTGGTGGGGCCTGACTGGTGGGCCTGACTGGTGGGGCCTGACTGGAGGGGCCTGACTGGAGGGGCCTGAATGGTGGGGCCTGACTGGTAGGGCCTGACTGGGGGGCCTGAATGGTGGGGCCTGACTGGAGGGACCTGAATGGTGGGGCCTGACTGGAGGGGCCTGACTGGAGGGGCCTGACTGGAGGGGCCTGACTGGAGGGCCTGACTGGGGGCCTGATGGTGG
The DNA here is from genome assembly GCA_020271785.1 of Procambarus virginalis. Lineage (NCBI taxonomy): Eukaryota > Metazoa > Arthropoda > Malacostraca > Decapoda > Cambaridae > Procambarus > Procambarus virginalis. The sequence goes on along the minus strand of WNGS01165503.1, from coordinate 18,140,215 downwards.
GGCCTGACTGATAGGGCCTGACTGGTGGGGCCTGAATGGTGGGCCTGACTGGAGGGGCTGACTGGTGGGGCCGACTGGTGGGGCCTGACTGGTGGGGCCTGACTGGTGGGGCCTGACTGGTGGGGCCTGACTGGAGGGGCCTGACTGGTGGGGCCTGAATGGTGGGGCCTGACTGGAGGGGCCTGACTGGTGGGGCCTGACTGGTGGGGCCTGACTGGTGGGCCTGACTGGTGGGGCCTGACTGGTGGGGCCTGACTGGTGGGGCCTGACTGGAGGGGCCTGACTGGTGGGGCCTGACTGGTGGGGCCTGAATGGTGGGGCCTGACTGGAGTGGCCTGACTGGTGGGGCCTGACTGGTGGGGCCTGAATGGTGGGGCCTGACTGGAGGGGCCTGACTGGTGGGGCCTGACTGTGGGGCCTGACTGGTGGGGCCTGACTGGTGGGGCCTGAATGGTGGGGCCTGACTGGTGGGCCTGACTGGTGGGGCCTGAATGGTGGGGCTGAATGGTGGGGCCTGACTGGAGGGGCCTGACTGGAGGGGCCTGACTGGTGGGGCCTGACTGGTGGGGCCTGAATGGTGGGGCTGACTGGTGGGGCCTGACTGGTGGGGCCTGACTGGTGGGGCCTGAATGGTGGGGCCTGACTGGAGGGGCCTGACTGGTGGGGCCTGACTGGTGGGGCCTGACTGGAAAGGCCTGGCTGAAGGGCCTGACTGGAAAGGCCTGGCTGGTGGGGCCTGACTGGTGGGGCCTGACTGGAAAGGCCTGACTGGAGGGCCTGACTGGAGGGGCGTGACTGGTGGGGCTGACTGGTTTGGCCTGACTGGTGGGCCTGACTGGAGGGGCCTGACTGGTGGGGCCTGACTGGAAAGGCCTGGCTGCTGAAGGGGCCTGACTGGAAAGGCCTGGCTGGTGGGGCCTGACTGGAGGGACCTGACTGGAGGGACCTGACTGGTGGGGCCTGACTGGTGGGCCTGACTGGTGGGGCCTGACTGGTGGGGCCTGACTGGAGGAGCCTGACTGGAGGAGCCTGACTGGAGGAGCCTGACTGGAGGGGCCTGACTGGAGGGGCCTGACTGGAGGAAGACTGGAGTAAGCGTCCAGGGTGTTTGGCGGGAAAGCTGCCCGACAGGTGAAAGCTGATTGGCTGGAAGGCGCCCAAAAGTTATCGATCCTCCTCTAATGTGCGGTGAGGCGAGGCTCTCAACCAATAGGAGAGCTCGTTTGCGCTGACCTATTGAGCTATGTTGAAAACACACTTGTTATAAGGATATACACTGAGGTACACCTCGCCTCTCTCTGTATGTAAACTGAGAGTTTACACTAGTTCTTCTTCAGTCTTTAATAGTCCTCCAGAGGTTGTTGGGCCTTAATAACCCTCCAGAGGTTGATAGGCCTTAATAACCCTCCAGAGGTTGATGGGTCTTAATAACCCTCCAGAGGTTGATAGGCCTTAATAACCCTCCAGAGGTTGATAGGCCTTAATAACCCTCCAGAGGTTGATAGGTCTTAATAACCCTCCAGAGGTTGATAGGCCTTAATAACCCTCCAGAGGTTGATAGGTCTTAATAACCCTCCAGAGGTTGATAGGCCTTAATAACCCTCCAGAGGTTGATGGGTCTTAATAACCCTCCAGAGGTTGATAGGCCTTAATAACCCTCCAGAGGTTGATAGGCCTTAATAACCCTCCAGAGGTTGATAGGTCTTAATAACCCTCCAGAGGTTGATAGGCCTTAATAACCCTCCAGAGGTTGATAGGCCTTAATAACCCTCCAGAGGTTGATAGGCCTTAATAACCCTCCAGAGGTTGATAGGCCTTAATAACCCTCCAGAGGTTGATAGGCCTTAATAACCCTCCAGAGGTTGATAGACCTTAATAACCCTCCAGAGGTTGATAGGCCTTAATAACCCTCCAGAGGTTGTTGGGCGTTAATAACCCTCCAGAGGTTGATGGGTCTTAATAACCCTCCAGAGGTTGATAGGCCTTAATAACCCTCCAGAGGTTGATAGGCCTTAATAACCCTCCAGAGGTTGATAGGTCTTAATAACCCTCCAGAGGTTGATAGGCCTTAATAACCCTCCAGAGGTTGATAGGCCTTAATAACCCTCCAGAGGTTGATAGGCCTTAATAACCCTCCAGAGGTTGATAGGCCTTAATAACCCTCCAGAGGTGATAGGCCTTAATAACCCTCCAGAGGTTGATAGGCCTTAATAACCCTCCAGAGGTTGATAAGCCTTAATAACCCTCCAGAGGTTGATAAGCCTTAATAACCCTCCAGAGGTTGTTGGGCGTTAATAACCCTCCAGAGGTTGATAGGCCTTAACGCCCAATTAGTACTAAATGAACCTTATTTACGGAATCTTTACTCTTTATAATTAATCTGTTTTGTAAAATAATTCTTGTAATTATTTTATTGTAATTTAATTGAATGGCCAGAGAACGATATACGATCTTAAGAACGATATTGAGTTTAAGATAACGAACTGAGAATGATATCGTTTTAGATAAAGATAACAAAAGCATATTTAGATACGACAATGAGCTTAAGAAAGGTATATTGGGAACGATTTTTTTTTAAAGAGAACAATTTTGAGAACGATATGAATTTCTAGTGTACGATATCGTATTCTTGTTCACGATATCGTGTTCTTGAGTGCAATATCGTGTTCTTGAGGACAAGAACACTTGAGGTTATCCTGAGGTTATCTTGAGGTTATCTTGAGGTTGTCTTGAGGTTATCCTGACGTTATCTTGAGGTTATCCTGAGGTTATCTTAAGGTTATCCTGACGTTATCTTGAGGTTATCCTGAGGTTATCTTAAGGTTATCCTGACGTTATCTTGAAGTTATCTTTAGGTTATCTCGAGGTTATGTTAAGATGATTTTCGGGGCTTAGCGTCCCCGTGGCCCGGTCCTCGACCAGGCCTCCTTTATGTTATACACCCCCCCCCCCAGGAAGCAGCCCGTAGCAGCTGTCAGGTACCTATTTACTGCTAGGTGAACAGGACCATCAGAGTGAAATAAACTCTGCCCGTTTGTTTCCGCCTCCGCCGGGGATCGAACCCGGAACCTCAGGACTACGAATCACGAACGCAGTCCACCCAGCCGTCAGGGAAAGGGAATGTTTAGAGAGGGAGAAAATGATATCGAGGAAGGAAGTAGATAGAAAGATAGAATAGTCGAAAGACAATTTACAATTTATAATTTACAATTTATAATTTAAACTAAGTTTATCAATTATATATTTACAATTATGGGTGCGATAATTCACATATTCCACCTGAAAGGTGTGACGGTAAAATAATTATAGCGTGTGGCGCCTCTAGTATCATTCCTGAAGGAATTATCAAGGGAAAGCGCCAAGCCATTACGACTATATAGCAGGATAAGGGGTCAGGATATAAGGATTTGGGATGGGACGGAGGGAAAGGAATAGCGCCCCAACTACTTGGTGGACGGTCGGGGGGATTGAACACAGACCCGCATGAAGCGAGACCGTCGCTCTACCGTCCAGCCCAAGTGGTTGGGTGTATCACCCGTGACTTGGCTCTCCTTGTGTGTATATATACACACATTTATGGTGTTCCATCAGGCTGTGTGTGCCGGCACTGAGTGCTGATAAGCGTCTGTAGCGCCCCGACGGCGTTGTTCCCTATGGTCCAGCGTCAAGCTGTTCTTATCTGATATCTTATATATCGCCGAGCTAATCTCTCAATAGACTCAGGCACGATATCAGTCAGATGACACACACACGTAACTTGGTGCTGATAACGTTGGTCTGGTATACAATATGTTATCTTTTTGCGTGGACGAGATTTTATTTATTGTTATTAAGATATTCAATACGCTTCATTCATTCTTGTGCAGAACTTTATTAGGCTTCATTCATTCTTGTTTAAAATCTGAAAGGCTTCATTCATTTGTCTTAAAAATCTGAAAGGCTTCATTCGTCTTAAAAATCTGAAAGGCTTCATTCATTTGTCTTAAAAATCTGAAAGGCTTCATTCATTTGTCTTAAAAATCTGAAAGGCTTCCTTCATTCTTGTTAAAAATTTGAAAGGCTTCATTCGTTCTTGATGAAATCTGAAAGACTTCATGCATTCTTGTTAAAATCTAAAAGACTTCATTCATTATTGTTAAAATCTGAAAAGCTTCATTCATTCATGTTAAAATCTGAAAGGCTTCATTCATTCAAGTTAAAAATCTGAAGGGCTTCATTCATTCTTGTTAAAATCTGAAAGACTTCATTCATTCTTGTTAAATTCTGAAAGACTTCATTCATTCTTGTTAAAAATCTGAAAAGCTTCATTCATTCGTGTAAAAAATCAGAAAGGCTTCATTCATTCGTGTTAAAAATCTGAACGGCTTCATTCGTTTGTCTTAAAAATCTGAAAGGCTTCATTCGTTTGTCTTAAAAATCTGAAAGGCTTCATTCATTCTTGTTAAAATCTGAAAGGCTTCATTCGTTTGTCTTAAAAATCTGAAAGGCTTCATTCGTTTGTCTTAAAAATCTGAAAGGCTTCATTCATTCTTGTTAAAATCTGAAAGGCTTCATTCATTCTTGTTAAAATCTGAAAGGCTTCATGCATTCTTGTTAAAATCTGAAAGGCTTCATTCATTCTTATTAAAAATCTGAAAGGCTTCATTCATTCTTATTAAAATCTGAAAGGATTCATTAATTTTTGCTAAAATCTGAAAGGCTTCATTCATTCTTATTAAAAATCTGAAAGGCTTCATTCATTCTTGTGAAAAATCTGAAAGGCTTCATTCATTCTTGTGAAAAATCTGAAAGGCTTCATTCATTTCTGTTAAAATCTGAAAGGCTTCATTCATTCTTATTAAAAATCTGAAAGGCTTCAATTCATTCTTGTAAAAATCGGAAAGGTTTCATTCATTCTTGTTAAAATCTAAAAGGCTTCATTCATTCTTGTTAAAAATCTGAAGGGCTTCATTCATTCTTGTTAAAATCTGAAAGACTTCATTCATTCTTGTTAAATTCTGAAAGACTTCATTCATTCTTGTTAAAAATCTGAAAGGCATCATTCATTTTTGTTAAAAATCTGAAAGGCTTCATTCAATCGTGTTAAAAATCTGAAAAGCTTCATTCATTCGTGTAAAAAATCAGAAAGGCTTCATTCATTCGTGTTAAAAATCTGAACGGCTTCATTCATTCATTTAAAAAATCTGAAAGGCTTCATTCATTCTTGTTAAAAATCTGAAAGGCTTCATTCATTCGTGTAAAAAATCTGAAAGGCTTCATTCATTCATGTTAAAAATCTGAAAGGCTTCATTCATTTATGTTAGGAATGTGAAAGGCTTGATTCATTCTTGTTAAAATCTGAGAGGCTTCATTCATTCATGTTAGGAATCTAAAAGGCTTCATTCATTCTTGTTAAAAATCTGAAAGGCTTCATTCATTCTTGTTAAAAATCTGAAAGGCTTCATTCATTCATGTTAAAAATCGGAAAGGCTTCATTCATTCATGTTAAAAATCGGAAAGGCTTCATTCATTCAAGTTAAAAATCAGAAAGGCTTCATTCATTCATGTTAAAAATCGGAAAGGCTTCATTCATTCTTGTTAAAAATCTGAAAGGCTTCATTCATTCTTGTAAAGAACTGAAAGGCTTCATTCGTTTGTGTTAAAAATCTGAAAGGCTTCATTCATTCGAGTTAAAAATCTGAAAGACTTCATTCATTCTTGTTCAAAATCTTAAAGGCTTCATTCATTCTTGTTAAAGATTTGAAAGGCTTCATTCATTCTTGTTAAAAATCTGAAAGACTTTATTCATTCATGTTAAAAATCTGAGAGACTTCATTCATTCTTGTTCAAAATCTTAAAGGTTTCATTCATTATTGTTAAAAATCTGAAAGGCTTCATTCATTCATGTTAAAAATCTGAAAGCCTTCATTCATTCATGTTAAAAATCTGAGAGACTTCAATGTTACTTTACCCTCATAAAACCCGTTCCAGGAAGTTCATCTGATACAGATATCTCGATACAGTTATCAAAGATCGCATGATAACACACGATAACGATTAACTGTATGATTGTAATCTTGAAGGTGGATCTCGCGATATCCACCTACGTAAAAAATGCAGTTGTTTAGCCCGCCCAAACACGTCACTAACTGGACGAACTGATCAGGGATAGTGGACACTGTGTGAGTGGTAGTGGTCACTGTGTGAGGGGTAGTGGTCACTGTGTGAGTGGTAGTGGTCACTGTGTGAGTGGTAGTGGCCACTGTGTGAGGGGTAGTGGTGCACTGTGTGAGGGGTAGTGGACACTGTGTGAGTGGTAGTGGACACTGTGTGAGTGGTAGTGGACACTGTGTGAGGGGTAGTGGTCACTGTGTGAGGGGTAGTGGTGCACTGTGTGAGGGGTAGTGGACACTGTGTGAGTGGTAGTGGACACTGTGTGAGGGGTAGTGGTCACTGTGTGAGTGGTAGTGGACACTGTGTGAGGGGTAGTGGACACTGTGTGAGGGGTAGTGGACACTGTGTGAGTGGTAGTGGTCACTGTGTGAGGGGTAGTGGTCACTGTGTGAGGGGTAGTGGTCACTGTGTGAGTGGTAGTGGTCACTGTGTGAGGGGTAGTGGTCACTGTGTGAGGGATAGTGAGACACTGTGTGAGTGGTAGTGGACACTGTGTGAGTGGTAGTGGTCACAGTGTGAGGGATAGTGAGACACTGTGTGAGTGGTAGTGGACACTGTGTGAGTGGTAGTGGACACTGTGTGAGTGGTAGTGGACACTGTGTGAGTGGTAGTGGTCACTGTGTGAGTGGTAGTGGTCACTGTGTGAGTGGTAGTGGTCACTGTGTGAGGGGTAGTGGACACTGTGTGAGGGTAGTGGACACTGTGTGAGTGGTAGTGGTCACTGTGTGAGTGGTAGTGGACACTGTGTGAGTGGTAGTGGACACTGTGTGAGTGGTAGTGGTCACTGTGTGAGTGGTAGTGGTCACTGTGTGAGTGGTAGTGGACACTGTGTGAGTGGTAGTGGACACTGTGTGAGTGGTAGTGGTCACTGTGTGAGTGGTAGTGGACACTGTGTGAGTGGTAGTGGACACTGTGTGAGTGGTAGTGGTCACTGTGTGAGTGGTAGTGGACACTGTGTGAGTGGTAGTGGACACTGCGTGAGTGGTAGTGGACACTGTGTGAGTGGTAGTGGTCACTGTGTGAGTGGTAGTGGTGTACTGTGTGAGTGGTAGTGGACACTGTGTGAGTGGTAGTGGACACTGTGTGAGTGGTAGTGGTCACTGTGTGAGGGGGTAGTGGTCACTGTGTGAGGGGTAGTGGACACTGTGTGAGTGGTAGTGGTGCACTGTGTGAGGGGTAGTGGTCACTGTGTGAGGGGTAGTGGTCACTGTGTGAGGGGTAGTGGTCACTGTGTGAGGGGTAGTGGACACTGTGTGAGTGGTAGTGGTCACTGTGTGAGGGGTAGTGGTCACTGTGTGAGGGGTAGTGGTCACTGTGTGAGGGTAGTGGTCACTGTGTGAGGGGTAGTGGACACTGTGTGAGGGGTAGTGGTCACTGTGTGAGGGGTAGTGGACGCTGTGTGAGTGGTAGTGGACACTGTGTGAGGGGTAGTGGTCACTGTGTGAGGGGTAGTGGTGTACTGTGTGAGGGGTAGTGGTCACTGTGTGAGTGGTAGTGGACACTGTGTGAGTGGTAGTGGACACTGTGTGAGTGGTAGTGGACACTGTGTGAGTGGTAGTGGTCACTGTGTGAGTGGTAGTGGTGTACTGTGTGAGTGGTAGTGGACACTGTGTGAGTGGTAGTGGACACTGTGTGAGTGGTAGTGGTCACTGTGTGAGGGGTAGTGGTCACAGTGTGAGGGGTAGTGGACACTGTGTGAGTGGTAGTGGTGCACTGTGTGAGGGGTAGTGGTCACTGTGTGAGGGGTAGTGGTCACTGTGTGAGGGGTAGTGGTCACTGTGTGAGGGGTAGTGGACACTGTGTGAGTGGTAGTGGTCACTGTGTGAGGGGTAGTGGTCACTGTGTGAGGGGTAGTGGTCACTGTGTGAGGGGTAGTGGTCACTGTGTGAGGGGTAGTGGACACTGTGTGAGGGGTAGTGGTCACTGTGTGAGGGGTAGTGGACGCTGTGTGAGTGGTAGTGGACACTGTGTGAGGGGTAGTGGTCACTGTGTGAGGGGTAGTGGTGTACTGTGTGAGGGGTAGTGGTCACTGTGTGAGTGGTAGTGGACACTGT
>WNGS01165503.1:18078516-18095191 GCA_020271785.1 Procambarus virginalis | reverse complement strand
CTAAATGCAAACCCTATTCTGATAATCTTCCTGGACAGATGTAATAGAACACATACTCACCACACCAGACATAAATATCTCTTTGATATCCCCAGAGTCAAACCAATTGTGTAAACACTTCTTGCAAATTAAAGGGACCTAGTACTATGGAACTCAGTCTCTAATGAATTGGAAAAGCTGTCAACATTTGCCTTATTCACATTGGCACCATAGCCTGAGTGATAACCTGCGACAGCCTTGAGAGCTCGGAGCCTCTCTTTATACTGACGACAGAGTCTGAATACAACAGGACCATACAGTGGCACCTCAAGGCCAAGGTATTTGAATCTGTTTACATAGTCAAGCTGGGAGCCATCAGATAGTGCATCTTGCGAACAGCTCCTCCCTGCCTGGGTGGGCGCCGATTTAGTATCTTTGTTTTCTCTGCTGAGATAATTAAACCTAGGTCCTGACATGAATCTAATACAGAGTTAAGAGTGTTCTGTGTGTTAGCATACCCAGTGGTGTGTATCATTATATCATCAGCATAGCTAATGATGTGGACGTTGGGTTTGCTCGATACAGAGTTTAACAGCGTGTTTATTAAGATATTAAATAAGGTAGGACTGAGGACACCTCCCTGCGGGGTACCTAGTTCAAAGTCTCTTGTTATACTCCTATGCCCCTGGAAAAATACAGATGACTTCCTGTTGGATAAGTAACCAATAAAGAAGCTGACCACCAATATTCATTCTTGCAAGCTCACTCAAGATAACATGTCTATTTGCAATATCAAAGGCAGACTTAAGATCTAGGAAAGTGGTATATGACTTTTCAGTGTGCAGGGAAAGAAAGGTAGTGATGCAATGATGCACACACCTTCCATGCATGAAGCCATATATCTGGGGGGATAGCATGATTCTTATTCTATGGAGGAGACGGTTTAGGACCATTCTCTCGAATGTTTTGCAAATGCAGCTAGTAAGGGAAATTGGGCGGAAAGCATTCTTTTGATTTGTCTTGGGAATTGGAATGATTATACTGTTGGTCCAAGAGATAGGAAGTTCCTCAGTAACATAGCTCATATTATACAGCTCAAGCAGGGGATTCCCTGGTACTAAAGGGAGCAGACGCAATATGTCATAAGTGATACCATCTTCACCGGGGGATGTGGCTTTACCTTTGTTTAGGGCCGAAAGTAATTCAAACTCAGTAAATGGCACGTTGCATTCATCTTCCTTGTGGAGCATGAAGTCAACGAGCCTTTCTCGATCTCTGTAACCAGCATTTAATCTGAATTGTGTGACTGGTGTGATTATTGAAGCTAGAGGTGGTTGCCCAAGCATCGACTAACTCGTTTGCTCTGTGTAGAGGGTGAGGGTGTGATACTTGGACGATCTTATCGCCTTTAATTCTTTTAATATCCTTCCATGCCTGGCTGAGGGGGGTGTGAGAGTTGAGACTGTTAACAAAAGTTTCCCAGTTATCTTGCCTGAGCTCTGTCATGCGCTCCCTCGCCTTGGCTAGGGCTTTCTGAAAGAGCTTGAGCATTGCTGGCGTACGTGTGCCCTATATGCGAGCCCAACACTTCTGGCAGTGCGTTTCAGAGTACGCAACCCACGCATGTTTGTGGAGGCATTCTAGACCTCTGTGTTGGTTTCAACGTCTCTCACGTCTGGTGCACATCATCTATTGTAACAGATGTGTTGTCAGATCATCACCCTAGATTGACTACTCTATGTATAGGAAATACCATCCTGCCCGGTGGAACTTTCAAACGCAAACGGCTCAGTGTTCCTCCTGCTCGACGTGAAGACTTTGTTGCTTATGTGTCAGAGTGGTACAGCACTTATGATCCCTCCACAGTCCAGACATTTAACGACGGTCTAGTACAGAACATTCAGATGCTCGCTGACCCTTTAGGTCGGCCCCCTGCACCACCCAATAGTCTGAACGATATGAAAAGTAATGAACACCATTCCTATTACAATGAAATGGTATGAGGTACTTCGAGCTCTGTAATTATTTCATACACTCAGGAATACTGGAAGATATTCTTATGCTGTACCCTGATTTTGTTAGTGGAAGGCTAATGGATCAGTCTTACAGTTAGTTTAGTTCATTTATTATGCACCCCATACCCATCTTGTGGGCGGTAGTGGAAAGGGTTACAGAGGCACATAATGCCATGTTATCTCCTGATTCCATGTATGACTAACCGTCCTGTGAGACGTGGATGTTGGATGAGATTGTAGCTCACTCAGAAAATCGTGACGTTGCTGTTTAGTCAGAGTTGATTTGTTTTTGTTTTGAGGCTGGTATTTGCTCCCTTGATTCCATGTATGACTAACCGTCCTGTGAGATGGGTAATATTACAAGATATTATAGCTAGTTTTTGATCTACACTGTGTAACCTTTCATATAGAATAGGGTAGCAGCACATTGCTGTGTATACCTAAGCTTCTTGATACAAAAATGGACATATTGGGGGAGTGGGTAGCACAAGATACAGTGTGAGTGTAAAGCACTAAGTAGGAAACTATGAGGATGAAATTAGGTACTTTTTGGTTTTACTTTTGAATAAGGCAAAGGTTGGACAGTTTTACACATTTAGTTTGACTCTGGAGATATCAAAGAGATATTTATTTCTTGTGTGGTGATTATGAGTTCAATTACATCTGTCAAGGAAAAGTTTCAGCTGATAATGTAGACCTGACCAAATGTAAACTGTGTCAACACAATTATTCGCACACCCTCCGTCACTATAACATCAGGATCTGCGGGTTGGTACAAGAATTCAACCAACTACGAACCACTTAGTTTGATGAAAGGGATCAGTAGAACAACAGAAGTACACTTACATCGCATCAGGCTTGGAGACCCATGTGCATGGGAAATAGGCTTACAGGTTCCGGAAGATGAGAGGAAATGTCAGCACTGTGGAGAACTGCCAGACAGACCACTGGAACATTATCTAACACAGTGCACAGTTACAGCCACAACAGACCACTGGAACATTATCTAACACAGTGCACAGTTACAACCATAACAGACCACTAGAACATTATCTAACACAGTGCACAGTTACAAACCCAATAAAATTTCAACTTAAATTCAACTGAGCAGAAGAAGTTGTTAAACACATATGGCAAAATCTTACTGAAGCGACCATACGAGTAATAAATACTCATACTCAGCTCAAGTAAAACAGAAACAAGCAACACTTAGTGGGCCAGCCAGAGGCTTAGGGCCCGCGCAGGAATATCCCTAAAAAAAAAAACTATGTGATGGAGTGCAAAAAAATACGTGAATTCAGAGACAATTCTATAACAAATGTTCGAAAGATATGTAAATATTTCATTCAAAATGATCTGCTACCAAATTTTTAGCCAAATATCCCCAGTTTGCTAACTGCAGGTAGTAACTAAGTGACTGTAACCTATCCACCGCTGCCCACAGGATGGGGGCGGTGTGCAGGACAACCTCTGGAGGGTTTATTAAGGCCACCACAACACCTTACTGACCAACCACCAAGTTTGGTGTTGGACTTTACTTCTATGTATTATGTGTAATCAGCGAACCAGGGTATCTACAATTGTCCTCATCCGTTTCCCTGTACTCACATTCTATGAATAAAAATTTTTATTAACAATATTATTATTAATAAAGACTGATGTGTGAAGTTTGATCGACCCTTCAAACATTCCTGAGCGTTGGAGGGACACCGGCGTGATATATAGGCGTCAGCAAGTGGTATCTNACTACTACTACAGTACTACTACTACAGTACTACTACTACTACTACTACACTACTACACTACTAACAGTCCCTATAAACATTTACAAATAAATGCAATAATCAAAAGCTCTCAAAATATCTTCAAAAAGAATTGTGATAATTACAGTAATACTGTCTTGAACATTTACAGTATTTGCACTATGGGGCCTTTAGGGGGCCCGACAGCTGAATAGACAGCGCTTTGGATTCGTAATCCTGAGGTTCCGGGTTCGATCCCCGGTGGAGGTGGAAACAAATGAGCAGCGTTTTTTTCACTCTGATGCCCCTGTTACCTAGCAGTAAATAGGTACCTGGGAGTTAAACAGCTACTACAAGCTGCTGTCTGGGGGTGTGTAATAAAAAGGAGGCCTGGTCGAGGACCAGATCGCGAGGACACTAAGTCCCGAAATCATTTCAAGATAACTCAAGATTGCCAATCAAATACTGAAAACCAAAATGTCTTCAAACATTTACACAGAAACAATATACCAAAAACATTTATCAAATTATTGCAAATATACTTTAACAATGGTAGTTTATGGGACAGCTATACTTACAGCAAGTATTCATAACGTTCCAAGCACTGTGCAGCTGTACGACCAATGATGGGAGCAATTGTTCTCCACTGCGTCGGCATAAGTTTAGCCAAGTGCAGTAACTTCTCATCTTCTTCACGGCTCCATTCCGTCTTCTTGATGCTCGGATCCAGCCACTCAAACCACCGTGCCTTGCACTGCTTGGCAGACTTGCGGTGAAGCAGTGATGCAATACGCGACCACTGATTCTTGCCATATTTCATAACAGCTGCTTTGAGGATTTCATCCTAAAATGTTTTAAAAGAAATAACATTAGAATTCACTATTAACCCTTTACAGACTCCATGACAGAAATCTGGGGATCCTTCCACACCAAATTTGTTAAAGGGAATAAAAAATATTTATGCATAATAGAACTGCAGCATATAAGGCTGGGCCGGCCACCAAGGAGCCAAGAGGACTACTCACCCTTGATAAGTCTCCAGGCAAGCTAGGACCTGGAGCAACAGCTATGGGGGGGGGGGGAGAGAGAGAGATGTACAGGTAAACCTACCTTGACCAGTCCTGCTGCAAGGCATTGACACTGAAAGCCCCGCAGTCAAGAAAGGACGAAATGTATACCAGAAGATGCCTCGGCCACGCTGGAGCCTGCAAGTCCGGCAGAGCCAACTGAACGAGTTGGCATCAACCATCCATTCCATGGACAGGGAAATGAACTGCGACAGGCTGTCCACCAGGATGTTGGACACCCCCCCTCCTCCCCCAAACGTGAACGGCCAGGAGAGCCAAACCCCGAGAACTCAGCAGATGAGTCACCCGAAGCGACCAGCCCCAAAGAGCCAGGGACCACATTGAACCCCTCGGTTCAGGCAATGAACCACTGAGGAGCAATCCGAATGGAGCCAGATCGTCGATCAGCGAGCAACCCAAACCCTCCTAAGCGACATCTACACTGCCGCAAACTCCCACACTGTGCTGTGCGCCCAACGGAAGGACGGACCCCACCGCTCCTGGCTGACCTGGTGAGCACTGGTCACAAAACTCCAGCCAAGAGACGACTCGTCTGTGAATACATTGAGCGAGGGCTCGGGTAGGCGCCAAGGCACTGAACCCCGAAAAACCTAAAGAGGAAGTTGGCGACGCAGCAACCTTCGCAACGTCCCTGGAGGCCAAACCCAGCGATTGTGATAAGAGGTGGAAGGAACGTCCTCGAAGGAATCAGAACAGCCAACGAAGCCAAACCTGACCCGGCGGGTAGACCATCACGGCAAAGTTCGGGCTCCAGCATAAACCCTTGAACAACCACCGGTTAACCCGGGAGCCCCCCATAACAAGCGAAGGCGGAACTGCAGCCGAAGAAGAGCCTCCGGAGGGAGAGACAAGTAAGCGGTCCGAGAGTCCCACACAAGACCCAGCCAAAGCCGAACCTAAGAGGGAACCAGATGGGACTTCCTCCAGTTCACCAGGAACCCAAATCCAGCGAGCTGGGAAAAAGAGCCAAATCCTTGGGGAGCAGACACGCAGACTGACTGGGGGCCCACACCAGCCAGTCGGCAAGGTAGGCGAGGACTCAAACCCCTAAAAGATGCAGATGGGCCACCATGACCCGGGTAAGGTGTGTAAACACACGAGGTGCTAGGTTCAAGCCGAATGGAGGGCAATGAAAGTAGTAACACTGACGCCACACAACAAAATGGGATCAGTCCCTGAACCCTGAATGAATCAGGATGTGCCAATATGCTTCCCGGAGGTCCAGAGATACCATCCATGTGCCCGGCTCCAAAAGAAGTCGGATCTAGAACAGAGTAATCTGAAAAAAGGGCAAAAGACCCAGGGGTTCAGACGGAACAAGTCCAGAATGAACAGCAGGTCCACACAGTCCTGTTTGGAAACTGGGACCAAATGGGAAACTCACCTGAGGGATGTCGTCATTTCGACCATGCCCAAGCACACTCACTCCGAGATGACCCAACAAAGCGCAGGAGAAGAGGCCCGCCCCGCCAGCCCTGAAACCCCTGAAGGGGGAGGAGCTACCCAATGCCACTGCAGGCCGTCAGCACGACCCCTCCAGGAAGAAACCCCACAGGCCCCATGAGAGCCAACAAATCCGACATCAGACGACAACTAGCAGAAGCTGCCTGTAGATACTGCCCAACCGCAGACTTCGCAAACAACAAGGGACGGAAAGGAGATGAAAACCTAAGAGCCAAGACCCGGCAGATTCCATGGAGGTAGCGAGCACCGCCTGCCGACACACGAGACGAGAAGCATAAAACAGAAATACAGTACTGCATCCTGCAGGTATCTGCAGCAACCTAAACCTAGCATGCAACACTTGAGCTACCTGCACCCAACAGAGTCATCAGTGGACAGGGTGAACTGAGTCACAAACAAGCAACAAAACTAGCAGTACTCTGGGTTGGAGATGTCACCGACCCAATAGGCAGCATGACGGAGGCAGAAACGGTGAACGTCACCCTGAGACAAGGGGACAGAGCAACCTTCAATTGGTGCGAAGAGCTTCAGCAGAGCAGGAGACACACGCGACACCGAGACCAAAGCATCGGACCCAGGAACGGCCCCAAGCGCCTCTACATCCTTCATAAGCCAATCCGAGGACAGCTCAAGGAGGGAAAAATACTGCAAGACTGACCCCAAAAGGCCACGAGCACACAAGTCCTCAGCAACCAGTGCAGCCAAAAGGGAGGGAACCTGCACATGAAGCTGCACCAAGCCAACATCCCAAGGAAGGGCAGGGGTGAACAAGCACTCACTGAGGTGCTCAAATTTGACCCCCAGGCAAACCTTGACCACTGTCCCAGCCTCACGCTACTCCAGCGTGCAGGACCGACAAAACGTATGTCAAGCCTCCAACGACAAACCAGGCAGTCCGCTAGCCAGGACGACTCCTGAACCTCATAACGAACCCAGTAAGGAAACGAAGATCCAAACCTGAATGAAAAAGGATCCATTGTGGGAGGCATAATCCAGGTTGTGAAGGGAGTAAGCCGCAATGGCTTCCCCACACCTCATGAGGCGGGAAACGGGAAGCCGAGAACCTCCGGAAGGATGGGACCAACAAACCTAAAGGGACACTAAACCAAACCAGGGGAGGGGTTGACACCAAATCTAACTTGCACAAGGTGGGGGAAAAGAATCCCCCCCCCCTGTAACAGTAAACTCCGCTCTGAGGGCACAAAAGCCCAAGCAGGGTCCAATGGGGCCCAAGACCCCCAAGTCAGCCTGTTCCCCGCCTTGGGAACCTCCACAGCAGGACCGGGGGCCGAGCCATCCCCCAAAGCCCCAGCCTCACAGCCTCAAAAGCAGGGGCAACTGTAAAAAGCAGGTAGGAAGGGGGCCCCACTGGTCAGACCCATATGCTTCAGAAGGAGAAACAGGCTTGAATGCCTTCGTCGCCACCCAACAAGGGGCATCCCCCGAGAATGCCAGAGTCTCCAACCCAACTAAACCCTGCCCCGACTCCAAAACCCTCAGACACTTTGGAGCCAGAAGCAGGGAGTGAGGACCAGAACAAACCACAGCAGGGGAAAGACAAGAGGGTGCAGACTGAACCAAGGTCGAAGTGACTAACACCCCCAAGTCCGGGTCCCTATAACCAAAGTGGGGCAGCCTCAGGGCTTCTGGGCCACCAACAACCTAGCACGTTGCAGCAACCTAAATCTAGCATGCAACGCCTGAGCTGCCTGCACCCAATAGTCATCAGTGGACTGGGTGAACTGAGTTACAAACAAGCAACAAAATTCGCAGGACTCTGGGTCGAAGGTGTCACCGACCCAACAGGCAGCATGATGGAGGCAGAGGCAGTGAATGTCACCCGAGACAAGCGGACAGAGCAACCTTCAAACTCGCACATGGCAAGAGGGGACTCGGGGGACGTATCCATCAAACCCAAATGCCCCCGCGGGGTTTCTCAGAGCTCCTAGATGGGAAACACGCTAAGGGAAGCCTAGGCAGGGTACTGCCAATCAGCGCCCAAGTCTATGAAGAAAACTGCTAAAAACTGAACCCCCAGGACGTGTACACTCATGGGGGCCTAGCAGGGGACCACCAAGAGCAATATAGGGTAACCATTACCAAGGGCAGAACCCCTCACCAGGTAGGAAACAAAAACAAAAGGAAAACCGCCGCAAGAGAAGAACGTACCCAGGTGGAACAGAGCCAGCCACTATGAGAGGTGAAAACTAGCTGTGCAGTACCCTGCACCCTTACCAGTGCAAACTACCCCTACGCAAAGACAAACAAGGGTGCATGAAACAACCCAGCACACTAAGGGCGGTCCATCACTGAGCAGCAAAAGACCAAGCAGTGGTAGATCCCAAGGTGACTTGTGGAAGGTGGCCCTAAGCCTCAAGGGCTGTACTTACAGGGCACCTAGGGAAGGTGATCCTAGGCGCATACAGCCCGAGTATTTGTGAAATTACTCCTGGCTCGCACACCATTCAAGAAACAGCACCACACCACAAGGCACAGAGCTGGAGGACAGGAAAACAGGAGCCAGTCATACAATTGTTGTCAATCACATCAGTCAAAGAACTGGGGTCTGGGGCTCCCCCTTCCCCCCCACTGGGAGGGGGGGAAGGGGGAGCCCCAGACCCCCTCCCAGAGGGGAGTTTCCTGCCCCCTGGGAGGGGGGGGGGGGAAGCTCCACAGACAAGCGACATGGCGATGTGGTGACATCATGCTCATTTACTCATTTTTCGTTTGAGGAGTTCCATCCATTAGTTTGACTTTCAGTAGCAATTTCTTAACCAGAATAGGAGTTTTGTTTTGGGACGCTTACCTTTCTAGGTGCCTGACCCAGATGATGGCAGACATAGAATGCTTCCAACCACAGGGGATCTCTATAGGCCATTGCTCCTCATGCCTCTCTGAGGGGGCCAGATTCTGGCTTGTGGTCCTCGGTAGGCCTAGAACTCCATTCACATTGATGCCAAAGTCTAATATATCCACATCAGCCTGGATAGTTCCAGGAAGCCATAGGGGCTCCCCAAAAAATAGTTTCCTTTCAGTAAATAATGAAAACTGTGTATGTATCTAAAGTACAACCTGAATTACCTCAAGGGTACAAAGGTTGAAAAATGCTAGCCTAGAGTTTGCCAGAATTCTTAATTATTTGTACTGCATTCTTAGACACTTTTTATTAATTTAAATTCTTATAAAATATATAAGTATCAAAGCTAAAATTATTTTTGTGACATGCACAAAGTAAAAGTTTCCGAATTGCATATGTCACGTAATAACCCCACATAGCAGAGGAAACCGCCTCTTCCTTCTTACTTTTAAGTACATCACTTTACATTTCACCAAATGGTAGCAAAAACCCAGACACTCGACTCAGAAGTACGTCTGAGATACCCTACCTGTCACCCTTCACCAGCCCCAAAACCCCCATGCAGATGTTCCAGCTGGTGGGTCATTACCTGTGACTAATTAACAGTCACGCTGCCGGCCTCCCATTCCAGGTCTCGATGATAAAGGACGTGATGTCACCAGCAGGGGGGTATATATATATACAGTACTCAGGACCTCGCACACCTAATCAAGTCTCTTCTGATACTTTGGGACCAACACTCAGCCTTCACTCGTCGTTTGCTTCCCGCTTCGTCGTGTGCAGGTGGCGATGGTGTATGTAAATATTTTCAGCTCACCTTTATTTTATATTAATGTCAATTTGTTTATGTTTTTATTTTGTGTTTTCTCGTATGATGGTCAAGTGTTTTCTGGTACTATTTTTCTTGTTTATTAATATTTAAGAGTACAGTGGAACCTCGATTAACGAGTGGCTCTATTAACGAGTTTTTCCAGTAACGAGCAAGCCACTTGCAGCAAATTTGTCTCTATTGACGAGCTCGCCTCTATTAACGAGCGAAACCACATGGTGCTTCCTAGCGTCTCGCGGGTTCTCGCAAATTCTCGGACGCCTCCGACACCAGTGTTGTTGTTGTATCTCACACAACAAGCATCCCTCTGGATTTATTTGCTCTTTTCTTTGGGTTTTTAGTAGTTTTGCGACTACAATTTGTAACACACGATGTCTCCAAAGAAGCTGCTTGCTAAAGATAGTGTTGTCAAGAGGAAGAAAGATACAATTACTGTGGATTTGAAGAAGGAAATTATAGCGAAGCATGAGTGTGATGTCTGTGTGACTGATCTCACAAGGGAGTAT
The DNA here is from genome assembly GCA_020271785.1 of Procambarus virginalis. Taxonomy (NCBI): domain Eukaryota; kingdom Metazoa; phylum Arthropoda; class Malacostraca; order Decapoda; family Cambaridae; genus Procambarus; species Procambarus virginalis. The sequence continues at coordinate 18,084,711 of WNGS01165503.1, read as the reverse complement.
GGCAGGACCTCATCAACAATTTACACCATTAGTAAGGGAATGAGGAGGTAAGGGAGGATGCTGCCTCTTCCACTGACATTACCCTGATCAAGCAGTGACAACCTAGTGTGTGAACATGTTTAATGACAATTTGCTGTCTCGTTTTATGGATATCCTAAAACAAAGACAAAAGCAATTGTCAATATAAAAGTTCTTTCCAAAAGTAGAGAAAAGAAGAGCCAGTGATAGTGAACCACAACCCGGTCCCAGTGGGGTGAAAATCCCAAGAAGAGAGAGCCCGCCTGACTCGGAGGTGGATTCTCCTTCCACACCATAACCCCTCTCCTCCATCCCACCTCCCCATCGTCTCCCTCAAACCAGCAACGACTCTTCATAAGGTAAAGTAAACATTAAAACACTACAACAAAACATTTATAATTACATGTGCAGTATTATATTTACATTAAAAAATGTCATACAAGTATGGATGTTTTTGGGAGTGGAACGGATTAAATTTATTTCCTTTATTTTAAATGGGGAAATTTGTTTCCAAAGACGAGTTTTCCAGGTAACGAGCTCGGTGCCAGAACGGATTAAACTCGTTAATAGAGGTTCCACTGTATAGTAAACTTCGTTAATTTTGTATATGATTATTCTTTCTATCCTATACAACTTTCACTCTGCAAAGGCCAAAGCAGCACTTTGTTTTCCTTCAATGAGAAGTGAGAGCCACATTACACCTGCCCGATAGAGACAGGAAAAGCTCCCACACAATATGATGAAAACCGAGTCATGATTGATGATTTTTCTTCTTATTCATCGCAATATGTGCAATTTGCATGAAGGTTCTTCCTCCCGATGACAGCACGAGTGGTAATGTTGAAAGATGCGGCACCCACAGCGATACATCAATGTTCATGATGTGGCAGAGGTGGGAAGATAACGATGTCTTTTATGTCAGCGAGGAGAAAGACAAAATAAACAAATGAGCGGAAAGGGACTCAGGATGGGAAAGATGAGAAGTCGCATTGATGGTGAAAGCAAAGCGTCACCCTAAGCGGGCAAGTTATGGTGAGGGATGCCGGAGCTTTACGTCTGGGACGCCATCACATCAGTCTTCTTAGACGTGTCAGTAGGACAGTGTGAAGAAGATCTGGGAGTGGGTTGAGGATGCGTTGTGGGAGTGGGTTGAGGATGCGTCATGGGAGTGTGTTCTCACCTAGTTGTACTCACCTAGTTGTGCTTGCGGGGGTTGAGCTCTGGCTCTTTGGTCCCGCCTCTCAACCGTCAATCAACAGGTGGCAGCCCGTACAGGACTATGTGGTCTATGTGGCTTGTCAGGCAAAGTGGCAGGGCACTTGGAGGCTGGGACAGTGGAGGATTGCTTCCTCTTAGTGCCAGGGGTTGGGTTTTGCAGCAAGTCAACTTAGGGAGTGACTTGGGTAAGGCGTGCCAAGGAGTTATTGAGGAGGTTTTCCAGCATCAGTTCAAACATTTTGTATACAGCAAGAGTAGCTGCAGGAGGGTGGACATCAATCATAGGAAATGCAGAGGAGGGATGCGGTGGGTCTACATCAGGAATGGGTTGGATGGATTGCAAAAAGAATTTAGTTAGGAGTCGGTCCAGCGTCTTTTTGAGTTTATTCGCAGTGCAAGTGACAAGTGTTTCAACAAGATCGAGATTCAGGTGAACAGTTTGTGGGAGAGGATCAGATACTGGGGGGTTACAGGAATGTCAGCAACAGACATATCAGGCACAAGCAAAGGTGGCAACGGTGTGGGAGGTAGCAGTCGAGGACGGACCGAGTTAGGTTGTTTCAGTGCTTGCCTGTATTGCAGGGTGATGGTGGGGGGAGAGCCTGAGTTTGTGCTGCTACACATGAAGGATATTGTTTGAATGTAACATCATGATCGCCACCACAGTTTAAGCAGTAGAGTATACATGACGCACAGTCTCGTGTGTAACGAGAACCAGAGCATTCACACATTTGAATTCGTGTGTGAAGTTTTTCAAAGTATGGTGAAAAAACCCTTACAATGAAAGCACTGAGTGAGACGTGGAACATACACCTCTATTTTATGGAGAAAGCCGTTAATCGAAACCCAAATAGAGGGAAAATAGTCTAGGAAAGTAAGTAGGGCAGTGCTGGTATCACTCAGTTCTACATTTGTTCTACGCAGAAAGTTCTTGACACCGAAGATGGGAATGTCAGCAGTCAGAAGTTGAGCCTTGATGTCGTCTGCACTAATGTCAACATGTCAGACTACATATCTTGCTAAATGGTCACTCAGTGGTTTGTAGCATCTGACTTTGTAACCACAGATTTCAGTAACGTCTGAAAACTCCAGGTCCTCACTTTGATTGAGGTCCACTGCAATTAAGTTCCTTCATTTATTTGGTCTGATATCATGCACTTTGATCTTAAAGTACTTGTGAATGGCATGATATAGGAGACTTTGTGCCCTGATACTTCCAAAAACACTTCTATCAACGGGCATATCGTCATCAAGGGCAATGATGAACGTTTGTAAACCAGGAGAACTCATCCTTCCCTGAGCGAGCGGAAGATGTAGAGGCAGGCGGAGGGTCACTGGGTGCCTCAAGATGCTGGCGGCATTTCGCCTTAAATCTATTCACCTTACTGTGATGTTTACTGTCGAGGAAAACTCCCTCTGGATCTCCCTCTAAGACTGGGAGATCGAGGTGATCGGAATGCGTGCCATGTAACAGTGGGTTCTAAAAACCCACCAAGGTATTGTGAATGTTTGTAAGAGAAACATTGCGCACACCACCATCCGTTGCCATGGTCGGCCGGCAAGTCAGGTTTGAGACAATGATTTTTCATCATAAAAGTTTTGCAAATGATTCTACATGATATAATAGATTTGTTTACGACTATGTCATACAATGTAATTTACAAATGATTAATATTTTTAACATTATATATGATAACCTTACAGTGACTTAGTTGCAAATCATTTGAAATTGTTGTACAGCGTATCCTTTGCCTTGAACAATTTTCACTGGAAATGCTTCATTTCATGTTAGTAAAATTTTCATCTACTGTATGTGGTATGTGGAAAAAAAATTCCAGGAATACATGTGAAGCCTTTCTGGAAAACCTCATGCAAATCAAGGTAAATATGGGACAAATAGGGGATGAATTTCAGAGTCCTCCAAAAGACCCCTTATCTTTCACACCTTGATCAATATATCATACACTGTATATGAAATATCTGCCAAGAATTCCACAGGCTGGATGAGGCATCATACATGGGAACCAGTTACCATTTGCTTGCTCTAGCAAACAAGAATGTATAGAAAAACCTGAATGAAGGTTTCTTCAGAAAGTGTATATAATGTGTAAATAAAAAAGAGTAAGCAAAAGACAAATGAATTAGGCAAAGAAAAGAACAAGTGAAAATATTATTCATTGAAGAGCACATACATCATTTTGGGTACAGATGCAGTACAGTGTATTACAAATAAAAGCTTATTACTCCACTGATTTACAAAACTTCAATACTGTATTGTTACAAAAAAATAGATAACTGTAATCCTAAGCTACTGTCTGTGGTGAAGTGGTTTGTACAATTCAAAAACTTTATTTATAAATTTTTATACATTTTTAATGGGATTAGTTTATACGAACTTAGAGTACAGTCTGCTCCCCACAAAGCCCCCCCCCCCCCCCCCCGAGTTTAATTCCCGGGCAGGTCAAGATATACGAGTATGTTTCCTTCCACCTCATGTCCCTGTTCACCTAGCAGTAAATAGATTGCAACCTATGTCTTGCTATTATTAACATGAATGCTAATGATTAATGATTAACTTGTAAATTGCTGATATCTACCATATGTAAATTTACAGAAACTTGTAATGCATCTGTTTATTTAGTTAAAATTACTATCTGCTGTTTTGTTACAACTTCTGCTGGTTCATTCAACATGTAATTATTAAAAAAATATATACTTCAGTCATTAAGTGTATGATTTCAATTAGTTTTAAGTCTTAGTTTTTAATTTTCTGTGTTTTCTCACATCTTGCCCAAAACGCTGTGCGTATTAATGGCATTAGACATAGCATAATTAGTTATCTTGAGTTATCTTGAGATGATTTCGGGGCTTTAGTGTCCCGGCGGCCCGGTCCTCGCCAGGCCTCCACCCCTAGGAAGCAGCCCGTGACAGCTGACTAACACCGGTACCTATTTTACTGCTAGGTAACAGGGGCATAGGGTGAAAGAAACTCTGCCCATTGTTTCTCTCGCCGGCGCCTGGGATCGAACCCAGGACCACAGGATCACAAGTCCAGCGTGCTGTCCGCTCGGCGCCGACGGCTTCTAGTTAAATCTAGAAATGTAATATTCTGCTTCTAACTCATTTTGTTTGTATGTACGTTTACCTAAACTACTATTATTATTATTATTATAGGTACCAAGGCATTACTCCAGAGACGGGTTGCATCCAGGATAAAATAGGTCACTCGTTTAACAGGCAAAGGAAAATTAAAACCACAGACTAACTACATTTCCATCCCGGCATAATTACTTAAAATAGCATCACCATTATTAAAAAACACATCCTGAAAGAGAAATAATGAATACTATGTATACAATGAGACCTATCAGCACACGAAGGCAGAAAAAGCATGACTAAAAATAGCTATTCCAGCATTATTCTCTACATTATTACTGGCATTTGACCCGCTAATAATAGTGGTGCCTTACCTCAGTGTTCCTCCACACACCTCCCTTGATCATAACACGAGGCATCTTGACTATTTGGTCCAAAACTCAATAAACAGACAACAACAACGCGAGCGGTGCTCTCAGAGTCGTGTTGGCGATGTTTGTTTACAACATGGCAGGAGACAATTGACACTTGAGATGCGCACCCGGACTTTTTTCGGGTTTGGTGCTGGACTTTTGCCTAAATGAACAAATCCACAAGTCATGACAGGATTCGAACTTTCGTCCGGAAGCATCCCAGTCACTGCCTTAATCGACTGAGCTACGACAGGGTAAAAGGTGATTCGATGCATCACGTTAATGTGATCTGTGTGTGTTTGCCTATTAACCTCTGGAGGGTTATTAGGCCACCAAACAACTACTGACCATTGTTTTTTTAAGCTGTTAATTTATTATGCACCCCATACCCATCTTGTGGGCGGTAGTGGAAAGGGTTACAGAGGCACATAATGGGCTCAGGGACTGAACCCCACATAATTCATTTAGCTAAGCAAGTTACAATCTTGATGAGCTAGTTACAAAATTCAATATAAGTCGTCACATCAACAATGGGTTCGAGATCGACCACAAGTACAGGTTCTAAATTAACAACTGACATATGTGGAGAGCTAGTGTCACAATTAATATGTTTGTCCTGCACACCGCCCCCCATCCAGTGGGCAGCGGTGGATAGGTTACAATCACTCAGTTACTACCTACAGTTAGCAAACTGGGGATATTTGGCTAAAATTTCTGGTAGCAGATCATTTTGAATGAAATATTTACACATCGCTGGAACATTGGTTATAGAATTGTCTCTAATTCACGTATCTTTTCGCACTCCATCACATAGTGACGGAGGGTGTGCGAATAATTTTGTTGACACAGTTTACATTTGGTCAGGTCTACATCGGCAGATAATGAGAATTCCCAGAGATACTTGTAACCGAGTCTAAGCCGAGCAGCAGTAACATCTAGAAGTCTGCTGATTTATTGGATGATCCATAGATGTGTGGCTCCTCTTGCATGATAGTATGATGATAGATGGAATTACTGGTGTCAATTTCACTTTGCCTCAGATCTACAAGATCTTGTTGAAGTTCTCGGTGTACTGCTGCTCTCAGATTGCTCATTGACAATCCAAGGTTACACTCAACGGCTCCTTTAAAGGCAGATTCTTTGGCTAACTTATCAGCTCTATCATGCATTCGGAGGCCAACATGAGATGGAGAGACATGAAATGGACTCTGTTACCATCCTTAATAATTTTGTTGTATTTGTGTCTAGCTTCGACACGAGCATGTTACAGTTATGTGTCTTAAAGAGTTGAGAGCATTTAAGGATGATAAGGAGTCACTTACAATTAATGTATCAAGTTTGGAGACTTGTACCATTTCAGTGCAAGGATCAAGGCAAATAGTTCAGTCTGAAGGGTAGAGGCCCAATTGTTTATACGAACTCCCCCACTCAAAGTACAAGCTCGCCCATT
>WNGS01165503.1:17912492-17923523 GCA_020271785.1 Procambarus virginalis | reverse complement strand
ATGTTCTTATGTTCTTAAAGTATGTTAACCAGACCACACACTAAAAGGTGAAGGGACGACAACGTTTCGGTCCGTCCTTGACATTCTCAAGTCGATTGTGTCGACAGATTAGACTGTTGAAACTTTGTGTCAACAGTGTGACCTTTGCAAGACAATCGACTTGAGAATGGTCCAGGACGGACCGAAATGTCGTCGTCCCAAGAACAAGATAACTGCAGAAGGCCTATTGGCCCAAGTATTTACTCAAGTATTTCCTAAATCTAAACTTATCCAATTTATACCCATTGTTTCGTGTTCTGTCTTGTGTTGATACTTTTAATACCCTATTAATATCCCCTTTGTTATGTCCATTCATCCACTTGTAAACCTCTATCATGTCACCCCTAACTCTTCGCCTTTCCAGTGAATGCAACTTCAGCCCCGTTATTGTGACTCATCGCCTGCATGACAAGCATTGTTCACTCTCTTAACATGATACACCATGTTGCAACTCATACACACAATACCACACGCTGTAATACAAAGCAACACCCCACGTCCATCTGTATTTCAAATTGAGTTACTTGTCAAAAACTTTGTGTCAACAGGTGTGACCTTTACAACAGTGATCTTAATTCTCACCTGAGGCATTGTTTGCCCAGTTTACATTCGCTCGTTTAATCCTGGAACACTTGTGTGAGTCTGGTTCATACGTCTGGCAACACTGAATATTTCTTTATTGCAAGAGTGACGCATTTTGTGATAGCGACGGGGAGATGGGGGATACTGTCTCTTGTTCTGTTATCTGTCTGTCTGTCTCTCTCTCTCTCTCTCTCTCTCTCTCTCTCTCTCTCTTCTCTCTCTCTCTGTTTCCCTCCCTCTTTCTCTCTCCATTGAGGGGCCCAACCACTTGGGCTGGACGGTAGAGCGATGGTCTCGCTTCATGCAGGTCGGTGTTCAATCCCCGACCGTCCAAGTGGTTGGGCATCATTCCTTCCCCCTCCCATCCTAAATCCTTATCCTGATCCCTTCCAAGTGCTGTATAGTCGTAATGGCTTGGCGCTTTCCCCTGATACTTCTCTTCTCCCTTGAGGGAGAGAGACCTCTCCCTCAATGATGTTACCAGAAACATCATTATAGTTTTTTTTTTACAGATGCTTCAGTGACGGTTTTAAGCAGCGCACGAAATAGCAGTTAGTAACTACCTGAGAACCATTAAGAACATAAGAACATAAGAACAAAGGCAACTGCAGAAGGCCTATTGGCCCATACGAGGCAGCTCCTATTTATAACCACCCAATCCCACTCATATACATGTCCAACCCAAGCTTGAAACAATCGAGGGACCCTCACCTCCACCACGTTACGCGGTAATTGGTTCCAACCCTGTTACTGAACCAGTATTTACCCAAGTCTTTCCTAAATCTAAACTTATCTAATTTATACCCATTGTTTCGTGTTCTGTCTTGTGTTGATACTTTTAATACCCTATTAATATCCCCTCCCATTACTAGGAGGGCCCTCTGGCCTGGCTGATAGAGTGACAGTCTCAATTGTTTCGAATCCGGTGTCGAGCCACTGATTTTTTTTTCTTCAAATTAATGAACTGATATTAACCACGATAGTGTGGATTGTACTGTAAACACTCTCGAACACCTGTGTCGCCCACGTTTAACTCACGGGCTCACCATAGCCCGTGCTACATGGACACTTCGTTCTGAGTAGCTAAATCTGAAACAACAACAACAGAACTGATACGATTAAGGCATTCACATAACAACCTTTTTTTGTTCTCTATTCAGACTATATATTAAAACCTGTTTTACACCATCCCGGCGCAGCACAGGAACGAGTATCCTCTCGTTCGCTTGTCTTTTGTTTTTTTTTTTTGACGACTCAATAGGAAATGTGAAGTCTTTTCCACATGCCATCAATGCGTTGCAGGGTCCCTTGCAACGGGGGAATTCAGTAGATATTCCATCACCAACACTTTCTGCAGGTTGGGAGGTGTCAGAGGGCTGACATTTCTTCGGTGGTGATTTCCTCAGGGCAGATGTCCAGAATTCGTTCTAAGATCTCTCTGGCGGCGATGACAATTTATGCTGACATTATTTCGTGAGGTGAAGATTGGACTATTTGCTTCCGGACCTGGTATAAGGTGACGGCTGCAATACACTATTTTCAGTGTTTTATACATAAGAGTATTGTAAGGAGTATTCGATATTCTCTTGAACATACGAGGTTGCCAATTGACAGAAGATATTCGTTCAAACATTTTGACAGATATTAAACTGAATGTGTTAAATTTAGTTTTAAATTTTGCCCCGAGGGGCGAGTTTATTGGGCAGCGCCACTCATCCTGTGAGTGGACACACCGCCATAGTGACAGTATTGGGCAGCGTCACTCATCCTGTGAGTGGACACACCGCCATTGTGACAGTATTGGGCAGCGCCACTCATCCTGTGAGTGGACACACCTCCATAGTGACAGTATTGGGCAGCGTCGCTCATCCTGTGAGTGGACACACCGCCATAGTGACAGTATTGGGCAGCGTCACTCATCCTGTGAGTGGACACACCGCCATTGTGACAGTATTGGGCAGCGCCACTCATCCTGTGAGTGGACACACCTCCATAGTGACAGTATTGGGCAGCGTCACTCATCCTGTGAGTGGACACACCGCCATAGTGACAGTATTGGGCAGCGCCACTCATCCTGTGAGGGGACACACCGCCATAGTGACAGTATTGGGCAGCGCCACTCATCCTGTGAGTGGACACACCGCCATAGTGACAGTATTGGGCAGCGCCACTCATCCTGTGAGTGGACACACCACCATAGTGACAGTATTGGGCAGCGCCACTCATCTTGTGAGTGGACACACCGCCATAGTGACAGTATTGGGCAGCGCCACTCATCCTGTGAGTGGACACACCGCCATAGTGACAGTATTGGGCAGCGCCACTCATCCTGTGAGTGGACACAACGCCATAGTGACAGTATTGGGCAGCGCCACTCATCCTGTGAGTGGACACAACGCCATAGTGACAGTATTGGGCAGCGCCACTCATCCTGTGAGTGGACACACCGCCATAGTGACAGTATTGGGCAGCGCCACTCATCCTGTGAGTGGACACACCGCCATAGTGACAGTATTGGGCAGCGCCACTCATCTTGTGAGTGGACACACCACCATAGTGACAGTATTGGGCAGCGCCACTCATCTTGTGAGTGGACACACCGCCATAGTGACAGTATTGGGCAGCGCCACTCATCCTGTGAGTGGACACACCACCATAGTGACAGTATTGGGCAGCGCCACTCATCCTGTGAGTGGACACACCACCATAGTGACAGTATTGGGCAGCGCCACTCATCCTGTGAGTGGACACACCACCATAGTGACAGTATTGGGCAGCGCCACTCATCTTGTGAGTGGACACACCGCCATAGTGACAGTATTGGGCAGCGCCACTCATCCTGTGAGTGGACACACCGCCATAGTGACAGTATTGGGCAGCGCCACTCATCCTGTGAGTGGACACACCGCCATAGTGACAGTATTGGGCAGCGCCACTCATCCTGTGAGTGGACACACCGCCATAGTGACAGTATTGGGCAGCGCCACTCATCCTGTGAGTGGACACACCGCCATAGTGACAGTATTGGGCAGCGCCACTCATCCTGTGAGTGGACACACCGCCATAGTGACAGTATTGGGCAGCGCCACTCATCCTGTGAGTGGACACACCGCCATAGTGACAGTATTGGGCAGCGCCACTCATCCTGTGAGTGGACACACCGCCATAGTGACAGTATTGGGCAGCGCCACTCATCCTGTGAGTGGACACACCCCATAGTGACAGTATTGGGCAGCGCCACTCATCTTGTGAGTGGACACACCACCATAGTGACAGTATTGGGCAGCGTCACTCATCCTGTGAGTGGACACACCGCCATAGTGACAGTATTGGGCAGCGCCACTCATCCTGTGAGTGGACACACCGCCATAGTGACAGTATTGGGCAGCGTCACTCATCTTGTGAGTGGACACACCGCCATAGTGACAGTATTGGGCAGCGCCACTCATCTTGTGAGTGGACACACCACCATAGTGACAGTATTGGGCAGCGTCACTCATCTTGTGAGTGGACACACCACCATAGTGACAGTATTGGGCAGCGCCACTCATCCTGTGAGTGGACACACCACCATAGTGACAGTATTGGGCAGCGCCACTCATCCTGTGAGTGGACACACCGCCATAGTGACAGTATTGGGCAGCGTCACTCATCCTGTGAGTGGACACACCGCCATAGTGACAGTATTGGGCAGCGCCACTCATCCTGTGAGTGGACACACCACCATAGTGACAGTATTGGGCAGCGCCACTCATCCTGTGAGTGGACACACCACCATAGTGACAGTATTGGGCAGCGCCACTCATCCTGTGAGTGGACACACCACCATAGTGACAGTATTGGGCAGCGCCACTCATCCTGTGAGTGGACACACCGCCATAGTGACAGTATTGGGCAGCGCCACTCATCTTGTGAGTGGACACACCACCATAGTGACAGTATTGGGCAGCGCCACTCATCTGTGAGTGGACACACCGCCATAGTGACAGTATTGGGCAGCGCCACTCATCCTGTGAGTGGACACACCGCCATAGTGACAGTATTGGGCAGCGCCACTCATCCTGTGAGTGGACACACCGCCATAGTGACAGTATTGGGCAGCGCCACTCATCCTGTGAGTGGACACACCGCCATAGTGACAGTATTGGGCAGCGCCACTCATCCTGTGAGTGGACACACCGCCATAGTGACAGTATTGGGTAGCGCCACTCATCCTGTGAGTGGACACACCGCCATAGTGACAGTATTGGGTAGCGCCACTCATCTTGTGAGTGGACACACCGCCATAGTGACAGTATTGGGCAGCGCCACTCATCCTGTGAGTGGACACACCGCCATAGTGACAGTATTGGGCAGCGCCACTCATCCTGTGAGTGGACACACCGCCATAGTGACAGTATTGGGCAGCGTCACTCATCCTGTGAGTGGACACACCGCCATAGTGACAGTATTGGGCAGCGCCACTCATCCTGTGAGTGGACACACCGCCATAGTGACAGTATTGGGCAGCGCCACTCATCCTGTGAGTGGACACACCACCATAGTGACAGTATTGGGCAGCGCCACTCATCCTGTGAGTGGACACACCGCCATAGCAGCATGTACAACACTCCCTAAGTGGCTTAGAAAACTACCAATTACGGGAGGTGTAGTTCAGACAACTACCAATTGCAGGTGCTGTAGTTTAGACGACTTTGAACAGAAAGCAATGGGGGGAATACCGCCATCAGCCGCGTAATGGAAAGTGGAAAGGGAGACAAATTCACTGTGGGGTACGATCTACATCTTTCAGATTACGAATAGACTGGAACCTTTGCATAGGTTGGGGCATTTGCAATAGCCTAGAACATTTGCAACAGACTAGAACATTTGCAATAGACTAGAACATTTGCAACAGACTAGAACATTTGCAATAGACTAGAACATTTGCAATAGACTAGAACATTTGCAATAGACTAGAACATTTGCAACAGACTAGAACCTTTGCAACAGACTAGAACCTTTGCAACAGACTAGAACCTTTGCAACAGACTAGAACCTTTGCAACAGACTAGAACCTTTGCAACAGACTAGAACCTTTGCAACAGACTAGAACCTTTGCAACAGACTAGAACCTTTGCAACAGACTAGAACCTTTGCAACAGACTAGAACCTTTGCAACAGACTAGAACCTTTGCAATAGACTAGAACCTTTGCAATAGACTAGAACCTTTGCAACAGACTAGAACTTTTGCAATAGACTAGAACCTTTGCAATAGACTAGAACCTTTGCAATAGGTTAAGACGCTTCTAATAGGTTGGGAACTTTTCAATAAACTAGAAACCCTGACTACCCCCGCCCCTACCCCCCCTACCCAGCACCACTGGAGTGCTGGGTAGGGGGGGGGAGTGAAAAATATATTAAAAGGAAAGGGCAGAGGAATAGGGAAGAGGGAGAGGAATAGGGAAGAGGGAGAGGAAGAGGGTGAGGAGAAATAGGTACTTGGGAGGGAGAGGGGAACCATGAAAGGTGAGTGGTGTTAAAGAGAGAGGGAGAAAATTGGAGTGGGTGTGAGTGGGTGTGAGTGGGCGTGAGTGGGCGTGAGTGGGTGTGAGTGGGCGTGAGTGGGCGTGAGTGGGTGTGAGTGGGCGTGAGTGGGTGTGAGTGGGCGTGAGTGGGTGTGAGTGGGTGTGAGTGGGTGTGAGTGGGCGTGAGTGGGCGTGAGTGGGCGTGAGTGGGTGTGAGTGGGTGTGAGTGGGCGTGAGTGGGCGTGAGTGGGTGTGAGTGGGTGTGAGTGGGCGTGAGTGGGTGTGAGTGGGTGTGAGTGGGTGTGAGTGGGTGTGAGTGGGTGTGAGTGGGTGTGAGTGGGTGTGAGTGGGTGTGAGGGGACACAGAGGGGGATGGTAATAGGTAATCGAGGTGAAGGAGACTCATATATGTTGGCGAGAGGGCAGTGAGTTGCCATACTGCCTATGGCGTGCATTTAAGGGTTGCCATGCAGCCTATGGCGTGCATTTAAGGGTTGCCATACTGCCTATGGCGTGTATTTAAGGGTTGCCATGCAGCCTATGGCGTGCTTTTAAGGGTTGCCATACTGCCTATGGCGTGTATTTAAGGGTTGCCATGCAGCCTATGGCGTGTATTTAAGGGTTGCCATGCAGCCTATGGCGTGTATTTAAGGGTTGCCATGCAGCCTATGGCGTGTATTTAAGGGTTGCCATGCAGCCTATGGCGTGTATTTAAGGGTTGCCATGCAGCCTATGGCGTGCATTTAAGGGTTGCTATGCAGCCTATGGCGTGCATTTAAGGGTTGCCATACTGCCTATGGCGTGCATTTAAGGGTTGCCATGAAGCCTATGTCGTGTATTTAAGGGTTGCCCTGCAGCCTATGGCGTGTATTTAAGGGTTGCCATGCAGCCTATGGCGTGTATTTAAGGGTTGCCATGCAGCCTATGTCGTGTATTTAAGGGTTGCCATGCAACCTATGGCGTGTATTTAAGGGTTGCCATGCAGCCTATGGCGTGTATTTAAGGGTTGCCATACTGCCTATGGCGTGTATTTAAGAGTTGCCATGCAGCATATGGCGTGTATTTAAGGGTTGCCATACTGCCTATGGCGTGTATTTAAGGGCTGCCATGCAGCCTATGGCGTGTATTTAAGGGTTGCCATGCAGCCTATGGCGTGTATTTAAGGGTTGCCATGCAGCCTATGGCGTGTATTTAAGGGTTGCCAAACAGGATATGTGGTGTATAAAAGGTTCCCATACAACATGTATGGAGTATTAAAGCAGGGTGTGGCATCAACCCACCCATCTCACAGGTATGCATCAGAAAGGACGATTATTCCACTGGAATTGTTTATACATGAATGCCAACGCTCCTATGTAGATACAACGCGAGAGATCCGGTACAATTTAAACGCGTGAGCAAATGTGAATTTGATTCCTATGTAAATTGTCACGTTCTCTCATTGTGGGACCCATTTACGGGGAAAATTGTGATTTGAAAAAAACACAGTTTAGTTGATCAGTTGATTCACTATTTGGGTGAAAGAGATTGATATCCACTGATGTCAACTGTGGCCCACTGATGTCAACTGTGGCCCACCTTCTTATGACTGCTCAATGTACGCATATCCCATCTCAGCGTCTTCATATCCCAGGCTTGCTGTTGTTGTTACAGATTTAGCTACTGAGAACGAGATGTCCATGTAGCATGCATGGGCTATAGGGAGAGCCGTAATCTAATCGTAATCTTATCTCAGGCCTTAGTATCTCCTTATATACCCAATTGCTCCTTGTTAGCCCTGGTTGACACTTCCTTGGGAGCACGACATTGTGTTGTAAATGTGGTTTCCTACCTATTTATCCCAGGAGCCTGGATTAGGATTTCTAACAGGCCCAGGAGCCTGGATTAGAATATCCAAGAGCCCCAAGGACCTGCATTTGAATATTCAAGAGACCCAGGAGCCTGGATTAGGATTTCCAACAGGCCCAGGAGCCTGGATTAGAATATCCAAGAGGTCCAGGGGCCTCTTGGATATTCTGGATAAGAATATCCCAAGAGCCCAGAGGGTCCGTAGTCACGTACAGTTCACACAACTTAACATTGATCTCTCTATATACATACCAAACCTTCTTGCTAGGTCTCGTCTCAAGAAACACAAGGCAATTGTAACGCTATTTTTTGCGTGTTGCAAGCGTTATTTTTGCTTTGTTGCAATGTGATGTTTTCGCGTTGTTTAAAACGATTTTTTTCCGTTACATTTGAGGTGTTAGTGGAGCACTATAGCCCCTGTGTATGTGTAAACTTGAGTCCTCCAGAGCAACTGGAAATTTTGTGTATATATATATATATTAATATATTCTTGTCAACTCAGTTCTCTCCCTCAACCTCTTTGTAAATTAATGTAAACATCAGAGATTGGAGACATTGTAAATATTTCAGATCCCGTTTTCTGTTTTGTGAATTGTTTTCCGTTTTTTTTTTTTTTACATTACATGGGCTCGGAATTTTGTTGTATATTAATCTTCGTTTAACGAAGTGTTCGTTAAACCAAGTGGACCAAGAACATAAGTTTGCTCTTGGTGCACTTATAGTTTAACGAAGTGCTTGGTTCTGAACTCTCTTTGACGAAGTGTTCGCTCCTAACTCAATTGTGTAACGAAGTGCTCCTTCCAGCCACTTTGTAACAAAATGTTCGCTCGTGGCGCCCTTGTATACACGACAAGGAAACTGTATACCCTTGTATATATATATCTACCCTTTCCTGAAAGTATACAACATAATTGCGTACAGCAAACTAAGGCAACTCGAATATATATATATAATTCAAGTCTGAATACTGAATAATTATTGGGCAGCCTTCGCATCCGAAAAAAGACTGAGTTAAGCACTTTGTACACCGTGTAAATAATTTATAAAGACCAAGCTACCTACTGTGAAAAATTTCTTCATTCGGTGAATAATAAATCAGATTTGCGACGAGATGGCTTGACTTGTATACAGATCATACGCATGTATACTGTCTCGCTAAATAGATTGTAACTGTATGAGGTCAAAGGTCATGCAGGATATATATATAACTAAATACATAATTTAATATAAGTTCATTTTTATACAGTATTAAAATATACTTAATGGTTAGCACAAGGTAGACTGGAATTTATTGAACCTGTCAATGAAAAAGTCAAGAGGGACTGACCCAATCTCAAAAAATGCAGCTGAACTAAAAATACACCGGTGTGTGTATTTCTCATTGTGAATACACGTTGTGTGTATATTACTCCTGGGTTCAGTGTGATATTAATGTATACACGAAACATATACACGAGTAATATAACTTGTGTGACTTGTATGATTTCTGACTCCAGAGACACGTACCTGGTGTCCTACCTTCATACCAAAGTGGCACCCGCAGAAAAGGGCCTAAAGTTTCAGTTGGATAGCAGACAGGTGTCTCAGGAATTGTTCCTTGTTGTGGTGGCTCAGTGGATAGAGCTGTCGGGTGCTGCTTTTGTCGTAAATTATCAGAAAAAAGGCAAGGTAAATAGGATATTATCAGGAGAAAGGGAAGTAGTTATCAGGATAAAATAGGACAAAGAAATTATAAGCAAACAGGTAAGATACAGGTAATGATTAGGACAAAGATAAGGAAAGGTACATATTTACTTGAACCATCAAGTCCAAGTGACTTCACGAGTCCTACTCGTGAAGACTGGACTCAAAGAGTTGAACGCCCAACCCTGCAGGCAGCAAGGCCGTACACTCTGCCAACCTGGTCAAGTGGTTGGAAGCGCAAAGTTCTCAAACATTTTCTGAAGAGTATTCGAAGGTTTCTGTTGTAAATATTTCTGTGCTCTTTGCTAGGTCTCGCGGCCGTGTTCAGTTTTGGTTTGGAAGGAAACACCTTCTTTTTTTTTACTTATATGAATGTCCTTTGTAATCATCCAGGAGACTCACATGTGCATAGAAAGAGAGTGAGGAGAGAAGATTAGAGAGAGGGGGAGAGGAGAGAGAGAGAGAGAGAGAGGAGAGAGAGAGAGAGAGGAGATTAGATAAACAAGAGGAAAGAGAAAGGGGAGAGTAGAGAGAGAGGGAGAGGCGAAGGAGGACAAGATTAGATAAACAGAGTGAAGAGAGAAGTGGGATTAGAGGAGAGAGAGAGAGAGAGAGAGAGAGAGAGAGAGAGAGAGAGAGAGGAGAGAGAGAGAGAGAGAGAGAAAGACAGAACAGGTGCACCAGAATCTTGTCTAGAAAGCGGCCAGAGGGAAACGAGATTAAATCTTTTTTTTCTCTCCAAAAATCTTGTTGCAGACAAGGTTGTAATTTCCCCGCGAGAATGGAGGTTTAGTGCTGACCAGCAGGGGTTGGAGAGGATAAGCTGGCAGGGGGACTGATAAGAAGATAAGGTTGGGAGAGGTGTTGGCTTTAAGGTAGGGTGGGAGACAGGGTTAGGAAGGAATTAGGGTGGAAGAGGTTGTGGGGTGTTCCAAAAGGAGTGGGACAAGATAGCAGTTAACAAGCTGAAGAAATGTTGACCAAACTACACACACGCCAGAAGATGACGACGTTTCGGTCCGTTATGGACCATGTCAAGTCGTGTCATAATCTGTTATCAAGTAGAAACGTCGTCGCTTCAAAATCATCTGAGTTGTGGTATATTGATCAATGGGACAAAGTGTGTGAAAGAGAGGGGAGGGGTTTCTCACTTTGCATTTTGCTCAGTAGGTCTAAAAGGGTGCCAGGAGTCTTTTCCGAACTTGGTACCCCATGAAGAAACTTTCACCCATTGTCTATGTAGAGCTCTGAAGTATTTGCGTCAACCCATTAATGAGTTTGGATCCCACTAGCGAAATAGTCAGAAATATCCCCCCCCCCTTGATATGGCTAATTATGTAACTAAATTAGGTTTTAATTGAAAGTGGCTTC
>WNGS01165503.1:17885863-17903696 GCA_020271785.1 Procambarus virginalis | reverse complement strand
GAGAGAGAGAGAGCAGATGAGAGAGAGCGATGGCAGGTCTATCGTCGACTGGTGGCTAATGATTGGTGCAAATCTAATTTACTGGTGTGCTGACATCCCTCCCCCCTCCCCCTCCTCCTCCTTACCCTCTGTACGTCAACCCGTCCACACAAAAGGCTAGACAGAGGCTGTGTCCGTCACTATCATCCACTGGAAATATAAAAATCAGCGCCAGGCTACATCAAATATTTACACTTCGAAACCTATACATTCTTTCCTCCAAGATGGCGGCTCAGTTTGAATTGATGAAAGAGTTAACGACTTCAAAGCTTAAAAAAGGATGTCTGTAACAATGAACTTGGGCTGGTAAGCTGTTTAATAAATACAGTTCAAGCCTCCATAAGTGAGGAAAGATGTAGAGGTTTCGTAAGATCAACGACGAATCATGGGCCTGAATTATTGAGGTAAGTAAGGTTCCATTCACCTAGGCTGTAAGGGACTCGAACCCTGGACCCTACTCATGTGTGGAGCCGAAGCTCTATCGACTAGCTATGAGTAGTCTCAATAAGGAAAGTTATTTCCTCTTCTGAACGTGTCCTGGACACGTCCAGAAGAGGTAAGACAATTCCAGGTCCTAATTCTTAGTGCCAGGTAGTTAGAGAAATCCGCCGTCATACATGCACACACACATACATAATACATGCACACACACATACATAATACATGCACACACACACATATACACACAAACACACACGTAATGAACCGGGGAATAGAGGGAGAACAGGACACACACTTAACCTTTTTTACGGGCTCACCATAGCCCGTGCTACTTGGAACTTCTTGTTCCAGGTAGCGAATCTTTAACAACAACAACACTTAACCTACAAATTTTTAAACTATATCTAAAACCATCAACAAGGTTTTCAGTCCAGAATCTCTAGAATCAGAATCAGTCCAGGTTCTGAATAGAAATACCTCACCAGAGGACCCCATAAAGGCCACTGGAGAGGAGTCTCCGCTCTGCTGCCAAATTTCAAACCGCGTTTGAATATATGGAAACAGAAAAATGAAAAAAAATAAACTGTTTATACATTGCGAGACCAAAATTGGAATATATCCATGTATCAAAAACCACCAAATTAGAAAGGGTGAAAAACCTTCCTCCTCACGCACCTCCAATGGGCCAATACGAAACCGCTCCTATTGACCCATATGTGAAAGCTCGTATTGACCCATATGAGACAGCTTCTATTGATCCATATGATACAGCTTCTATTGACCCATATGAGACACCCCTATTGACCCATATGAGAAAGCTTCTATTGATCCATATGAGACAGCTTCTATTGACCCATACAAGACAGTTTATATTGACCTATATGAGACACCCCATTATAAAACCAATCAAAACTCATCCTCTATACTATAACGATTATATAAACAAAAATGGGTACGACACCGAACTGTAATTTAGACAATTTCATGGGCGATTTTTTTCAAATTCACTTTGAAGCCTAAGGCGACCAATCTGAATAACTAGCAATATTTCCGTATTTCCCCACTAAATAATGGGATCCCAACGTCCCATTATTTTCTCTATCATTTCATAACGTAGAATTATATCTAGAATTTTGTCAAAAAAGCCGAACACGGGAGTTAATGCCCAAATAAATGCCTCAGTGGAAGAGTTAATTGTGAACGCTGCCTTGTAACTTATATATGGAATTAAACATAAATTCCTATGTAAACAAAATGAAATTGGAACATACCTTACAACTAGTGGATTTCTGTCCATCGATGAGCAGCGGAAACTTACCTGTAACGGAATGAAAGAGAATTATTTATAAGATCTATTCAAATGCTTTTTCCATATTTAAAGCCTCATACAAATACAAGAACTTAAGAATTTGAGAAACTGCAAATGGTCTATTGACCCACACGAGGCAGCTCTATTGGCTCATACAGGTCATCAACTATTTATATCCATCCAAATTCATTCATATATTCATATAACCAACGCTTGTAACATTCCATCAATTCCTCGTCTATTAAGTTACTCGCTAATTTGTCAGCAAACTAGAAATCAACAAACAGCTTCCAAACCAGTATTTACCCAGGTCTTTCCTAAATCTTAACTTAACAAATTTATATCCATTGTTTCGTATTTTATTTGTGCTGACATATTTAACAATTAATACCTTCTCGGTTATGTCCTTTCATCCGCTTGTACACTTCACTCACCATAAAAATAATCACATTTAAAGCCAGATAATTGAGGAGTGGAGAAATGAGACACTTGAACACTGAGGTTTACCTTATCACTGAATGTTTACCTTATCATGCTGGGTGAGGGCGCTCGGGGGCCTCGTCTAGTGAGCGGCTCACACTGACGTAAGTGACATTTAGTCACCAATTACCACAATACACTTTTATTATCTCGTTAAACACTTCGTGAATAATTTCTGCACCTTTATAACACGATTACTGTTAAGTCAGGGTTACGTCACAGTCGGATAACTGTGTCTGTGACCGAACACACCCGCACGACTGTTAGTAACAGTTGAGTTGATCCGTCACACTCGCCCCGTCGCCACCAGCACCAACCATAGTCAACTACTCAGTGATCCAACCCGCGCAAGTGGATCTTTCACAACCTCTTCCTTGCCACTTCTTCAACCCGTTCGTCAACCCACCCGAAGCCTGGTGGGGTTTGATCTTGCAACCTGTCCTCAGGCTAGGCTCCTCCACGCTTCAGGCGACCTCCCAAAGTCGCATTCATCAATTGTTACGCACTGAGCATTCAAAAATTTCAAAGTAAGAACCTTCTCAATTTTAAATTAATTCTTATATAATTATAATGTTGAGCATATTTACGCATAGGTCTGGTTAGGTTAGGTGTTTAGGTTCTGTTGGCTAATATTTGTATTTGTAGTACGTTGGTGAAGCATTTTTTCAGTTGAAATTCCAACACAACCCTTCCTCACACTAGGCTGTGTGAAGCAGCGGCCGTCCTCCCCAGACGCATTCATCCATTTTAATAAACTGTGAATAAAAAATGGGGTTGTTCTTATATATAAATTAATATTATTATACATAAAAATTCTGTGCATAATTAGGTGTAGGTTATGTTAGGTGTTTAGGTTTTGTTGGCGAGTATTTGTATTTGAAGTACGTTGGTGAAGCATTTTTAGAACTGTGGTTCGAACAGAGGATGTGAGCGAAGCACTTGTTCCGAAAGTGTTCGGGAGGTCAACACCACAAGTTTCCAAACCAGTATTTACCTCAGGTCTTTCCTGAGTCAAAACGTCGTGAGTTTATATTGTGGCAGCACCCTTTTAGAATAGTAGGGGGGGGACACTCCTCCTAGAAAGCTCCTATTGGAAACAGAAAAATAAGTGTCCCATTAAGTGGACACTCCCCTCCTACAGTGCCAGTATCCACATGAGGGGAGCACCTTAGTCAGTGACGGGGAAAGTGTCCCCACACTCAGTCTCGTAACACCGTGGCAAGTGAGTTAACCCGCCTCTCCCGGGTCTCCAGTCAATGGCATCCACGGGCACACAGACCCGGGCTCCATGCCCCAGACATGCCCACCACAAAAATTAGCTATAGCCTAGACCAGATAATTTCTATAAATACGGTGGTGAATTTGCGTCGGCCTGGAGTTTTCTTAATCGTGTTCATGTTCCTTCCCCAGACTCAGGCAAATAACATAGAGGGTGAAGAGGGAAAATCAGGAGAAGAGAAAGCGCCAAGTAAGAAAGTAATTATCAATAGAAGGCACCAAACCGGGAAGGCTATGTAGCGAGAAAGCGCCAAGCCATTACGACTATATAGCACTGGGAAGGGGTCAGGATAAGGATTTGCGATGGGACGGGGGGAAAGGAATGGTGCCCAACCACTTGTGGACGGTCGGGGATTGAACGCCGACCTGAATGAAGCCAGACCGTCGCTCTACCGTCCGGAAATAAAAGAACATTGGCTTAGGGCCGAACATATTGTAACTACAACAAGGAATGTTACTATAAATTCACATATATGATATGTGCCTTTATCTGTTCATTAATAACACGCCATTTTATCTAGACCAATAGATAAGGTGCCACACAAATTAAGATTTTTTTGTCGATACTGTCTCCATCTTGGCTCCCCAACCACTTGGGCTGGACGGTAGAGCGACGGTCTCGCTTCATGCAGGTCGGGGGTTCAATCCCCGACCTCATGCAGGTCGGGGTTCAATCCCCGACCGTCCCAAAGTGGTGGGGCACCATTCCTTTCCCTCCGTCCCATCCCAAATCCTTATCCTGACCCCTTCCCAGTGCTATATAGTCGTAATGGCTTGGCGCTTTCCTCTAATAATTCCATTCAATCTTGGCTCTCTGTCGCCACAATAAATTACTAAATTACTCCACGTACACGAAACAAATAATATTTACTTGCTATTAAATAAGGGGAATAGTGAGGGGGAACTTAATGTACCTTGATGAACGGAGGCTGCGGTCCTACCAGTCTGTTGTGGTTGGTAGATGCTCCCTCTAGGACCTCTTGTGTGGTTCCTGCACCTCGGTAGATTACTACTCCCAACTGGTCGACCCAGGCCTAGCTGGGAGGGCCCTGCGGATCCACTCTCGATCCCGCAGCACCGCTTCTAGTGTGTCACGGTCCGCCTCTCTAAATCTTCCTCTAAAAGTTGACCAGTGACGCCTCTACCTCGCCTCTCGAGTACTGCTGTAGAGTAATGTCCCCTCTGGTGGCTTGAACCGCATTTATGTCGGGACCGACGTGCGACGCGACCCGTCACGTCCTCCCCCCTAAGGGGGTAGTGACGGGCGGCGTGTCCCGCCTAGATGCCCGGGCTCTGACGTCACGCTACGTCACGCCATGGGCGCGCTCTGATTGGTCAGACTGCACCCCCCCCCCAACCATCATATTTCCCCCAAAAAAACAGGAGATACAATGTCTTACGGTGTCCATTTTTTTGTATTAATACATTTAGGTACATTTGCTTTTGTGCAGCTTCCTAGACTATATGAAGGGGAGTTCAGTGTCAAAAAAACTAGTTACCAGTGGGGTAGGTAGATTAGCCAGGTAGACCAATCAGGAAGCGTCTCGGGCGTGACGTAACGTGAAGCCGAGCAGAGGTGTTGTTCAGATGGCCCCGGTTCTGGAGAGAAATAGGTCTCTAGTGTATGAAATTTGGAATAGTTCTCCAGTATCAATTTCGAGGAGCATCCCGTCGACTTGCACGGAAGGCGCGTGAGGAGCTGGTCGGCGGGGGAGAAGAACATCAAGGGCTCGAGGGCGTGGAACTCCAAGATGGCGCTGAAGGAGTACAAGCCAAGAGTCATTTCCTACTGTAGAGCTACGCAAGAAAGACACTGGTAACCGAGAAATTGAGAATCGTTGAATTAGTTCCTGAATTCTCAGGAATTCAGGAACTCCTTCCTGAATTCTCAGGAATTCAGGAACTCCTTCCTGAATTCTCAGGAATTCAGGAACTCCTTCCTGAAGTCCGAGCTATACATCGTGGAGTCCCAAGGAGCTACTCTTCGCTACTACGCGGAGCAGGGACTACTCGCTTTATAAGGTAGATAATTTGACCTTCCGCTTCCCAACTTGTTGATAGTAAATACTTCATTAATTATTAAGGTACGCGGCAGAAAACACATGAGGAGTAAAGCCAGATATTGCGTGAAATTAATTATTATTCTATCAGTGACTGATTTTGACATTTACTATAATTATGTAGAGGTCCAGTGTCCTGCATAGTATTTGAGTGGTGTTATAAAAGAGGTATATGTTGGTGACAACGGTAAAAGATAAAAGATAGCCTCGTAATTCATGATTATGGAGTGTTGCCATATTATTCTTGACTAAAGTCAGGAGTGTTGCCATCTGATCGGTTAAGCGAGACATTTGCCGCCATTTTCTTAGTAGTCTCATTTGAGTAAACAATTCAATTCAATTATTTATTTTATTATGCACCCCATACCTATCTCGTGGGTAGTGGAGGAAAGGGTTACAAAGGCACATAATGGGTTCAGGAACTGAATCACGTAGTTCGTTTAGCTAAGCAAGTGACAATCTTCGTAACCCATTTTAACAGTGTTTATTTGCTCCCCTTCATTTCTCTGAATGTTGTTTTTGGGGGAGGTTTACTGAGCACCACATACTATTGAACAAGTGCCGGACTGGACGAGAATTAATACCACTGCGCAGGAAGAAATTATCTGGCCGCAGGTGAGTGCAGGTCAGGTTAACGACATTGAAGATACATATCCTTATGTACTGGGCTTGCCGGCTCGGTTAAGCTTAGATCTTGATGTCTGGGAGCACACGAGCAAGAAGACATGGCAGTGGTCGGCTTAGTTCAAGTACGTTTATTGAGACTATAGAATACATCTCAAAAAGATGGAGATATTAGGCTATTTCTACCACAGGGGGGGCTCAGTGGGACCTCTACCCCCGTGGATGACCAAGGAGCTCCCTCTAGGTGGCTACAAGGAAAGGGGGTAGGTAAGACCCATAGAGTGAGGAGCTCTTGTGAACGAGAGTGCATCGACTCTTCATAGATTACGCGCCATAAGTGTCGCCGCATCTGAAGTATTTGGCGGGAACATGTCGCTCCTCCCTAAGTCCGCCATATTTGTTGCAGAGTTCCCTCACGCCTCCTCCCCCAACGAACTTAAATAAGTAAAATCTTCGGTCTCTCGCCTCCCTCTAAATGTTATTAAACGAAACCTTCCCCTGATAATTACCATATCTTACCTTTCCCTGATAATTACCATACCTTACCTAGATGTTACCTGGTTGAGTAACCTCGCTCCGTTAATTCATTTCCCTCCATATCAGTTGTACCACCTCCGGCGCTCCTATTTTCTACAGATGAAATAAAAATGCCCGTTTCCCTGCTTCTATCCGGCCAGCAGGCGGGATCACAGCATCCATTCATTACTTGGCTCACCTTTCATCTCCGCCCCCCTCAGCTCATCCCAGTAACCCTCCAGTTCATCTCAGCATCTCTCCAGTTAATTTAACATCTTTTCAAACCATCTCATCATCCCTTCAGTTCATTTCAGCATCTCCTCTAGTCGATTTCAGCATCCTTCCAGTTCATCTCAGTATTCCTCCAGTTCATATCAACATGCCTGAAGCCTATCTCAGCATCCTTCCCCCACAACAAATCGGCTAAACTACGTTGTTAACGTGAAACTATTCCTTCCGTTGTAGTAAAGGGGAACAAGTAACGGTGCGGTTACGTTATGTGTTGAGATAACTGTACGCAAATATATCTGATCTGCAGATATAACAAACATTAAGTAACATATACTTACAAATATATAGATATATACATATGAAACCCAGTTCCAGCTCTTTCCACACACACACACACACACACACACACACACACACACACACACACACACACACACACACACACACACACACACACACACACACACACACACATACACATGAGAGGTATGAGCTACGAGGAAAGGCTAAAGGAGCTGAGCCTCACGTCCCTGGAAAACAGAAGAGTAAGGGGAGACATGATAACCACCTACAAAATTCTGAAGTCAATTGACAGGGTGGACAAAGACAAACTCTTCAGCGCGGGTGGGACACGAACAAGGGGACACATATGGATACTTAGTGCCCAAATGATCAGGAACCTGTAGACTGAGAGGCGGGACCAAAGAGCCAAAGCTCAACCCCCCGCAAGCACAAATAGGTGAGTACACACACACACACACACACACACACACACACACACACACACACACACACACACACCACACACACACACACACACACACACACACACACACCTGTTGGTGTTTAATTGGACAGTCCAATTATTGCTGCTGATTTATGACATACAATTTTATATGTGTGTATCCGTGTATCATTTCAGTTGTATCAATTTCATCTGCTGTTTGGAAACGTTAGCGAGCATATCCCTCAATTGACAGAAATTTGCGATTGGTTGTTAAACTTTTGTTCTGCCAATTTGACAGAAGCTGCTGCAAAGGTCACATCATGGATAGTGAGGGGTCACCATCATGTATAGTGAAGAGTCATCATCATGTATAGTGAAGGTCACCATCATGTATAGTGAAGGGTCACCATCATGTACAGTGAAGGGTCACCATCATGTATAGTGAAGGTCACCATCAGGTAGGTTATGCGGCTAACTGATGTGTTATAAGTGGCCCAAAAGTGGACCATAAGTGGACCACAAGTGACCCAAAATGGACCAAAAGTGGACCCCAGGTGACCCAAAAGAAATATGGCATTAAAAAAAGAGAGAGGCAATAGAGAGAGGCTGCAAGAGTCCTTATAAACAATGTCCATGTTCTTTATATTATCAGAACTCATTTGCAGCCTAAACTGTTCGCCATTCACCCAACAGATTCATCTTGCTTTCAAAAAGAACCTTGTTCTTCATTATGAATATAAATGACAGTTGAAGTTTGCTGAGGCTATTTTAAAGAGCCTGGCTTTCATATCACTCTTGTTAAGTCCAGGAACATGATGATCAATTATTTTGTTCATCGCATTCTTAGCGTGTGAATAATTTCCTGTGTTCAAATTCACATACAAACAATACAAACACATACACAAACTCCTGTCTGTTGTACCTGGGACGGGAAGTCTCTATTGCTCTACAGAGTACTTTGTTCACTCCCATGGGTCCTCTATTGCTCTACATAGTACTTTGTTCACTCCCATGGGTCCTCTATTGCTCTACAGAGTACTTTGTTTACTCCCATGGGCCCCTGTATTGCTCTACAAACTCCATTATGTTCCAAGTTCGATCAAAGCTGCACGTTTAAGCTTAGTTTTGTATCCAAAAGCAATTATGTAATTACATTTTAAATACATTTATAAGAGAAATATTGAGCAATAATCAAGGAAGCAGTTGTAGAGACTAAAAGTAATTTCTCAAGACACGATTACATTCAGATAATTATTGGACTCACAGTCAAGGGGAAATCAACCTTCGAAGATATTGATTGTGCACAATTGCTTAATTACTATTCTGAATATTAACATTGCTAGGCTTCAGGATAATATGAACGCAACTGGTGTTCTTAGTGTGAGCGGCTTGGGAATGGCGGGAGAAGCCGGATTTATAAAATATAAAATATAAAATAAATATGTTTATTCAGGTAAGGTACATACATACAAGTGATTTTACATAAATTGATCGACTTATAGATAGAGCTAGTACATACAATGCCTAAAGCCACTATTACGCACTATTATCTACTCGTTCTTTGACACAGATATGTCAAGGATACCCATCTCCTGGTTTCAATTTCATAAAGCTTCCCCAGCGTGGAAATGGAAGTGGTGGCAGATTAAACAATAAAGTTAAACTGTGTCTTCAGGGCATAGCTGTCATTGAATTAATGACTGACAACTGCCCGGGAAGATGATCTGTGAGAGTACCCCCTTACAGCTGCATCACTTAACTAATAGAACATGTAATCTCTCTCCCACAAGGGCAATATAAATATGGCTTTAGATTTATCAACACAAAACACGAAACAATTTATATATATACTGAAGAAGTTTAGACTCGGGAGAGACCTGGGTAAATATTGGTTTTGGAAACATGGGTGTTGGTCTCAAGACCAAATTACCGGGTAACATAATAGATCGCTGGATTGTTTCAAGCGTAGGTTAGACATATATATGAATGAGTTTGGGTGGATATAAATAGGAGCTGCTTCATATGGGCCAGAACGACGTCTACTGTTTTGCTTAATTCTTATGTTCTTAAGTAAAAATTGCTGATGTCAATAATGACAATTAGTTCCCAGTTTCTGGCACTGGAGAAGTGCCAACGTTGACAACAGCCAACCCACACACCTGACAACAGCCAACCCACACACCTGACAGCACCCAACCCACACACCTGACAGCACCAACCCACACACCTGACAACACCCAACCCACACACCTGACAGCACCCAACCCACACACCTGACAGCACCCAACCCACACACCTGACAGCACCCAACCCACACACCTGACAGCACCCAACCCACACACCTGACAGCACCCAACCCACACACCTGACAGCACCCAACCCACACACCTGACAACACCCAACCCACACACCTGACAGCACCCAACCCACACACCTGACAACACCCAACCCACACACCTGACAGCACCCAACCCACACACCTGACAACACCCAACCCACACACCTGACAGCACCCAACCCACACACCTGACAACACCCAACCCACACACCTGACAGCACCCAACCCACACACCTGACAGCACGCAACCCACACACCTGACACACCCAACCCACACACCTGACGACACAAGCGAAGTATTACACCAATGTGTTGAGGCTGGACTGGTAAAAATCAACTCGTCCTCATCAGCAAAAGGCAAATACTCGTTAATCTAGCCAACAAACCCTCTGTTAATGAGGGAGGGAGGGAATTATCAGGGGGGGGAAAGCGCCAAGCCATTATGACTACATAGCACTGGGAAGGGGTGAGGATAAGGATTAGGGATGGGACGAGCAGAAGGAATGGTGTCCAACCACTTTGGAACGGTCGGGGATTGAACGCTGACCTGCATGAAGCGAGGCCGTCGTTTGGTTGTCTTAGGCTTCACTCTGTGAATAAAAAAAACGCTTTTACACGACATTCACAACTAATGATGTATGTGTTTCTTTTTCGTTAATATCCTCTGCTCGGATCGCACTTCTGTTAACCCATCCCGTCCTCACTCACACACAAAGATCCAAGCTCGTTAATCCAGCCGCCAAACCCCCTGTTCATGAATGAAAATCAGTTTAAACACGACTCACAACTGATGACGTCCGAACACTTCCGGAACAAGTGCTTCGCTCACGTCCTCTGTTCGAACCACAAATCTAGAAATGCTTCACCAACGTACTATAAATACAAATATTAGCCAACAGAACCTAAACACCTAACCTAACCTGACCTATGCGTAAATATACTCAACATGATAATATATATAAGAATTCATTTATATTTGAGAAAGTCCTTATTTTGAAAATTTTTGAATGCTCAGCGCGTAACAATTGATGAATGTGACTTTGGGAGGTCGCCTGAAGCGTGGACGAGCCTAGCCTGAGGACAGGTTGCAAGATCAAACCCCACCAGGCTTCGGGTGAGTTGACGAACGGGTTGAGGAAGTGGCAAGGAAGAGGTTGTGAAAGATCCACTTGTGCGGGTTGGATCACTGAGTAGTTGACTATGGCTGGTGCTGGTGGCGACGGGGCGAGTGTGACGGATCAACTCAACTGTTACTGACAGTCGTGCGGGTGTGTTCGGTCACAGACACAGTTATGCGGACTGTGTGACGTAACCCTGACTTAACAATATTCGTGTTATAAAGGTGCAGAAATTATTCACGAAGTGTTTAACGAGATAATAAAAGTGTATTGGTGACTAAATGTCACTTACGTCAGTGTGAGCCGCTCACTAGACGAGGCCCCCGAGCGCCCTCACCCAGCATGATAAGGTAAACATTCAGTGATAAGGTAAACCTCTGTGTTCAAGTGTCTCATTTCCTCCACTCCTCAATTATCTGGCTTTAAATGTGATTATTTTTATGGTGAGTGAAGTGTACAAGCGGATGAAAGGACATAACAGAGAAGGTATTAATTGTTAAATATGTCAGCACAAAATAAAACACGAAACAATGGATATAAATTCGATACGTTAAGATTTAGGAAAGATCTGGGTAAATACTGGTTTGGAAGCTGTTTGTTGATTTATGGAACAAATTAACCAGTAACGTAATAGACGAGGAATTGTTGGACTGTTTCAAGCGTTGGTTGAGCACATATGAATGTGTTTGGGTAAATAGTTGCGGCCTCGTTGAGCCAATAGGGGCTGCCTCGTGTGGGTCAATAGACCATTTACAGTTTCTCAAATTCTTATGTTCTTGTATTAGTATGAGGCTTTAAATATGGAAAAAGCATTTGAATAGATCTTATAAATAATTCTCTTTCATTCCGTTACAGGTAAGTTTCCGCTGCTCATCGATGGACAGAAATCCACTAGTTGTAAGGTATGTTCCAATTTCATTTTGTTTACATAGGAATTTATGTTTAATTCCATGTATAAGTTACAAGGCAGCGTTCACAATTAACTCTTCCACTGAGGCATTTATTTGGGCATTAACTCCCGTGTTCGGCTTTTTGACAAAATTCTAGATATAACTCTACGTTATGAAATAATAGAGAAAATTATGGGACGTTGGGATCCCATTATTTAGTGGGGAAATACGGAATATTGCTAGTTATTCAGATTGGTCGCCTTAGGCTTCAAAGAGGAATTTGAAAAAAATCGCCTATTAAATTGTCGAAAACTAAATTACGATTCGGTGTCGTACCCATTTTTGTTGCTTTACTAATTATAGTATAGAGAATGAGTTTTGATTCGTTTATAATGGGGTATCTCCTATAGGTCTATATAAATTCTTATATGGGTCAATAAGAGCCGTCTCGTAGGGTCAATAGGAGCTGTCTCGTATTGGCCCATAGGAACTGCGTGAGCAGGATGTCTTTGCACCCTCTCAAATTTAGTAGTTTTTGATACATGGGCATCAGACCACAGCTACATATTCCAATTTTTGCCTCACAAAATGTATAAACAGTTTCTTTTTGTTTAATTTTCTGTTTCCATATATTCAAACGCGGCTCTGAACTTTGGTAGCAGAGCGAAGACTCCTCTCCCAGTGGCCTTTATGGGGTCCTCTGGTGAGGGATTTTTGCCATGGGGGAAGAATTAGGGCAGAGCCTAATTGATTTACACGGGTGACGCTCGGGCAAATGAGCCCTGTGATCCTCTTTCCTCGTGATGAACTCGCCGCTTAACCCTGTGTGTGCAACAGCCCCAAAACACAGGGACCTCAGCAGCGCTTCTGAGGACTCACTAGGTTACTTTCTGTCTCCATAGAGCCTGAGATAGAGCGCCAGGTGTCGAACACCTGGTCACCCTGTTACTTTTGTGAATGTCGGGTCACTCACTTGCATCCAGCGTCGGAGGAAATGATTTCAAGATTTGACACACTCTTTGGCAGTCCTCTCGAATATGAGGCTACGGTTCCCGATTTCATTTTGCTTCTTGTGCTCAGTTTCTAGTATTCTGTTGCCAGGCTTGCATATATATTAGACATGGCATAACCGTAATGAAGGTTCATGTTGTCTCATCGCTTAAAATTGATAAAAAAAAGCTAATAATAGAGAGAAAAACAAAATAGTGACAAGTCTCGGGCAGCATCCATCAAATTTACAGTTAACGGCCGCTCTCGACTTTCAATAATACTAGCGTTACTCTACTCAATCTGAAATAACATAACTTTAAACAATCAGATATATAGTTACACTAAAATAACTGAACTCAAAACCAATCTTAGTCAAGCTTGTGAAATATCCCGTGATATGATTCTGATCATTCAACAAAAGCTTAGGCTTTACCTATCATGCTCAAATATTTTACCTCTCGAGCAATATAATTGTCCTAATCGAACATATACATGTATTGAAACATGTATAGTTTCAATGCATCCTGTCACGTGAATGTATATGTATATAATAGTAAAATTCCTATATAAATTCCCTTGGGGGAACGCCTAATCGACCAAAAAAGGTGGAAAAGGAAGGCAGATTATTTAGCTAGAA
Source organism: Procambarus virginalis (assembly GCA_020271785.1). NCBI lineage: Eukaryota > Metazoa > Arthropoda > Malacostraca > Decapoda > Cambaridae > Procambarus > Procambarus virginalis. The sequence continues at coordinate 17,890,018 of WNGS01165503.1, read as the reverse complement.
CAGTTGATACCTTCAGTGGCCTGAAGCTCTTGTGTTGTCGCCAGCAAAACTTGAAGTCCCATCACCACATCCTCGTTTGTTTCCTGGAGTCACACGTGTCCTCGCTCCTCCTCCTTCTTCCCCAGATATGACAGACGTGGCGCAGATTCTCCGCTAGTTTCTTGTTTGTTGATAATCTCGAAGCCTCCGCCTCTTTCTGGCTCACTTGAGAGACGCGTTTTGGGGTCGGGGGCGTCCAACGCTGGCAACAACATTGAATCTTCCCTGACTGTCGTTGCTCCGCGAGATGTACCCTCTCCTGGTGTGTGTATATATATATATATATATATATTATATATATATATATATATATATATATATATATATATATATATATATATATATATATATATATATATAACGTGCACATACAGGTCTGTCATTATAAAGTATATCGACAATGAGCCTCGAACAACGACCCCCATTTGTGTGAGGCTATATTCCACAATTACACAAAGTTGGTGCCAGATCACTTGATACTCGTGAGCTGAATCAACGGCTCGTACTACGGGCTCACCATAGCCCGTGCTACTTGGAACTTTGTTCCAGGTAACGAATCTTTAACAACAACGGCTCGTCTGGCGGTCGTGTGTTCTACCTTTGTTCTCGATCTGGAAATGTTCTCTCCAGGCGCAGGGTAGAACAGTATAGCTGCTGAACACGAGAAGCACGTAAAGCAAGGAGGGAATAATATATATTATAAACATCTGAAAGTTTTAATGGAATGTAGGTGATGTCGCGAACTTTTCTGAAGTCACAATAGTGTAGGACTTCAGGGATGTAAATGAGGTGATTTGTGCCTGTGTTTTGTTCATGTGTAACCGGCGGTTCCCGGGTCGCGCCAATTTGTGTCTGTCTCTCTCTCTGTCTTGGTATCTCTGTGTCTAGCCATCTCTGCTACTGTAGCTGTCTAAATCTGTCGGTCTGTCTGGCTGATTATGTCTGAATGATACTCTCTGTATGTCTGTGTCTGTAGTCAGGTTTTCACTGTCTGTGTCTGTCTATTGTCTATGTATGTTTGTTTTCTCTGTCTGTACGTCTGTGTGTTTCTCCTTTCCTGTCNTTTTGGGATTTTAAAAAGTGTTCTCTGTGGCTCATTTGGGCTCTAAGTAATTACCAAAAGCAAGCACCAAGCCGAGAAGGCTATGTAATTTGGGCTCTAAGACTCTATTGTTTCATCTCCATGATAATTTGTCTATGCTTCTCTCCTTGGTCAATTCACTAAGAATTTCATGAGGTCATGTTTTTCTCAATGTCCTGTCATCTCCTCTCTTTCATGTTGACCAGACCACACAGTAGAAAGTGAAGGGACGACGATGTTTCGGTCCGTCCTGGACCATTCTCAAGTCGACTGAGAATGGTCCAGCGAAAAATATGGGAGGCAAGAATGGGTAAATGTGGACAATCGACTTGAGAATGGTCCAGGACGGACCGAAACGTCATCGTCCCTTCACTTTCTAGTGTTTGGTCTGCTCACCATTTTCAGCCACGTCATTGTGACTCCTCGTCTCCTCTTTCATCTCTTTAGACAGTATCCAACTTCTTTTCTGTTAATAATATAAGAACTCTACGCTGACGATGCATATTTTGGAATGTGTCTGACGTTTGTTGTATATAAAGATTTAACAAAAGTTTATATATTGGCTTACATTGCATACGTAGCTGGCAAAGTATGGTAAATGTGAATTTCATGGGAGAGATTTAGTGTCTCCAGTATTTGTAACCAGTATTTACCCAGGAAAGACCTGGGTAAATACTGGTTTGGAAAACAGGATTTGCGGTTTACTGATTTGTGGAACAAATTACTGGATAATACAAGAGACGGGGGATCAATGGACAATTTCAAGCGTAGTTTAAACACAAATATGAAGGAGTTCAATTGTTTAAAAAATAGGAAGTGTCCGTATGGTCCATTAAAAGCTCGCGTATGGACCTGAGTTTCCTCTACGGCACACACACAGCACCGCTCCTGTGCCAGGTAAGTCCACTACGGGCTCACCATAGCCCGTGCTACTTGCCCCGCTCCTGTGCCAGGTAAGTCCACTACGGGCTCACCATAGCCCGTGCTACTTGCCCCGCTCCTGTGCCAGGTAAGTTACGGGCTCACCATAGTCCGTGCTACTTGGAACTTGTTCCGAGTAGCTGAATCCATAACAACAACAACTCTATGGCATCATTCACAGGACTATTCACAGGAGCCCTCGACGCTCACGGAAGGTAGAACACTAACCGAGAAGAAATAACATTTCCGACAGCAATATATATTCCAGTGTTTTAATCAACCTGATTTTTTAATTGGAAAGAGAGCAGCACTCCGCCGATCACGCCACTACGGGTTGTGTGTGGATACATATGAGGTTTGAGGCAACATACTGACCTACACATTCAATATGACATGTTGCTACATATGTTGCTACATATTAAGTATGGGATATGTGACTACACATATGCAGTATGACACATGTAACTCCAGGTTCACTAGGACACATATGACGCTATGGTGTGAAGTGTTTGGGTATATCAATATATATATACCAGTTTATATATCATCATTATCTCATTAAGTATAATCACTCACCATTATGAGGCTACCGTTGTTATTGTTGTTGTTGTTGTTAAAGATTCGCTACCTGGAACAAGAAGTTGCAAGTAGCACGGGCTATGGTGAGCCCGTAGAGGCTACCGTATCTGGCAGGGATACAGGATATAGGGAGGTTACTGTATCTCACAGATGAGGCTGCAAAATACAAATAACGATAAGTATACACCCACAAATCACAACAGTGTGAAGCATCAAATGGCAAATCAAGATAACGGGTTGATACACAGTTCGATATCATCCAAGTTCTGTTGCTGGAGAAGGGCGGATGAGGGAGAGTGATTCATGAGGTTTATCTCCCCCTTGGAGGACGCAGGCCGGGCTCACCATAGCCTGTGCTACATGGACATTTCGTTCTGAGTAGCTAAATCTAAAACAACAACAACACAGGAACTATTAGGAAAAAGCACGCAGCCATTACGACTATATAGCACAGAGAAGGGGCCAGGATAAGGATTTGGGATGGGACGGAGGGCAGAAATGGTGCCCCAACCACTTGTGGATGGTCGGGAATAGAACGCCGACCTGCATGAAGCGAGACCGTCACTCTACCGTCCAGCCCAAGTGGTTGGGCCAACGACACAGGACGACAGGTGGACATGCCCGAGGGACAATATACGATAACCAGAACACGATAACACAAAGAGGGCAGCAACAGATATGTTGCTCCACCAATATGCAAGTTGAGTACATGATCATATCTCCGGCAGCCAAGCGTGTCTCATCGGGGAGCCGGTCGGCCGAGCGGACAGCACGCTGGACTTGTGATCCTGTGGTCCTGGATTCGATCCCAGGCGCCGGCGAGAAACAATGGGCAGAGTTTCCTTCACCCTATGCCTCTGTTACCTAGCAGTAGGTACCTGGGTGTTAGTCAGCTGTCACGGGCTGCTTCCTGGGTGTGGAGGCCTGGTCGAGGACCGGGCCGCGGGGACACTAAAAGCCCCGAAATCACCTCCAGAGTGGAAAGTGCGGAACATGAGGCATCATAGGGACCCCACCTTCCCCAAGGGAGTGTTGGTGATGAGAAGAGCTCAGGGAAGGTGACTTGAGGATTTGGTGGCCCGTGACCACGGCGTAGAGACGCAGTAGCATAGTCGACGTAGCATAGACGAGGCAGCATAGTCAAGGTAGCATAGTCGAGGCAGCATAGACGAGGCAGCATAGTCGAGGCAGCATAGTCGAGGCAGCATAGCCGAGGCAGCATAGAGCCATAGCGCATAGCAGAAACACTTCTCTCGATCCCAATCCGTTTTCTTGATTTGTCACTCCGTAAAAATCCAACCTATTAGCCGAACCAGAAACGTACACACCCAAGCAACCCCCTACAGTAACCTATAAGAGTCCGATGCAAAGAAAACGAGAGTATTTGAGAGTCCTTACGGTAGACGCCTCGCTTCATGCAGGTCAGCGTTCAATCCCCGACCGTCCCAAAGTGGTTGGCCCTTCCCAGTGCTATATAGTCGTAGTGGCTTGGCACTTTCTCGTAAGAGTTCCGTTTCCTACCCTTGAAAGTCCTT
>WNGS01165503.1:17845514-17857965 GCA_020271785.1 Procambarus virginalis | reverse complement strand
GGACTATATGTATATATAAAATCCAAAAGCCAGGCATACCAACCCACAGCAAACAGAGAAAGTGACGGAGCATTACCCCAGTGAGCGCTAATAAAGTGGTACTTTTCTTTTCAACTTTCTTATACCTCAATTCTGGTCCTAGGTCTTTCATTTGGTATCATTGTGTTTGACAATGAAATTCCCTACCAGAGTATATGCATATAATGTCCAAAACCGCAGCGCGCCCCTCAAGAAGCCGCCGCCAATTTGCCGCCGAAAATGACACAATGCTGCGTCGTTCGTGGATTCCGTCTAATAAAAAAAACTACTACAAATGCTGCGTCTTTAGTGGGCAAAAAGTGTTAAAGCATTAACGGGACGAGAGCCACATTGAATATGGATTCCTGTTATTAACCCCTTCCACTGCTCATGAGGGTCCTAGGACATTTTACACCCCCTGTGCGCAAGAAAAAAAATTATAAAAAAGTTATTTCTCGTCTTAAAATGTTATGTTTTGTTCCCTGAGCACGGAAAACAAATAAAAATAATCGTAGGTGACATATTTTGGGCGCAATTGACGAGGAAGTCTGGCAAAAAAGTGGGCGTTGACAGGGCAGCGGTCAGCGTCACCTGCGCTGACAGGGGGAGTTGCCTCAAAGATATTATCACTTAATTATTTTTGTCTCTTGATTGATTTTTTCTTAGTTTTTTTGCAGTAATATTATTCAATAGTGTGTATTGTAATATATTTAAATAATAAAAGTGGTGATATAATCGCTATACTCAAAGTATGTGTGTATATTAGTGATTCAATTATTATGTTCATAAAACAATAAACAAATAGTTTTGCAGCTATTACACTCTATACACAGGTTATATATAAGTAAGTATCTGCATGTTTTGTTCACCATAACGAACCATCTAGGTTAGTATTGAGAGTCGAAAAGCAAAGGGGGTGACCCGTACCACTCGCTGCCACTCCCTCAACAACGCCTTCACGTCGCCCACATTTTTCTCTACCCAAATCCTGTTTTATGTTTTATTTCAAATAAATATACAGACGTTTATATAAAGAATCATACATGTTTTGCTACACCACAACTGTACAATTCTAAGTCTGAAATAGTTAGTTCAGGCACTAAGAGTCGTTGCTACACACACACTCAGCTGGCGGCTCCCTCATCTCATCAAGGTCACACGCACTAAACTTTCTCCCCTAGCAATACTGTTTAAGTTGTTATTACCCTATATACACATATTAATATAAGTATCCACATGTCTGTATGCACCGTAACTGTACACCTAAGCTTGTAGAGTGCCCAAATAGCATAGTGGCACACCTCTAAACATGCTACGACAAATCATGCAGACCGATGTGCACCTACCGTCACCCAAATGGCTCCTCCCAGCATAACTCCTTTTGCTGTTATTACACTAATTACAACACACATTATATATAAAGTATCTACATTTGTGTTCACCATAGAGAACCACTGAGCTGGTATGGTGAATTGCAGACAATAACAGGTGACCACGGCCACACAGTCAGTGAACGATGCCATCTCCCTCCGTCTCTCAGCATCACTCGTCCCACAGCGCTAACTATTACAACAATCCTGCTATTATCACAACCCGGGTTATTTATATCACAGTCAAGGGTCATCTGTAATATTGTCATCGCTAAATAATAGCAATTATATATTTATTTTGACATTTTTCGGTGATGCTGTGGTCACAAGCTGAACAGCAATGCTATTCGCTCATGCTGCGTGCGCCAGCCTTGGTTGCTCCAACAGTACTGTCTCTCTCACACCTGAGAATATTGCCCACGATATTTTTTTAAATGGCATCTGTTTACAAGAGCCCTGAGGAAGCTAATGTTAATGTAGCCGCCAGCCATTTGAATCTGGCCTGGCACCCTATGGCGTATATGTACGCCATGCGCACCGTGGGACATGTTACTCATGGCGTACAGTGGAACCTCGATTAACGAGTTTTTCCAGTAACGAGCAAGCCACTTGCAGCAAATTTGTCTCTATTGACGAGCTCGCCTCTATTAACGATCGAAACCACATGGTGCTTCCTAGCGTCTCGGGGTTTCTCGCAAATTCTCGGACGCCTCCGACGCCAGTGTTGTTGTTTTATCTCACACGACAAGCATCCCTCTGGATTTATTTGCTCTTTTCTTTGGGTTTTTAGTGGTTTTGCGACTACAATTTGTAACACACGATGTCTCCAAAGAAGCTGCTTGCTAAAGATAGTGTTGTCAAGAGGAAGAAAGATACAATTACTGTGGAATTGAAGAAGGAAATTATAGCGAAGCATGAGTGTGGTGTCTGTGTGACTGATCTCACAAGGGAGTATGGCAGGTCCTCATCAACAATTTACACCATTAGTAAGGGAATGACTAGGTAAGGGAGGATGCTGCCTCTTCCACTGACATCACCCTGGTCAAGCAGTGACAACCCAGTGTGTGAACATGTTTAATGACAATTTGCTGTCTCGTTTTATGGATATCCTAAAACAAAGACAAAAGCAATTGTCAATATAAAGTTCTTTCCAAAAGTAGAGAAAAGAAGAGCCAGTGATAGTGAACCACAACCTGGTCCCAGTGGGGTGAAAATCCCAAGAAGAGAGAGCCCCTGCCTCACTCAGAGGTGGATTCTCCTTCCACACCATAACCCCTCTCCTCCATCCCACCTCCCCATCGTCTCCCTCAAGCCAACAACGACTCTTCATAAGGTAAAGTAAACATTAAAACAGTACAACAAAACATTTATAATTACATGTGCAGTATTATATTTACATTAAAAAATGTCATACAAGTATGGATGTTTTTGGGAGTGGAACGGATTAAATTTATTTCCTTTATTTTAAATGGGGAAATTTGTTTCCAAAGACGAGTTTTCCAGGTAACGAGCTCGATGCCAGAACGGATTAAACTCGTTAATAGAGGTTCCACTGTATATATATATGTCATGCACAGTTTAAGGGTTAAGAACCAAAGGAGATTCAGCTCTAATATTTTGCAAAGTGTCATTTGGGGTCTAAAGCTACCTGCTTGATACCTGCTTGATGGGGTTCTGGGAGTTTTTCTACTCCCAAGCCCGGCCTGAGGCCAGGCTCGACTTGTGAGAGTTTGGTCCACCAGGCTGTTGCTTGGAGCAGCCCGCAGGGCCACATACCCACCACAGCCCGGCTGATCCGGAACTTCTCTTAGAAAACAGTCCAGTTTTCTCTTGAAGATGTCCACGGTTGTTCCGGCAATATTTCTTATAGTCGCTGGGAGGACGTTGAACAACCGCGGACCTCTGATGTTTATACAGTGCTCTCTGATTGTGCCTATGGCACCTCTGCTCTTCACTGGTTCAATCTTGCATTTTCTTCCATATCATTCACTCCAGTACGTTGTTATTTTACTGTGTAGATTTGGGACCTGGCCCTCCAGTATTTTCCATGTGTATATTATTTGGTATCTCTCTCGTCTCCTTTCTAGAGAGTACATTTGGAGAGCTTTGAGACGATCCCAATAATTTAGGTGTTTTATCTTGTCTATGCGTGCCGTATATGTTCTCTGTATTCCCTCTATTTCGGCAGTCTCTCCTGCTCTGAAGGGGGAAGTGAGTACTGAGCAGTACTCGAGATGGGACAACACAAGTGACTTGAAGAGTACAACCATTGTGATGGGATCCCTGGATTTGAAAGTTCTCGTAATCCATCCGATCATTTTTCTGGCTGACGTGATATTTGCTTGGTTATGCTCCCTAAACGTTAGATCGTCAGACATCATTATTCCCAAATCCTTGACATGCTGTTTTTCTACTATGGGAAGATTCGATTGTGTTTTGTACCCTGTATTATGTTTCAGATCCTCATTTTTGCCGTACCTGAGTACCTGAAATTTATCACTGTTAAATATGATGTTATTTTCTGCTGCCCAATCGAAAACTTTGTTGACATCTGCTTGTAGTTTTTCAATGTCTTCAGCAGAGGTAATTTTCATGCTGATTTTTGTGTCATCTGCAAAGGACGACACGAAGCTGTGACGTGTATTTTTGTCTATATCAGATATGAGAATAAGGAACAGTAGCGGTGCAAGGACTGTACCTTGAGGTACAGAGCTTTTAACATCGCTTGGACTCAATTTTATCGGATTAACTGTTACATTTTGTGTTCTGTTCGACAGGAAATTGAGTATCCAGCGTCCTACTTTTCCAGTTATTTCCATTGACCTCATTTTGTGAGCTATCACCCCATGGTCACATTTGTCGAACTCCTTTACAAAGTCTGTGTATACCACATCTGCATTTTGCTTTTATTCTAGGGCTTCTGTGATTTTGTCATAGTGGTTGAGTAACTGTGACAGACAGGATCTTCCCGCTCTAAATCCATGTTGTCCTAGATTGTGCAATTCATTGTTTTCCATAAAACTAGAAATTTGATTCCTAATCACTTTCAAACACTTTTATTATGTGTGATGTTAGTGCAACTGGCCTATAATTTTTTGCCAAGGCTTTACTCCCCCCCTTGTGCAACGGAGCTATATCTGCAGATTTAACACTTTCGCGTTCCCGAGAATAGGCTGACCTTGACCCCCAATTGAGCCGGGCGTGTGGGCCAACTGTGCGTCAGCACTGAAATGTTTATAATCTTTTAGGGTTGCTGAGCTTAATTTTCGCGGTATGTATTTAAATTTGGTATCAATGTGTTCGCCAGAGAATGCTCTAGAGTAATATATATCTACATTTTCACCAAACCTGACATGAGAACCACACCAAATAAGAAACTATGGCGGTCGTTAGCCGTGAGCGTCAAACAGCGCTGAAATGTTTATGAACTTTTCATGTTTGTCAATCCCAGAATTGTGCTACGTCGTTAATTTTGGTATCACTGTGACCGCAATAAAATTCCCTTCACGGTCATATGCATATAAATGTAGAATCATGATCGCGGCCCACCAGCAAGAGTGTGGGAAGTGGCTGTAGTATTACCTCTACCCGACGGCAGATCGGCGAAACACCTTTTGAAAAGTTTTATTCTTTTCACTGTCTTGACGTCAATTTTCGATGTACGTACGTAATTTTTGTACCAATATGTTCGCAATAGAATGTTCTAGAAGAGCATATGTATAAAATGTCACACAAGGATGCGTGTGACCGGCACCAAATAAAAAAACTTCGTCGATTACACTCGTCATGTCAACATTTTACAATAGTTTTACCACGAAGATACAAGCTAACTCCACTCTCTATAACAGGCTATGTGACTATTAGAAAAAACGAAAATTTAATGGTAAACATGCTGAAATTATCCCCAAGTCGATCGGATAAGAATTGGATTTTATAGAAATATTTGTTTTCCAATGCCACTTGAGGTGCATTCAAGAGATAAATATATGTCCTGCTCAAGAGACATATGGGTGCTAAATTGTGCACAATTTAAAGGTGCTCATTTTAAAACCACAACCAGATTGATCTGATAAAATTTAAATTTTTAACAAATATTTTAATGAGTGACTCAGCGCTGCGTCGTTGGTGCGAATCGGGAGAAAAATGAGTGACGAACTTTTCAGTCGGTGGAACGCGAAAGTGTTAAGTGCTGCTGGTATCTCCCCTGTATCCAGGCTCTTTCTCCATATTACGCTGAGTGCTCTCGCTACTGGTACTTTACATTTCTTTATGAATATTGAATTCCATGAGTCAGGCCCAGGAGCTGAGTACATAGGCATTTTGTCAATTTCTCTTTCAAAGTCTTCCGAGTTTGTGGTAATATCCATTATATTACCTGCAGCTTGAATGTCATTCATAAAGAAGCTGTCTGGGTCATCAACTTTCATGTTGTTTATTGGTGTGCTAAACATAGCCTCATACTGGCTTCTTAGAATTTCACTAATCTCTTTGTTGTCCTCTGTGTACGTACCTTCATTTGTAATTAACGGTCCAATACTGGTCGAGGTTTTTGATTTTGATTTTGCGTGTGTGAAAAAATATTTCGGATTTTTCCTTATCTCTTGTATAGGTTTCTGTTCCAATTCCATTTCCTCAGAATCATATGATCGCTTCAACGTTTGTTCTACTTCTTTGATCTCCCTGCTTAGGCTTATTTTCCTTGCTTGTGATAGTCGTGTCTGCTGAAGCATTTCCGTTATTTTTTTCCTTCTCCTGTACAGTCGTCTGTGTTCTCTTTCTAGAGTGGTCCTCTATCTTAATACAAAATTTCATGGCATTTGGAGAGTGTCGAGTGGGAGCCATAGGTGACTTTTTGGTGATTTGAGATGGAATGACCCTTCTGTGTCTGCCATCGACCAGGTCAGGCATCCAGAAAGGTAAGCATCCCAAAACAAACCCCTATTCTGGTGAAAATATTGCTACCAAAAGCCAAACAAGTGGATGGAACTCCCCTAAAAGAAACGAGCATGACGTCACACGTCGCCAGGCCGCTGTCCACGCAGCTCCCCCCTCCCCGGGAGGGGGTGTTGTGAAGGAAAGCTAACTCTTATTAATATAATGATATTTAATTGATTGAATCGAATTCCTCGAAGGACTACCCTATTTTTACTGAAAAGGGAAACAGATAACTAGTGTAATAAAATGGACTGAGATACCAGTGCCTGTGGATAATGTAATTATCAAGAATTATTTGTTAGACATTAATGGACTGTAAGGATAATTATTATTCAAGAGTTGAACATTCCCAAAATTCACAATTGGGGGTTAATACTAGAAGCTGAATTACTCCTAGTACACTTAATCGAGGCTGGTTCTTCCTGGAAAGAAATTAGTAAGATTTACTAAGAAATATAATCTGTATAAGTATTCAATAATTTTGTTAATGACAAGATTATATTGTAATAATGTTAGACAAGAAAATTGTTCCTATCTAAAAGTTCATGAGGCTATAAGAAATATGATTAAACTCCTAGTTCTCATAAATGAAATATATATTCGCAGTATTATTAAATCTCAATAATCTATGAGAAGTTGATTAGTAAATTGACGAAAAATCAGCTGCTTAGCTGTAACAGTGAATGGGAGCGTGGTTGGGCGACGGCGTCATCTAGAACCTGCTGGAACACGTGACCCACTAGCGTGGCGTGGGAATTTGTCACCTCAGGCTGCTTCAACACATGCTGGAAACCCAATATGGTGTAAAAATTGTTTACGCACAGTAGATTGACACTATGGATTAATAGAAGGGTTAAATTAGGTTCACTGGGAACGTACTTGTGTTTAGAGGAGGGAGCGTGGTGTAATGGCGAACTAAAAGTAAAGTTTACATGTTAAGAGCTCTGAACACTAAAACCAAATCACTTAACGTAATTGTTGTCCGCCGATGCAATCCTTCGATCGCTGATGAGTAATTATGCACTCCGGGGACGATTAATAGCAATGGCTGATCGCGTAGCTTGCGAAAGCATCACCCCTCTCTCTGTACTTGTAGTCATCATGGTGTCTCGTGGCCAAAGACTTCCCTCCTCCTCCCTCAACCCATCTCGCTGCGCATGCGCAACATATTTCAGTAGAAACGGAAAATTCTTTTCCTTGTAATTGCTCTACTTAATAAATTAATGAGAATAGGGTTGCAATTGTAGGGAGTTATATATTATTTAAATTCTCGTCAAATAATAATTAATATGAATAGTGTTTTTATTAATGGAGAATATTCTTATTAACCACCATGCTGCGCAGAGTTTATTGAGAAATTCCCCCGGTGCGCATGAAATGAAGTGTTCCCTCAAAATTCTTTTTTTCTTTGTAAAATGATAAATCCCCTTCCCTGAACATGTCTATGTAAAAATAAGTACCAAATTCCACTTACTTTGGCTGTAAGGACATGGACAAGATGCGCTGTGACGTCATCAGGGCCTGGTCGCCCGTGCGTGACTTAGCCAGACACGGTCGCGCGGGCCATTCAAGCACCGGGTGTTGCCACAAATATATTTTCAATTATTTGTTTTATGTATTTCCAATGCGGTTTTATTTGTTTTTTTTATCGTATATGATACATCTTTGTGTCCTTTACAATATGTATACAGCAGAACGTTCATAATGTTCCATGGAACTGTGATACATGTGTCAGTAATGTGTCCACAATAAATGTTTATTGTCGCAATATTACCTGTTAAAATATCACTAAAATTACAATATGTACAGTTTCACACACTATTTACACAGTAACACACTGTATTACACACTCAGTACTTCAGAAGTGAGTAATAATCAACGAAGTAGCCCATGGTACACAGCGCGACTTCGCTCTCAGTGCACCAGGTACAGATAAATTTTCGCTTCCTGTTTCTTCATTCTGTGTGCTTGCAAATAACACACTCATGTACACCCTTGGCTTTAGAACTTGTAGGTTGTATGTAACCAAGCTTGTAAAGCATAAGGTAGTATTGAAAAGATTATAGGAAAAGATCAATTTGTAAGGTAGTCTTGAAAAGATCGCTTTGTATGGTCCCACACAGAAAGAGATTCAGCTTACCTCAAGAGTACCCAACCACTTGGGCTGGACGGTAGAGCGACGGTCTCGCTTCATGCAGGTCGGCGTTCAAACCCCCAACCGTCCAGGTGGTTGGGCACCATTCCTTTTCCCCGTCCCATCCCAAATCCTTTTGCTGACCCCTTCCCAGTGCTATATAGTCGTAATGGCTTGACACTTTCCCCTGATAGTTCCCTTCCTTTCCCTTACCTCAAGAGCGTCCGTCAGTCAGGAAGAGATTCAGCTAGCCTCAAGAGTGTCCGTCAGTTGGGAAGAGATTCAGGTATTCTTGAAAATATCTGTGGAAAACACCACCATGGAAGCCGATAACACTGTTTATCTATGCTATTTGTATCAGATGTATCATCACTGAACACAGAAAATGATTCATCTAAGTATCATCTAAATAAATAGCATAGGATTGCAAGGATAACGCTCAGAGCTACAACTGGATACGCTCGCTATATTGTCCTCATAGGTGCTGTATCACTTACATCCGACCTTTATGTTAGGTCCTTATTGCGCCTGGCTTCCCCAATATTATGACCCTTATGTTCTTCAAACAATAAGGATTGAATTTCACTGACAGAGCATTATCTTTCAACACCGCGTCGGACAGGTGTTTGGGAGCCAGAGGCACGTGCACCACCCATGGTTGCTCATTCAGTACTAACCCAGCCAGCAGCCCTAGGGCATGCTGGGATTTTTTCCAAGATGGCTACCTCTCACTGGAGGTCCTAAGAGTCCATTTCGTACACACAACCACCTCGTACCGTTTAGAATTGGTTACGAAAAATCAAAACGAGTTTCTCGGTTGGCGTAGTTTCCCGCCGACCGAGATAACTCGGTTGCGCGCATAAGTGGTTAATAGAGAAATGGAGAGAATTTCTGCTGCCTCCATGTTAGTTTTAAGATAACAGATAAACTGTTATATAGTGATCCTTTAGTTGATAACTCGTTATTAGATCACTAGTTGTTATATTGTCAGGTTAATTCTTGTAAAGAATACTGTCAAAAGGCGAGAATAGGTTCAGGTTCAGCTTTAGAAAGTTCTTTGGTATTTGTGGGCACCGGGTAGCAGTACCCTGCCTGGGTTTACCTGGGCGTGAGTTACATTAAGTGCTCAGGACCCTGGGAATCCCCTTGGGGGCACGTGGGTCTGATGGTTGTCCCCCCCCCCCCCGGAGACCCCCCCTCGTTTCATGCGAGTTTGAGGGTTGCTTGGTCCCCTTGACTCAGGGTGACCCTTTTTGCCTCTGTCACGCCCTGTGGGTCGGTGACACTTTCGACCCGGAGTTCTGCAAGTTCTGTTGCTTGCTGGTGACTCAGTTTACCCAAGTCTGCATGATGAAGTTCTACGGATACAGGCGGTGCAGGCGTTGCATGCGGCTTTGAGGTTGTTGCAACGCACTAGGTTGGTTGCTCACCCTGGATGCCTCCGAGGCTACACTGTTTTGACCTATATGGGACCTGGACTTGGGGGTGGAGGTCGCTTTGCCTTTGGTTCAGCCGCACCGTCCCCTCGTCCTTCCCATGTTGTGGTTCATTCTGGTCTCCCCTTCCCCCCCTCCCCTGCTTCCGGCTCCGAAACGTCTGAGGGTTTTGGAGTTGGGCTGGGGTTAGATGGTCTGAGTCTCGGGCTGTTGGGGGATGCCCCTTCGGTGTAGTGACGGAGGCATTCTACTCCGATCTCCCTGCTGAAGCCTCTGGGTCTGACCAGTGGGCCCCATTCTTCGGCTTCCCGGCTGTGCCAGCCTTTTCTTTAGGGGCCGGTGCTCTGGGGGACGACTCGGCCCCGGGTCTCGTGGAGGGGGATCCTGGGGCTGAGGAGGGGCTGACTTGGGGCCTGTGGCCCCCTGGACCCGCCTGGGTTTTCTACCCCCGGAGCGGGGCTTATTGTTACAAGGAGGGGGGCTCTCTTTTCCCCCTCTGCGTATGAGTTGGATTTGGTGTCTGCTCCTCCCCGGGTTCGGTTCTGTGTCCCTCGTGGTGCATCTGTTCTGTCTTTCTGGAGAATTTTGGCTTCCCGCATCCAACGTCTGCGGTGCAGGCGGCCCTGTGTGGCTTACCTCCTACTGACCCGGATTATGCCCGGTGATGGATCACTGGTCTTTCGGGTTTGAGACGTTCTCTTCTGGGTCCATTACGAGGTTTCGGAGATTGTCTTGGCTGGTGGACTGTCCTGTCTTTGCTTTGAGGCTTACACTCTTCTGTCGTTCCCGACATTGAGTGGCGCGAGGCTTTGACTGTGGTTCAGGTTTCCTGGGGAGGGGGGGTCGAACTTGAGCACCTCAATGAGTGCTTGTTTGCCCCTGCCCTTCCTAGGATGTTGGCATTCTGCATCTCTATGTGCAGGTTCCCTCCTCTCGACTCTCAGGTTGCTGAAGCAGCGCGGCCATGGCCTTTGGCTTCGGCCTTGCGTTTTTTCTCCTCCTGGAGCTGACTTCGGACTGGCTTGGGGAGGATGGGGGATGTTGGGGCCGTTCCGGGTCCTGTCTTGGGCTTGGCGGCCCGCTCGTTGTCTGCCTTGCTGAAGCTGTTTGCGCCCATCTGAGGATGCAGTTTCCCTGTTCTATGCTTCCCAGCTCGCGTGTCCGCAGGCGGGTTCTTGCCTCCTCCCTGTAATCGGCCAGGCCCTAGCTCTTAGGATGTCTTCGCCTTTTGCCCTCTGCTTTTTGAGGATTCTGCAGTGGCGCAGTAAATTCAGGCTGCTTCGGCTACTTGTAGGCCTATGTCCGACTTGTTGGTTCTCGGGGGTCCGAGGGGTCTGTCAGGGCTCAGAGTTCCTCTGTTGTGGAGGCAACAGGGCCGGGTTCGGGATGGCCCCTTCGGACCCGCCTTCGTATGGTGAGTGCGGTGTTCGCTCTGTGCGGAGGTTCTGAATCTCGTAAGGGGCACCAGCCCTTTTTGCGGTTCGCCCCATGGCGGGTGAAGGGGGGAAGCTTGCGCTGTTCACTTACGCTTGGTCCCATGATTTGTGGGCGTTTTGGGTCATTTCCTCGCCTGAGGTGGCGTTGGGTGGCTCCTCCTCCTTCGGGAGGTTCTGGGCTGGTGGGGCAGGCTCTTCCCCAGCGCTCTGTCGGGTCATCTTGGAGTGGTTCGCTTGGGCGTGGTCGAAACGGACAGCGTCCCTCAGATGCGTTTCCCGTCTGTTCCCAGTGCCGAAACGGGACTGGTGCGGACCTGCGATTCATTCTGGACTTGTCCTCGTCTGAACCCCTGGGTCATTGCCCCTCCTTTCGGATGACTATCTATCCCAGGTTCGCCTCCGTTGAAGTCGGGCTCTAGATGGTGTCCCTGGACCTCCGGATACTTATTCGCATGTCCCATTCATCTAGGGTTCTGGGACTGGCTCGGGTTTGTTGTGGGGCGTCAGGTAGTTACCACTTTCATGTCTCCCATTCGGGTTGAACCTGGCACTCTCGCGTGTTCACACGCCTTACACGGTCTAGTGCCAGTCTGTGTCTCTAGGTATTCGGGTGTTGGCCTACCTCGACGACTGGCTGGTTGGGCTCTCAGCGATCCAGTGTCTGCTAGCAGGGATTTGGTTCTTTCTCAGCTCACTGGGTTCGGGTTATTAGTGAACTGGAAGAAGTCCCATCTGGTTCCCTCCCGGTCGGACATGGCGGGGGTCTGTGTGTGGGACTCATGGACCACTTCCTTTGTCTCTTCCTCTGGAGTCTCTTCCTGGCCTGCGGGCCCACTTGCACCTGTACTTTTAGGTCCCGGGTCACCCGACGTTGGCTGAGGGTTTGTGCAGGAGCCTGAACTTGCTGATTGTCTACCTGCCAGTCGGGTTTGGCTTCGTCGGCTACCTGGTTGATACCTGGTTGATGGGTTCTGGGGAGTTCTTTCTACTCCCCAAGCCCGGCCCGAGGCCAGGCTCGACTTGTGAGAGCCTTGTCCACCAGGCCTGTTAGCTTGAGAGCGGGCCCGCAGGCCCACATACCCACCACAGCCACGGGCTGGTCCGGAACTTCTCTTAGAAACA
>WNGS01165503.1:17825580-17844514 GCA_020271785.1 Procambarus virginalis | reverse complement strand
ATTTATATTAGTCCGTTATTGGACTTAATTAATTGAGTGCATTAATATTTTCTCTAGTTCTTATTAACTATAAGAACATCACTAAACTATTTATAGTTAATAATCATTAGATTAAACTTGCCTATATTTATTATTCAACGTTTTTTCTTTGCTTTCATTTATTATCTAGGTTGCCTAGCCTCGCAATAGTCCCTTACTCCATTGTACCCCTGGCTTTGCCTGTGTCTCAAAATGCAAATTATTACTTACAGTGTACCTGAGAGTACTTGTAAGCAATCTACCTCATTTTTCTTTTTCTTTTTTGTTCATTTTGTGTTTGTTTTGTATAGTCTTGTTTATATTTTTATTTTTCCCCCTTTTTATATAAAAATTTTGTTTTGTAATTGCCGTTCTTGCCTTGTTTTCATACAACCAGCCTTCTTATGCAAACAAGTATAGACCCTGAACTAAACCTCTTATCCACTATCTATGTTAATCATCACTTTAATGATCAAAATTGCAGATATTTTACAGCTCATGATGTAAACAATGTATTAACACATAATCACAATATCTCTGTAATTAACTTGAATGTAAGATCACTAAGCAAACACTTCGATGATGTTAGTGCCTTGATTGAAACTACTGACAACAAATTCTCTTTTATTATGCTTACTGAAACGTGGTTAAAAGAGGATACTACTCAACTCTTTAACATGCCAAACTACTTGGCAATTCACAACTGTCGACCAATTCAGAGAGGTGGTGGTACTGCTCTTTACTACCACCACGAACTAACATGCTTAAAAGTACAGTGGTACCTCGCATAACGAATTTAATCCATTCCATGTTCGTCATGTGAAACGGACGTCATACAAAACGAGTGTCCCCCATGTAACCAGTGTGATGCACTGTGTTTATTGTGAAATTCCCCCAGTGTGCATGACATCAAATGTTCCCCAAAATATCATTTTTCTTTGTAAAATGATAAATTACCTTCCCTGAACATGTCTATGTAAACAATAATTACCAAATTCAACTTACTTTGGCTGTGAGGGCGTGGACAAGGTGCGCTGTGACGTCATCAGGGGCTGGTCGCCCGTGTGTGAAGCTCCCAGACACAGTCATGCAGGCCATTCAAGCACTGCGTGTTGCCACAAATATATTTTCAAATATTTTTTCTATGTATTTCCAATGCGGTTTTATTTGTTTCCTTTATCGTATATGATGCATATTTGTGACCTTTACAATATGTACACAGTAGAATGTTCATAATTTTCCATGGAACTGTGATACATGTGTCAGTAATGTGTCCACAATAAATGTTTATTGTCACAATATTATGTGGAAAAAAATTCACTAATATTACAATATGTACAGTTTCACATACTATTTACACAGTAACACACTGTATTACACACTCAGTACTTTGGAGGTGTGTAATAGTAAACGAAGTAGTCCATGGCACACAGCACGACTTTGCTCTCCTTGCACCAGCTACAGATAGATTTTCGTTTCCTGTTTCATCGTTCTGTGTGCTTGCAAATAACGCACTCGCGTGCACCCTTGGCTTTAGTACTTGTAGGTGGTATGTAGCCAAGCTTGTAAAGCATAAGGTAGTATTGAAACGATTATAGGAAAAGCTCAATTTGTAAGGTAGTCTTGAAAAGATCGCTTTGTAAGGTCCCACACAGGAAGAGATTCAGCTAGCATCAAAGAGTGTCCATCAGTCAGGAAGAGATTCAGCTAGCCTCAAAGAGTGTCCATCAGTCAGGAAGAGATTCAGATATTCTTGAAAATATCTATGGACAACACCACCATGGAAGCCGCTAACACTGTTCATCTATGCTACTTGTATCAGATGCATCATCACTGAACGCAGAAAACGATTCATCTATGTATCATCTATATAAATTGGAGATGGCAAGGGTGTCGCTCAGAGCTACAACAGGATATGCTCGCTGTATCCTCCTCATAGGTGATGTATCACTGGCATCTGACCGTTGTGTTAAGCCCTTATTGTGCCTAGCTTCACCAATGTTATGACCCTTATGTTCTTCAAACAATAGGGTCTGAATTGCACCGACTGAGCGCAGTCTTTCAACACCGTGTCGGACAGGTGTTTGAGAGCCAGAGGCACGTGTGCCACAAATGGTTGCTCACGCAGTACTAACCCAGCCAGCAGCCCTTGTCTTTCATATTCGTTATAGCAAAAGGTTCGTTCAGTGTTTGTTGGGTAGGCTGCTCCATTATGACAATCTTTCTTTGTTTCAAATCTGTTCCATTTGTTTTGTATTTGTCACTTCCGTCTCTATAATGGAGCAGCCTACCCGACAAACACTGAACAAACCTTTATGGCATTTGTTCATTTTTCAAATTGTTTCAACAGTTCTTTTATTTTTCGTTTTTTTTTTTATTTAAGAAACATAAAGCAGCCGACCTGTAGACCACCGAACAAACCTTTTTGACATTTGTACTGGTTTTCGAAATTCTTCATTTTTTTATTATTTACGTTTTTTGTATGTAAGAAACATGGAGCAGCCTACCTGCCGACCACCGAACGAACCTTTCCACAATAAGACAGATGAAAAATAAATATTGAACACATTTGAAGAAATGAAAATATCATAATGGTTTATTGAGTGTATATGTAAGGTAGGCTGCGCCATTATTGAGACGTAAATGACAAATACAAAACAAATGGAACCATTTGAAACAAAGAAAGATAGTTATAATGGAGCAGCCTACCTGCCGAACACCGAACGAACCTTTTTGACATTTGTTGTATATCAGACATTTCATTTCTTTTTTCTTACAAAAACGTCAATGCTTTGTAACATCTCAGCAGTCACCCCTTTATATCCCAGCATCATTAGCATCTTTAAACAAGAACAACATAATTTATGTGCATCGTCGGAGGCGTCTAAGAATGTGCAAGAAGCAGCGCGACCCCACCATGTGGTGTTGACGTTATACAAACCAGCGTTCGTCATACGGGACGATTTCACGCCGATCGGGCCGTTCGTTACCCAAAATGTTCGTCTTTTGGGGCGATCGTTATGCAAGGTACCACTGTAATTAGAACTAGAGACTACTGTGGTGAGTATATCTTCACCAGTTTCAGAGTCAAGGTGCTGGTCTGTCTGACTGTGGGAGCAGTCTATAGAATTCCTAACACTGAGTGTCCGAATTCAACTCTAATCTTAGAATCTAATACTGTACTAGATAACAACTGAACAAAAACCATCTAATTATTGCAGGGGACTTTAATGTTGACCTCTGCGAGCCTGAAAACCTTACTGCTGCCAGCTTCCTCAACTGTATGAATTCCTGCTTCCTCATACCCGTATTACTAAACCTACTAGAATCACTGATAGTATTGCCACAGCTCTTGATCACATCTGGACCAACATAACCTCTCCACTTACTTCAGGATAATCATCGATAGCACTACAGACCATTACCCCACATTTCTCCTAACTAACATTAACAAACCACCTGTAGAGACAAGGGAGATAAGCTTTAGGCTGCACAATGAAACTGCCATAGGCAATTTTATAGCTACTGCTGCTAAGTACAACTGTGGTCTGAAATAGGTAACATAGGGAACATCAACCTAGCAGTGCAATCTTTTCTTCATAAAACTCTCAGCCTTTATAACACCCATGTCCTATGCTAACAAAACAAGTCACAACTAAATGGCTAAACAATCCTGGATTATAAGGGGATAACTTACCTTGAGGATACTTGAGGTGCTCCGGGGCTTATCGTCCCCGCCGGGTCATCGACCAGGCCTCCTGGTTGCTGGACTGATCAACCAGGCTGTTGGACGCGGCTGCTCGCAGCCTGACGTATGAGTCACAGCCTGGTTGATCAGGTATCCTTGGAGGTGCTTATCCAGTTCTCTCTTGAACACTGTGAGGGGTTGCCAGTTATGTCCCTTATGTGTAGTGGAAGCGTGTTGAACAGTCTCGGGCCTCTGATGTTGATAGAGTTCTCTCTCAGAGTACCAGTTGCACCTCTGCTTTTCAACGGGGGTATTTGCACATCCTGCCATGTCTTCTGGTCTCATGTGATGTTATTTCTGTGTGCAGGTTTGGGACCAGCCCTCTAATATTTTCCACGTGTAAATTATTATGTATCTCTCCGCCTGCGCTCAAGGGAATACAGATTTAGGCTCTTTAGTCGGTCCAATAGTTTAGATGTTTTACCGAGTGGATTCTAGCAGTAAAGGACTCTGCACGCTCTCCAGGTCAGCAATTTCACCAGCAGTGAAGGGGGCTGTCATTGTGCAGCAGTACTCCACTCTAGAGAGCACAAGCGTTTTGAAAAGTGTCATCATCGGTATAGCATCTCTAGTGTGAAAAGTTCTTGTTATCCAACCTGTCATTTTCTTGCAGTTGTGACGGCTACTTTATTGTGTTCTTTAAAGGTAAGGTCTTCCGACATGAGTACACCCAGATCCTTTACATTGCCTTTTCGTTCTATGTTATGATTTGCCTGAGTTTTGTACGTGGTTTCCGTTTTTATATTTTCATTTTTTCCATAGCGCATGAGCTGGAACTTGTCTTCGTTAAACACCATATTATTTTCTGTAGCCCATAGAAAGACCTGATCTACATCTGACTGGAGGTTCGCCGTGTCCTCTATGTTGCCTACTCTCATGAAGATCCTAGTGTCATCTGCAAAGGATGATACAGTGCTATAGGTTGTGCTCTTGTCTATGTCCGATATGAGGATGAGAAAAAGTATGGAGCAAGCACAGTACCCTGGGGGACTGAGCTCTTAACGGTTGACGGGTTGGATTTTAATTNCTGCGAACTCCCGCACCGTGCTGTGGGCCCGACGGAAGGACGGACACCACTGCCCTGGCCGGCCTGGTGAGCACTGGTCACAAAACCCCAGCCTAGAGACGACGCGTCTGTGAACACATCGAGCGAGGGCCAAGGCACTGAACCCCGAAAAACCCCGAAGAGGAAGCCGGCGACGCAGCAGCCGACACAAAGCCCCGGGGGTCGAACCAGCGATCGCGAGAGAGGCGGAAGGGACGTCCCCGAAGGAACCAGAACAGCCGACGAAGCCAAACCCGACCCGGGGGGTAGACCAACATCGCGAAGTTCAGGCTGCCGCACAAACTCTCGAGCAACCGCCGGGTGACCGGGAGCCCCCCAGAAACAGACCTAGGCGAGACTGCAGCCGACGGAGAGACTCGGAGGAAGAGACAAGGAAGCGGTCCGAGAGTCCCACACAAGACCCAGCCAGGACCGAACCTGGGAGGGCATCAGACGGGACTTCCGCCAGTTCACCAGGAACCCGAACCTGGCGAGCTGGGAAAGCACCAAATCCCTGGCAAGCAGACACGCGGACTGACTGGGAGCCCAAACCAGCCAGTCGTCGAGGTAAGCCAACACCCGAACACCTAAGAGACGCAGACGGGCCACCACGGCCGGGTAAGGCGTGTGAACACGCGAGGTGCCAGGTTCAACCGAAGGGGAGACAACAAAAGCGGTAGCACTGACACCCACAACAAAACTGAGCCAGTCCGGAACCCCACATGAATAGGGACATGCCAATACGTGTCCTTGAGGTCCAGGGACACCATCCAAGCGCCCGGCTCCAACAGAACCCGGACCTGGGACAGAGTGGTCATCCGAAACGAGGGGCAAGACACCCAAGGGTTCAGACGGGACAAGTCCAGAATGAACCGCAGGTCCGCACAGTCCCGTTTCGGAACCGGAAACAGGCGGGAACCCACCTGAGGGAATGAGTCGTTTTGACCACGCCCAAGCGTACCCACTCCAAGATGACTTGATGGAGCGCAGGAGAGGAAGCCTGTCCCGTCAGCCCCGAACCCCCTGCAGGAGGCAGAGCTACCCAACGCCACTGCAGGCCGCGAGAAACGACCCGAAAAGCCCACAAATCGTGAGACCAGGCGTGAGCGAACAGAGACAGTCTCCCCCCCATTGCCCCGTCAATGGGGCGAACCGCGAAAGGGCCGCTGCCCCTTACGAGAACCCGACCTGTGCGCAGAGCGAACACCGCGCCGACCAAGTACAGGTGGGACCGCAGGCGGCACCGGCACTGAACCCGACACCTGTGGCCCACCCCGACGAACGGAACCCGCGCCCTGGTACGACCCCGCCAGGAAGGAACCTCCCGGTTCCCCCGGAGAACCAACAACTCAGACATAGGGCGGCAAGAGGAAGAAGCCGCCTGAATATAACGGTTTACCGCAGAAGCCTCAAAAAGCAGAGGACAAAAGGGAGAAGACAACCTAAGAACCAGGGCCCAAGCGGATTCCAAGGAGGAAGCAAGGACCGCCTGACGACACGCGAAGCACGCAGCAAAAAACCGCAGCAATGCCTCCCGCAGGATATGCGCAAAAAGCTTCAACATGGCAGACGACGCCTGAGCAGCTGAGACCAAGGCGTCAGACCCTGGAACGGCCCCAAGCGCCTCAACATCCTCCGCAAGCCAATCCGAAGATAGCTCCAGGAGGGAAAAGAAACGCAGGACCGAAGCCAAAAAGCCACGAGTGCGCAAATCCTCCGCCACAAGAGCAGCCGACAGGGAAGGAACCTGCACATGGAGCTGCACCGCACCAACATCCTGCAGAAGGGCAGGAGCGAAAAGACACTCATGAAGGTGCTCAAAATCGCCCCCCCAAGTAAACCTGGACCACCGTCAACGCCTCACACCACTCAAACGTGCGGGTTCGACAGAACGAGTCCCAAGCATCCAGCGAAAACAAGGGGCAGTCTGCAAGCCAGGACGACCCCGGAACCTCATAACGAATCCAGTACGGACACGAAGATCCAAACCTGAAGCAAGACGGATCCATTATGGAGGCGTACTCCGGGTCACGCAGGAGGGAAGCCGCTAAGGCCGACCGCACCTCAGACGGAGAGATGCGGGAAGCCGAAAACCTCCGGAAAGACGGAACCGAAGAACCCACAGGGACATGGAACCGAACCCGGGGAGGAGCAGAACCCAAGTCCAATTCGTACGCAGAAGGGGGAAAGGAAAACCCCACTCCTTGCAACAGTAAGCCCCGCTCAGAAGGACAGAAAATCCAGGCGGGGTCCAATGGAAGGCAACCCCAAGCCCCAAGGGCGGTACTTACAAGGCACTCAGGGAAGGTGACCCTAAGCACATGCAGCCCGAGTACCTGAGAATACTACTCCCAGCTCACATGACCACCGTAACAGCAGCACTGAAAACAAGTCACAGCACTGAGACAAGACTGGAGCTGGAGCCACACGACCATGCACGATCCCATCAGCCGAGGAACTGGGGTGTGGATCGCCAGCTCGGGGGTCTGGGGCTCCCCCTTCCCCCTCCCGGGGAGGGGGGAGCTGCGCAGACATGCGGCGCGGCTCGTGTGACGTCATGCTAGTTTGCTCGTTTTTCTTTTGGGGAGTTCTGTCCACTCATTTGTTAATTTTTGTTGTTAACCAGAATAGGGGTTTGTTTTGTGGCGCTTACCTTTCTGGGTGCCTGTCCCAGTCGATGGCAGATATAGAATGCTCCAAATCACATGTGCATTCTATGGGCCATTGCTCCCCGTGCCTTTGTGAGATGGGCTAGGTTCTGGCTCGTGGTCCCCGGTAGGCTAGAACTCTACCCACATCGACTGATGCAAAATAGTTAGAATATCCATATCAGCCATGGATAGCTCTGGGGACCCGTAGGGGCTCCCCCCCAGAAATTGTGGGCAATATTCACCGGTGTGAGAGCCACAGTACTGTTGGAGCAACCAAGGCTGGCGCATGCAACATGAGCTAACAGCATTGCTGTTCAGCTTGTGACCACAGCAATCACCTAAAAATGTCAAAATAAATATGTAACTGCTAATATTTAGCGAAGACAATATTCAGATGACTCCTGACTGTGATAAAAATGACCAGGGTTGTGATAATAGCAGGATAATTAGCACTGTGTGGCCACCTGTTATTGTCTGCATTCATCACACCAGCTCAGTGGTTCTCTATGGTGTACACAAATGTAGATACTTATATATAATGTGTGTATTAGTGTAAAAACAGCAAAATGATTATGTTGGGAGGAGCCATTTGGGTGATGGAGGTGGCGTCGTCTGCATGACTTGTCTAGCTGTGTAAAGGGTGGCCATTATACACCCTACAAGCTTAGGTGTGCAGTTACGGTGCATACAACATGTAGATACTTATATATAATGTATGTGTATATAGTGTAATAACACCCCAAACAGTACTGTTGGGGGAGAAATTTAGTGCACCTGATCTTGAATGAGTAAGGGAGGCAGCTGCCAGCTGACTGTGAGTGTGGCGATGTCTCTTAGTTCCTGAACTAACTATATCAGCTTAGGTGTACAGTTGTGGTGAACAAAACATGTAGATACTTATATATAATGTGTGTATATAGTGTAATAACTGCAAAACTATTTGTTTATTGTTTTATGAACGTAATAATTGAAGCACTAATATGAACACCATACTTTTGAGTATAGTGATGATTCACACATTTTATTATATAAATCTATCATACTACACACTATCGAATAATACTACTGCAAAAAACTAAGAAAAAATCAATCAGAGACATTGAAATAATTAGGTAATAATATCTTTGTGGCAACTCCCATCTGTCAGCGCGGGTGACGCTAACCACCGCTGACGACTGCTCTGCCAACGCCCACATTTTGACAAACTTCCTTGGTCTATTGCGCCCAAAATATGTCACCTACAAATTTTTTTTCCAGGCTCAGGAAACACAAATTAACATTTTTAGAAAATGAGCACAGGGGTGTAAATCTCCTCAGGACCCCTTAGCAGCTTAAGGGTTAAACAATATTGAGCCTGGCAACATTGCTTGGACAGACTGCTTGTGAAATATAACTCAAAGCAATGCATGGTTTACACAGGAGATCTTTCTTGGTTTCATGACGCGTTCTGCAAGGAAGTTCGTGACCAAGTTAAGAAACTCAAAGACTGCCAAGCGAAGTTCGGGCTTTGCTGTTGCTTGATAATGCGCCTGCCCACCTCAGAATTGACATGTTAACCTTCAACCAGTGAAGCCTCATAGGCAATCCAAGAGCCTTCAAACAGTAAGGCTTCAGCAGCTGGTAGTCAAAACTAACTTTGCCTCATGAACTGTACAGTAATTTTAAGTTTTAATTTCAGTGTTGTGTTAGAATAGGTTACATAAATTGTCAAGAATTCTTAATTTCAAGATGTGTGGCATCAATCAAGAGGATGAACTACAACAAGGTAAGTTGAGGTTTCTAGCTGAATATTTTATATTTATATGTGGCAATTCAAATTATGTTGTTTGTGGTATAAAAATGTTTGGAAATGGTCACTTATGGACTTCCGCGGTGAAAAAGTATGTTAATCTGGAAAACGTGCTAATTCGGCTGGGGGCCCCCTTCCCATATAGTTCGGATTAGCGGGTTTATACAGTATAGTGTATATCAGTCCGATAGGTCCAAGGAACCAGAGGGGCTCCCCACAGAAACAACACCGTTCAAAAGCAATCCCTAGCTGAAGGGACCACAACAAAGCAAGGCGAAGAAAGAAAACAAAGAACACAGTCCAAAGACCAAGATGGCTCAGGCGCCGCATGAGCAGGCCGGAGCAAACATGCACATAAAAGCTTGCGCAACAGAGTGAAAGCAACATCCACCCTGAAGACAAGCAGGAGCGGCTCTGCCAACGCCATGCGATAAGAAGTGACAGTATTAGGCATGAGATGCCGATCCAGAAAAAGCCAAGAAGGAACAAAACAACCTGGTTTGAAATCAACGAAAACCACCGAAGATAAAGAAAGTGATGGAAAGACCGCCAAGAAACATTGTACTGTTGCTGGGAAGAAGACTGCAGATGTGACTCCATCAAAGAAGCCACTGATAACCCTATCAATGGCGATACATAAGCGTCAGAATGTGTCTGACTACACATCTGAAAGACCAGATGCGTAGTGCAGAGCAGTAAGGTGAACCAGCAAGGTACCTCACTGGTCCAATCTGTTGGAAGAGGTGGAGCCACGGAAAAATGCCCGAGTTCAGACACCAGGCATGCAGTACCTGAAACCAAGGCTGGGCCAGCCACCATGAAGCCAGGAGAAGAACCCTTCCCCGATAGGATTCCAAGTGAACCAGGACCTGGAGCAACAGCTGGACTGGGGACAAGAAGTACATGACCCCCCCCCCCCCCACCTCGACTATTTCTACTGAAAAGCATCTACCACGACAGCCTCGCAGTCACGGACCAGAGCCACGTACAATGGGAGATGCCCACCCCACCCCACCGACATGAAGAGGTCCATCTCCGGGTGCCCGAATGTCCAGCAAAACCACAGGAGGCTCCATGGAGGTGGCGTTGACCATCTACTCTGTGAAAAAAAGAATGAAGTGTAACAGACCATCTGCCAGAACAATGGACACACTCTGAATATGAACAGCACGGAGAGCAAAACACAGAGAACTCAGCAGATGAGCCACCCAAAGAGACCAGTCCCAAAGTACAGACTGAAAGGACCCCCCCCCTTCAGTCTGAAGGGGGAGCTCCGAACACCCTTGTCTGTGAACACATCGAGCAAGATAAGAGGAAGGCACCATGGCACCGAATCCTGAAAAACCCAAAGAGGAAGCTGGTGACGTAGGAACTGACACAAGGACACCAGAGATCAAACCCAGCGATCGCAAGAGTAGCAAAAGAGGCTGCCCCGAAGATACCAAAACAGCTTCTGAAGCCAAATCCTGCCCAGTGGATAAACCACCAGAGCAAAGTTCAGGCTCCCCCCACAGCTGCTCAAGTAATCTTCGAGTAACCCGAGTCCCCCTCAAAAATAGCCGAAGGTGGGACTGCAGCCAGAGCAGAGCTGCAGAAGGGAGAGAAAGGGACGCAGTCCGAGAATCCCATATTAGGTTAGCCAAGTTCGGACCTAGGATGGAATCCACTGGGACCTCCGCTACTTTACCAGGAATCCAAACCTGGCAAGCTGAGAAAGAACCAGACCCTTGACTGGCAGACAAGCAAACCGGCTGGGAGCCCACATCAACTAGTCGTCAAGGCAGGCTACCAGCCAGGAAGACACCAAAACCTCGAAACACACCCGATCAGTGTAAGAGGAACCGAACTAAAAAAGAATAAAACGACGGATCAAAAAACCATCGTTGAATGTAATGAAACGCCATTTTCTGCGTGTGACCCGGAGGCTCCCTGGAGCTTACTAGGCTGATATGCTGATGTCAGACTTTGGCATCAGTCATGTGTATGGAGCTCTGTGGGCCTACCGGGGACCATGAGCCAGAACCTGGCCCCCACAGAGAGACATGGGAAGCAATGGCCTATAGAAACCCCGTGTGGTTGGAAGCATTCTATGTCTGTCATCGACCGGGTCAGGCACCCAGAAAGGTAAGCATCCCAAAACAAACCTCTATTCTGGTGAAAATATTGCTAACAAAAGTCGAATAAGTGGATAGAAACTCCCCAAAAGAACGAGCAAACAAGCATGACATCACACGTCGCCGCGCCACTGTCTGCGCAGCTGACAGAGTCGGCTGCGCAGTCCCAGTCCCAGACCCCCCCATGTCGGCTATCCACCCATCAGTTTTGAGGGTGGATGTCAAAAACACGCGAAAAACTGCCGACCTGAGGAAGGGAGGGAGGGATGCCGGGGAGCCTCCGAGTCTCACCCAGAAAATGGCGTTTCATTACATTCAACGCAGGTTTTTTTGGGGGGAGCCCCTTCAGCTCCCCGGAGCTAACTACCCACAGAGGAAAACATAGGGACTTACCCAGGAGGTGGTCGCTGCTCACTCCTCAACTCGAAGTCGAGACAACTGGTTGCAGCCGCCGACCCAAAGCGACACAGGCAGGACTAGGCCCAGGAACGTTCACGAGGTAACAAGCAGCCAGGACCCTGTTCGACCGCAAAAAGCCCCGTGCCCGAATGTCAGCCCAGGACATGTAGCCAAAGACGCCAGAAAGAGCAGCAAACTTACAAACATCATGGGCACGGGGATAGACCACAGGCTGACTGGACTTAACCCTTAAACCGCGCAAATCATATATATATGCTTTCAGTGGCAAAACCGAAACCGTGCATGTCATATATATATGATTTCGTGTCTAGCGCTATAATTTAAACACCCCACCTGGGATAGGGGGCAGCTATAGTGCAGCCACGATTGATAGATGCCAGATGCCACCTAGAAAAAAAATCCAGGCCAACATTCTTGGGTGTGAGAGCGTTGGTATTGAGCAAGCCACCAAGGCTGGCGCACGCAGCACGAGCTCACAGCACCGCTGTTCAGCTTTTGACCACAGCATTGCCTACAAATGCCATAATATATATGATCATGCTATTATTTAGCGATGATAGTATTACAGAAGACCCTTGACTGTGATAAAACTGACCAGGATTCTGATAATAGCAGGATTGTGGTGATATTTAGTGCTGTGCTCAATGGAGGGAGGAGTAAGGCTGTGGGAGGGAGGGTGGTGGCGTTGCCTTCTGACTGTGTGTGGCCACCTTTTATTGACTGCACTCACCATACCAGCTTAGTGGTTTGCTATGGTGAACACAAATGTAGATACTTATATATAACGTCTGTATAGAGTGTGATGATAACAATAGGAGTAGGTTGGGAGCCGCCATTTTGGTGAGGGAGGTGCGTCGTCTGCACGATTTACCATGTTGTTTACTGGTGACCACTATGGTGTTTGGGCACCATACCAGCTTATTTGTACAGGTATGGTGAATAAAACGGATAGATACTTATATATAATGTGTGTATAGCGTAATAATACCACAAACAATATTGTTGGAGGAGAAATATTAGTGCGTCTGGCCTTGAGGGCGGCCGCCACCAACTGACTGTTCGAGTAGCTACGTCTTCGTGTCTTTACTCACCATACAAGCTTAGGTGTACAGTTATGGTGAACAAAACATGTAAATACTTATATATAACGTCTGTGTATAGTGAATAAATGCAAAAACAGTATTGTGGGAGGAGAATGAGGGCAAGTGAGGTGTTGTTGAGGGAGGGAGTGGCAGCGAGTGGCTGGTGGTGTGTGGCGGTCACTCCTCGTTGCTTTTTGACTCACAAGACCAACTTAGTGGTTCGTTGTGGTGAACAAAACATGCAAATACTTATACATAACCTGTGTTTATAGTGTAACAACAGCAAAACTACTTGTTTATTGTTTTATGAACATAATAATTGAATCACTTATATGCACACCATAATTTGAGTACAGCTATGGTTCACACATTTAATTATATAAATATATCACAATTCACTGTATCGAATAATATTACTGCAAAAAACTAAGAAAAATCAGAGACATTGAAATAATTAGGTAATAATATATTTGTGGCAACTGCCGCCTGACAGCTCGAGCGGAGTAGACCTCATCTGGCAAAGGCTCTGTCAACACCTCTTTTTTTGCCAGACTTTCCTACCCTATTACAGCTAAAATATGCCATCTACAATTTTTTTTGTTATTTTTTCTGTGATCAGGGAACAAATGAACACTTCTATAAGACGAAAGAATTTTTTTTGAAATTTTTTTTTGTTGTGCCTGTGTGTGTTAAATCCATTTGGGCCCCTAGCAGTTTGAGGGTTAATAACTCTGCGGACAACTTGGAAGACCCGCACCCGCGAACAGGGAAGAAGGGAAACCGGATCAATCCAAAGCGCGTCCCCGAAACAGAAGCATTTGCGCACAAATAACGGCGAAGAGCCACAACTGGACACAAAGCATGATGCACCCTCGATTTGACCAACCAAGCATCAACAACCCACGGACCCCTCCGGAAAGCAGCAGTCTCATTCTTCGCCAGAAAAGGAGGAGATGGCTGCAAATGAACAAAACCATCATGAAGACCGAAGGAGCAGAAAACCCTGCGTCGGAGGAGAGCATAAAGCTCCCCAACCCGCCCCCCAGAGGCCAATGCCAACAGAAAAAGAGCCTTGGAGAAACAATCCTGAACCGAAGGAGCCACAACAAACCGAGGAGAAGAAAGAAAAGAGAGCACTGTCCAAAGACCAGGATGGCTCAGTTGGTGCATGAGCAGGCCGGAGGTGAAACAAAGCACGAGATAGCTTGGAAAGTGGCGCAGAAGTAACATCAATACTGAAAGCAAGTTGAAGCGGCTCCACCAGCGTCACGCGATACGAGGCGACAGTGTTAGGCATAAGGTGACGGTCCTGGAACAACCAAGAGAGAAAGGACAACACCACCCTAATAGAAAGTGAAGTACAACGACGAAGACGCAAGAAGAAACAGAAGGACAGCCAGGAAACTTCATACTGCCGCTGAGATGAAGCCCGCAGGTGGGACACTAACAAGGAAGCCAGCTGATCACCATAGAAATGATGATAAACTCGAGTCAAAAATACCATATGTGAAGACACGAGGAGAATATTGAACCAGCCACACGACATTCCAGTCCTGCTGGAAGAGGCGGAGCCGCGGGAAAACCTCCGGGTACAGACACCAAGCAAGTAACACCTGAAACCACAGCTGGGCCGGCCACCATGGGGCCAAGAGGACAACTCTCCCCTGGTAAGTCTCCAAGCGAGCCAGGACCTGGAGCAACAGGTGAACCAGGGAAAAGAGGTACAGGACCAACACCTCGACCAGTTCTGCTGAAAGGCATCGACCCCAACGGCCTTGCAGTCGGGGATGGTGCCACATACAGGGGAAGGTACTGCGACCACACTGATGCGAAGAGGTCCCCCTTGGGGTGACCGAACGTCTGGCAAAGTCAACTGAAGGAATCGGCATCAACCGTCCATTCCATGGAGAGGGGAACGAAACGAGACAGGCCGTCGGCCAAGACGTTGGACGCTCCCCACATGTGAACTGCCAGGAGAGCGAAACCACAAGAACTCAGCAGACGAGTCACCCGAAGCGACCAGCGCCTAAGAGCTAAGGACCGCATCGAACACCCTTGATTCAGACAATGAACCACCGGGGAGCAGTCCGAATGGAGCCGGATCGTTGATCCGCGGGAGACCCGAATCCTCCGAAGAGCAAACCACACTGCTGCGAACTCCCGCACTATCCTGCTGCTGTGGGCTCGACGGAAGGATGGACCCCACCGTCCCTGGCCGGCCTGGTGAGGACTGGTCACAAAGCCCCAGCCGAGAGATGACGCGTCCGTGAACACATTGAGCGAGGGCTCGGGCAGGCGCCAAGGCACTGAACCCCGAAAAACCCGAAGAGGAAGCCGGCGATGCAACAGCCGATGCAAGGACCCCGGGGACCGAACCCAGCGATTGCGAGAGAGGCAAAAGGGACGTCCCCGAAGGAACCAGAACAGCCAGATTGATCCAGTGAAGGGCAGAGGTGCCATAGGCACAATCAGAGAGCACTGTATAAACATCAGAGGTCCGCGGTTGTTCAACGTCCTCCCAGCGACTATAAGAATATTGCCGGAACAACCGTGGACATCTTCAAGAGAAAACTGGACTGTTTTCTAAGAGAAGTTCCGGACCAGCCGGGCTGTGGTGGGTATGTGGGCCTGCGGGCCGCTCCAAGCAACAGCCTGGTGGACCAAGCTCTCACAAGTCGAGCCTGGCCTCGGGCCGGGCTTGGGGAGTAGAAGAACTCCCAGAACCCATCAACCAGGTATCAACCAGGTAGCCAACGAAGCCAAACCCGAACTGGCAGGTAGACCATCATTGCAAAGTTCAGGCTCCTGCACAAACCCTCAAGCAACCGTCGGGTGACCCGGGAGCCCCCCAGATACAGGTGCAAGTGGGCCCGCAGGCACAGGAGAGACTCCAGAGGAAGAGACAAGGAAGTGGTCCATGAGTCCCTCATAAGATCCAGCCATGTCCGAACCTGGGAGGGAACCAGATGGGACTTCTTCCAGTTCACTAATAACCCGAACCCAGTGAGCTGAGAAAGAACCAAATCCCTGGCTAGCAGACAACTGGATCGGCTGAGAGCCCAAACCAGCCAGTCGTCGAGGTAGGCCAACACCCGAATACCTAAGAGACACAGACTGGCCACTAAGACCCGTGTAAGGCGTGTGAACACGCGAGGTGCCAGGTTCAACCCGAATGGGAGACAATGAAAGTGGTAACCCTGACGCCCCACACCACAACAACCGAGCCAGTCCCAGAACCCTAGATGAATTGGGACATGCCAATAAGTATCCCGGAGGTCCAGGGACACCATCTAAGAGCCCGGCTTCAACAGGAGGCGAACCTGGGATAGCATAGTCATCCGAAAGGAGGGGCAATGAACCCAGGGGTTCAGACGGGACAAGTCCAGAATGAATCGCATGTCCGCACAGTCCCGTTTCGGCACTGGGAACAGACGGGAAACCTATCTGAGGGACGCTGTCGTTTCGACCACGCCCAAGCGAACCCACTCCAAGATGACCCGACAGAGCGCTGGGGAAGAGGCCTGCCCCACCAGCCCAGAACCTCCCGAAGGAGGAGGGGCCACCCAACGCCACCTCAGGCTGAGAGAAATGACCCAAAACGCCCACAAATCATGGACCAAGCGTAAGTGAACAGCGCAAGCTTCCCCCAACACCCCGCCAGTGGGGCGAACCGCAAAAGGGCTGGTGCCCCTTACGAGATTCAGAACCTCGCACAGAGCGAACACCGCACTCACCATACGAAGGCGGGTCCGAAGGTGGGGCCGAACCCGAACCCGGCACCTGTTGCCTACCACAACGAGAGGAACTCTAGAGCCCTGACACGACCCCTCAGGACCCCCAGAGAACCAACAAGTCGGACATAGGCCTACAAGTAGCCGAAGCAGCCTGAATTTACTGCGCCACTGCAGAATCCTCAAAAAGCAGAGGCAAAAGGCGAAGACATCCTAAGAGCTAGGGGGCCTAGGCCGATTACAGGGAGGAGGCAAAACCGCCTGCGGACACGCGAGCTGGGAAGCATAGAACAGGGAAACTGCATCCTGCAGAATTGGCGCAAACAGCTTCAGCAAGGCAGACGACGAGCGGGCCGCCAAGCCCAAGACACCGGACCCAGGAACGGCCCCAAGCATCCCCACATCCTCCCCAAGCCAGTCCGAAGTCAGCTCCAGGAGGAAAAAGAAACGCAAGGCCGAAGCCAAAAGGCCATGGCCGCGCATGTCTTCAGCAACCTGAGCAGTCGAGAGGGAGGGAACCTGCACATGGAGCTGCAGAATGCCAACATCCTAGGGAAGGGCAGGGGCAAACAAGCACTCATTGAGGTGCTCAAGTTCGCCCCCACCCTCCCCAGGAAAACCTGAACCACAGTCAAAGCC
The DNA here is from genome assembly GCA_020271785.1 of Procambarus virginalis. Classification (NCBI taxonomy): domain Eukaryota; kingdom Metazoa; phylum Arthropoda; class Malacostraca; order Decapoda; family Cambaridae; genus Procambarus; species Procambarus virginalis. Next base: position 17,827,277 of record WNGS01165503.1, on the reverse strand, counting down.
TCGCGCCACTCAAATGTGCGGGAACGACAGAAGGAGTGTTAAGCCTCCAAAGCAAAGACAGGACAGTCCACCAGCCAAGACAACTCCGAAACCTCGTAATGGACCCAGAAAGAGAACGTCTCAAACCCGAAAGACAGTGAATCCATCACCGAGGCATAATCCGGGTCAAGTAGGAGGTAAGCCACCAGGGCCGTCTGCACCGCAGACGGTTGGATGCGGGAAGCCAAAATTCTCCAGAAAGACAGAACAGATGCACCCGAGGGGACACAGAACCGAACCCGGGGAGGAGCAGACACCAAATCAACTCATACGCAGAGGGGGAAAAGAGAGCCCCCTCTCCTTGTAACAATAAGCCCCGCTCCGGGGTTAGAAAAACCCAGGCGGGGTCCAGCGGGGCCAAGGCCCCCAAGTCAGCCCCTCCCCAGCCCCAAGATCCCCCTCCACGAGACCCGGGGCCGAGTCGTCCCCCAGAGCACCGGCCCCTAAAGAAAAGGCTGGCACAGCCGGAAAGCCGAAGAGAAAGGGGCCCACTGGTCAGACCCAGAGGCTTCAGCAGGGAGATCGGAGTAGAATGCCTCCATCACTACACCGGAAGAGGCATCCCCCAAACAGCCCGAGACTCAAGACCATCTAACCCCAGCCCGACTCCAAAACTCTCAGACGTTTCGGAGCCGGAAGCAGGGGAGGGGGGAAGGGGACCAAATGAACCACAAACATGGGAAGGACGAGGGGACGTGGACTGAACCAAAGGCAAAGCGACCTCCACCCCCAAGTCCAGGTCCATATAGGCAAAACAGTGTAGCCTCAGAGGCATCCAGGTGAGCAACCAACCTAGCGCGTTGCAACAACCTAAGCGCGCATGCAACGCCTGCACCGCCTGTATCCGTAGAACTTCATCATGAGACTGGGTAAACTGAGTCACCAGCAAGCAACAGAACTTGCAGAACTCTGGGTCGAAAGTGTCACCGACCCAACAGGCGTGACAGAGGCAAAAAGGGTCACCCTGAGTCAAGGGGACCAAGCAACCTCAAACTCGCATGAAACGAGGGGTCTCCGGGGGGGGGGGGACAACCATCAGACCCACGTGCCCCCAGGGGATTCCAGGGTCCTGAGCACTTAATGTAACTCACGCCCAGGTAACCCAGGCAGGGTACTGCTACCCGGTGCCCACAAATACCGAAGAACTTTCTAAAGCTGAACCCTAGGGACGTGTATACTCATGGGGACCTAACAGGGGGGCTCCACCAGAAGAGAACCGTGCACAGGTCAGGCACAAAAATATGGGAAACAAGGCAGACCCCACAATAAGGCAAAACCACACAAAGGCAAAACCCCGCAAGAGGACAACGCACCCCAAGGAACAGAGCCTGCCGCTGTGTATGGTGACAACTCGATGCGCAGTACCCTGCGCCCTGCACCAGTGCAAAACTGCTTTTTACCCTAAGGTAAACAAGGAAGACAAAACCCCCAAGCCCCCAAAGGGCAGCCAAAAAACCGAGCAGTAAAACGCCCCAGCAGAGGCAGGCCCCGAGGAACTTGTGGAAGGTAACCCCAAGCTCCAAGGGCAGTACTTACAGCCACCACACTCAAAGCACAGTGCTGGAATCATTGGAGCCAAGCACATGATCTTCGCCTCTAGCATCAGTCTTAGAACTGACAGGTGGATAACCAGCGTGGGGAGTCTGGGGTTTCCCCTT
>WNGS01165503.1:17814007-17824367 GCA_020271785.1 Procambarus virginalis | reverse complement strand
TGGGACCGCAGGCGGCACCGGCACTGACCGACACCTGTGGCCCACCCCGACGAACGGAACCACGCGCCCTGCTACGACCCCGCCAGGAAGAACCTCCCGGTTCCCCCGGAGAACCAACAACTCAGACATAGGGCGGCAAGAGGAAGAAGCCGCCTGAATATAACGGTTTACCGCAGAAGCCTCAAAAAGCAGAGGACAAAAGGGAGAAGACAACCTAAGAACCAGGGCCCAAGCGGATTCCAAGGAGGAAGCAAGGACCGCTGACGACACGCGAAGCGCGCAGCAAAAAAAACCGCAGCAATGCCTCCGCAGGATAGGCGCAAAAGCTTCAACATGGCAGACGACACCTGAGCAGCTGAGACCAAGGCGTCAGACCCTGGAACGGCCCCAAGCGCCTCAACATCCTCCGCAAGCCAATCCGAAGATAGCTCCAGGAGGGAAAAGAACGCAGGACCGAAGCCAAAAAGCCACGAGTGCGCAAATCCTCCGCCACAAGAGCAGCCGACAGGGAAGGAACCTGCACATGGAGCTGCACCGCCACCAACATCCTGCAGAAGGGCAGGAGCGAAAAGACACTCATGAAGGTGCTCAAAATCGCCCCCCCAAGTAAACCTGGACCACCGTCAACGCCTCACACCACTCAAACGTGCGGGTTCGACAGAACGAGTCCCAAGCATCCAGCGAAAACAAGGGGCAGTCTGCAAGCCAGGACGACCCCGGAACCTCATAACGAATCCAGTACGGACACGAAGATCCAAACCTGAAGCAAGACGGATCCTTATGGAGGCGTACTCCGGGTCACGCAGAGGGAAGCCGCTAAGGCCGACCGCACCTCAGACGGAGAGATGCGGGAAGCCGAAAACCTCCGGAAGACGGAACCGAAGAACCCACAGGGACATGGAACCGAACCCGGGGAGGAGCAGAACCCAAGTCCAATTCGTACGCAGAAGGGGGAAAGGAAAACCCCACTCCTTGCAACAGTAAGCCCCGCTCAGAAGGACAGAAAATCCAGGCGGGGTCCAATGGAAGGCAACCCCAAGCCCCAAGGGCGGTACTTACAAGGCACTCAGGGAAGGTGACCCTAAGCACATGCAGCCCGAGTACCTGAGAATACTACTCCCAGCTCACATGACCACCGTAACAGCAGCACTGAAAACAAGTCACAGCACTGAGACAAGACTGGAGCTGGAGCCACACGACCATGCACGATCCCATCAGCCGAGGAACTGGGGTGTGGATCGCCAGCTTGGGGGTCTGGGGCTCCCCCTTCCCCCTCCGGGGAGGGGGGAGCTGCGCAGACATGCGGCGCGGCTCGTGTGACGTCATGCTAGTTTGCTCGTTTTTCTTTTGGGGAGTTCTGTCCACTCATTTGTTAATTTTTGTTGTTAACCAGAATAGGGTTTGTTTTGTGGCGCTTACCTTTCTGGGTGCCTGTCCCAGTCGATGGCAGATATAGAATGCTCCAAATCACATGTGCATTCTATGGGCCATGCTCCCCGTGCCTTTGTGAGGGGCTAGGTTCTGGCTCGTGGTCCCCGTAGGCTAGAACTCTACCCACATCGACTGATGCAAAATAGTTAGAATATCCATATCAGCCATGGATAGCTCTGGGGACCCGTAGGGGCTCCCCCCCAGAAATTGTGGGCAATATTCACCGGTGTGAGAGCCACAGTACTGTTGGGCAACCAAGGCTGGCGCATGCAACATGAGCTAACAGCATTGCTGTTCAGCTTGTGACCACAGCAATCACCTAAAAATGTCAAAATAAATATGTAACTGCTAATATTTAGCGAAGACAATATTCAGATGACTCCTGACTGTGATAAAAATGACCAGGGTTGTGATAATAGCAGGATAATTAGCACTGTGTGGCCACCTGTTATTGTCTGCATTCATCACACCAGCTCAGTGGTTCTCTATGGTGTACACAAATGTAGATACTTATATATAATGTTGTATTAGTGTAAAACAGCAAAATGATTATTGGGAGGAGCCATTTGGGTGATGGAGGTGGCGTCGTCTGCATGACTTGTCTAGCTGTGTAAAGGGTGGCCATTATACACCCTACAAGCTTAGGTGTGCAGTTACGGTGCATACAACATGTAGATACTTATATATAATGTATGTGTATATAGTGTAATAACACCCCAAACAGTACTGTTGGGGGAGAAATTTAGTGCACCTGATCTTGAATGAGTAAGGGGCAGCTGCCAGCTGACTGTGAGTGTGGCGATGTCTCTTAGTTCCTGAACTAACTATATCAGCTTAGGTGTACAGTTGTGGTGAACAAAACATGTAGATACTTATATATAATGTGTGTATATAGTGTAATAACTGCAAAACTATTTGTTTATTGTTTTATGAACGTAATAATTGAAGCACTAATATGAACACCATACTTTTGAGTATAGTGATGATTCACACATTTTATTATATAAATCTATCATACTACACACTATCAAATAATACTACTGCAAAAAACTAAGAAAAAATCAATCAGAGACATTGAAATAATTAGGTAATAATATCTTTGTGGCAACTCCCATCTGTCAGCGCGGGTGACGCTAACCACCGCTGACGACTGCTCTGCCAACGCCCACATTTTGACAAACTTCCTTGGTCTAGTGCGCCCAAAATATGTCACCTACAAATTTTTTTTCCCGGGCTCAGGAAACACAAATTAACATTTTTAGAAAATGAGCACAGGGGTGTAAATCTCCTCAGGACCCTTTAGCAGCTTAACACTTTCACGTTCCCGGTGAATAGGCCCCAAATATCCCCTAAGTGGTCCCGACGGGTGGGCCTACGGCGCGTCAGCAAAAAAAAGTTTATAATCTTTTCAGGGTGGCGAGCTTAATTTTCGCGGTATGTATTTAAATTTGGTATCATTGTGTTCGCGAGAGAATGCTCTAGAGTAATATATACATAAATTGTCACAAAATGCAACATGAGAACCACACTGAATAAGAAAATGCGGCGTTCGTTAGCCGTGAGCGTCAAACCGGGCATGAATGTTTACGATGTTTTTATGTTTGCCTAAACCCCCTAATATTCGTGGTTTTTTTTTGTATCATTGTGACCGCAATAAAATTCCCTTCACGGACATATGCATATAAATGTAGAATCATGTTCGCGGCCCACCAGCAAGAGTGTGGAAAGTGGCTGAAGTATTACCTCTACCTGACGGCAGATCGGCGAAACAGGCGAAACACCTTTGAAAAGTCTTATTCTTTTCACTGTCCTGACGTCAATTTTCGATGTACGTACTTAATTTTTATACCAATATGTTCGCAATAGAATGTTCTAGAAGAACATATGTATAAAATGTCACACAAGAATGCGTGTGACCGGCAACAAATAAAAAACTTCGTTGATTACACTGGTCATGTCAACATTTTACAATAGTTTTACCACGAAGATACAAGCTAACTCCGTTTTCAATAATAGGCTATGTGACTATTAGAAAAAACGAAAATTTAATGGTAAACATGCTTAAATTATCCCCAAGTCGATCGGATAAGAATTGGATTTTATAGAAATATTTCTTTTCCAATGCCGCTTGAGGTGCATTCAAGAGATAAATATATGTCCTGCTCAAGTGACATATGGGTGCTAAATTGTGTGCAATTTAAAGGCGCTCATTTTAAAACCACTACCAGATTGATCTGATAAAATTTAAATTTTTAACAAATATTTAATGAGTGACGCAGTGCGCGTCGTCGGCGAGGAAACGGGAGAAAAATGAGTGACGCGAGCGTCATCTGTGGCACGTGAAAGTGTTAAGGGTTAAACAATATTGAGCCTGGCAACATTGCTTGGACAGACTGCTTGTGAAATATAACTCAAAGCAATGCATGGTTTACACAGGAGATCTTTCTTGGTTTCATGACGCGTTCTGCAAGGAAGTTCGTGACCAAGTTAAGAAACTCAAAGACTGCCAAGCGAAGTTCGGGCTTTGCTGTTGCTTGATAATGCGCCTGCCCACCTCAGAATTGACATGTTAACCTTCAACCAGTGAAGCCTCATAGGCAATCCAAGAGCCTTCAAACAGTAAGGCTTCAGCAGCTGGTAGTCAAAACTAACTTTGCCTCATGAACTGTACAGTAATTTTAAGTTTTAATTTCAGTGTTGTGTTAGAATAGGTTACATAAATTGTCAAGAATTCTTAATTTCAAGATGTGTGGCATCAATCAAGAGGATGAACTACAACAAGGTAAGTTGAGGTTTCTAGCTGAATATTTTATATTTATATGTGGCAATTCAAATTATGTTGTTTGTGGTATAAAAATGTTTGGAAATGGTCACTTATGGACTTCTGCGGTGAAAAAGTATGTTAATCTGGAAAACGTGCTAATTCGGCTGGGGCCCCCTTCCCATATAGTTCGGATTAGCGGGTTTATACAGTATAGTGTATATCAGTCCGATAGGTCCAAGGAACCAGAGGGGCTCCCCACAGAAACAACACCGTTCAAAAGCAATCCCTAGCTGAAGGGGACCACAACAAAGCAAGGCGAAGAAAGAAAACAAAGAACACAGTCCAAAGACCAAGATGGCTCAGGCGCCGCATGAGCAGGCCGGAGCAAACATGCACATAAAAGCTTGCGCAACAGAGTGAAAGCAACATCCACCCTGAAGGCAAGCAGGAGCGGCTCTGCCAACGCCATGCGATAAGAAGTGACAGTATTAGGCATGAGATGCCGATCCAGAAAAAGCCAAGAAGGAACAAAACAACCTGGTTTGAAATCAACGAAAACCACCGAAGATAAAGAAAGTGATGGAAAGACCGCCAAGAAACATCGTACTGTTGCTGGGAAGAAGACTGCAGATGTGACTCCATCAAAGAAGCCACTGATAACCCTATCAATGGTGATACACATGCGTCAGAATGTGTCTGACTACACATCTGAAAGACCAGATGCGTAGTGCAGAGCAGTAAGGTGAACCAGCAAGGTACCTCACTGGTCCAATCTGTTGGAAGAGGTGGAGCCACGGAAAAATGCCTGAGTTCAGACACCAAGCATGCAGTACCTGAAACCAAGGCTGGGCCAGCCACCATGAAGCCAGGAGAAGAACCCTTCCCCGATAGGATTCCAAGTGAACCAGGACCTGGAGCAACAGCTGGACTGGGGACAAGAAGTACATGACCCCCCCCCCCCCACCTCGACTATTTCTGCTGAAAAGCATCTACCACGACAGCCTCGCAGTCACGGACCAGAGCCACGTACAATGGGAGATGCCAAGACCCCACCGACATGAAGAGGTCCATCTCCGGGTGCCCGAATGTCCAGCAAACCCACAGGAGGCTCCATGGAGGTGGCGTTGACCATCTACTCTGTGAAAAAAAGAATGAAGTGTAACAGACCATCTGCCAGAACAATTGACACTCTGAATATGAACAGCCCGGAGAGCAAAACACCGAGAACTCAGCAGATGAGCCACCCAAAGAGACCAGTCCCAAAGTACAGACTGAAAGGACCCCCCCCCCTTCAGTCTGAAGGGGGAGCTCCGAACACCCTTGTCTGTGAACACATCGAGCAAGATAAGAGGAAGGCACCATGGCACCGAATCCTGAAAAACCCGAAGAGGAAGCTGGTGACGTAGGAACTGACACAAGGACACCAGAGATCGAACCCAGCGATCGCAAGAGTAGCAAAAGAGGCTGCCCCGAAGATACCAAAACAGCTTCTGAAGCCAAATCCTGCCCAGTGGATAAACCACCAGAGCAAAGTTCAGGCTCCCCCCACAGCTGCTCAAGTAATCTTCGAGTAACCCGAGTCCCCCTCAAAAATAGCCGAAGGTGGGACTGCAGCCAGAGCAGAGCTGCAGAAGGGAGAGAAAGGGACGCAGTCCGAGAATCCCATATTAGGTTAGCCAAGTTCGGACCTAGGATGGAATCCACTGGGACCTCCGCTACTTTACCAGGAATCCAAACCTGGCAAGCTGAGAAAGAACCAGACCCTTGACTGGCAGACAAGCAAACCGGCTGGGAGCCCACATCAACTAGTCGTCAAGGCAGGCTACCAGCCAGGAAGACACCAAAACCTCGAAACACACCCGATCAGTGTAAGAGGAACCGAACTAAAAAAGAATAAAACGACGGATCAAAAAACCATCGTTGAATGTAATGAAACGCCATTTTCTGCGTGTGACCCGGAGGCTCCCTGGAGCTTACTAGGCTGATATGCTGATGTCAGACTTTGGCATCAGTCATGTGTATGGAGCTCTGTGGGCCTACCGGGGACCATGAGCCAGAACCTGGCCCCCACAGAGAGACATGGGAAGCAATGGCCTATAGAAACCCCGTGTGGTTGGAAGCATTCTATGTCTGTCATCGACCGGGTCAGGCACCCAGAAAGGTAAGCATCCCAAAACAAACCTCTATTCTGGTGAAAATATTGCTAACAAAAGTCGAATAAGTGGATAGAAACTCCCCAAAAAGAACGAGCAAACAAGCATGACATCACACGTCGCCGCGCCACTGTCTGCGCAGCTGACAGAGTCGGCTGCGCAGTCCCAGTCCCAGACCCCCCCATGTCGGCTATCCACCCATCAGTTTTGAGGGTGGATGTCAAAAACACGCGAAAAACTGCCGACCGGAGGAAGGGAGGGAGGGATGCCAGGGAGCCTCCGAGTCTCACCCAGAAAATGGCGTTTCATTACATTCAACGCAGGTTTTTTTGGGGGGAGCCCCTTCAGATCCCCGGAGCTAACTACACAAGGAAAACATAGGGGACTTACCGGAGGTGGTCGCTGCTCACTCCTCAACTCGAAGTCGAGACAAACTGGCTGCAGCCGCCGACCCAAAGCGACACAGGAAGACTAGGCCCAGGAACGTTCACGAGGTAAACAAGCAGCCAGGACCCTGTTCGACCGCAAAAAGCCCCGTGCCCGAATGTCAGCCCAGACATGTAGCCAAAGACGCCAGAAAGAGCAGCAAAATACAAACATCATGGGCACGGGGATAGACCACAGGCTGACTGGACTTAACCCTTAAACCGCGCAAATCATATATATATGCTTTCAGTGGCAAAACCGAAACCGTGCATGTCATATATATGATTTCGTGTCTAGCGCTATTAATTTAAACACCCACCTGGGATAGGGGGCAGCTATAGTGCAGCCACGATTGATAGATGCCAGATGCCACCTAGAAAAAAAATCCAGGCCAACATTCTTGGGTGTGAGAGCGTCGGTATTGAGCAAGTCATCAAGGCTGGCGCACGCAGCACGAGCTCACAGCACCGCTGTTCAGCTTTTGACCACAGCATTGCCTACAATGCCATAATATATATGATCAATGCTATTATTAGCGATGATAGTATTACAGAAGACCCTTGACTGTGATAAAACTGACCAGGTTCTGATAATAGCAGGATTGTGGTGATATTTAGTGCTGTGCTCAATGGAGGGAGGAGTAAGGCTGTGGGAGGGAGGGTGGTGGCGTTGCTTCTGACTGTGTGTGGCCACCTTTTATTGACTGCACTCACCATACCAGCTTAGTGGTTTGCTATGGTGAACACAAATGTAGATACTTATATATAACGTCTGTATAGAGTGGATGATAATAGGAGTAGGTTGGGAGCCGCCATTTTGGTGAGGGAGGTGCGTCGTCTGCACGACTTACCATGTTGTTTACTGGTGACCACTATGGTTTTGGGGCACATACCAGTTATTTGTACAGGTATGGTGAATAAAACGGATAGATACTTACATATAATGGTGTGTATAGAGTAATAATACCACAAACAATATTGTTGGAGGAGAAATATTAGTGCGTCTGGCCTTGAGGGCGGCCGCCACCAACTGACTGTTGAGTAGCTAGTCTTCGTGTCTTTACTCACATACAAGCTTAGGTGTACAGTTATGGTGAACAAAACATGTAAATACTNCTGGGTTGTGAAGATCATTCCTTCACAGCCCAAGGCCATCACAACCCAACCCGTCATTCCAACCCAGGCAACCCTTGTTGGCCTGGTTGTGAAAGGACTGATATATGCTATAGTACAGTACTTTGGGGCATCAAAGAAGTTCAGCCTACCGGGGATCACAAGCCCGAACCTAGCCCCTCGGAGAGCAACAGGGAGCAATGGCCTATGGAAACCAAAATGAGTTTGGGGGCATTCCATGTCTGCCATCGACCGGGGTTAGACACTTATGACCCCATGTATCCTGGGTGGAAGAAATCTACCCCAGTGAGAGTTATTCTGCCTTCGGGACCTGATTGAGAGGTCAGAAGAAAGATGTACATATTAAATATATAGTAATTGCCAGTGAATAATTTAAAAATATGAGCAGAGGATGAGCATTTAAATAAGTGACATGAAATGAGATGTTGATACTTTGGAGACATGACATGACGCTAGCAGGGCATCGTGACCTCACTTTTAGCTACAACAGTCGTCAGAGATGGTTTGTACATCGTGAACTCCTAGGAGAAGGAAGGGAATAGCACCTGTATTCACCTAGTTGTTCTTGCGGGGGTTAAGCTCTGCTCTTTCGGCCCACCTCTCAACTGTCAATCAACTATAACTACTACTATTTTTTTTCCCCAAACCCATACACACACACACACATCAACAAACTGGAAAAGGTGCAAAGACAAGCTACTAAGTGGCTCCCAGAACTGAAGGGCAAGAGCTACGAGGAGAGGTTAGAGGCATTAAATATGTCAAAACTAGAAGACAGAAGAAAAAGAGGTGATATGATCACTACATACAAAATAGTAACAGGAATTGATAAAATAGATAGGGAAGATTTCCTGAGACCTGGAACTTTAGGAACAAGAGTTCATAGATTTAAACTAGCTAAACACAGATGCCGAAGAAATATAAGAAAATGCATTTTCGCAAACAGAGTGGTAGACGGTTGGAACAAGTTAGGTGAGAAGGTGGTGGAGGCCAAGACCGTCAGTAGTTTCAAAGCGTTATATGACAAAGAGTGCTGGGAAGACGGGACACCATGAGCGTAGCTCTCATCCTGTAACTACACTTAGGTAATTACACACACACACACTGATTTTTCAGGCATCCCTGTTTACAGGAGTTGTAGCTGATGTGTGGAAAAAGGCCAACATAGTTTTAATCTACAAAAGTGGAAGCAAGGAAGACCCCCTTAACTATAGACCGGTATCATTGACAAGTGTAATAGTCAAAATATTGGAAAAAATAATTAAAACTAAATGGGTAGAACACCTGGAGAGAAATGATATAATATCAAACAGACAGTATGGTTTTCGATCTGGAAGATCCTGTGTATCGAATTTACTCAGTTTCTATGACCGAGCAACAGAGATATTACAGGAAAGAGATGGTTGGGTTGACTGCATCTATCTGGACCTAAAAAAGGCTTTCGACAGAGTTCCACATAAGAGGTTGTTCTGGAAACTGGAAAATATTGGAGGGGTGACAGGTAAGCTTCTAACATGGATGAAAAATTTTCTGACTGATAGAAAAATGAGGGCAGTGATCAGAGGCAATGTATCGGACTGGAGAAATGTCACAAGCGGAGTACCACAGGGTTCAGTTCTTGCACCAGTGATGTTTATTGTCTACATAAATGATCTACCAGTTGGTATACAGAATTATATGAACATGTTTGCTGATGATGCTAAGATAATAGGAAGGATAAGAAACTTAGATGATTGTCATGCCCTTCAAGATGACCTGGACAAAATAAGTACATGGAGCGCCACTTGGCAAATGGAATTTAATGTTAATAAATGCCATGTTATGGAATGTGGAATAGGAGAACATAGACCCCACACAACCTATATATTATGTGAGAAATCTTTAAAGAATTCTGATAAAGAGATCTAGGGGTGGTTCTAGATAGAAAACTATCACCTGAGGACCACATAAAGAATACTGTGCGAGGAGCCTATGCCACGCTTTCCAACTTCAGAATTGCGTTTAAATACATGGATGGCGATATACTAAAGAAATTGTTCACGACTTTTGTTAGGCCAAAGGTAGAATATGCAGCGGTTGTGTGGTGCCCATATCTTAAGAAGCACATCAACAAACTGGAAAAGGTGCAAAGACATACTACTAAGTGGCTCCCAGAAATGAAGGGCAAGAGCTACGAGGAGAGGTTAGAGGCATTAAATATGCCAAAACTAGAAGACAGAAGAAAAAGAGGTGATATGATCACTACATATAAAATAGTAACAGGAATTGATAAAATCGATAGGGAAGATTTCCTGAGACCTGGAACTTTAAGAACAAGAGGTCATAGATATAAACTAGCTAAACACAGATGCTGAAGAAATATAAGAAAATTCACTTTCGCAAACAGAGTGGTAGACGGTTGGAACAAGTTAGGGGAGAAGGTGGTGGAGGCCAAGACCGTCAGTAGTTTCAAA
>WNGS01165503.1:17798553-17812371 GCA_020271785.1 Procambarus virginalis | reverse complement strand
CAGACACATAAAGGTATAGTGCTCTTGAAAAAATAGGTGAGATAACAGGAATGTGCTAAGGGAAGTGAAAAATCGGATGAGAAAAAAGTTGCCCCAGTGTTTACAGTGCAGAGAACACATTCAAGATGGCCACTGGCAAGTGGAAAAGCAAAACAGAGCTTGATTTGAGGGATTCAATGAAGAAAGCATGGATAGTAGAGTCTACATAACAAGTTGGTTAAATTTAGATAGTATAGTGAACTCTCATGTAGAAATAATTCGTAAATTGAAAGAAAGTAATGACCATTGGAATAGCAAAGTTTTATGTCTTGAGGATATAGTGAAAGACCTGCGCCAAGGATAAGAATCAATTGGAAACAAAGTGCAAAGACATGGAAGAAGAAAATAAACTCTTAAAAATAGCTTTGGAAGAAGTTAAAGTAAATTTAAGCATAAATGACTACAATAGGTTAGGCAAGGAAATTCAACAGGAGAAACAGCTTTTGTCAGCACAGATGGAGGAAGTTACACAGGGAATAGAACAGTGCAAGAAAGATATGCAACTCACCTATGCACAAGTGGCCAAGGAGAAGGAAAGAATTGAAGAAGCTGTAAAGGAAGTCAAACACTGCAGCAACCAAGATAAAACAAACATTAGGCTAGAAGTGAGAAAAGAATTGGCATCTAACCCGAAGTTGGTGCAAAACACAGTTGATCGAAGTAAGTCCCTGATCATTTTTGGCTGCAAAGAAAAGGAGATAACATCTAGGTCAGAAAGAGCTGTCGAAGAAGCTAAAGTAGTAGATAAAATTGTTGGCCTCGTAGAAGGTCTCACTACCATAGAGAATGTGTGCGACTACAGGAGAATAGGCAGGTACGTAAAAGGGAAAGATCGACCTTTGAGGATCACCCTAAACGGTGCCAAACAGATGGAAGAAGTACTAAGGAATGCTAGAAAATTGCAAAGTGATGAGGATGGGAAAGGGTGGTCGTTAAGACGAGATCTTTCAAAAGAAGACAGAGAGAAGCTGAAACTGAACCTCGCCGAGGCAAAACGTTTAAATGAGAACAGGAATGAAGAAGAAATCAATTCTTTTTTCTACAAAGTGTTAGGGGTAGGCAAACCAGTAAAGTGGTACATAAAGGCAAACCAACAAAATCATTAGAGAGAGGAGGAGTGAAGAATAAGGAGAGGGGGAACAAGTTCCTGAAGATTGCATACACCAACATAGATGGAGTGAGATCGAAGATACTGGAGTTAAGTGATGTAATACAGCTGCAGACACCAGACATTGTTGCACTCACGGAGACAAAACTTGAAGATGTTATTTTAAATGAGGTCATATTCCCAAGGGGCTACTCAATTTGGAGACGGGACAGAAAAATTAGGAAAGGCGGTGGCGTTGCTGTGCTGGTAAAAGAACACCTAAAGGTGAAGGAAATAATGACTGCCAATCCACAAGAAGTTGACATAATAGCACTAGAGATCTGCCATGAGGATGATAAACTAATGATAATAAATGCATATAGTCCACCGCCAAGCAGCACATGGTCAAAGGAGGAGCTAGATAGTAAACGAGAAGGTCTTATAACAATAATGAGAGAGATTATAGCGAGAGCGGATAACGATAGATCACGACTGTTGATAGTCGGTGACTTCAACTTGAAATCCATAGACTGGGAAGCATATGAAGCTAAAACAGAAGATTTTTGGACCTGTAGATTTGTAGACCTCATCCTGGAAACATTCTTGTATCAACATGTTAAACAAGCTACGAGGATGAGGGAAGGGGACGTTCCCTCCATGCTAGATTTGATATTTACCAGGAAGGAGGAAGAGATATTTGACATTCAGTACCTTCCTCCTTGGGTAAAAGTGACCATGTCTTTTTGGGAATAAAGTATGCAATGCGTTATAAGCTGGAAGAAAATAAAGAGGTTGAAGCAGTTGAAAAACCAGACTTCAGGAGAGGACATTATGGTGACCTTAGAAATTTTTTTAGTGAGTATAATTGGACAGACTTGATGCTAGGCAAGGAAGTGAATGAGATGTATGTCAAGTTTTGTGAAATATATGATAAAGGCACAAAAAAATTTATACCAAAACAGAGATGCAGAACTAGAAAACAGGATTGGTTCAATAGAAATTGCGAGAGGGCTAGAGACCAAAAGACACAAAATGGAATCAATACAGGAAGAGGCCGAACCCCCAAACATACCAGCGATACAAAGATGCGAGAAACAACTACACGGCAGTGAGGAGAGAGGCAGAAAGAAATTTTGAAAAAGGGATTGCAGACAAATGTAAAACAGAACCAGGTCTATTCTATAAATTCATAAACAACAAATTGCAGGTAAAGGATAATATTCAGAGGTTGAAAATGGGAAATAGATTCACGGAAATGAAAAGGAAATGTGTGAAACACTAAACGAAAAGTTCCAAAGTGTGTTTGTACAAAATGAAATCTTTAGGGAACCAGACACAATAAGAATTCCAGAGAACAACATAGAGCACATAGAGGTGTCTAGAGACGAAGTGGAAAAATGCTAAGGAGCTAGGTAAGAACAAAGCAGTTGGTCCAGATGGAGTTTCACCATGGGTTCTGAGAGAATGTGCACCTGAGCTCAGCATTCCACTTCAACTGATTTTTCAGGCATCCCTGTTTACAGGAGCTGTAGCTGATGTGTGGAAAAAGGCTAACATAGTTCCAATCTACAAAAGTGGAACAGGGAAGACCCCCTTAATTATAGACCTGTATCATTGACAAGTGTAATAGTCAAAATATTGGAAAAAATAATTAAAACTAAATGGGTAGAACACCTGGAGGAAAACGATATAATATCAGACAGACAGTATGGTTTTCGATCTGGAAGATCCTGTGTAACGAACTTGCTCAGTTTTTATGATCGAGCCACAGAGATTTTACAAGAAAGAGATGGTTGGGTTGACTGCATCTATCTGGACCTAAAAAAGGCTTTCGACAGAGTTCCCCATAAGAGGTTGTTCTGGAAACTGGAACATATTGGAGGAGTGACAGGTAAGCTACTAACATGGATGAAAAATTTCCTAACTGACAGAAAAATGAGGGCCATAATCAGAGGCAAGGTATCGGATTGGAGGAATGTCACGAGTGGAGTACCTCAGGGTTCAGTTCTTGCACCGGTAATGTTCATTGTCTACATAAACGATCTACCAGTGGGAATACAGAATTACATGAACATGTTTGCTGATGATGCTAAGATAATAGGGAAGATAAGAAACCTAGATGATTGTCATGCCCTTCAAGAAGACCTGGACAAAATAAGTATTTGGAGCAACACTTGGCAAATGGAATTTAATGTGAATAAATGCCATGTTATGGAATGTGGAATTGGAGAACATAGACCCCACACAACCTATAAATTATGTGAGAAATCTTTAAAGAATTCTGATAAAGAAAAGGATCTAGGGGTGGTTTTAGATAGAAAACTGTCACCTGAGGACCACATCAAGAACATTGTGCGAGGAGCCTATGCTACACTTTCTAACCTCAGAATTGCTTTTAAATACATGGATGGAGAAATACTAAAGAAATTGTTCACGACTTTTATTAGACCAAAGCTGGAATATGCAGCGGTTGTATGGTGCCCATATCTTAAGAAGCACATCAACAAACTGGAAAAGGTGCAACGACATGCCACTAAGTGGCTCCCAGAACTGAAGGACAAGAGCTACGAGGAGAGATTAAAGGCATTAAACATGCAAAAACTAGAAGATAGAAGAAAAGAGGTGATATGATCACTACATTCAAAATAGTAACAGGAATCGATAAAATTGATAGGGAAGAATTCCTGAGACCCGGAACTTCAAGAACAAGAAGTCATAGATTTAAACTAACGAAACAAAGCTGCCGGAGAAATATACGAAAATTCACTTTTGTAAACAGAGTGGTAGACGGTTGGAACAAGTTAAGTGAGAAGGTGGTGGAGGCCAAGACCGTCAGTAGTTTCAAAGCGTTATATGACAAAGAGTGCTGGGAAGACGGGACACCACGAGCGTAGCTCTCATCCTGTAACTACACTTAGGTAATTACACACACACACACACACACACATATGGAGAAGTCAAAATCTAAACACCACTGTTGAATGTAATGAAATGCCTCCTCCTGGGGGAGCCTCAGTGGCACTAAGATAGCTCCGTACACACATCAAATCAGCCTTGGGAGTCCTTAATACCCTATCATGAGACCAGAGGCCAGAAAACCTGGCTCCTTACAGAGGCACAGGGAGCAGGGGATTTTAAAACAAAAAAAAAACGAAAGGAAGTGAAGCAAAACAGACATCAAGGTTTAAAGTAAACAAACAAACAAACAATGCAGCAAAATCAGCAAACACTCCATCCAGGTGTTAACACCAACAGAGCTGCCCGTTGCCGATGTAAATACTGTAATAATCAGACTGGAGCCCAAGAAAAAATTCTTCACCAGGAAAGGAGAAAATTGCAGATGAAGATACTGCCTATGGAGCCAAAACAACAAAAACCCCTGCTTCCAGAGGATAGCATCAAGCATCCCAACCCTACAACAGGAAGCAAGGGCCAAGCAAAGCCTAGAAAAATGAAACAAGAAGCTAAGACATGAACAAGAACCAAGGAGACAAAATAAATCAAACACCTAATTCAAAGTTCAAAATGGATCAAGAGGAGAAAGCACAGACTGAAGGTGACAAATATGCACAAAACAACTTGCAAAATGGCTCGAAACAAAATGCACAAAACAACTTACAAAAAGAGATGGAGCCGTAGAAAGACGCTCAGGTTCAGATACTGAGCCAGAAAGGCGGAAAACTAAGGAACGGAAGGATCACCCTATCAACATAAGGCTACAGTCTGGACAAAATTTGGAGCAATAGCTAAACAAGAGGGAATAAATGGAAGAACCCCCACCACGACCAATCCAGCTGAAGGGAATTATCAGCGAGAGCCTCGCAATCAAGAAATGGAGCCACTTAACCCAGAACCTGCCAGATTCAAGCCAATATGAAGAGGTCCACCTCCGGAAATAACTTGTAGAGGCAAAAGAAAGACACATAGAAGGTCTACTCTGTGGAAATGAAATGCAAACTGTTCGAAAATGAAACGATTGTTCAAAAGAATGTTGAACACATCCCTGTGAACTGCATGGAGAACCAAACCCTGAGAATCCAGAAGAGAAGCAACTTGCCGAGCATAGCTACAAAAATGAAAAGACCAAAGTAAACCTCTGCGATTCAGACACTGAGTCATCAGGAAGCAGTTGGAATGGAGCCAGAGAATGGGATCTGGAGGGATATGAACTTGCTGCATGGCCCACCATACTGCCTCAAACTTGTGAACCATACTGTGCAACTAAAGGATGAACTAACCCATTCACCCTGGGAAGCCTAGGGTAATGCACATCACACAGCTCCAACCCAGGGATGAGGCATCCATAGACATAACAAGCAATTGTGGAGAAAATCCCTAGAACCTGTCACAGAGGTTGAGGGACACCGACCAAGTAATAACCCTACTACACTAGGTAGACCTGAGCTAGTGAGATCATGTAAAAGATCAGACCTGGATGGAAAAAAACCATACCTTAAACAGCAAAAACACATAATATAGCTTATGAGTCCCCATACACGACGGAAAATTAGGACACCCAGCAAAGATAGGTAATCTAACCATCCCAGACTCCAACCAAAATGCAATGACCGAAAAGAGCTGCAGAGTAGAAACATATCCAAGATTCCGAAACTGGAGGGGTGGTTGAGAACCCCCACCATAGTAGGCCCAAGGAGACTACCCAGAGTAAACCAGAATGTAGGACCAGGAGCCAGCTACCGAGAAATTGACCTCTATGTATTTCTACTCACAAAGAAGAAAAAAAAAAAAAAAAAAAAAGAAAAGAGCCCCCCCTCCTTCATTTTAAATGAGCTGAAGAGAAGTCTGCCATTTCCTCCGAAAAAAAGGGAGCAAGCCACTTGGGCAAAGCCTCCAAACTCACTTCACAAGCAAGATGATCTCTTCTGGATCACCAGGCGCCAAAGCAACCAGTTTGCTACGGAACAGGCAGACAAAAGCCCAGTTGCAAAAAACAGAAGCCAAATGACCATGAAACCTGTAGACCTCCACATTTCCAAGGCTTCACACCAAAAATTAACTGGATGGGGGTACCTGGATTGGGATCTGAGAGTTCTTCTACTCTGCAAGCCCACCAGGGCCAGGCTTGAACAAGGAGCTGCCACATTCCCACAAAACATGGCAAGACCAGAAAAACAACACATGGCTCCAATGGTGCAAACAAGGCAAAGTCCAAGATGACCTGAAATCCAGAACCTGCCATACACGACTCGATCGTATGTGCACAGAAAAAGTTGTGCGCATACGGCACACAAGGCTTCCCAAGAAAATGAATATATCCCCCCAAAAATAAACGGGTGTTTGCTAGCCAGAAGCAGGGAGCTCATATCTACAGCCAAAGGCTGAAGCGGCTCACACTCTAGATAAACAAGTGCTTGGAACGTCAAGTGGCAAATGGAATTCAAAGTGAATAAATGCCATGTTATGGAATGTGGCATTAGTGAAAATAAACTACAAACAACTTACAAATTATGTAGAAAGGAATTTCAGAATTCTAATAAAGAACGAGACCTAGAGGTGGTTTTGGATAGTAAGTTGTCGCCAGAGGAACACAAAGAACACTGCGAGAAGAGCATACATGTTGCTTTCCAACTTCAAACTGGTTTTTAATTATATGGATGATAAAATACTAAATAAACTGTTCATGACTTGTGAGACCAAAATTGGAATATGCAGAAGTTGTACGGTGCCTAAATCTCAAGAAGCACATGAATAAAACTGGAAAAAGTGCAGTGGAATGCCTCAAAATGGCTTCCGGAACTGAAAAACAAGAGTTACGAGGAGAGACTAGAGGCATTAAACATATCAAAACTAGAAGATAGGAGAAAAAGAGGTGATATGATGCTAAATAACGAAAATACTAACAGGAATCTACCAAACTAACAAAGAGAAATCCTGAAACCAGCATCTTCACGAACAAGAGGACACAGATTCAAGCTAAGGGAACAAAGGTGCCAAAAAAATATTAGAAAGTTTTCTTTTGCAAACAGTGGTAGACTGTTGGAACAAGCTAAATGAGAAACTGGTGGAGGCCAAAACTGTCAGTAGTTTCAAAGCATTATATGATAGAGTACTGGGAAGACGAGACACCACGAGCATAGCTCTCATCCTGTAACTACACTTAGATAATGACTCATTAGAGGCATGGCCGAACAAGGAAGAATGGACCAAATTCCTAAGGAGAAACTAAAAAAGAACATAATCAGATAAGGCAGAAAGTGGAATGACAGAAACCTTGAGTCCAAGAACCTTACTGGGCCATGGAAATGAACTTGGGGAGGAGCAGCCAAGAAACCAAACTCAAACACTGATGGAAAAAATGGAACGTACTTTGCTCATAAAAAAACCCAGCGTTGAATGTAATGAAACGCCATTTTCTGGGCGAGTCCCAGAGGCTCCCCAGAGCTATCCATGGCTGATATGGATACCCTAACTATTTTGCATCAGTTGATTTGGGTGGAGTTCTAGGCCTACCGGGGACAACAAGCCAGAACCTGGCCCCCTCACAGAGGCACGGGAACCAATGGCCCATAGAAATGCACATGTGATTTGGAGCATTCTATATCTGCCATCGACCGGGACAGGCACCCAGAAAGGTAAGCACCACAAAACAAACCCCTATTCTGGGGTTATCGACAAACGAGTGGGACAGAACTCCCCAAGAAAAACAAACAAACAAGCATGACGTCACACGAGCCGCGCCGCATGTCTGCACAGCTTCCCCTTTCCCCTCCTGGGGAAGGGGAAGCCCCAGACCCCCGGAAGGGGGAAGGGGGAGCCCCAGACCCTCGAGCCGGTGATCCCCGCCCCAGTTCCTCAGCTGATGGGATAGTGCATGGTTGTGTGCCTCCAGCTCCAGTCTTGTCTGAGTGCTGTGACTTGTTTTCAGTGCTACTCTTGCGGTGGTCGTGCGAGCTGGGAGTAGTATTCTCAGGTACTTGGGCTGCATGTGCTTAGAGTCACTTTCCCTGAGTGCCCTGTAAGTACTGCCCTTGGGGCTTGGGGTTGCCTTCCACAAGTCACCTTGGGTCTACCTCTGTTGGCTTTTCGCTGCTTGGTGTTTGGCCGCCCGAGTGTTTGGGGGTTTCCTCCCTTGTTTACCTTGGGGTAAGTGGTAGTTATAGCACTGGTGGGGCACAGGGTACTGCGTAGCTAGTTTTCACCTATGACAGCGGCCGGCTCTGTTCCCTCTGGGTACGTTGTCCACTTGTGTGGTTTTCTTTTATTTTGTTTTTGCCTGGTGGGGGGTCTGCCTTGTGTTCCCTCCCCTTTATATTAGGGTCGTTTGTGTGGTGGCACCCCTTGCTTCGCCCTCACGGGTGGACACGTCCCATGGGTTCAGCTTTAGCAGCTTGCTTGGTAGTTTGGGTGCCGGTTAGCAGTGCCCTGCTGGATAACCCTTAGCAGACCTAGTCTAGGGGCCCTGGAAACCCCACGGGGACTCTCGGTCCAATAGTGGAGACCCTTGCGTCCCCCTCTCGTTTTGTGCGAGTTTAGGGTTGCTCTGTCCCCTTCTCTCAGGGTGACTCTCATTGTTTTGCCTCCGTCACGCTGCCTGTTGGGTCGGTGACACATTCGACCCCGAGTCCTGCGAGCTGTTGCATGTTCGTGACTCAATTCACCCAGTCTGCTGACTAATTACCTTGGGTGCATGCATAGCCTTTTTCCACTAATCAGCTACAACTCCTGTAACAAGGGATGCCTGAAAAATCAGTGTGGTGTGTGTGTGAATACTAGTGTAATCCCTAAGTGTAGTACAGGTGAGAGCTAGCTCGTGGTGTCCCGTCTTCCCAGCACTCTTATGTCATATAACGCTTTGAAACTACTGACGGCTTGGCCTCCACCACCTTCTCACCCTAACTTGTTCCAACCGTCTACCACTCTGTTTGCGAAAATGATTTTCTATATTTCTTCGGCATCTGGTTAGCCTAGTTTAATCTATGACTCTTGTTCTTGAAAATCCAGGTCTCAGGAAATCTTCCCTATCTTTTATCAATTCCTGTTACTATTTTGTATGTAGTGATCAATTCACCTCTTTTTCTTCTGTCTTCTAGTTTTGACATATTTTATGCCTCTAACCTCTCTCGTAGCTCTTGCCTTCAGTTCTGGGGAGCCACTAGTAGCTTGTCTTTGCACCCTTTTCCAGTTTGTTTATGGTGGGTGTGTGTGTGTAGGTGTTCTGGGGAAAAAAATAGTAGTATAGTTATAGTTGATTGGACAGTTGAGAGGGGTGCCGAAAGAGCAGAGCTAACCCCCGCAAGGAACAAAACTAGGTGAATACAGGGGTGCTATTCCCTTTCTTCTCCTAGGAGTTCACGATGTACAAACCATCTCTAACGACTGCTGTAGCTAAAAGTGAGGTCACGATGCCCTGCTAGCGTCATGTCATGTCTCCAAAGTATCAACATCTCATTTCATGTCACTTATTTCAATGCTCATCCTCTGCTCATATTTTTAAATTATTCACTGGCAATTACTATATATTTAATATGTACATCTTTCTTCTGACCTCTCAATCAGGTCCGAAAGGCAGAATAACTCTCACTGGGGTAGATTTCTTCCACCCAGGATACATGGGGTCATAAGTGTCTAACCCCGGTCGATGGCAGACATGGAAAGCCCCCAACCACATGGGAGTTTCCATAGGCCATTGCTCCCTGTTGCTCTCCGAGGGGCTAGGTTCGGGCTTGTGATCCCTGGTAGGCTGAACTTCTTTGATGCCCCAAACTACTGTACTATAGCATATATCAGTCCTTTCACAACCCAGGCCAACAAGGGTTGGCCTGGGTTGGAATGACGGGTTGGGTTGTGATGGCCTTGGGCTGTGAAGGAATGATCTTCACAACCCAGGCCAAAGTGGATTTCGAGCGGAAAGATCATGCCTTTCACAGCTACCTAATCACTATGACAAAGTCACTCAGGCATTAGAAGAAAACCAGAATGCTGATGTGGTATACACGGACTTGCAAAGGGCTTTCGATAAATGTGACCATGGAGTGATAGCACACAAAATGAGGTCAGTGGGAATAACCTGTAAAGTAGGACGCTGGATACTCGGTTTTCTGTCAAACAGGACACAAGTAACAGTCAATCATATAAAATCCAGTCCAAGCGCAGTTAAAAGCTTTGTACCTCAGGGTACAGTCTTTGCACCACTGCTTTTCCATATTCTCATATCAAATATTGACAAAAATACAAGTCACAGCTTCGTATATCCTTTGCAGATGACACAAAATCAGCATGAAATTACCTTGGCTGAAGACCTTGAAAACTTTAAGCAGTTATTAATAAAGTTTGCGACTGGGCAACAGAAAATAACGATGATGTTAACCAGTGATAAATTCCAGGTACTCAGGTACGGTAAAAATGAGTCCCTAAACCCTTAAATTCCGCATCACATCATATGATGCTTTGACCGATTTGCAGTAAATTGCGCATCGCATCATATGACGCTTTGGAGTACTACGCAAGATTTTAAACGGCCCGCAGATACACGGGGTTCACCACACCTTCATCAGGGATCTTGTAAACAGACGCCATTTTTTTTAAATCGTGGCCAAATTCATGGGTGTTAGGGGCCTCAGTATTGAGTGATCTACCAAGCCTGATGCACACAGCATGAGCTCACAGCACTGCTGTTCAGCCGTGCTGCTGTGACCACAGCATCGCCTAAAATGCCATAATATACTTGTTCATGCTATTATTTAGCAATGATATTATTACAGAAGACCCCTGACTGTGATAAAACTGACCAGGGTTCTGATAATAGCAGGATTGTGGTGATATTTAGCGCTGTGCTCCTTGGAGGGAGGAGTAATGCTGTGGGAGGGGAGGGTAGTGGCATTGTCTTATGACTGTGTGTGGCCACCTTTTATTGACTGCACTCACCAGGCCAGCTTAGTGGTTCGCTATGTGAACACACATGTAGATACTTATATATAAGGTGTGTATAGAGGGTATAAACAGTAAGAGGAGTACAATTGGGAGCCGCCATTTGGTGAGGGCGGTGGCATCATCTGCATGACATGTCATGTCATGTTTACTGGTGACCACGATGGCTCTTTGGGCACCATACCAGTTTTTTGTACAAGTATGGTGAATAAAAACAGGTAGATATTTATATATAATATGTGTATATAGTGTAATAGCACCACAAACAGTAATGTTGGAGGAGAAAATTAGTGCGTCTGGCCTTTGAGGGAGCAGCCAGCTGACTGTGTGAGGTCCTACGTCTTTGGGCCTTGTACTCCACCATACAAGCTTAGATGTACAATTATGGTGAACAAAACATGTAAATACTTATATATAACGTCTGTATATAAAAGCAACAAACGTAGGTGGGTGGAGAATGGTGGCAAGTCCGGTGAGGTGAGGGGAGGAGGGAGGGAGTGGCAGCCAGTGGCGGGCTGCCACTGCCGCTGCCACTCAGCATACCAACTTAGTGGTTCATTATGGTGAACACGAATGTAGATACTTATATATAGTGTCTGTATATAGTGAATAAAAGCAAAAAACAGTATTGTGGGAGGAGAATGTGGTGAGTCAGGGTGACTTGAGGGAGGGAGGAAGTAGCTAGCCAGTGGCGGGCTGCCACTGCCACTGTCACTCAGCATGCCAACTTAGTGGTTCGTTATGGTGAACATGAATGTACTTATATACAGGCGAGTGAGGTGTTGAGGGAGGGAGTGAGTGGTTGGCTGGTACACGGCGGTCACATCCTCGTACTTTTTGACTCATAATAGCAACTTAGTGGTTTGTTATGGTGAACAAAACATGCAGATACTTACTTATATATAACCTGTGTATATAGTGTAATAACCGACAAAGTATTTGTTCACTGTTTGATGAACATAAATGAATCAACAGTAGCACACCATATTTTTTAGTACAGACGATAATTCACTCATTTTATTATAAAATATATCACACTACACACCTTTGAATAATATTCCAACAAAAAAACTATGAAAACTCAATGTCACATTGAAATAATTGGATAATTATCTCTTTGTGGCAATTCCGGCCTGACAGCTGGTGAGCAACAGACCGCCTGGGACGCACGCTGAGTCAGTGCCTGTTTTTTGCCAGACTTCCCCGCCCTAAGTGGGCAATATATTCCACTTACGATTGTTTTTATTATTTTTCCCCATGTGTAGGTGAACACAAATTAACAGGTTAGAGAAGAATTTTTTTTTTTTTTTTTTTTTGTTTTTTTTTTTTTTTTTTTTTTTTTTTGTTTTTTTTTTGTATGCGCTGGTGGGTGTCAAATGGTACATAGCCGTGCGCCATTTAGGGTTAAACACAATACAGGGTACAAAACAACACAATCAAAGTTGCCCATAGTAGGAAATCAAGATGTAAAGTATTTGGAATACCTCTAATGATGTCTGACACCTAACATTTAGGGAGCATAATCAAGCAAATATTGCGGCAGCCAGAAACTTGATAGGATGGGATTACGAGAACTTTCAATCCTGGAATCCCATCACAATGGTGTACTGATACCAATCACTTGTACTGTCCCGTCTTGAGTTCTGCTCAGTACTCACTTTCCCCCTTCAGAGTACGAGAGATTGCTGAAATAGAGGGAATACAGAGAACATATACGGCATACATAGACGCAATAAAGCACTCTAAATTATTGGGATCGTCTCAAACTCTTAAAAATGTACACACTAGAAAGAAGACGAGAGAGATAATATACATGTGGAAGAGTGCTGGAGGGCCAAGTACCAAATCTACACAGTAAAATACTGTAACAACATACTGGAGTGAACGATATGGATAGCAAAATGTGCGAATAGAACCAGTGAGAGCAGGGGGTGCCATAGGCACAATCAGAGAACACTGTAAAACATCAGAGGTCCACGGTTGTTCAACGTCCTCCCAGCGAGCAATAAGAAATAGTGCAGAACAACTGTGGACCATCAAAGAGAAAACTGATCATTTTCTCCATGAGTGCCGGACCAACCGTGCTGTGGTAGATATGGTGGGCCTGTGGGCTGCTGCAAGCATACAACGCTGTGGACCAAACTCTCACGAACTGGGGGAGTAGAAGAACTCCCAGAACCTTCCATCACCCGGGTATCAACCAGTCCGATAGCTCCTGGGAGCCTCCGAGGCTCACCCAGAAAGTGGCATTTCATTATATTCAAACACTGGTTTTTTGGTTGGCCTTGGCCTCTGGGGATCGGGTTAGGGGATCTTCATGTTCTTCTCCGAGGCGGGGGGGTGTCTGTTCGTTTTGTCCAGGTTGTAGGCCCCGGGGCCCCAGGGCCGAGTTGACTTTCAAAGCCTGGCCTCACAAGAAAAGCCGGGGCAGCTGAAAGAGCTGGAAGAGAAGGGGCCCACTGCTCACGGACCCCGGGGCATAGCTGGAGGAACAGACTCGAATGCTTCCGCAGCTACCCCAGACGGGGCAACCTCCGAAACTGCCCAAGTCTAAGAAATCTCTAATCCCCGTCCTCGACCCCGAAGCTTCAGATGCTTGGGGGCCGGAAGCATGAGGGGGGGAACAAAAATGAACCACCGAAGGGGGAAAATACAAGGGGAAGTGGGACTAACCAAGGCCGAAAGCGACCAAAAACCCCCCAAGTCTGGGTCCCTACACAAGCAGGGCAGCCTCGGGGTATCCAGGTGGAGAACAACCCGAGTCGCGTTGAATAACATAAACCTACCCTGCAACTGCGTGAGCT
>WNGS01165503.1:17768212-17792693 GCA_020271785.1 Procambarus virginalis | reverse complement strand
GGTACAGCACCAAGGAGATATGGCATATGTGTCAAGGTCTGGTTTATATTCAGAAAAGTTATCCCACTGATGAAAAGAAACAACTGAATGTGGAGAGATGAGACATAGAAACATGAGAGAGATAGCATTACGACTTGTGTACTACCTCACTTTTCTTGACTGATGATATGACTCCTAATACAACAACACGAAGACTTCAGAGGTGTGCAGAAACACTATCTCTTCACATCCAACCAAATGCCTCAAAAGATTTTTTCTCAGGGCTGAAAGTATAATGTTCTTCATTGGAAAGATTAGTATTCTTTTCACTCTGCCCAACTGCTCCCATTAACCTTGTGCATGATTTGTTTCTTGGGACCAATATTAGCCAATTTGATACTGAAGCTTTATTCTTAACAAATATGTACAAACCATTACAATTCTTTGTGGACTGTACAGGTATACAACCATAAAAGACTATCAGAATAATTCATGCTTAATTTATTTTTTAGGATAACTATTCCAACAAAAAAGGCTAACACCTAAACATTTACTTGATGCCTAATATAAATGATTAATGATGTGATCTTTGATACAGCCTGTTGATTGTGCCGTCAGATGCATTGAAAGAGTTGTTTTTCCTAAATACTGAGAGCGCTGAGGCTGATTGCCCAAGTGAACACGTAAAGGCATAGATGATAGTCGTCTCTTTCAAGGCATTTTGCCTGGTGTCGGGAAACTTCATGAGTAAGTTGGTAATCTTCTTGTTCTTGTAGTAAATTGTGAACTGTACTTTCCAGTTAATATACAACAACAATCTTAATACACAGACAGGACAACAACACAAAGACAAGGATCATCATTTCTACACACAATCAGACCATCACCAGAGATATCTTAACCATCAACAACAAAATAATGAAGAGACAATGACAATACGAGATTAGACTTAGCCAAGTCACTACGTATCAAGAACTGGCATCCAACCATCAACTAGCTTACTCTTAGGTACACCTTACTTTCCTCAAGACCAAGAGAGACCATCCTCCTCACACCACACCTACTGCACCAGCTCACATTGACTATGTATTCCCTCACTTCACATCATCCTACTTGGTATATATAATGTACTTCCAACAGTTATAAATTTTGTTCAGCCAAGTTACAGCCCCACTCCTGTGCCAGATAAGTCCACTACGGGCTCCACCATAGCCCGTGCTACTTGGAACGTGTTTGTTCCCAGTAGCTGAATTTATAACAACAACAAGTTATAAATTCATTGCCTCTGTATATGTTGGAGAGAACTTCAATGAAAGGTATTTTACAGTGACACACGTCAGACCAATTAAATGTAAAATGAACTTTAACCCTTAAAATGCAGCTATTGAATATGGCCATACCTGCCTATGCGCAATAAAAAAAAATATATGTATATAAATCTTCTTACGTTGTATACAAAATGGAAATAATAATTATAAAAGAAGGCGCCAAGCCAGGAAGAAATCGCAAGGTATTCAAAAGGTTACGCTTAGTATCACTCAAGATGAAAATACAAGAGAAGGACAAAGTGAATGATATAAGAGGTATCGGATTCACCAATGATTCTAAGATAGAGACCCAACCCCTAATGACAACAGGAAAACACTACACATGAACATCCTGAAAATGAGGTCAATTGGCAAGGTGTTAAGGATAAAAGGACTAAGTGGGACAAAAGGGAGCAGTATATTGTTCCATTAAGTAACCATGGGGTCAGGCAGGTGTAACCAATATGTAACCTAGCCAAAGACAACTCTCAAAGTGTATTACAGTAGTATAGGAAGGTCACCCTTCCTCCTTCCTCCAAGGTCACCTGTAACACCATCCCAATGATTTTGCCAACAGTTGTGCAGATGGCAACATGAATAACCAAGAAGAAATATGAATATGGAACCCCATTCCAGGATATGTTGCTTCCTTAGCAATGGCGGCATTGGTGAGCTCATTCAAGCGAATCCTAATATGGCCACGAATCCAGCAAAATTTTACTGTCTTGTATCTAGGGTCCCGGTAGTGCATTCTCGACGCACAAACGAGAATTCCGGGTGGGACAGAAATGGTTGGGTACATTTCATTTCACCTAATGTCTTTGTTCACCTAGCAGTAAGTAGGTACTCAGGAATTAAGTCAGCTTGTTGTGGGGTTGTATCATGGATGGGGTCAGTAATTCGTCATGGTGGGAGGGGGGGGATGGAGGAAAAAGGATTTCAATATAAGCCTAATGTGAATGAAACACTCTGGCTTCATGTCTCCAGACACAATGAATTACAATAAATTATCTGCCAGAAATAAGAAACAGCCAGTATTGGATTTCGGCTACCACAGGATGCAAATGACTAAAAGACTTCAGAGCCAAGCGGGCACTCCGAGAGCCCACAGCAATGACAAAGGAGTATTAACAGAAAGCAACTAGCTATTCTCCAGAGTTATATGGCACATATAGACAAATAATGGAGTACCTGACACAGTCAGCCAGCTTAGTCCCATCAGTGAACAGAGCACAGAGTCTGAGCAAGATGAAAAATGTTCCAAGGAAATGGCTTCTCAGATAGTAGAGTATATAAACTTTCACCAAGTAGGTCAGGGTCCTGCAAAATTTCACCAGAAGGACTCTACACAGAGGCAAAGCAAGAACAACACAGGTGAGACAATGCTAATGCAAACTGAGATAATCTTGCAAACAAGCATCAGAAATATTACAGGAACAACCATGGACATCTTCAAGAGGAAACTAGATTGTTTCCTTCAAGGAGTGCCGGACCAACCGGGCTGTGGTGGGTATGTGGGCCTGCGGGCCGCTCCAAGCAACAGCCTGGTGGACCAAACTCTCACAAGTCAAGTCTGGCCTCAGGCCAGGCTTGGGGAATAGAACAACACCCAGAACCCCATCAACCAGGTAACCAGGTAAGCCATGCTTGTAGGGAGAGGAAGGCAGTGGAGGGGGGAGGGGAAAGCCAGGTCCCCAAGGAGTAATGGCCAAAGAACAGCACAAGTGGGAGTGGGGACGTTTGAAGAACCACACAAAGTAGCGAAAATAGTAACAATCATGACGATCCCATAGAGACAGGATGCCAGTTTCAACATAAAACTCTGGGTGGGGTATGAATGAAAGGCACCAGAGCTGAGGCTCATCCCAGTATGGTGCAGAGCATCATGACGATGAAGGGTCGAGAGAGAAGCTGAAGAACAGGTAGGGTAGCCATAATTGAGTTTAGACAGAACAGAGAGGAGTGCAAATAAAGGAGTGTGCACCTATTAGCTCCCACGAAGTATTGGACACGACCTAAGTAAGGTAAGGCCTTAGAACATTTAACTTGAAGGTGAGCAACATAGGGTGACCAAGATAAATGGGTGTCAAAGATCAACCTTAAGTGTTTGGCAGTATCCTTATATACAAGGAGATTACCACAGTGTGACAACAGGGGGTCGAGGGATGGCATGCCTCCAAGTAAAAGTTATAGCACAAGCCTTAGATGTAAATAACTTAAAAGTTAAGACTTGTGGCCCAGGAAGACACATTATCAATTGCAAGTTGAAGGTGACTGTAGGAAAGAGGGGTCATCACCATGACAGCATAGGGTGAGATCGTCAACATAAGGGGCTGAAAAAAATGCCAAGGGGAAGGCAGAAAGATCATTCAAAGCAATCAGGAGTAGTAGTGCTCACAACATAACCTTGGGGAAAACCATTAAAATTTGAAAAAAAAGTTACAGTAAGCAGCACCAACCCTCACCTGGAACAAGTGACACGAGAGGAAACCGTCAAGGAAACGCAGGAGAATGCCACAAAGTTCAAAAGAACGTATCTGGGCTAGAATATTGTATCAGGTGGTGTCATAAGCTTTCTTCAGATGAAAAAGAACTGCCATAACATAGGAATTCACAACAAAGGCTGTATGAATGTAGACCTCAAAGTCCACCAAAATATCTATCATGCTGTGACCCTTGCAAAAACCAAATAGGAAGGGGAAAAAGTAGCCATGATGTTCCAGAAAACACATGAGATTCACATTAATTATACGCTCAAATAATTTGCAAATATACATTTTAAGACAATGGGATGAAAACCATTAAGGAAGGAAACCTGGAAAAGGATCATTTACCTGGAAATGATCAAGGAAAATGGGGGAACCTTTGACAAGCCACCAGCTTCCTGTCCTCATTGAGGTAACTAGAGTTAGTGGCCCTCAGATAAAGTAAATCAGGAAGGTCCCTCTCAAGTATCAGGCATCCTAATAGGAAAAACAACAACCATGAGTCAGTCATCAGGGACCAAAGAAGATGCCTAAATATCATTAAAACCTTGCAGCAAATACTGCAAGGAGCACAGAGGGAGATGATGAGCATTTCATGATGAACACCATCCAAGCCTGCCGCTGTACACTTACAGACGGACAAGGCAGACTGGAATTTGGGAAGGGCAAAAAGAGATCATTACTGGGGAGGTGAAGGCGAGTGTCTGAATCCAAGGGTTGAGAGCCAAGAATGAAGGGGCTTACAGGAAAGGCAGGTAAGGAATGGAGGATGCCTGAATTAACCTATGAGAAGTGCGAGCTTAATTCGTTCGCGACTAGCATTGGATCCATCACAAATGAAGGACAGGCGACAAGTTTGGAACAAATTTCCTTGCAATCTTATGGATCTTCCTCCAGATGCAAGGGAAAGGAGTGGTAATGGAGACATTGGATCTCCAACACTTATGTTTAGCCATACGGCTAGCCCTATGGCCACAGCACTAACCTTCCAAAGCAAAAGACTGAGGTAGATTCCAGCACTATGCCTCTTCCAGGCTGCCTGCTAACAGCGCACATCCTGAGCACAGTCCGCATTACACCGAGGAACACACTTCCGCACACCACAAGAGTCACAATAAAGAACAGAGCGGACTGCAGTGTCCAGTATGGCATTATGTAAAGGAGGCAGCAGCATGGGGGAAGAAGAGAGATCAGATGGGCAGGGAAGAGAAGCATGGAGAGAGAAGAGATTCCAGTGCATTTTATCAAACTGCCACCGAAAAGGAGAGAGGAGAGCAGAAGGAAAAGAAACAAGGATGGAAAAATTATCACTATTATGAGTGCCATCAAGGACTCTCCAAGCCTCGTAGATACAGGTAAATAGAGGACGAGCAGCAGGGAATGGTCGATGTAGGAAAGAGTGCGAAAGCTGACATGAGTCGACTTGCCAGAATTCAGAAGAGACAAAGGAGAAGGGCAAAAGGTTCCAGAACACAGCCTTGGGAATTTGTAAGCGACGTTGCCCCAGAGGGTGTAACCACAGTTAAAATCACCCAATCACAGGCTCTGGCAATGAGAATAAAAAGATCCTTGAGACCCGGACACCCTATCAGAACATGAGGGAGATACTGTATATGGAATACCAGGAATCTTCCTTTCCAGGTGGGCAAGGTTTGCCCTTTTCCTTCTCCCATCCCCTGCAACCGGCTCCAAAACATCTGAGGGTCATACTGCCTTAACCCACCTTGTCTTAGCATGTATAATCCTGCCTTATTCCACCCAACCTTGTGAGAGAAGGCAGGGTGGGACTTTAGCTGATGCAATGAGCTGGGGTGAACAGAAACCTCTTCTAGACCGGCCAGGATTACCACACAAGGGGCAAATGGACATCTCTCTACTGCACTTTAAGAAACTGTGTCCATAATATCCAACATCTGTTGCAGATGTATGGAGCAGGAATGTATTCCTGACTTGGGAGGGGCAGTGTTGGTGGCCTTGGTTTTTTTTTTCAGTCCGCACCCCCTCGTTCTTCCCCTGCTGTGGTACATCCTGAGTGTAGCATCGGGCACTGGCAAGAAATATGGAAAAGGGAAGGGTCCCACCATAAAAAATGATCTTAACTATGATCACATAAGTTATCAGTATGATTACACACACAACCCCTAAGATAAGGGATTGATTTAATGTTAATGATGACGATGACGAGTGAACATGTTAACCTGGAGGACAGAATAATTCTGGGCCTTGAGGATATATTGAGCATCCTCAGGCAGTTATTTGAGTTCACTAGCTCCAGTCACAACATGGTACAGATGAATGACTCCCAATGCTGACATTTAATTATACATTTTTGAAAAGATAAACTGCAGTCTCACCAATGCAAAACAAAGTAGCTAGGCAGGTAGTCGCCTCCTGAAAAGGCTGCAATGATGCATGTTCCAATCAGGGTGGGGTTAAAAAAAACATATCTATAGTCAACAGGGGTGCTTATACATGTGCAAATATATCAGGGCATGTACGTTCAACATGACAAACATGAAAATACTTAGGCCACGTAGTGGCCAAATTGATAATGGAATGTAGCAGTGTTTGAAGGAATCGTGTGTGTTTGAATGTGACGATGGCATTGTGATTTCCCATTAAGGGGATAAAAGGCGCAACTGTCATAAAAGATGGAGCCACACAACAGGGTAGGCACCACTGGGCACTTGGGGCTCAACCCTGCCAAGGAAGAAAGGATCCATTAGAGTAGACAAAAGCAGCAGCTTGATCCGACCCCAATGTAGCCAGGGATACACAGACCAATCTTCAATCACTTTCAGACTCATTGGTCTGGTCATCCTCCCCACAAGCCTGTGTTTGATAATTCGTTTTAGTTACCTTGCATCACTGTTTCCAAAGTTTGGGCTCCATAATCAAGGAATACCAACTACCACCCAACAAGGAAGGCTGAACGCTGACCACTACATGAAGGAGTAAGCCGTCCCAAGCAGGGGGGGGGGGGCCTATTTAACATGGGAATCCTACTGCATCGTGTATCTCCTACACTGGTTGAATGACCTCTTTCTCCCGTCTTGACACCCAAAATAGGTAATGGACACTCAAATAGCCTTCATGGGACAGTCGTTCATGGGCGACTCTTCCAGTGGGACGTCCCGGTGATGAAAACCAGAACCGAGGTAACCTCACCAGCCCTAGGGAGTACTGTACAGTGGCACCTCCATTTATGAATTTAATCCGTTTCCACAGACAGTTCCTAACCCAAAAATTTGTGAATCAAAACGAATTTTCCTAAACAAAATAATGTAAATTGAATTAATCCGTTCTACACTTCCAAAAATATTAACTTCAAAATACATTTCATACCTAATGCACACAAATATTTAGTACTATAGTATGTTTGGGAGCCGGTCGGCCGAGCGGACAGCACGCTGGACTTGTGATCCTGTGGTCCTGGGTTCGATCCCGGGCGCCGGCGAGAAACTATGGGCAGAGTTTCTTTCACCCTATGCCCCTGTTACCTAGCAGTAAATAGGTACCTGGGTGTTAGTCAGCTGTCACGGGCTGCTTCCTGGGGGTGGAGGCCTGGTCGAGGACCGGGCCGCGGGGCCACTAAAGCCCCGAAATCATCTCAAGATAACCTCAAGATGTACAAGTTACAGCTTACCTTTACTGATGACTCTTGTTGGCGTATGGAAGATGGTGAGGCAGGGGGGAGGAGAGGTGTTAGTGTTCGGAAGGGGAGTCCCCTTTCATTATAACATCAGGCACTGATGATTTCTCTAGGGTATTCTCTCGCCTACGTTTTGCAGGAATACCACTGGGAACTTGTTTCGGCTCATTGCTTGCTTGTCTTACTAAGAATATGTCTAAAGACATTTGTTTTTCCCTACAATATAACATTTGTCTGTAGTGAGACTTCACATTGTCTTTCATAAGGTCAATGTAACGGCCCGCTAAAGCTTTATCTGGGCGAGTCTTTTCAGCAAAACTTTTCAGTTCTTCCCATACCGCACACATTTTCATTATTAATGAGGACGAGACAACCTCTACTGCTTCTTCCTCCCCTGAAGATTTGTTGTACTGCCTAGGTAGTTCAACAACCCATATACCATTTTCATGTTATCAAATGATCTTTTGTTTTTCCTCTAAGGTCATCTTCACATGTGTTTTCTTAGGTTGAATCTTACCACTGACTTTTTGGGTCCCATGGTGTGGTATATAATAATTACTTTTATGTTTAGAAACTAAAAAAGCTGAAAACAATTAAATTCTTTACATAGAATTCAAGCGCGATCATCACTAAGCGGGGAGCCACTCGCAAACTGAAGCACGAGCGACTGTGCCACAAGGAAGCACACGCTCGGTCACCCATACGTATATCAACTACATAACTCGAGGCAAAGTTCATAACCCGATTCAAATTTTACTTAGAAATTGCACTCGAACCCGAAAAATTCGTAAAGAGGGGCATTCGTAAGATGAGATGTCACTGTATATATGCACCCTCATCACAGCAAGACATAGCTCTAGAGGGAGTCGCAGGAACAACGCCTGGAGAGGGGGCAGTAGAGGGAGCCGAGGCAACTCCACTGACCGCAGGGAGTTGTACACGAGTCCTCTCATCATGACAAGAGGTAAAACTCTTGAGAGTGGCTTCCCAAGTGAAGGCCAATAATAATAATAATAATAATAATAATAATAATAATAATAATAATAATAATACAGTAATAATAAAAAAAGAGAAGATTCGTATAAGAATCATTGATCTAACTAAGTCATTCATTTTTAATAACATGCTTACAAGAAAGATTTACTAAAATATACCAACTATATCTATATATATGTATATATATACATGTAAATAGATATATATATATATCGTATCTAGTAGCCAGAACGCACTTCTCGGCCTACTATGCAAGGCCCGATTTGCATAATAGGCAGAGTGATTTTCCTTATTATCAATAAATTGTTTCCTATTGGTTTATTTTAATTATTATTATTATATTATATTAAGAACATAAATTATTGATTTAGTTATGTTAGTTTAGGTTAGGTTAAGATAGGTTAGGTTAGGTAGGGTTGGTTAGGTTCGGTTATACATCTCCATTAGTTTGAGCTAAAATTTTAAAAAAAATTAGCTCATACATAAAGAAATGAATAGATTTATCATTTCATAAGATAAAAATAACAAAAATACAGTATTGAAATTCTGGAAAACTTGGCTTATTACGCAAATCAGGCCTTGCATAGTAGGCCAAGAACTGCGTTCTGGCTACTAGGTACAACATATATACTGTATATATATATATATTTAAATACATAATAGCTTATATATTATATTATATATATATATATATATATATATATATATATATATATATATATATATATATATATATATGTCGTACCTAGTAGCCAGAACGCACTTCTCAGCCTACTATGCAAGGCCCGATTTGCTTAATAAGCCAAGTTTTCCTGAATTAATATATTTTCTCTAATTTTTTTCTTATGAAATGATAAACCTACCCATTTCATTATGTATGAGGAAATTTTTTTTTATTGGAGTTAAAATTAACGTAGATATATGACCGAACCTAACCAACCCTACCTAACCTAACCTAACCTATCTTTATAGGTTAGGTTAGGTTATGTACCCAAAAAAAGTTACGTTAGGTTAGGTAGTAAAAAAAATTAATTCATGAAAACTTGGCTTATTAGGCAAATCGAGCCTTGCATAGTAG
Source organism: Procambarus virginalis (assembly GCA_020271785.1). NCBI lineage: Eukaryota > Metazoa > Arthropoda > Malacostraca > Decapoda > Cambaridae > Procambarus > Procambarus virginalis. The sequence continues at coordinate 17,783,195 of WNGS01165503.1, read as the reverse complement.
GCTGAGAAGTGCGTTCTGGCTACTAGGTACGACATATATATATAGCTTATATATATATATATATATATATATATATATATATATATATATATATATATATATATATATATATATATATGCAAACAAGCCTGAATATACAAGACAGATATATATATATATATATATATATATATATATATATATATATATATATATATATATATATATATATATATATATATATTGAAATTTTCAATATTTACAAAATAATAATTCAACTTGGATACATATTAAACAAGTTTACATTTTTAATGTTCTCAATTTACTGAATTCTCTTTTTGTACCTAAACAATAAGTTTTTTGCCATAGTTTATTTGAACTTAAAAGCCATCAATTGATGGTGATGGTAACACTTCACATGTGAGCTGCTGTATGCTGTTGGCAGGCACATGCTAACACAAAATATTACAATGCCTGCAGTATTATTGACCATGCTTTAGAAGCGTTTACAATTAAAAATTATGATATTTTCTTCTAGGTCAAATCCAGTCCTTTGGCAAAACTTGTCATTATCTTCCTTCCTGACTAGGTGCTCTATACCCCTTGACAATCTTGATGAACAGCTCCCAGACTTCTTTCAGCCATGTCTACCATCTGGTTCCAGTCCATTCATGTGTTTATCATCTCACAGATTGAGAAGGCATTTTTAATTTTGTTGTCAACTCTTTGCAGTCTCATCCTGAATACCAGTACATGCTGAAAATTATGAACAAAATATACTTTTACTTCGATAAATTAAAGAAATGTCAAATAGATTAATACTGATTATTGCTGCCAGTGGCAGCTGGTCAATAGTAAACCCCAATATTAAACACGTGAATGATCTAACTGTTTGTGGTCATATTCAATAACACATCCACAACAAGGCCTGCTTCCAAACTGTACTAATATACATACATACATACATACATACATTCTAACTTCAGAATTGCTTTTAAATACATGGATGGGGATATACTAAAGAAATTGTTCATGACTTTTGTTAGGCCAAAGCTAGAATATGCAGCTGTTGTTTGGTGCCCATATCTTAAGAAGCACATCAACAAACTGGAAAAGGTGCAAAGACATGCTACTAAGTGGCTCCCAGAACTGAAGGGTAAGAGCTACGAGGAAAGGTTAGAAGCATTAAATATGCCAAAACTAGAAGACAGAAGAAAAAGAGGTGATATGATCACTACATACAAAATAGTAACAGGAATTGATAAAATCGACAGGAAAGATTTCCTGAGACCTGGAGCTTCAAGAACAAGAGGTCATAGATATAAACTGGCTAAACACAGATGCCGAAGAAATATAAGAAAATTCACTTTCGCAAACAGAGTGGTAGACGGTTGGAACAAGTTGGGGGAGAAGGTGGTGGAGGCCAAGACCGTCAGTAGTTTCAAAGCGTTATATGACAAAGAGTGCTGGGAAGACGGGACACCACGAGCGTAGCTCTCATCCTGTAACTACACTTAGGTAATTACACTTAGGTAATTACATACATACATACATACATACATACATTACATACATACATTACATACATACATACACATACATACATACAGTGGCACCTCAGTTTAAGAGTTTAATTCGTTCCTGGAGACAGCTCTTATTCCGAAAAACTCGTATTCTGAAGCTAATTTCCCCATAAGAAATAATGGGAAATGAATTAATCCGTTCCTGACTACCCCAAAAACCCCATATCAAACTAAATTTTTATACCTAATTCATCTAAATAAACCTACAAAACTATGTTCAAGTTATTACTTACCTTGCTCTTGAATGCTGTAGGCGTATGGAAGATGGTGAGGAGGGGGGAGGAGGAGAGGAGTTACTGTTTGGAAGGGAGTCCCTTTCCATTATCACATCAGGCAGTGAGGACTTCACTGGTATGCACACACTGGCACATTTTGCCTGCATACCACTAGGACTTGCTTGTCTTACTAAGAATTTCTCTAAAGACACTTGTTTTTCCCTACATTTTAACACTTGTCTGTAGTAAGACATCACATTATCATTTAAAAGGTCAATGCAACGGCCTGCTACAGCTTTATCTGGGTGAGTTTTTTCAACAAAACTTTGCAGTTCTTCCCATACTTCACACATTTTCTTAATCAAGGAGGGACATCCTCTACTGCCTCTACTCACAGCTATTTTCTTAGGTTGAACCTTATCAATGGCTTTCTTGAGACCCATGGTGAGATATATAATAACAAACTGTATAGTCAAATGACCAAAAATCCAACAAAACACTGAAAATCCAGGTGAAGAATTGATGTGGGATAGTCACTGGGCGCGAGACAATGGTAAACTGAGGGGGCGGAGGGGCGACGATCGCCGATCGACCACGCGCTAGGTCGGCCTGTACGCGTATCAACAAACTCGCGTCCCGAGGTAACCCTCGCATTCCGAGACATAATTTTCGAGGAAATCCTGCTCGTATTCCGAAAAACTCGCATACAGGGACACTCGCATTCCGAGGTACCACTGTACATACATACATACATACATACATACATACATACATACATACATACATACTACATACATACATACATACATACACACATGAGCTCAGCATTCCTCTTCAACTGATTTTCAGGCATCACTGTTTACAGGAGTTGTAGCTGATGTGTGGAAAAAGGCTAACATAGTTCCAATCTACAAAAGTGGAAGCAGGGAAGACCCCCTTAATNGGTGACGGTGTTCCCCCCCTTCTAATTCTCCCACGCCTGCTGTAAGAGTCATGTCCACTATTCCCGAGCGTTCTCTACATTGCAGGCATCAATTGAACATATGTGGGAGAGAACAGTATTCTCGAAGAGCCGAGAAATTTGCGAAAATAGAACATTTTGGCCTGTGGGATAGGCCCTTTAGGGAGCCAATATGGCGCTGGCGAGTCTGTTCTCCGCCAAAACTGTGTGACGTCAGTGGCGCCAGATTGGTCACCGTCAGCGACATGGCACTGGGAGCCAATGAAAACCAACTTTGGGAAAAGTGACGTCACATAGGCATGGGGGTCCGGCCGTGTTGGCGCCGAGGCGATATCAGTCTTTCACGACACGTCCGAGAGGTAGGACGCGCGATCGGTCATCCTGTCAGAGTGACGGATTTACCGAACTCCGGTGGATTTAAGCGTCTCCAGTTGTTGGCACGCACTCTGTGAGGTCTTCCTGCAACCCAGAAGTGGCTCAGATAAGGAATTGACAGAATATTGAGCAACAAGTGCTCAGGGACAGGTGCGTTGCAAGAAGTGGGCCGGGCATCGACGTGTGTCGTCGTTGGCAGTTCACCAGTATAAGAGACAGCTTAGTGGCCGGGCCACCCACCGTGAGTGAACCAGGTTGACAGCCTTGTCAACCAGGTTGAACGTGTGATCGACGATCCTGTCAAGTTTGACAGTAACCCACCTTCGTGGAACCCTACGAGTCAACAGTTGGATGCAAGCACGTCGAGAAGTCTTCCCAAATACCTAGCGATATATCTAGACGACGAGGGAATTGACAGTGTTGTGAGCTTCAAGTGCTCTGAAGTCGGGTGCTGTGCGTGTGGAGCTTAAGCAGTGTCGTCTGGGACGGCTGATAACTTCACAGTGACTTCGTAGTGGTGAGAGGCAGTTCCTCTGGGGAGTACAGTGACAAGGACTAATTGGGAAACGTACGACGACCGCCGAGACGTAGGCTGGCTGCCGTAGTTGGGAGGAAAGTTGACGGCCAGGAGACCGACTTCAACCCTGCGACGTACTGTAGAGGAAGGAGCACGGACCTGCTGTGTACAGAAGCGGCGAGACGCGACATCCTAAGGCGTGGGGCTTGTGTTTCTGGATGGTGAACGAGGCGAGAGCCTGGACCAGGAGCTACAACCCAACTGTCATCCTAGGATAGGTGAAGTAGGTGTTTACAGTTACCCTCCCATTTCCCCTTTAGTTAGCTATATATATTCTTGTCAGGATATTTTATATGTCGTGAGCAAGTCTCACTGAGTTTAAGTCACAGAGAGCACAGTGTGTGGTGAGCTGCCCAGAGCGCTCACAGTATCAGTTTACATATATATCTATGTGTGGGTGTGTGCAAGCACCAAGATTCATCAGAGAATTTACTGTGACTATTATTAATTTACAGTGAGTATTATTATATATATATATTGTAGTAAACCAGATATTGGTGTGTTGATCTCTATAATCTATTGATATAAATGCCTGTGGATTGATCTCTATAATCTATTGATATATGCCGTGTGTTGATCTCTATAATCTATTGATATAAATGCCTGTGTATTGATCTTATGATGTATATATATATGCCTGAAATTTGATTACTGATTTATATATGACATGACTGTGTACTGAATAATATCATATACGTGAAGTGATTGCCAGTGATATCTCTTTGAGAGAAAGTATAGATATAAAGAAAAGTTCAGTGATCAAGTGAGTGCATTCACAGTAAATATATTAAGAATAGAGTAATCTTTGGTACGGTGAAAAGTCACTGTGAGAGTATTGTGAATAAGATGTTGATCGTGAGGCCAGTGAAATCATAAGTAAGCCATGTGAATGTTGAATAGTGTTTTGGAAAAAGTTAAATAAACGGGGATCGTGACAGAATTAGAAAACAAGTACTAGTCTGTTCCCACGATCGCGAGGGGCCCGGTCAGCTGACATTCTGACAGGTGACACGTGCCGATGTTACCATATCGGTGCGCTCTAGAATATTATGCTATGAATGGAGCAATTGTCATATATTAATCCTGATACATTGATGCATATATATTTCTCGTTGTCTTTTAAGTAAAATACCAAAACTCTTTGGTGTTTGATATCATCCCCTCCATTTATCTTGTGACCGTGTAACGAAATAAAGCTGAGTGACCTGCCTGATACCATATTATTGGAATTTGCTCTTGCCACAATTACACCTGACCACTGCGGTGTTACTGGCCACCTAAAAAACCAGTTGGCGACCTTGAAGGCTGTGTAAGAGTTCGGTGTCGGGGCGGGCCACAGATTGAGGGAACGATCTGTGCCCTCGATCACTCATCTTACAATCTAAAGGCCGGTTGTGAGATCGACTGGGGTACTCTCCGAGGCCAGCAGTGGAGCCTAGAGGATCGAGGGAAGACCCGCCGAACGACGGTGAGTAAGGGTTATTGTCGGAGCAACCTCCTGGAAAGGAGATCCAGTCTACTGTTGCTTTACCCTTCTCTAACGAGAACACCGTGAAACCCGACACTAGTCAAGAATTGTCTGGTGCTGCGCCGGATCCCCAAGTCTAGGGCTGCCCGCAGCTACTTACCATATGTCAAGTGCTCACTACTGGTGCAAGTTGGGGGTTGCAGACTTTACATGTACTAGGCACTAGCATGTCATTACCCCTGGAAAATCTTAATTAATTTTCATGCCCTCTGCGTATGCACAATATATTTTATCCATACTGTACTGGCTGTGACAATCATTTATCTCTGGCATTGTTTAATTATAGCATTACGCTATTTTACCATGGAAATCTTCATTATTCTTCCTATGCCCTCTGCGTATGCAGAATATATTTTATCATACTGTACTGGCTGTGCCACTCATTATCTCTGGTATTGTTTTAATTATACCACTACGCTGTTTGCGAGTACTCTGCGTATGCACAATATATTTTATCCATACTGTACTGGCTGTGACAATCATTTATCTCTGGCATTGTTTAATTATAGCATTACGCTATTTTACCATGGAAATCTTCATTATTCTTCCTATGCCCTCTGCGTATGCAGAATATATTTTATCATACTGTACTGGCTGTGCCACTCATTATCTCTGGTATTGTTTTAATTATAGCACTACGCTGTTTGCGAGTACTGCAACATTGCTTCGGTTAGCCGACTCTAGGCACGATTAACGTTCTAGGACTTATTCCCTTAGTTGCATCTTTGCAGTACTGGCATGCTACTCAGTCATGTTACGATTTCTTTTATTGTGGTACAGCAGTCGCTCTGTAAATATTAATTAATAAATTAAGGTCCCCCCGCTCCTGTGTGTTTTTCTCTCCGCCCAGAAATGGCCCCTGCATAATTTAAATTAAGCGGGGGAATTCTGGGAGCGAGAATGAACATATACGCAGCGCTCAGGAGAGCTGCGCGCGCCGTGGGGGGGGCGCACATTTAAGCAAACGCACGCGCAGTTTCTCCCTCTTTCCACTAGGCTCCGCTACGCTTCACACGAAACTCCCGCCCTCCTCCCTTGACTGCAGAACTTCTTATGCTCTCCGAGCCCCACATGTTTTCCCTACGCTTCTCTTTAATTTAGTAATTTGGGGGGTGCTGCGCCGGATCCCCAAGTCTAGGGCTGCCCGCAGCTACTTACCATATGTCAAGTGCTCACTACTGGTGCAAGTTGGGGGTTGCAGACTTTACATGTACTAGGCACTAGCATGTCATTACCCCTGGAAAATCTTAATTAATTTTCATGCCCTCTGCGTATGCACAATATATTTTATCCATACTGTACTGGCTGTGACAATCATTTATCTCTGGCATTGTTTAATTATAGCATTACGCTATTTTACCATGGAAATCTTCATTATTCTTCCTATGCCCTCTGCGTATGCAGAATATATTTTATCATACTGTACTGGCTGTGCCACTCATTATCTCTGGTATTGTTTTAATTATACCACTACGCTGTTTGCGAGTACTCTGCGTATGCACAATATATTTTATCCATACTGTACTGGCTGTGACAATCATTTATCTCTGGCATTGTTTAATTATAGCATTACGCTATTTTACCATGGAAATCTTCATTATTCTTCCTATGCCCTCTGCGTATGCAGAATATATTTTATCATACTGTACTGGCTGTGCCACTCATTATCTCTGGTATTGTTTTAATTATAGCACTACGCTGTTTGCGAGTACTGCAACATTGCTTCGGTTAGCCGACTCTAGGCACGATTAACGTTCTAGGACTTATTCCCTTAGTTGCATCTTTGCAGTACTGGCATGCTACTCAGTCATGTTACGATTTCTTTTATTGTGGTACAGCAGTCGCTCTGTAAATATTAATTAATAAATTAAGGTCCCCCCGCTCCTGTGTTTTTCTCTCCGCCCAGAATTGTCTGGTCTGAGAGTGACACTCTGCGCTCATTGGTTGAGTAGAAAGGCAGTCTCAGGAGTGCCTGCCATGCCATTGGCTCAGTTCTAGTTCACCCAGTTATGTTTAAATCCATTGGCCCTAGGCTTGGGAGAGGCGGAGTTAATTTGGGCCTAGGAGTGTGGTAGCATTTTTTTTAAGAGAGAGGATTCAGTGTGTCTGGTTAGTTTCAACTGACAGGTACAGGTCAACTGACCTGCGGACAGCCATTCAACATCTTTTGGCAAGTTGCAGTCTTGAAAGGTAATTGTGCTCCACTGTTCTTGTATGTCAGTATTACTATCCATTGCCTCTTCTTTTGGTAGGTGTTATTAGAGTAGGCTATATGTCAATTGTGATTAAATATAGTTACAATAATAAAATAATGTTATTTTGGTGAGTTATCTGTCCCCTTGTGTTTATTGACGGTGTTATCTATTCATGTGATTTTCATGTACTGTGTTTAGAACTTCCCCTCAGTTCAGTAAGACTAAAGTATTAATCCATTCAATTTCAATCCCTGGTCCGTTGAGTTCCCTGATTATCGAGTCCCTTCCTTCCTGGGGACCAATAATTATAGACACATTCATTCATTTGGAAGGTGGTGGCAGTGTATAAAGGTAAGAAGATTAATAATCCCTATTCCTTGTGATGTCCTCATTTAATATTCAGCTTATATTCGTGACAGTCCAGTGAGGGGTCATACTGGTCCGTTAATAGTGTTTGCTGGTTTATTAAGTGGAGAAGAAAGAGGAGTGTACAGTGTTCAGTGTACAATATTATGTTTTAAGTGTGGACAGGGTATTACAATAAAGATATTACGATATATTACAATGGTGATATAACGGGTTATTACACAAATACAAATAAAGATAAAAAAAAAGGGGGAACATGACTGAAAAAGCAGCACAAATACAAAAGGTTGACAAACAGCATTGATTAAAAAAAAATAACAGACATGGGTTGACAATAGAGGGGTAAGGTAGTGGTTACAGGGAATTTATTAGGTAGTGTTTAGTTTTAATCTTAAACTGGTTGAGAGAGGTACAGTCTTTAACATGGTTGGGGAGGTCATTCCACATTCTGGGTCCCTTGATTTGTAGAGCATTTCTAGTTTGATTAAGCCGTACTCTTGGAATATCAAAACTGTATTTATTTCTGGTGTGGTGCTCATGGGTTCTGTTACAACCTGCAATGAAGCTTTTGAGTTCAGGATTGGCATTACAGTTCAGCGTTTTATATATGTATGATACACATGAGAGAATGTGCAGTGACTTAATATCTAACATATTCAGAGATTTGAGTAGGGGTACCGAGTGATGTCTGGGGCCAGAGTTGGATATTGTCCTAATAGCAGCTTTGTGTTGAGTAATTAGAGGACGTAAATGATTTTGGGTAGTAGAACCCCAAGCACAAATACCATAGTTGAGATATGGATAGATGAGGGAGTAATAGAGAGTCACCAGGGCAGGGCGGGGAACATAATATCTGATCTTAGAAAGAATGCCAACAGTTTTTGAAACTTTTTTTGATATATTTAGAATGTGTCCCTGGAAATTCAGCTTGTGGTCAATGAGAACGCCAAGGAATTTACCATATAATTTGTTACAAATTTGGGTATTGTTAATTTTGAGATTTATTTGATTAGAGGATTTATTGCCAAACAGAATATAGAAAGTTTTGTCAATGTTAAGGGTGAGTTTGTTGGCAGTTAGCCAAAGATGGACTTTATTTAGCTCAGTATTTACTGTGGCATTTAGAGCAAGGGAGTCAGGACTGGAGTAAATGAAGGTTGTGTCGTCAGCAAAAAGAATCTCTCTCCCTTGGCTCAATTTTCATAGTGTAAGATGTAATGATCTGTTATGTCCCTATCTTTGTCCATACATTTTGGTAGATAGGAGTTAATAAGAAAGCTTGCATAATAAGAAATATTAGTGGGGTATTATGGTCAGGAAATTAGGTGCTTCTTGCTTTACTTTTTATGGAGTACAAGTTGAGCATATATAATTATTTTTGGAAGTCTACATTTAAAGAAGTCTTAGTTACTTAACTAAGGCAAAGTGACTATCAGAAATATTTCGGTTTTGGGTGTTCATTTTTATTTATATATACAAGAGTCTCTTACATTCTTGTACAGCCACTATAGCACCCAGTGTTTAGGGCAGGTCCTTAATCCTAATTTGTTCCCCAGAATACGTCCCGCCAAATCTTTTAACAACCAGGAACCCTTTCACTACTGGTTGAACAGAGGCTACAGTTAAGGATTGGCACCCGGTCAATCTTCTTTGGCCAAGATATGAACCCAGGCCAAAGTGCTTGCAAAATTGAGTGGTTTACCACTATGCCATAAAGACTGCACTTCATATGTTCAGTAACATCCTTGTATGAAGCATGTTCAGGAATTTGAACAAAGAAGCTGAAGATTGAATTTGTTAATGTTTAGATAGCCGATTTGTGCTGGGTGATGCTGTCAGTTGGTGGTTCACTCACAGGTCTCTTAACTACTTTACTCAGTTCTTCATTGTTTATCCAATAACTTGCCTCTTGATTTTTATTTCCAATATTTATCACCTGCTCATAAACAAGTGCTACATAGCCTTCCTGGTTGGTGCCTTCTTTTGATAATTACTTGCTTGCTCATAAATCAGCACCACATTCACTACCCCTCATTATTCAGTTACAGTACTCTGGTATCAATTGGTGGTCATCTAGGTTCTGAAGCTAAATTAGGTATTAGTTATAATGTTAAGCAATGCAAAGTAGTACAACAAATACTTGTTTATAATCTTTTCAAAGATTTCATAATATTGGTAGATTTGATTTAGGTATTCAATTGTTTTTATCAGAAATAGCACATGCCTCAAATACTGAAATTAGCCTAGTTATATTTTTAATATATCAAAGAATATTTGTGATCGAAGAGAGTTGAAGGGCAAAGTAATGGCTCATGCACATGAGTATTCATTTTATAAATTATAATATACCTACTGAAGCAGAGACTTTGCTTCAAAGATTATAGACTTTAGGTGTCTTGTGTTGATATCTTGGAGTAAATGTTCTCAGGAAAACTATGCAAAGTAGTGGAACTGTTTTGCAGTTTCATTTATGAATAGTGTCACTTACCATTTATCAAAATGGATATCAACGAACATTAATATCTGCAAAAGAATTGTCTATACATCTAGATGCAGAGCCCATTTTCAATCCATGTTGTTATCCATACCAACACAANTAGATACAACTGAAAACTCACACCCGAAGTGACTCGAACCATACTCCCAGGAGCCAACGCAAACTGGTATGTACAGGGATGCCTTAAACCACTTGACCATCACGACCGGACATAAGAGAGTGATAGCCGGCTATATGAACCACTTCCCGCCGGCACCTGGATGGTTATACTTGGGCATAGCATTTTATCAAATCACCTCATTTTTGGGGCAACACGTGAGGAACACAAATGCAAACAAGCCTGAATGGTCCCAGGACTAGATACAACTGAAACTCACACCCCAGAAGTGACTCGAACCCATACTCCCAGGAGCAACGCAACTGGTATGTACAGGGATGCCTTAAACCACTTGACCATCACACACCGGACATAAGGAAGTGATAGCCGAGGCTATATGAACACTTCCCCGCCGGCACCTGGATGGTTATCTTGGGCATAGCATTTTATCAAATCACCTCATTTTTTGGGGCAACACGTGAGGAACACAAATGCAAACAAGCCTGAATGGTCCCCAGGACTAGATACAACTGAAAACTCACACCCCAGAAGTGACTCGAACCCATACTCCCAGGAGCAACGCAACGGTATGTACCAGGGATTGCTCCTGGGAGTATGGGTTGGAGTCACTTCTGGGGTGTGAGTTTTCAGTTGTATCTAGTCCTGGGGACCATTCAGGCTTGTTTGCATTTGTGTTCCTCACGTGTTGCCCAAAAAAATGAGGTGATTTGATAAAATGCTATGCCCAAGATAACCATCCAGGTGCCGGCGGGGAAGTGGTTCATATAGCCTCGGCTATCACTTCCTTATGTCCGGTCGTGATGGTCAAGTGGTTTAAGGCATCCCTGTACATACCAGTTGCGTTGCTCCGGAGTATGGGTTCGAGTCACTTCTGGGGTGTGAGTTTTCAGTTGTATCTAGTCCTGGGGACCATTCAGGCTTGTTTGCATTTGTGTTCCTCACGTGTTGCCCCAAAAAATGAGGTGATTTGATAAAATGCTATGCCCAAGATAACCATCCAGGTGCCGGCGGGGAAGTGGTTCATATAGCTCGGCTATCACTTCCTTATGTCCGGTCGTGATGGTCAAGTGGTTTAAGGCATCCCTGTACATACCAGTTGCGTTGCTCCTGGGAGTATGGGTTCGAGTCACTTCTGGGGTGTGAGTTTCAGTTGTATCTAGTCCTGGGGACCATTCAGGCTTGTTTGCATTTGTGTTCCTCACGTGTTGCCCCAAAAAATGAGGTGATTTGATAAAATGCTATGCCCAAGATAACCATCCAGGTGCCGGCGGGGAAGTGGTTCATATAGCCTCGGCTATCACTTCCTTATGTCCGGTCGTGATGGTCAAGTGGTTTAAGGCATCCCTGTACATACCAGTTGCGTTGCTCCTGGGAGTATGGGTTCGAGTCACTTCTGGGGTGTGAGTTTTCAGTTGTATCTAGTCCTGGGGACCATTCAGGCTGTTTGCATTTGTGTTCCCACGTGTTGCCCCAAAAAATGAGGTGATTTGATAAAATGCTATGCCCAAGATAACCATCCAGGTGCCGGCGGGGAAGTGGTTCATATAGCCTCGGCTATCACTTCCTTATGTCCGGTCGTGATGGTCAAGTGGTTTAAGGCATCCCTGTACATACCAGTTGCGTTGCTCCTGGGAGTATGGGTTCGAGTCACACTTCTGGGGTGTGAGTTTTCAGTTGTATCTAGTCCTGGGGACCATTCAGGCTTGTTTGCATTTGTGTTCCTCACGTGTTGCCCCAAAAAATGAGGTGATTTGATAAAATGCTATGCCCAAGATAACCATCCAGGTGCCGGCGGGGAAGTGGTCATATAGCCTCGGCTATCACTTCCTTATGTCCGGTCGTGATGGTCAAGTGGTTTAAGGCATCCCTGTACATACCAGTTGCGTTGCTCCTGGGAGTATGGGTTCGAGTCACTTCTGGGGTGTGAGTTTTCAGTGTATCTAGTCCTGGGGACCATTCAGGCTTGTTTGCATTTGTGTTCCTCACGTGTTGCCCCAAAAAATGAGGTGATTTGATAAAATGCTATGCCAAGATAACCATCCAGGTGCCGGCGGGGAAGTGGTTCATATAGCCTCGGCTATCACTTCTTATGTCCGGTCGTGATGGTCAAGTGGTTTAAGGCATCCCTGTACATACCAGTTGCGTTGCTCCTGGGAGTATGGGTTCGAGTCACTTCTGGGGTGTGAGTTTTCAGTTGTATCTAGTCCTGGGGACCATTCAGGCTTGTTTGCATTTGTGTTCCTCACGTGTTGCCCCAAAAAATGAGGTGATTTGATAAAATGCTATGCACAAGATAACCATCCAGGTGCCGGCGGGGAAGTGGTTCATATAGCCTCGGCTATCACTTCCTTATGTCCGGTCGTGATGGTCAAGTGGTTTAAGGCATCCCTGTACATACCAGTTGCGTTGCTCCTGGGAGTATGGGTTCGAGTCACTCTGGGGTGTGAGTTTTTCAGTATATATATATATATATATGGATATATATATATATATATATAATATATATTATATTTATATATATATATATATGTGTCGTACCTAGAGGCCAGAATGCACTTCTCGGCCTACTAGCAAAGACCCGATTTGCCTAATAAGCCAAGTTTTACTGAATTAATATATTTTCTCTAATTTTTTTCTTTGAATGAAGATTATAAGCTACCCATTTCGTTATGTATGAGGTTAATTTTTTTTATTATAAGTTAAAATTAACGTAGATATATGACCGAACCTAACCAACCCTACCTAACCTAACCTAACCTATCTTTATAGGTTAGGTTAGGTAGCCGAAAAAGTTAGGTTAGGTTAGGTTAGGTAGGTTAGGTAGTCGAAAAAACATTAATTCATGAAAACTTGGCTTATTAGGCAAATCGGGCCTTGCATATTAGGCTGAGAAGTGCGTTCTGGCTACTAGGTACGACATACATATATACATATATATATATAATATATATATATATATATATATTATATATATATTATATATTATATATATATATATGGTCGTACCTAGTAGCCAGAACTCACTTTTTGGCCTACTATGTGCAATGCCCGATTTGCCTAATAAGCCAAGTTTTTCTGAATTAATATATTTTCTCTAATTTTTTTCTTATGAAATGATTAAGCTACCATTTCATTATGTATGAGGTCAATTTTTTTTCATTGGAGTTAAAATTAACGTAGATATATGACCGAACCTAACCAACCCTACCTAACCTAACCTAACCTATCTTTATAGGTTAGGTTAGGTTAGGTAGCCGAAAATGTTAGGTTAGGTTAGGTTAGGTAGGTTAGGTTGTCGAAAAGAATTAATTCATGAAAACTTGGCCTATTAGGCAAATCGGGCCTTGCATAGTAGGCTGACAAGTGCGTTCTGGCTACTAGGTACGACATATATATATATATATATATATATATGTTGTACCTAGTAGCCAGAACTCAATATTAGGCTACTATGCAAGGCCCGATTTGCCTAATAAGCCAAGTTTTCCTGAAATTATTATATTTTCTCTAATTTTTTTCTTATGAATGATAAAGCTACCCATTTCATTTTGTAGGAGGTCAATTTTTTTATTGGAGTTAAAATTAACGTAGATATATGACCGAACCTAACCAACCCTACCTAACCTAACCTAACCTATCTTTATAGGTTAGGTTAGGTTAGGTAGCCGAAAAGTTAGGTTAAGTTAGGTTAGGTAGGTTAGCTAGTCGAAAAACAATTAATTCATGAAAACTTGGCTTATTAGGCAAATCGGGCCTTGCATAGTAGGCTGAGAAGTGCGTTCTGGCTACTAGGTACGACATATAGATAATATATATATATATATATATATATATATATATATATATATATATATATATATATATATATATATACATATATATATATAGATTATATAATATATATATATATATATCTCTATATCTATATATATATATCTATATATATATATATCTATATATATATATATTATATATATATATGTCGTACCTAGTAGCCAGAACGCACTTGTCAGCCTACTATGCATGGCCCGATTTGCCTAATAGGCCAAGTTTTCATGAATTAATTGTTTTTCGACTACCTAACCTACCTGACCTAACCTAACCTAACTTTTTCCGCTACCTAACCTAACCTAACCTATAAAGATAGGTTAGGTTAGGTCAAGCCAAAACAGCTTGGGTTTGGCATTCCCCAAGGGTGTGAGGCAGCGGCTCATGCAGCTAGAGCTTACATTGCCAACATTAGGGATGAAAAGCCCTGATAAAGCTGGACTTCAAAAATGCCTTCAATCTGGTTAGAAGGGATGCAGTACTCAGTGCGGTTCATCGCCTTTTTCCTTCCCTCTACCTGTTTGTAAACTCATGCTACAGCAAGAATCTAACTCTGCTTTTTGGGGAACATGAAATCGAATCACAAGGTGTCCAACAGGGTGACCCCCTTGCTCCTTTTCTTTTCTGCCTAGTCATCAAGGAAGTCACCGATAACCTGTCCAGTGAGCTCAACATTTGGTTTTTGGACGATGGTACTCTAGCCGGCTCCCCAGACGCACTCTTGGACGACATAAGAATAATTCAGGAGCAAGGAGCAAGCC
>WNGS01165503.1:17740821-17759013 GCA_020271785.1 Procambarus virginalis | reverse complement strand
GCAGCAACCAAAACCTAGCATGCAACACTGGAGCAGCCCGCACCCGGATAATGACATCAGTTGACTGGGTGAATGAGTCACAAACAACAACAATGTTCACAGGACTCTGGGTCAAAGGTGTTACCAACCCAACAGGCAGCATACGGAGGCAAAAACAATGAGCGTCACCCCTGAGACAAGGCGAGAGAGCAACCCTCAAACTCGCACAAAGCAAGAGGAACCCAGGGGTCACATCCATAGGACCCCTTGCGCCCCCGCGGGGTTTTTCCAGGGCCCTTAGACTATTATCGCTAAGGGTAAGCCCTGGCAGGTTACTGCTAACTGGCGCCCAGTCTAACAAACAAACTGCTAAAAGCTGAACCCCCCCCGGGACGTGTCCACTCACAGGGGGGGCCAAGCAAGGGGTACCACCCAGAAACACAGATAGAGAGAAACCTAAAGGACAGATACGGGCCAACGAACCAAAGGCAGGATTCCCCCTCCACCAGGCAGACCAAGGCAGGAAACCCCCCCTCCACCAGGCAGACCAAAGACAGGACCCAGGACCCCCCCCACCAGGCAGAAAACAAGCAAAAGAATACCCTGTAAGAGCACAACGTACCCAGGTGGAACAGAGCCAGCCGCCATTATAGGTGATAACTAGCTGTGAAGTACCCAGTGCCCCTACCAGTGCAAACTACCCCATACCCTAAGGAAAACAAGGGAGGAGGAAACTTTACAGCACACTCAGGGCAGTCAATTACCGAGCAGCAAAAGACCAACAGAGGTAGATTCCAAGTTGAATTGTGGAAGATAACCCCAAGCCCCAAGGGCAGTACGTACAGGCACCTAGGGAAGGTTGACCCTAGAAGCATGCAGCCCGAGTATTGGGAAATTACTCCTAGCTCTTGCATCACCTCGTCCCACACCACAAGACACAGAGCAGAGGACAGAATCAGGGGCCAGAGCCACAGCGACCAATGCCATTTACATCAGCCGAAGAACTGAAGGTGTGGGATGCCGGCACGAAGGGTCTGGTCCCCATCCCCCACCCAGGGAGGGGGGAGCTGCGCAGATGGTGACGTCATGCTCGTTGTTTTTCTTTGGGGAGTTCGGTCCACTTGACTTTCAGTAGTAGTTTCAACCAGAAGAGAGGTTTGTTTTGGGATGCTTACCTTTCTGGGTGCTGACCCAGTCGATGGCAGACATAGAATGCTCCAAATCACATGTGCTATTCTATAGGCCATTGCTCTTCATGCCTCACTGAGCAGGCCAGGTTCTGGCTCGTGGTCCCCGGTAGGCCTATGAACTCCATTCACACTGATGCCAAAGTCTAATATATTATATATCAGCCTGGATAGCTCTGGGAAGCTGAAGGGGCTCCCCCCAGAAAAGTTCTTATTATTAAAAAAAAAACTAGCTAATAAATTACATAAGATTTTCTTTTCTTTGACTAGTATTTGCTTGGCCAGACATCAGGTGCAACACATTAATCTAATAAATGAAGGTTGCAGTGTTATTCAACATTCAATTATAAATCTGGCAATATACATTACAGTATTTTGTATTATATACCTCATGAGGAAATAATTGTTTATACAGTGGGAACTCGCTCAAATAAATTGCAATCAGAACCCTTGGTAAGACTAGACAAACAGGCTAATGGACAAAGTCTTGGTGCACTGGAATGTGATGTCTGCTCATCACGATGAGCAACAAAAATGCATGAGTTAGATCAGCCCAACTTGAGGTATCTAAACATGGAAGAAAATGCTAACTGGTTGAGAAAAGTAAGCAAGGTGGGAACTAGCAGAAGCTGGAGGAGGAGTTTAGTATCAGCACTTGAACTGTATCCAATTTAAAGAACATAAATTGCAGATTTTGAAGCTTAATGGAAAGCAACAGCGTTGATAGGACTGGCGGAGAGAAAAATGATAAAAAACCAACGTTGAATGTAATAAAACGCCATTTTCTGGGCGAGCCCCGGAGGCTCCATGAACCTATCGAGCTAATGTGTGATATATTAGACCGGGGCATTAGCCTATGGAGTTCAGCCTACCAGGGACCAGGAGCCAGAACCTGGCCCTCCTCAGAGAGGTTTTAGAGAGCTATGACCCTGGAACCCCCCCCCCTTACCTGTGGTTGGGCTTTTTCCTTATCTGCCATCAATTGGGGTTAGGCACCCAGAAATGGTAGGCATAACAAAACAAACTCCATATGATAAGAAAATTACAAATAAAAACTGAAAAGGGAGGCAACACAATATCCAATCCCAAGGAAATGAGCAAACAAACAAACATCACACTTCACTGCCGCGCCGCTCGTCGGCGCAGCCCTTCCCTTCCCGCACCAGCTACCTAGCACTTCAGTTCGAAAGCTAACCATCAAACAACATGAAAAACTGCCAACCAGAGGGAGGGAGGGTTGCCAGGGAGCCTCTGGGGCTCACCCAGAAAATGGCGCTTCGTTACATTCAATGCTGGTTTTCTGTGGGAAGCCCCTACGGCTCCCTGAAGCTACATATCCAAAGATAAGGAAAAGAGGGACATATCTTGAAGGTGGCTGCCAAATACTTCTCAATGCGATGTCGAGACAACTGACTGCAACCTGCGACCCAAAGCAACACAGGAACGCCCAGGAGCAGGAATGTTAACCAAATAACGGACGGCCAGGACCCTGTTCGCCCTCCAAAATTCCCGCATCTGAATATCAGCCCAAGACATGTTGTCAAACATGGCAGCCAATGCAGTAAACCTCCTAACACCATGAGGCACAAGGATAGACCGCAGGCTGGCTAGAAGACTTAATTAACCTGCGGACAACCTCAGAGACCCGAGCCCTGGAACAGGGAACAAGGGAAACTGGATCAACCCAAAGCGCATTCCCCGGCCACCGAAGCCGAAGCGCGCAGCTAATGGGGAAGAGCCACAACCGGATTCAACACACGATGCACCCCCCGGCCTGACCAACCAAGCATCAATGACCCAAGGACCTCCACCAGAAAGCAGTCGTCTCATTCCTCGCCAAAAAAGAAGGAGACGGCTGCAACCGAACAAACCGACCGCCAGGACCGAAAGAGCAGAAACCCCTGCACTGGAGGAGAGCATGAAGTTTGCCGACCTGACCCCCAGAGTTCAATGCCAACAGAAACTGAGCCTTGGATAAACAATCTTGAACCGAAGGGGCCACCACAAACCGAGGAGACAAAATATAGGAGAGCACCCTGTCCAAGGACGACGACGGCTCAGGCAAAGTACAAAGCACTTTCTTGTGCTTTGTGAAACAAAGCACAAGAAAGTTCATGGAATGGGGCAGAAGTTATATCCACCCTGAACACAAGCTGGAGCGGCTCTGCTAGTGTGGCACGATACGAGGCGACAGTATTAGGCATCAAATGATAGTCTTGAAAAAGCCAAGACAGAAAAGACAAGATACCCAGATCAGAAATAGAAGACAACCTATGAACAGAGAGAAAATGGTGGATAGAATGCCAGGAAACTTCATACTGTCACTGAGACGAAGCTCTCAGGAGGAACACCATCAACGAAGCCACCTGATCACCATACAAATGGTGATTAACCCGTGTTAAAAAGTCCAGACACGAAGAGCAGAGGAGAAGACCAAACCAGCCGTGTACCGTACTGGTCCAACCTGCTGGAAGAGGTGGAGCTGCGGAAAACATCAAAGGTTCGCACACTGAGCAAGCGGCACCTGGAACCAAGACTGGGCTGGCCACCAGGCGGCCACGAGGACTACTCTTTGTTGGTAGGACTCCAACCAAGCCAGAACCTGAAGCAACAGCTGGACAAGGGAGAAGAGGTAACCCCAGTCCTGACCGAAGATGTCCACGAGACCACACCGACGCGAAGAGGTCCACTTCGGGAGATCATACATTTGACAGAGCCAACTGAAGGTGGTGGTGTCAACCGTCCATTCTGTGGACAGGGGAATGAACTGGGACAGGCCGTCACCAGAACGTTGGACACTCCCCGCATATGAACGGCACAAAGAGCCAAACCCTGAGAAGCTAGCAGACGAGCCACTCAACTGACAATCCCAAAGAGGCAAGGACCAAAGAGAATCTTCCCACCCTCCCCCCGTTAAACCTGCAAAACGGTAGAAGTTTCTCGCCACTCAAGCGTGTGGTTCTGACAAAACCCATGCCAAGCCCCCAACGAAAAGAATGGGCAGTCTGCCAGCCAGGAAGACTCAGGAACCTCCAAATGTACCCAACATGAGAAAGAAAAACTGAACTCAAATAAGGACGGATCCATCATGGAGGCAGAATCCCGGTCTCACAGGAGGTATGCAGCAAGAGCCTCACGAACCTCCTGAGGGGAGATTTGAGAAGCCGAAAACCTTCGAAAGGATGGGGCCAAAGAATCCAAGAGAACCCAGAGAGGAGCCAATCCCAAATCATACTCATAAAGGGAAGGGGGTAAGAAAACCCCTCCCTCTGCAACCACAAGCCCCGCGAAGAGAGCACTAATACCCAAGCGGGTCAAAGGCCCCCCATGTCGACTCATCCCCAACCCCGGGATCCCCCCCCCCTCCAAGTTGGGACCCCAGGGGTAAAGCAGTCCTCCATACCCTCTACCCCTGAAAAAGAGGCAGTCCAGGGAAAGGACCAGGGCACGCGGACTGAACCAAAGTTGAAGCCAATAATGCCCCCAGGTCCAGGTCCCTATAACTAAAGCAGGGCAGCCGCAGGGCATCCGGGTGGGAAACCAACCTAGCATGTTGCAGCAACCGAAACAGAGCATGCAACGTGGATGCTGCCTGTACCCTAACAATAATGTCATCTGAATAGTACTGGCGAACAAGCAGAGAATACGACTCGCAAGACTCCGGTCAAAGGTGTCGTTGACCCAACAGGCAGCATGATGGAGGCAAAAGAGGTGATTGAGACAAGAACATACAGTAACCTGCGAACCCGCAAGAGGTGGGCTGAAACTCGGAATATGCATCCGTGCGTCCTCCGAGCCCTGACAGGGTTTTCCACGGCCCGTAGGCTGCCTGCTATGGAAAGCCCGGGCAAGATGTTGCTAACTGGTTAAAACCCAAAGCTAACAAGGGGGAGATCAAAACACTGAAACCCCTGTGGCATGTACAGTCATGGGGGCCTAGCAGAGGGCCACCACAATATCATGTGGAACGATAGCCACACCAGGCAAGAAAAACAAAAATAAAAGAAAACCCCCGCAAAAGTACAACATTGCCAGAGGAAACAGGAACTGGCGACCGCGTAAGTAGGCAGGCTGCACAACACCTTGACGCCCCAACTAGCACGATACCACTCCCTACCTAAGGCCAAACAAGGACCACGAAACCCCAACTGGCCCCCCAAGAGCAAGGTAAATGCGGTAAATGCCGAGCATCAAAAACCCGTACGGAAATGGTTTCCTGAACGCACTGGGGAAGCGAACAATAACACGCAAGAGCAGTACTCACAGGGCGACTAGGGAAGGATGCCCCTAAGTGCATGCAGCCCCGCACTGATGAGGACACCTGGCCACCACACACAACAACACTGCAGAGGTCACCTCAAAGGCAAAACATCGTCTTGGAAATCGAGGCCAGAGAAAACATCCGCCCCAGACCACATTAGCAAACGAGCTGAAGTGCTAGGTACCTAGCATGGGGAGGAAAGGTCTGCCGGGAGAAGCAATGCGGCAGTGTGGTGTGACGTTTGCCTGTTTGCTTGTTTCCTTGGGATTGAGGGAGTTCTGCCTCTCTTTTTGGTTTTAAGTTATAATTTTCTTACATGTGGAGTTTGTTTTGTTATGCCTACCTTTCTGGGTGCTTAACTCTGGTCAATGGCAGATAAGGAAAACCCCCAACCACAGGAGGGTTTTCCAGGGCCATTGCTTCCAGCAAGCTCTCTGAGGAGGCCAGGTTCTGGCTCGTGGTCCCAGGTAGGCTGAACTTCATAGACTTGTGTCCCGGTCTAATATATCACACATTAGCCCGAAAGCTCCAGGTTAGCTTCTGGGCTCTGCACAGAAAAGCAAAATTTTTAAGTCAGATAAAGCAACTTTTAAATAATTTGAAGAGAGGCAGAGTTCAGGAATGTCAGCCACATATGAACAAATTAAGGAAGCAGCGAGGATTTGAGTATTGATGATTTTAAATTTAACTCTGGCTGGACTTAGAATTTTAAGAAATGATATGCCAGTAGTAGAAGGAAAGTCTTGGTTGAGAAATTAGGTGATGATGTACATGAGGCTGAGCTTGTGTGGAAAGATTTATAGTCAGAAACTTTGGGTAGAGCATTAGAGGAACTGTGCCTGGCCATAAGAGACGAGTTTCATCTATATTGTGTACCAGTGTAGAGGGGACACACAAAATAAAGACATTAATAGTTGGTAAGGCTGCCAGACTCAGCCCCATGATAAACTACCATGACAGTCTTCCCTACAACACTACAACTGAAGCAATGCTTGCATAATAATATTTTTGATAATTACTTCCATAATAATTTACAAATTTAAGAAAATTGTTGATGATGAATGGAGTCAAGGTTTTGCTGTTGCTGAATAATGCACACCATCATATTAATAGTCTAGTATCAGGGGATGTGAAAGATTAATTACATGGGTCCTCCATCAAACACAGCCTCTTTGTTCCAGCCTATTGATCAGTCTGTTATGAATGATACAAAGAAAGCAAGGTACTGCCTCCCTTCCTTACTTCCTCCCATAGCAAGGAAATGCTGCAGGAGGTACTGCTTATTCCTCTTGATGCCAAGATGGATACAATCTTAGAGTCAACAGATTCAATCTCAATTAGTCCCTTCAAGCGACACGTTTCAATAGACTTGACGTGTCGGCCAAATCATTGAAGTGTTTCCATCTAACACATTTACCAAAGTTTCAACAATACATATTTTACAATAATTTCTTCTACTTAAAACCCATTTCACCAGGTACGATTAATCTAAAACTACTGTGGCAAATAAAATAGCAGCATCTACATAAAAAATCATGCATTAGTAAAACAAAAAGAAAAGATTGATATTATTTTTATGGGATTGAAGAATCATTTCTAATACAGCACTGTGAAGGAGGCACATTCCAGTTATATTATATGACTTGTGAACTTGGAACTGTTCACGGCAAGTAGGCTAGTGGCCTTTAGGGAATTATATTTTTTCACGCATATGCAGAGTACTCTGCTTGTGAGTACCAGGTATTCATTATTGCAGCCCCGAGATTTATATTCTGTATCAAACCTGGTATCGTGTACTCTATGCAGGTCTAAAGGAGCTAGCCAAGTTCCAAGAGAAACATCCTCATTTCTGTAGAGTTTCAAATACTTTGAATTTGTTGCAACAAATGTGACAACATCAGATGACAAAACGTATCCACCCCCTAATGCATACGGTAAATATCTATCACACAACACCCAATCTGCCTCTTTCCAAGGACCACTTTTTTTAGGAGTTGCACGTCCATCAAAAATCCCCAATACAAACGCTGCTTATATGGCACACTCTTTAGTTCCTTGTGAAGCTGTGAAACCTGAACATAAGTATCATCATCACATTTCAGCAGGAATCTAAACTTAACATTATAATGTACATGTACAAAAGAAGCCAAAAGCTTCTTAGTTAGAGCTTGATAGGAATCAATAACATTATTAACAACAGTAAGTCTCCAAATCTTTTTTGTTCAGATTGAATAGTTGTGTTGAGGTCCTCATTTAAGCTATTGACACCCAGAACAAATAAATGAAGCGTGTCTGACTTTTCTTCACTAAGCCATGTCTGCCTGATCACATTTCTCTGCTCTACGTTAACTGGGGCACTTAACAAGACAATGACAAGGAAAACACTCTTTTCAGATCCTGCATTTTGATGGCCCCACATGCCAAGCCAACGGTTTGAATCTTCTACATCTATGTGTTTGATTTTTTCTGTACACTGATGAATATCACACCTCATTGGATCAACTGTCATTAAAGTCGACAAACTTCCAAGCATAAATGCCCCAACACAGGACAAAACATAGATAGTATTACGAAGTGGCCTCCTGCAGAAGGGTAATCCAGAAGCACGACGCATCACCAATACTTGCAGTGCCTGTAAACAAAAAGTGGCTTGATAGAAAACTACAATCTATATAAATATAAATGTAAATGTTCGTTTGTTCAAAATTGCTAATCTCCGAAAGTTCTTCACCGATTGCTTTGAAATTTTGACACAACGTTCCATTCGCATACGAGCGTATTTTTAACCCCTTAACTGCGTTGCCTCCAAATATGACACCCCCGTGGTGCGCAGGAAATAAATTCTCTGGAAAAAATTTTTTTTCTTTTTAAAGTGTCAAAAACCCTTCCCACAGTATGGGTATGTAAAAAAAGGTCGAAATTGTACTTACTTTGGCTGCTATGGGGTCCGTAAGTTGGGGCGTGACGTCATCATTCCCCGTGCTCCCGTGCCGTAAGCTCCCGGGGCGGGTGGGGTGCTCGGGGCGGGGCGCGCGAGTTGCCGCGAATATATTTTCGTTCATTTTTTTCGCACAGTTCCAAATACATTTTATTTGTTTTTACGTGCTAATCCTATGTATAGTGAAGACGTACACTATATTATGGCAGTAAAACATCCGTACTGTCCGAAGACACTGTGTTACGTGCATGACACTTGTGTACACATATACTGCACATATTTACTATGTATCATGCTAATTTATGTATATATACAATCTATTTACACACTATACACTGTCACACACTATATACATTCACCATCAACACATTCAGAACACCGCGAGTGAGAGCTGCCACACCCAGCCAGCCCTACCTCACTTCTCCAACATTGTATTCGCCAACTTTGCCCCCTCCCATCATACAGTTATTCACACCAATGTTTCATGTTCATTTATGTATATTTACAACATATGTACACACTATACAATGTCACACACCATATACATTTACCATCAACACATTCAGAACATCGCGTAGCAGCTGCTTCGCCAATAGGAGCTGCCTCATATGGGCCAATAGGAGCTGCCTCATATGGGCCAATAGGAGCTGCCTCATATGGGCCAATAGGAGCTGCCTCATATGGGCCAATAGCAGCTGCCTCATATATGCCAATAGCAGCTGCCTCGTATGGGCCAATATGAGCTGCCTCGTATGGGCCAATAGGAGCATTTGGCCATGAACACATTCAGAACACCTCGAGTGAGAGCAGCCACACCCAACCAGTCTCCCTCACTCCAACATCTTACTTGCCAACATTGCTCCTCCCACCATACTGTTATAGTTCTTATTACACATGTTCTATATACCTATCTGCAAGTTTTATTTACCAGAACTATGCAAGTAAGCCGGTATTGTGTCCAAACAGTACAGTGGCCACCATACACTGCACGAAAAATCACACAGCAGACGACGCTACGATTACGTCACATCCTTCACCAAAATAGCTCCTCTCAACATTCTCCTGTTGCTGTTCTTACACTATATACACACTATATATACCCATGTACACATGTTTTGCCCATAGCGAACCACTAAGCTAGTATGGTGAGCAAAACAAGAGTGGCAGCCACACACACACACACACACACAATGAGGCTACCTCAATTCTCGCCCTCCCTCCCTCACCAAAATTCCTCCTTCCACAATACTGTAACCCCGCGATTATCCGGGATTCGAACATCCGAAAAACGCCTTTATACGGCCAAAATCGCAATCGGATAAAGTTATCACAATATCCGGCCAAAATAGCCACAGGATCCGGATTAACGAGAGTTTGGACGGATAAAATTTTGGGGCCCGGTTAATGTCCTGCCGAAATTACACTATCCGGTCAGTTGCCCGGATGATCGAGTCTTTTTTCCGTATATGAAAACATGAGGCGGGCCATACGGTATTAATCCCGTCTGCCCGTGACTCGAGGCGCATGGTGTAGGAGGGGGTGGGGTGGGTGGGTGGTGTTGGGAGAGAGTGGAGCGTTGGGAGGGACCACCTGGGGGGATAAGGGGGGGATGGGGAGCGGCCTATACACTACAGTACAGTAATTACTATCAATTTTAGTACAATTCATCATAGCCAAAATCAAAAGAAATACTAGTAATTATGTAATAAAAAATTCCATACAAGTTTCCTAAAAACAATTTGCACAGGCTGAAGTTTCCTTCAAAAATATTTATTTTTTTTCCTCCTGGCGGCCTACGTAACGTGCCTCCTCCCTGCCCCGACTGGACCCGTCCAGGCCTGGTCAACCCATGTGCTCTCTACCCTCGTGTTACTCCACAGTGCCGCGCCATTAGTGAAATATTTTTTTAAATAACTTTTTTATTTTCTTAGTAACTTTGAACATTTTTGGCCAAGACTATGTCTGCTAGCAGCATGAATCGTTCTGGAGGTGGTAAGAGGAAGAAGGTTGTCCTAACACTTAAGGACAAGCTACGTGTTATACAACTTTGTGAACATGGCCGGTCGACCTCAAGTGTTGCCAAGGAATTTAATATAGGCACTAGTACTGTTTCTGATATAAGGAAACAAAAAGAGAAACTTATGCAATTCATTTCAACCTGTGAAAGTGAAGGTGCGAGCACTAGCAGAGGTTGTGTTAGAAAAACTATGAAAACTTCGACGCATGTGCAGTTGGATGAGGCTGTGTACAAGTGGTTTGCTCAGCACCGCACAGCTGGCGTGACAATTCGCGGCCCAGAAATACAAAATGCTGCAAGCAGGTTTGCTGCAAGCCTTGGAATAAAGAATTTTGAAGCGAGTGAAGGGTGGGTTGCAAGGTTCAAGGGCAGGCACAATATTGTGAAGAGGAAAATTGTCAGTGAAAAATTGAGTGCAGATGAAAGCAGTGTAGAACCATTTAAATATAAATTACGAGAATATATTGTGGCAAATAATATATATTCGTATCAAATTTATAATGCAGATGAAACTGGGTTGTATTGGAGGAGTTTGCCAGAAAAAACTCTTGCAATGAGGAGTGAGGGTTGTGTGCCAGGGCGTAAGGTTTGCAAGGACAGGCTCTCAGCCATGATGTGTGCGAATGCCGACGGCACAGACAGAATCACGTGTGCAATTGTTGGCAAATCTAAGAAACCAAGAGCCTTGCAACATTGCTTGGACAGACTGCCAGTGAAATATTATAACTCAAAAAATGCATGGTTTACACAGGAGATCTTTCTTTCCTGGTTTCATGACGTGTTCTGCAGGGAAGTTCGTGCCTATCAAATTAAGAAACTCAAAATAAAGCCAAGCGAAGTTCGGGCTTTACTGTTGCTTGATAATGCGCCTGCCCACCCCAGAATTGACACGTTAACCTCACATGATGGCAAGATAACGTGTATGGCACTACCTCCTAACACAACCTCTCTCATTCAGCCTATGGATCAGGGAGTTATCTGTGCCACAAAGAGGTTGTACACAAAAAGGATGCTAAACGAAGTTTTGGTGGTTTTGCCTCTTCCGGAAGATATTGAACTCGGTGTGGATAACAGGGCTAAAAAAACGCTTCAGAATTTGAAGAACTATACAATCAAGGAAGCCATCTATAACTGGGCCAAGGTGTGGAGTGAATTAAAGGAATCGACTTTGAAAAATTCCTGGAAAAAACTCCTCACGTCTACGATTAGAAATGAGGAGGATGCAGAAATGGATTTTGAAGGATTTACAGATGAAATCCATGGAATGTTTAGAAATGCCGGTGAAAACTTAGAAAGACAGGATGTGGTTGATTGGCTTGAACAAGATGCCAATGACCCAGGATATGGTGTGATGAGTGAAGACGAGATTCTCCAGTCTGTTACTGGTGAGGCCGACGAAGAGGATGAAGAAGACAGTGAAGAACCAACACCAATGACCACAAAATACAGTGAACTCATGTCTTCTGTTGACTTGTTAATTAATTTTTCATCAAATTGTGCTCATCCAGAAGTTGGAAACATGTATCAGTACCTGAGGCGAACAAAAGAGCTGATCATACAACTGGCCAGTGAACACAGAAGGCAAGCAACACTTGATTTTTATATGGTACGAAAAAAATCAAACCAAGTGCCTTCAACAAGTGAGGCGGCACACGTAACCCAAGCGCCTTCAACAAGTGAGGCGGCACACGCAACCCAAGCGCCTTCAACAAGTGAGGCGGCACACGCAACCCAAGCGCCTTCAACAAGTGAGGCGGCTCACGCAACCCAAGCGCCTTCAACAAGTGAGGCGGCACACGCAACCCAAGTGCCTTCAACTAGTGAGGCTTCCTCAGCTGACAGTGAAAACTAACTTGCCTAATGAACTGTACAGTAATTTTAAGTGTTAATTTTAGTGTTGTGTTACTATAAGTTACGTAAATTGTCAAGAATTTTTAACTTCAAGATGTGTCATCAATCAAGAAGACGAACAACAACAAGGTAAGTTGAGGTTTCTAGTTGAATATTTAATAATTATATGTGGAATGGGAATTCAAATTATGTTGT
Source organism: Procambarus virginalis (assembly GCA_020271785.1). Taxonomy (NCBI): domain Eukaryota; kingdom Metazoa; phylum Arthropoda; class Malacostraca; order Decapoda; family Cambaridae; genus Procambarus; species Procambarus virginalis. The sequence goes on along the minus strand of WNGS01165503.1, from coordinate 17,746,585 downwards.
TTGCAGTATAAAAATAGTTGGAAATGGTTAGTTTTGGACTCGTAGGTGAAAAAGTACCATTATCCGAAAAACATGATAATCCGGCTGAGGGTCCTTCCCATATAGTCCGGATGATCGAGTGGAGACAGTACTACGCACAACGCTAATTATAACCACAATCCTGGTCACTAATTCCTGTAAATGAATAATTGACCATACGTTTATTTTGAAAAGGAACCTAAGAAATCATTTGAAGATTCCTAGATGGATGAAATAATGCTGTGGTGCTGTGGCTAGCGCTGTGAACATCGTGAACAGCATTGAATCACTGATATTTGAACATTGTACCCAGTCATTATCACACTCAGGCTCTTCTATAATACTATCATGGCTAAATAATACAAGTTATATATATATTTTGACATTATTAGGCGATGCTGTGGTCACACGCTGAACAGCAGTGCTGTGCGCTCATGCTGCGAGCGCCAGCCTTGGTTGCTCACTCACTACTGAGGCTCCCACACCCGGGAATGTGGACCACGATTTTTTTTAAAGATGGCGTCTGTTTACAAGAGCCCTGAGGAAGCTGATGTGAACCCCGTGTAGCCGCGGGAGTATTGAATCGAACGTGAAAAATACAAATACCCGGAGGCGCGTTGCGCAAACCAGACGTGAGCCTGCAGGCGCGTTGCGCAGTTTAAGGGTTAATATACCTACTATATAAATGTCACGTTTGTGACATAAAAAACATGCTTTTTTTGAAAAACTGTGTTTTGATGTAAGGAAATCTCTGAAACCTCTTTACCGGCTGCTTTGAAATTTTGACACAATGTTGCATTCGAATATACGCATGTTTTTTTATACACTATATACATGCAACACCTGTGACAGGTAAAAATATGCTTTTTTGATAAAATAGTGCCACCTGTTGCACATAAAAGCAACACATGCTATACTAAATATGTTACGATTCCATTTCAATGTTTCCCATTGCATTGATAAATTGAATTTTCATAGATTTCAATTTATTTTTATTTTTATTTAATTATTTTGTGTGACATTGCGTTGGAATTCAGCTGTGTTGTTTAGCATACCATTCATTTCGTGAGTATAGTTTATTTCTTTTTTTTTCGTTTTTCATTTGTTTTAACTGTTATTCTTATATTTCAGTGATGGGAATATCAGATCATTTGATGTTTCCATTTTTTTGATGGGAACATCAGATCATTTGGGAACGCATTGGATGAAGGAGTGGGGAATAGTGGGGAGGACGAGGGGACGGGAGTGAGAGATGGTGGGGGAGGATGAGGGGACGCGGGAAGGGTTAATGGTGGGGAGGATGAGGGAACGGAGAGTGGGGGATAGGTGGGAGGACAAGGAGACGGGGGAGTGGAGAATGGCGTGGAGGACAAGGGAACAAGGGAACAAGGGAGTGGGGGATGATGAGGAGGACAAGGGGACAGGGGCAGTGGGGAATGGTTGGGGGGGACAAGGGACAGGGGGGGGCGAATGGTGGGGAGGACGGGGGACAGGGGAGGGTTGTTGTGGCCAGGTACAGCTAGTACCAAATATATAAATTTGTAAGGTTGAGATTTCTCTATTTAACATCTAATTAAATAGATAGTTGGTTTAAACCTTCTCTTCTTTAACTTTTAACCACCGTGCTGCGCCGAGTTTATTGTGAAATTCCCCGTGTAATTACCTAAGTGTAATTACCTAAGTGTAGTTACAGGATGAGAGCTACGCTAGTGGTGTCCCGTCTTCCCAGCACTCTTTGTTGCATGACGCATTGAAACTACTGACGGTCTTGGCCTCCACCACCTTCTCACCTAACTTGTTACAACTGTTTACCACTCTGTTTGCGAAAGTGAATTTTCTTATATTTCTTCGGCATCTGTGTTTAGCTAGTTTATATCTATGACCTCTTGTTCTTGAAGTTCCAGGTCTCAGGAAATCTTCCCTATCGATTATATCAATTCCTGTTACTATTTTGTATGTAGTGATCATATCACCTCTTTTTCTTCTGTCTTCTAGTTTTGGCATATTTAATGCCTCTAACCTCTCCTCGTAGCTCTTGCCCTTCAGTTCTGGGTGCGTTATTTGCAAGCACATGTGCATGAAATAAAGTGTTCCCAAAAATTTGTTTTCTTCGTAAAATGATAAATTCCCTTCCCTGAACATGTCTATGTAAAAATAAATACCAAATTCCACTTACTTTGGCTGTGGGGACGTGGACAAGGTGCGCTGTGACGTCATGAGGGGCTGGTCGCCTGTGTGTGACACGCCCAGATACGGTTGCGTGGGCCATTCAACCACTGGGTGTTGTTACAAATATATTTTCAATTATTTGTTCTATGTATTTCCAATGTGGTTTTATTTGTTTTTATATTGTATATGATGCATATTTGTGTCCTTTACAATATGTATACAGTAGAATGTTCATAATGTTCCATGGAACTGTGATACATGTGTCAGTAATGTGTCCACAATAAATTTGTATTGTTGCAATATTACTTGTTAAAAATTCACTAAAATAACAATATGTACAGTTTCACACAATATTTACACAGTAACACACTGTATTACACACTCAGTACTTTGGAAGTGAGTAATAATCAACGAAGTAGTCCATGGTGCACATCGCGACTTCACTCTCGTGGCACCCGGAACAGATAGATTTTCGCTTCCTGTTTCTTCGTTCTATGTGCTTGCAAATAACGCACTCACATACACCCTTGGCTTTAGTACTTGTAGGTTGTATGTAGCCAAGCTAGTAAAGCATAAGGTAGTATTGAAAAGATTATAGGAAAAGATCAATTTGTAAAGTTGTCTTGAAAAGATCGCTTTGTAAGGTCCCACACAGGAAGAGATTTAGCTAGCCTTAACCTTAAATGGCGCATAGCTATATACCATTTGACACCCACAGGCGCATACCAAAAAAAAAAAAAAATTATTTTTCTTCTTAACCTGTTAATTTGTGTTCACTGATCACGGGAAAAATAATAAAAAAATCGTAAGTGGCATATATTGCCCACTATAGGGCGGGGAAGTCTGGCAAAAAACAGGCGCTGACTCAGCGTGCGTCCCAGGCGGTCTGTTGATCACCAGCTGTCAGGCCAGAGTTGCCACAAAGAGATAATTACCTAATTATTTCAATGTCTCTGATTGATTTTTTGTAGTTTTTTTGCTGTAATATTATTTAATAGTGTGTAGTGTGATATATTTATATAATAAAATGAGTGAATCATCGCTGTACTCAAAAATATGGTGTGCATGTTGTTGATTCAATTATGTTCATCAAATAGTGAACAAATACTTTGTCGGTTATTGCACTACAGGGGTACCTCAGTTTAAGAGTTTAATTCGTTCCTGGAGACGGCTCGGATTCCGAAGCTAATTTCCCCATAAGAAATAATGGGAAATGAATTAATCCGTTCCTGACTACTGTAGCGAGTTAATCTTATACTCGCTCCATTATCTCATTATCTTCATAGCATAACTAATTACAGAAGCTACAATCCTTTCCCCAATTACAGGTAATACTCTTCTCACCTTGTTGGAGGGAGCTGAGGTGTAATCACCACATATGCAAGCGATTTGATGAATATCGAACAGTACAATCTCCAGTCAAGAATGTAGTACTCGGCTTGGGCAGTTCTAGTCGACCCAAGACGCTACAGCTTCGACACAGAGCAGACAGCAGACTACGACCGCATCCAGCTACAACGCTATCGCTCCCCGAGTTCAGACACTCGCAATTCCCAATCGAGCCGCCACGCTTTCCCGCATAGAGCTCCATGACTCCGGCCTCACTCAGCTCTCTGCTCTGCTCCAGGCTTCGTCTCAACGTCTACGACACTGCTGTATCCAGGACTACTAAATAAATATGAAACTCACTAAACATTGTGTATGTAATCAACCCAACAACATAACATAACCGTACGTTACACTACCACAAAAACCCCACATCAAACTAAATTTTTATTCCTAATTCATTTAAATAAACCTACAAAACTATGTTCAAGTTATTACCTACCTTGCTGTTGAATGCTGTAGGCGTATGGAAGACGGTGAGGAGGGGGGAGGAGGAGAGGAGTTACTGTTTGGAAGGGGCGTCCCCTTCCATTATCACATCAGGCAGTGAGGACTTCACTGGTATGCACACTCTGGCACATTTTGCCTGCATACCACTAGGACTTGCTTGTCTTACTAAGAATTTGTCTAATGACACTTGTTTTTCCCTACATTTTAACACTTGTCTGTAGTAAGACATCACATTATCATTTAAAAGGTCAATGCAACGGCCTGCTACAGCTTTATCTGGGTGAGTTTTTTCAACAAAACTTTGCAGTTCTTCCCATACTTCACACATTTTCTTAATCAAGAAGGGACATCTTCTACTGCCTCTACTCACAGCTATTTTCTTAGGTTGAACCTTACCAATGGCTTTCTTGAGACCCATGGCAAGATATATAATGACAACTTTTATGCTCAAATAGCCAAAAAACCGACAAAAAACTGTAAATCCTTGTGAAGAATTCAGGTGGGATAGTCACTGGGCACGAGACACTGGTAAACTGAGGCGCGATCGCCATGCCACCACGCGCTAGTCAGCCTGTACACGTATCAACAAACTCGCGTTCCGAGGTAACCCTCGCCTTCCGAGACATATTTTCCGAGGAAATCCTGCTCGCATTCCGAAAAACTCGCATGCAGGGACACTCGTTTTCCGAGGTACCACTGTATATACACAGGTTATATATAAGTATCTGCATGTTTTGTTCACCATAACGACCACTAATTTGTTATTATGAGTCAAAAAGTAACGAGGAGTGACCACCGTGTACCAGCCAGCCACTCACGCCCTCCCTCAAGTCACTTGACTCACCCACATTCTCCTCCCACAATACTGTTTTTGCTTTTATTCACTATATACAGACGCTATATAAGTATCTACATCGTGTTCACCATAACGAACCACTGAGTTGGTATGCTGAGTGGCAGTGGCAGGCCGCCACTGGATGCCACTCCTTCCCTCACATCACCTGACTTGCCACCATTCTCCACCCACCATACTGTTTTTGCTTTTATATACAGGCTTTATATATAAGTATTTACATGTTTTGTTCACCATAACTGTACATCTAAGCTTGTATGGTGAGTAAAGGCACAAAGACGTAGGACCTCACACAGTCAGCTGATGGCTGCCGCCCTCAAGGCCAGACGCACTAATATTTCTCCTCCAACAATACTGCTTGTGGTGTTATTACGCTATATACACACATTATATATAAATATCTACCTGTTTTATTCACCATACTTGTACAAGTAAAGTGGTATGGTGCCCAAGACCATTGTGGTCATCAGTAAACAACATGGTAAGTCATGCAGATGACGCTTCTCCCTCACCAAAATGGCGGCTCCAACCTACTCCTCTTGCTGTTTATAACCTCTATACACACGTTATATATAAGTATCTACATTTGTGTTCACCATAGCGAACCACGAAGCTGGTATGGTGAGTTCAGTCAATAAAAGGTGGCCACACACGGTCAGAAAGACAACGCCACCACCCTCCCTCCCACAGCATTACTCCTCCCTCTGTGGAGCACAGCGCTAATTATCACCACAATCCTGCTATTATCAGAACCCTAGTCAGTTTTATCACAGTCAGGGGTCTTCTGTAATAATATTATCGCTACATAATAGCATGAACAAGTATATTATGGCTTTTATTTTAGGTGATGCTGTGGTCACAAGCTGAACAGCAGTGCTGTGAGTTCAT
>WNGS01165503.1:17708404-17722138 GCA_020271785.1 Procambarus virginalis | reverse complement strand
ATAAAGTAGCCGTCACAACTGCAAGAAAAATGACAGGTTGGATAACAAGAACTTTCACACTAGAGATGCTATACCGATGATGATACTTTTCAAAACGCTTGTGCCTCTAGAGTGGAGTACTGCTGCACAATGACAGCCCCTTCAAAGCTGGAGAAAGTGCTGACCTGGAGAAGCGTGCAGAGATCCTTCACTGCTAGAATCCACTCAATAAAACATCTAAATTACTGGGACCGGCTAAAGAGCCTAAATCTGTACTCCTTGAGCGCAGGCGGGAGAGATACATAATAATTTACCGTGGAAAATAATTGAGGGCTGGTCCCAAACCTGCACACGGAAATAACATCACACGAGACCAGAAGACATGGCAGGATGTGCAGAATACCCCCGTTGAAAAGCAGAGTGCAACAGGTACTCTGAGAGAGACTCTTTCAACATCAGAGGCCGAGAATGTTCAACACGCTTCCGGGGCATAACTGGTTAAGTTATGCCCCTTATACATAATGGGGCATAACTGGCAAAACCCCTCCACAGTGTTCAAGAGAGAACTGGATAGCACCTCCAAAGGATAACTGATCAACCAGGCTGTGACTCATACGTCAGGCTGCGAGCAGCCGCGTCTAACAGCTGGTTTGATCAGTCCAGCAACCAGGAGGCCTGGTCGACGGACCGGGCGCGGGACGCTGACCCCGGAAGCAACTCAAGGTAACCTCAAGGTAACCCCCCAACTACACAGATACTACCACACTCCCCAGTATCACTTCCAAAACTGGACAAAACCATTGCCACAACAACCACAACCTGGGTCAGGGTAGAGAGGAGGGGAGAACTACCAAAACCTCCCAGAAGTGACACACAATATGGACAATCATCATATTTGCAACATGCAAGGTTTAAAGCCAAAGTCAAGAAATAAAGTTAAGTTCATAAATGGCCTCCCCATTAGAGTCAAACTCAATATTTGGGCATTCACGGAAACTCATACAAAAGATTACATGGATGGTGAAATCTGGATTCCAAATTATAATTTATAAGATGTGATAGAAAAACTAGGTCAAATGGAGGAGTAGGTCTGTATATTAACAGAGGACCTGGTATGCACAGAACTACTAAACTCAACTAATGAGGTGGTACAGGTACTTGGAATTAAGGTAGAGAAACTAAACCAAATTATTATTCTAATATATAAACCGCCAGATACAACGGTTGAGGAATTCACAGAGCAGATGCACAAAATAGAGAACATACTTGATAACCTAGCAAACCCAGCTCCAGATATTATCTTCCTTGGAGATTTCAATTTACTGAGTCTAAGATGGAGAATGGCAAACACAAATATCATAGCAGGGAATGACCCGGGAAATAACCAACCACAGGTCAGAGAACTTTTGAGATTCTGTGACAAATTCTCGCTCAATCAACAGATTACAGAACCAACTAGGAACGAAAACACACTAGACTTGTTATTCACAAACAATGATGAACTAATCAAGACATTACAATCTCAGATACTTCATACTCAGACCATAAGCTCATTTAAGTGCGAACTAGCATAAATAACGGTAGGTCTAAGAGACCCAACAAGCGAGAAGGAATATTCAATCAATTCAATTTCAACAATAAGAGGATCGACTGGGAAAAATAAATGTAGACTTGCAACCATTCAATGGGAGACGGTCTTAAGCGACAAAACTCCCACACAGGGAATAGCTCAACTGACAGCTGAAGCTTACAAGGCCTGCTTGAAGCACGTGCCTGTGAGGAGGAGGCAGAAAGAGGACATCTAGGAAGAGAAACGCAGACGACTGGCAGAAGGAAAAAAAACCAGCGTTGAATGTAATGAAACGCCATTTTCTGGGTGAGTCCCGGAGGCTCCCCGGAGCTATCCATGGCTGATATGGATATTCTAACTACTTTGCATCAGTCGATGTGGGTGGAGTTCTAGCCTACCGGGGACCACGAGCCAGAACCTGGCCCCCTCAGAGAGGCACGGGGAGCAATGGCCCATAGAATGCACATGTGATTTGGAGCATTCTATATCTGCCATCGACCGGGACAGGCACCCAGAAAGGTAAGCGCCACAAAACAAACCCCTATTCTGGTTAACAACAAAAATTAACAAACGAGTGGACAGAACTCCCCAAAAGAAAAACGAGTAAACTAGCATGACGTCACACCAGCCGCGCCGCATGTCTGCGCAGCTCCCCCCTCCCCGGGAGGGGGAAGGGGGAGCCCCAGACCCCCGCGCCGGCTATCCACACCTCAGTTCCGAGGCTGGATATCAAAACCACGAAAAACCGCCGACCGGAGGGCGGGAGGGATGCCGGGGAGCCTCCGGGACTCACCCAGAAAATGGCGTTTCATTACATTCAACGCTGGTTTTCTGGGGGGAGCCCCTACGGCTCCCCGGAGCTACCTCACCAAAGACTACCTAAGAAAACAAGGGGACATACCCGGGAGGCGGTCGGTGAACCACTCCTCAACACGAAGTCAAGACAACAACCAAAATGGCCCCTCCGGAAAGCAGCAGGCACAACATTCGCCAGAAAAAGGGAGAACGGCCACAGACGAAGAAAACTATGACCAAGATCATAGGAGCCAAGAAACCACTGCGCCTGAGAAGAGCATGAAGCACTGCCACACGACCCCCAGAGGCCAATGCCAAAAGAGCCGAGGCAAAGCAAACCTGGCCCCGAGGAGCCACAACCACCAAGGAGAAGAAAAACAGGAGAGCACCCAGTCCAAAGACCTGGACGGCACAGGCAGTGCAGAAACAGGCCGGAGGTGAAACAATGCACGATACAGCCTGCGAAACGGCACAGAAGGAACATTGATACCGAAAGCTAGCAGCAGAAACCAAGGTGCAAGACCCAGGAACAGTCCCAAGCGCCTCTACACCTTCTGCAAGCCAATCCTATGACAGCCCCAGGAGGGAAAAGAAAACGCAGGACCAAAACCAAAATGCCACAAGCGTGCAAGGCCACCACCACAAGTGCAGCCGACAGGGAAGGAACCTGCATAAGGAGCCGCCCCGCACCAACCCCCGGCAGAAGGGCAGGAGCGAAGACTCAGGAAAAGGAGCAAAAGCGCCCACAGGAAAACGAGGAGCGCCGAGACAGCGCGAAGAGGAGATATATGCACAAAAGAACCAGAAGGCCAAACATCCAGAAACTGCCGGGAAGAGGACCCACAAGCCCTAGAAAGGACCGGAGGGAAGCTCAACCGAATGACGACAGACGTACCAGAAAAAGGGAAAGAGCTGACTGGGGTTAGAAGACACAGAATTGCACTTTCCCACTCTCTCATTATTCCTGCCCTTACATTCTCCGCCGCACACGTACATGTACGTTTACAGGAGAGTGAAGGAGGAGGGGCCCACTGGGAAGTGTGTCAAGGAAAACCCAGCACAAAGACGCCGCCAGAGTAGCAGGCGCCGGCCCCGTCAACGAGAGGAGCAGCAGTGTCATCGCCGGCTGCATTCTCTCTATGGTGTGGGTGCCAGAAGCCACGGAGCGACCGGGGACAAGGAAGAAAGATGTCGTTGACGGGTGTCACGAACCCCAACAGATGACCAATGCAGTATATGGCGCTAGGACTGACCTGCGCTGGTCGGACTGACTGACATGTCAACGTCACACAGTGGGTGTTGAACTCCCCTCTGTTTATCCGCTTTCTCCTTTCCCACGGCAATTGGGTGCAGCAACCAAGGCTACCCCAAAACAGTCCCAAACCTTCGAAAACAAAAGCAGCAAACAAAGAACGAAGGCACAAAAACTCCGTCGCACCCGAGACCAAAAGTCATGCAGAACCCCAAGAAGAGGGGGACATGACTGAGAAGGCCCGTCCTGGAAAAAGGTGCGAAGACTGTAGAAAAACACCCACCGACAGGACGGAAACAACGGGCACGCTGGACAAGGAAAACCGAGCCCAGGGAGGGACCGATGCCCACAAGCACGTGCGGAGCGGGGGGACGGAAAAACCCCACACCACAAAACCGTAAGCCTGGCCCAGAGGGGTAGAAAAACCCCGGCGGGGACCAACGGGGCCGAAGGCCCCTTACGTTAGCACCACCCCAGCCCCGGGAACCCACCCTGCAGGCCCCGGGGCCGAGCTGTCCCCTCAAAGCCCCAGCGTCAAGAAAACCCCGGGGCAGCCGTGAAAAACACCAAGGAAGGGAGCCCACTAGGCTCCGGAACGTGAACGGAAACCGGAGGAAAAAGCGAGGGGCGAGACGATGACCCCAAGCTCATCCCCAACCAGCACAATGAGGCAAGGACAAAACAGAATCCAAGGAACCTGGAAAACCAGGCCCAGCACAGCAAGACCGACAAGGAAGGAGGGCCCCAAAAGGAGCACGGAAGGGCCGAACAGAATGCCACAACCAACCCCGACACACAGCTGCAGTACCAAAAACGCAGCAAAACGTCCCCACACCCCCGAGGGAGCGACAGAGAAGATAGATAAATCGTACACGAGCGGCACACAAGGGGACACAGGCGGAAACCGAGCACCCAACCGAGCCACAGGGACGGTAGGAGAAACGTGTGCAGTGTAACAGGCAACCGAAGGAACACATTGGGCAGCCCAACATGGGCTGATCCCATACACAGCCCCAAGAGCAGAGACGAGAGCGCCCATGAAGCACAGAAACCGCTCAACAGGCAAACGACAGGGGAGAGGCGGAACTAAAGAGCCAGAACCCAACCCCGCAAGCACACAACACCCTCGACACAGGAAACGTACCACCACACAGGCACCCCCACCGTTGCACCGTGGAACAAGGTGGAGGCGGGGCCCCGAACTCAAGCCAGGTGAGACAAGCAAAGGAGAGGGGCAGGAGTACAGGCAGGGGTCGCCTCGAAAAGGCCAAGAGGCCACCCGCAGACACCCGTGAACCGAGGAAGGAATCAGGTGGAGAGAACAAGAGCAGCCCAATATGGGCTAATAGCCCAGCAGCAGGCACCTCGGGCGATACGGACCACTGTCACAAGTACGTACGTACACCCATGCCTACGCCCAAAAACAGCGTCAGGACGAAGGAAACGCCAAACCGCACCAACTCACCTGCAGAACTGTTTTAGTGTCAGAGTGGTTGACAAACGGAATGCATGAGGAAGGGATGAGGTGGAGGCTGACTCCATACACAGAGTCAAGTGTAGAGATGATAGAGCCCAATAGGCTCAGGAATCGGTACACATGTTGATTGACTGTGGAGAGGCAGGACCAGAGAGCCAGAGCACAACCCCCGCAAACACAACTAGGAGAGTACAGCAGCACCCCAGACAACCCCCAAGCAACGGGGCACGGATGGGATGAAGAGCGAGAGGCGAAGCCCCCCCGAGAAATGGAAGCACAACACATGTGCACACCGCCCGGAACCAAAACAAACTCACGGTGCATGCGCAGGACGCGAAAGAAAAGTAGCCCAACAGGGCGAGAAGTAGCCCAATACCGCTACAAGTAGCCCATACTGCTACAAGTAGCCCAATACTGCTACCAGTAGCCCAATACTGCTACAAGTAGCCCAATACTGCTACCAGTAGCCCAATACTGCTACAGTAGCCCAATACTGCTACAGTAGCCCAATACTGCTACAGTAGCCCAATACTGCTACAAGTAGCCCAATACTGCTACAAGTAGCCCAATACTGCTACAAGTAGCCCAATACTGCTACAAGTAGCCTAAAACTGCTACAAGCAGCCTAAAACTGCTACAAGTTCCGGACACGCAGGAGGTAAGCCGCAAAGGCCAACGGCACCGCAGACGAAGAGATGCGGTTAGCCGAAAAACTCCGGAAGACGGAACCGAAGGAACCACAGGGACACGGAACCGAACCCGGGGAGGAGCAGAACCCAAGCCCAAGTCGTACGCAGAGGGGGGAAAGAAAAACCCCACTCCTCGCAACAGTAAGCCCCACTCAGAAGGACGGAATCCAGGCGGGGCGCAATGGAGCACAAAGCCCCCCAAGGTCGCTCCTCCCCAACCCCAGGAGCCTCTACACTAGGCCCCGGGGCCGAGTCGACCTCCAAAGCCCCGGCCCCACAAGAAAAAGCCGGGGCAGCCGAGAGAGCTGGAAGAGAAGGGGCCCACTGGTCAGACCCCGGAGCATCGGCAGGAGGAACAGACTCGAATGCCTCCGTAGCCCCCCGGACGGGGCAACCCCCGAAACTGCCCGAGTCTCAGAAACCTCTAATCCCCACCCCGACCCCGAAGCCCTCAGACGCTTGGGGCCGAAGTAGGGGGGGGGGGCAGAATGAACCACTAAAGGGGAAGAACAAGGGGGTGCGGGCGGAACCAAGGCCGAAGCGACCAACACCCCCAAGTCCGGGTCCCTATACACAAAGCGGGGCAGCCGCGGGGCGTCCGGGGAAGCAAGAGTCCGCTCGCGTTGCAATAACCTAAACTACCTTGCAACGCACGAGCTGCCTGCACCCGAATTGATTCAGCAGCAGACTGGGTGAATTGAGTCACAAACAAGCAACATAGCTCGCAGGACTCAGGGTCGAATGTGTCACCGACCCAACAGGCAGCATGACGGAGGCAAAAACAATGAGAGTCACCCTGAGACAAAGGGACAGAGCAACCCTCAAACTCGCACACAGCGAGAGGGGACGCAAGGGACTCCTCCATCGGACCCGAGAGCCCCCGCGGGGTTTTCCAGGGCCCCTAGACTGGGTCTGCTAAGGGTTATCCCAGGCAGGGCACTGCTAACCGGCTACCCAAACTACCAAACAATCTGCTAAAAGCTGAACCCACTCGCGAGGGCGAAGCAGGGGGTGCCACCACACAAACGATCCTAATCTAAGGGGAACAAGGCAGACCCCCCTACCAGGCAAAAACAAAAAGAAAAGAAAAACCACCCAAGTGGACAACGGACCCAGAGGGAACAGAACCGGCCGCTGTAATAGGTGAAAACTAGCAACGCAGTGCCCCGCGCCCCACCAGTGCTATAACTACCACTTACCCCAAGGTAACAAGGGAGTAAAACCCCCAAACCCTCAGGGCGGCCAAACGCCAAGCAGCGAAAAGCCAACAGAGGTAGACCCAAGGCGACTTGTGGAAGGTAACCCCAAGCCCCAAGGGGGGTACTTACAGGGCACTCAGGGAAGGTGACCCTAAGCACATGCAGCCCGAGTACCTGAGAATACTACTCCCAGCTCACACGACCACCGTAAGAGCAGCACTGAAAAACAATTCACAGCGCTGAGACAAGACTGGAGCTGGAGCCACACGACCATGCACGATCCCATCAGCCGAGGAACTGAGGTGTGGATAGCCGGCGCGGGGGTCTGGGGCTCCCCTTCCCCCTCCCGGGGAGGGGGGAGCTGCGCAGACATGCGGCGCGGCTGGTGTGACGTCATGCTAGTTTACTCGTTTTTCTTTTGGGGAGTTCTGTCCACTCGTTTGTTAATTTTTGTTGTTAACCAGAATAGGGGTTTGTTTTGTGGCGCTTACCTTTCNCCCAAAACAACCCCTATTCTGGTGAAAAATTGCTACCAAAACCTAGGGTTTCCTCCCTAGGTGCCCTATAAGTACAGTACTGCCCTTGGGGGCTTGGGAGCCTCCTTCCACAAGTCACCATGAGACCTACCTCTGCTGTGTCTTTTACTGCTCGGTATTTGGCCGCCCTTGGAGTCGGCTGGGGTTTTTTGTTGCTCTTGTTTGCCTCTGGGGAGGAGATAGTTTATGTCACTGGTAGGGGCACAGGGTACTGTACAGCTAGTTATCACCTATTGTAGCGGCTGGCTCTGTTCCGCCTGGGTTACCGTGAGGTTACTTTGAGTTGTTTCCGGGCTTAGCGTCCCCACGACCCGGTTGTTGGCCAGGCCTCCTGGTTTTCCTGGGTACATTGTCCTCTTGCAGGGTTTTTCTTTTGTTTTTGTTTTTCTTTTCCTGCCTAGTGAGGGGGTATGCCTTTAGTTGGTTGCCCCCTTCCTACAATTGGGGTCTTTCTCTAGGCATCTGTGTTCTTGGTGGTACCACCTGCTTGGCCCCCGTGAGTGGACACGTCCCAGGGGTTCAGCTTTTACCCAGGAAACACAACCGTAACTGTCTCCATTTTCCGCTTGTTACAACTTGTAATAAAGTTGTTACATCTTGGCTTAACGTGTTTATGACTATTAGAACGTTGTTACAAGTTGCTATATTGGTTGTTATAACTGGTTAGGAGTGTTAAAACTTGTTCGAACGTTGTACCAACCATAGTTTCGGTGTGGTTTGGCGGGTAGAAGTTTGTTTGGTAGTTTTGGGTGTTGGTTTGCAGTACCCTGTCTGGGCTTTCCTTAGCATGATACCAAGCTAATGGACCTGGGGAACCCCACAGGGGCTCCGTTGTCCGATGGATGCGACCCTTGAGTCCCCTCTCGCTTCGTGCGAGGTTGATGGTTCCAGAGCCTACTGGGCTCTCTTGTCTGCACTTGACGCTGGGTGTGGGGTTGGCCTCCGCCACATCCCTTCCTCTTGCATTCCTATTGTCTCCTGCTCTGACGCTGGTATGCTTTTTATCTCTCTTATACGGCTTTGTGCGTTCAGTTCATCTTGTTGCCCCCGTTACGTGTGACCCATGTGTTTTTTGCTTGTATTTCTCTACCCTGTCGATTCCTCTTGAGGTTTTGCTTGTGGTGGTCATGTCCCCCTCTGTATCTTCGGTTTCCTGGGGGCGTGCGGGACATGTCCAGCGGCTTTTGGTGTTAGTCCTGTCCCTTTGTTCCCATTTGCTGCCTGCCTTCTTCGTTCCTCAGCTTCCTTTGTCCTCCACGTTGTGTGTTTTGTTTGTGCCTTTTTGGCTCCTGTTGCCAGGTTTGATTCTGTTTCCTGGCTTTCCCGCCTGTTGGCATTTTCAGACACTCTCGGTGTCCCTTCTCTGGAGTCTGCCGGGGTCTTCGTCTCCACCCTCCTGGTGGCTCTCTGGCGTAGGGACGTTTTTCGGTACAGCAGACGTTCCATCTCCTCCTTTGTCGGCTTGGGTTTCCGGCTCTGCCTGCTCGGTGGTCACACCCGAGGTCTTCCCACGGCTCTGTCTCGAGTCTCGCCTTCTGTTGGTGGTCGGGTGGCTTCGTTGCTGGTGTCCCACCTGCGTGCTTCTTCTTGGCGGTAGTGTGGGGTATTTTGGTGGTCCTTCCTTTTTACCTTCTATCCCTTCTTCGGTGGCGGTGTGTTTGTTGGTGTGGTCTTGTCCTTCTCTTATGTGGGTTCAGGGCCGTCATTTTGCCGCATACAGTACTGTTGCCTCGTTTCGTTCAGCGCTGGCGGAGCCGCTTCCGCTTGCGTTCGGTGTTGATGTTACTTCTGCGCCGTTCCGCACGCTGTCTCGAGTGTTGGTTCACCTCCAGCCTGCTCATATGCCATCTGAGCCGTGCTGGTCGTGGGACTGGGTGCTCTCTCTTTTCTTCTCCTCGGTTCTTGTGGCCCCTTCGGTTCCGGTTGTGTCTCAGGGGCTCTTTTCCTGTTGGCGTTGGCCTCGGGGGTCGGGTTGGTGTGCTTCATGCTCTCCTCCGGCGCTGGGGTTTCTGCTCCTTTGGTTGAGGCGATCGTTTTGTTCCTCTGCGGCCTTCTCCTTCTTTTCTGGCATTGACTGTGCCTGCTGATTTCCGGCGGGGTCCCTGGGTTGTTGATGCCTTGTTGGTTTGGCCGGGGTGCTTTAGGTTTTGTGACTGGTTGCGGCTCTCCGCCGTTTTTGGCGCGCCTCGGCTTCTGTGTCTGTGGTCGCGCTTAGGGTTGGTCCGGTTTCCCTTCTTCCCTGTTCGCAGATGCGGGTCTCCCAGGTTGTCCACAGGGTTATTAAGGCTGGCCGGCCTGCGGGCTCTCCCAGTGCCTGTGATGTTCGCAAGTTTGCGGCTCTTGCTGCCGTTCCTTGGGACTATGTCTTGGCGGACATTCGGGCATGGGGATTTTGGCGGTCAACTAGGTCCTGGCTCGTTGCCTTATTCACGTCCTTAGGCCTGATCGACCCTGTGTCGCTTTGGGTTGGCAGTTGCAAGCTTCGTGTTGAGGTGTGAGTGGTGGCCGCCTCCCGGATACGTCCCTTAGACTTTCCTCTGTGGGTAGTTAGCTGTGGGGAGCTGATGGGGCTCCCTCCAGAAAACCAGCGTTGAATGTAAAGAAACGCCATTTTCTGGTGAGACCCGGAGGTTCCCCGGCAATCCTCCCTCCCTCCAGTCGGCGGTTTTCGTGTGTTTTGACATCCAGCCTCGAACTGATGGGTGGATAGCCGGCGTGAGAGGTCTGGGGCTCCTCCTCCCCTCCCGGGAGGGGGGAGCTGCGCAGATTGCGGCACAGTGACGTCATACTAGTTTGCTTGTTTTCTGTTGGGAGTTCTATCCACTAGTTTGGCTTTTGGTAGCAATTTTAACCAGAATAAGGGTTTGTTTTGGGACGCTTACCTTTCTGGATGCTGACCCGGTCGATGGCAGACATAGAATGCTTCCAGCCACACGGGGGTATCTATAGGGCATTGTTCCCCTTGCCTCTCTGAGGGGGCCAGGTTCTGGCCGTGGTCCTCAGTAGGCCCTAAAAACTCCAGACACATGACTGATGCCAAAGTCTGACATTAGCATATCAGCCTGGTATAGCTCCGGGGAGCTCCGGGTCTTACCAGAAAATGTGGTTTCATTACATTCAATGCTGTTTTTTTGTCTGTCACGTCTGTCACCATTTGTATGGTGACAGACGTGACAGACAGACATGACAGACGTGTGTCTGTCATGTCTGTCACCATTTGTATGGTGAGCAGGTGGCTGGTGTGTGTGTGTGTGTGTCCAGCTTGCATCTTTCTTCGAGGTAGCATTATGAGGTGGCCTGGCACTCATTTCACCACTTTTTGTCTCTTCAGGGAGCCACCAGGGTACTTCCTCCAGAAAGCCTGCATGAAATGTAATGAAATACCTCTTTCTGCTGTACATCTCCTGTGCCAGGTAAGTACGATGGGCTCACCATTGCCTGTGCTGCTTGGAGCTTTTTGTTCCGAAATCTAAATCTAAAACAACAACCCCCTCCTCCTTTTCCTGGAGGAGTCTCCATGTGGTGCTGACACCCTCGGTGAACTGAAAAAAAACTTTCCCTATGTGCGTTCGGCGTTTCGCGCGCCTAAGCGGTAAGACGAAAAGTGTATACTCTTTTGACTGTCCTGACACTAATTGTAGTCGTACGTATTTAAATTTGGTATCACTGTGTTGCAAAAGAATTGTCTATAAGAACATACCTATAAAATGCCGCCAAATCATAAGGCATATCAACACCAAATAAAAAACTATTGACATCACTTGCCGAGAGCGCCAAACAGCAACAAAATGTTTCCACTCTCTTAATGGTTGTGAAGCCCACAGTTGTCCTACATCATTAATGTTGGTATCATTGGAATCGCAATAAAATTCTCTATACGGACATAAGCATATAAATATAGAATCAATGTCGCAACCGACCCACAAGAGTGTGGGAAGTGGCTGAAGTGTTACCCGCGGCGGCATATCGGCGAAACGCATCGAAAAGTGTATATTCAATTCACTGTCCTGACATTATTTTTGGATGTACGTATTTAATTTTTGTACCAATGTGTTCGCAATAGAATGTTCTAGAAGAACATAAGTATACCGTCACATAAGGATGCGTTCGATCGGCAACAAACAAAACTACGTCGATCATACTCGTGTCAATAATACAATTGTTTTACCACGATGATTCACTGCCATGCCGTTTTCTTTAATAAGCTCTTCGGTTATTAGAAAAAACGTAAATTTCATGGCGAACATTTCTAAACTATCCCCAACAAAATCGGATAGAAAATGGAATTTATACAAATATTTATCGTTCAACGCAGGCGTTCGTCCAAATATCAGAACCATGAGAAAAATATTGGCCGAACACGTTCGCATCCAAGCACCAAAGTGTTAACACTATCGCTCTCTTTGGACACTGATCACATCCATTTTTTTTCTCTCGAGTCCTAGCTGTGGTCAGGACTCGCGTCCATTACAAAATATTTGTATAAAATTCATTTTTTATCCGATCGACCTCGTAATAGTTTCAAATAAGTGCCTTTAGAATGCGCACAATTTGATACCAAAATGAAAGATGTAACATGAAACTTGATGTCAGAACACTTGAAAGATTATAAATACGTTTTTGGGTCTAAATTTTAAATTTTAAAATATTTGTTAAAATTCTATTTATTGTTCTATTATTATGGGACTAGTTTTAAAATGTGCGCCTTTAGATTGCAAACAATCGAGCGACGTAACACGAAAATTGATGTCAGAACACTGGAAAGATATAAATAATTGATGATGAGCGTCCAAAATTAAAATATTTGTTAAAATTCCAGTTATTGCTCTATTATGAGACTAGTTTTAAAATGCGCACCTTTATATTGCGAACAGTTTGATACCAAAACGAGTGATGTAACATGAAAATTGTTATCATCAACTGAATGAGTACTGTATACACATTAGGTTGCGGTGTGCAAATTTGTGCTCGTTCACGGGTACTTTAGGCTTTGCTGCGGGGAGTCTTGCCAGGCTCTTGGACATTATATGCATATACACCTGCAGGAATTTAATTGTGAACACAATGATACCAAAACGAATGACGTAGCACAAGAATTAACGTGAGAAAATTGAAACGAGTATACACATTTTATTGATTTTGTGCGCTCATGGGTAACTTTTCCGGCTTTAGGCTTTGCTGTGGGGAGTCATGCCAGGCTTTTGGACATTATATGCATATACATCTGTAGGGAATTTAATTGCAAACACAATGATACCAAAACGAGCGACGTAGCACGAGAATTAAGGTGAGAAAACTGAAATGAGTATACACATTTAGGTGTCGCCGCACGCTCGCCCGCACCGTCTGCCCCATGACGTCATGACGTCAAAGTCTGCAGCACTCAAACGCCACGTGCGATAGTGTTAAGCACTGGTGTTTCAGGAAATTTCTCCCCCTTATATTTGCAAACGTTGCTGTATCAATCCCACAAAAGGATCCTCTTATACTAGCCCCGTCAATAAATTTGTTGAACACAGAAATTTCTGATTTTCCTGCACTACCAGGTTATCTTGAGGTATCTTGAAATGATTTCGGGCTTTAGTGTCCCCCGATCCGTCCTCGACGAGGCCCTCCACCCCCAGGAAGCAGCCCTTGACAGCTGACTAACACCCAGGTACTATTTTACTGCTAGGTAGCAGGGGCATAGTTGAAGAACTGTGCCCATTGTTTCTCGCCGTGCCTGGGATCGAACCCGGGACCACAGGATCACAGTCCAGCGTGCTGTCCGCTCGGCCGACTGGCTCCCTAAAGGTAGATAGAGATCATACATGACTGTGTATCTGGCAATATCTCCTCAAGATCTTGTGCTGTTGCGCTCGGTATTTTCCCTTGATAGCTGTTGTGAGCAGTTGGCATTCCTGCCCAGCTCAGCTGCACACTTTAGCGGTCCAAGTTTAAAGTAATCTTTGACTCGGGTCTGGAAGTAAATGAAGTGAATATTTACACATGTCATTTACTTGTGCATGAATAATTTTTCTAACATTATTTTGAGCTCCCCCTTGATAAAGAACTCCACAGATGGTGCAACCTGGTAAATGGGATCATCTCAGTGAAAGAAAGCACTTCAGGAAAGCACTGGGAGCTTGTCCAGAAATTGGCGTTTCATTACACTGACAGTGGTTACTAATGCAGGATATTATTCTTTGTTTTCAGGTGCGTGGAAAAGATGGTGTTGGAGCTGTGATGGATAGTATG
>WNGS01165503.1:17662141-17688873 GCA_020271785.1 Procambarus virginalis | reverse complement strand
TCTGAAAATGTCCATGTTTGTTCCGGCAATATTTCTTATGCTGCTGTGAGTATGTTGAACAACCATGGAACTCTGATGTTTATACAGTGTTCTCTGATTGTGCCTATGTTTCCCACTGGTTCTATTCTGCATTTCCTTCTATATCATTCACCCAGTGTGTTGTATTTTACGGTGAGATTTGGGACCTGGCCCTACAATATTTTCCATGTGATATTATTTGATACCCCTGTTGCCCCTATGTAGTACATTTGTAGAGCTTCGAGACAATCCCAATAATTTAGGTTTTTATCGTGTCTATGTATGCCGTATATGTTCTGTATTCCCTATATTTCAGCAGCTCTTCCGCTCTGAAGGGGGGAAGCAAGTATCAACAGTACTCAAGATGGGACAGCACGGGTGATTTGAATAGTACAACCATTGTGATGGGATCCTAGATTTGAAGGTTTCATAATCAATGCTATCATTTTTCTGGCCGACCCAATATTTGCTTGGTTATGCTCCCTAAATGTTAGATCATCAGGCATTATTATTCCCAGATCCTTTACATGCTGCTTTCCTACTATGGAAGATTTGATTGTGTTTTGTAGCTCCAATCACTCTCAAAGTCAGCTCATGCTACATTGCAGTGTACAAGAAATGGAACTAAGGGCCAACACCACCACTTAGTTGAATAACAGAACACTGGAGCCAGCACGGAAGAGAAGCGACCTGGTGTACACTACATCGGCTACACAACTGGAAACCAGTTGCGCCTGATAGTGAGGTACTCCCCCTCCCCAAAAGCGAGTGTGGAGGTGAGATGAACACGCTCACGATGGTTCTGAGAAACCTGATCGTTTCTTACATACTGTAGTTGAGGAGTTCTCTTTGAGGGTCTGAGGCATTGGTAAAGCCTATGCCTTGTTTGAAGCTGTTCACTGCTGTTTTGAAGCTAGAAGTGGTGTGTTTTGGCTCATTGACTTTGGTGGGCTGATGAAAATTATGTCATCTCTTTGAGGGGATGCTAGGTTCTAGCGCTGGTTTCCATCAAGTCTATAGAACTGTACGGATGATGTGACCTAGTAGATGGTGCGCCTGACAGCTGAGTGCACAGCACTTCGGATTCATAGTCCTGAGGTTCCGGGTTCAATCCCCGGTGGAGGCGGAGACAAATAGGAAAAGTTTCTTTCACCCTGATGCCCCTGTTACCTAGCAGTAAATAGATACCTGGGAGTTAGACAGCTGCTACAGGCTACTTCCTGGGGGTGTGTAACAAAAGGAGGCCTGGTCGAGGAATGGGCCGCGAGGACGCTAAGCCACGAATTCATCTCAAGATAACCTCAAGAAGATGGTACTATCTTGAGGTTATCTTGAGATGATTTCGGGGCTTTAGTGTCCCCGCGGCCCGGTCCTCGACCAGGCCTCCACCCCAAGGAAGCAGCCGGTGACAGCTGACTAACACCCAGGTACCTATTTTACTGCTAGGTAACAGGGGCATAGGGTGAAAGAAACTCTGCCCATTGCTTCTCGCCGGCGCCCGGGATCGAACCCGAGACCACAGGATCACAAGTCCAGTGTGCTGTCCACTCGGCCAACCGGCTCCCCGAACACAAACTATCTGGCATCGATGTTTTCAGAGAGCAACAAGTGGCTCCCCCAGAAAAGACGACTACTTTGTTAAAGGTGTGCATATCTGTCTTGTCTCTTGTAATTTATCTGTGAATGTTGATAGAAATGTTAGAAATTACTGTTGTCTAAACTGTATTTCAAGTACTGTACTGAAATCATGTCGCAAATGGCATTGCCTTTTTATTACATAGTATTCAATTGAAAATGTACAATCACTTGTTAACAAAGTTTTCTATTTAATTTTATTTTGATTTCAAAGTACTGATTTCATTAAAAGAAAACAGTAAGGCACCATGAGTGGTGCCATCTTAGTACACACACACACACGTACTGTACTCTGAGCCCTGCCTCACACTCAATACACACACACACGTACTGTACTCTGAGCCCTGCCTCACACTCAATACACACACACACGTACTGTACTCTGAGCCCTGCCTCACACTCAATACACACACACACGTACTGTACTCTGAGCCCTGCCTCACACTCAATACACACACACACGTACTGTACTCTGAGCCCTGCCTCACACTCAATACACACACACACACGTACTGTACTCTGAGCCCTGCCTCACACTCAATACACACACACACGTACTGTACTCTGAGCCCTGCCTCACACTCAATACACACACACACACGTACTGTACTCTGAGCGCTGCCTCACACTCAATACACGAGTGATCTTAGTGCTAAACAAATGGCAAGAGGAAATGTTATTTAGTCAGATGCCTTGGAAAGTAAAGGACATGTCACTGTAGTAAACCTTTATTAGTAATGCTAGAGACACCATATGATATATTTAGTATGGCAATGTTTAAATTGTATACAGTACTCTGTTCTAAATTCCTTTAAAAATATAACATCATAAATTTAATCAATTCTTTTTAGTATAGTTGATGCATAACTGTAGTTCTTGAGAATGAGCATGTAACCAGCACCACAATAAATACTTTTATTATTAAAGTACAGTAATATAGTATTAATAAAAATAGTAATAATGAACAATGAAATCACATTAACGTTATGTATCAATGAGAAGATAAGTATGAGCTGCGAGGAGGAATCCAACCCGCTCACTTGGTACTCCCAAGCACAAGCCCTACACCATTACACCACGACATGCTCAAAAGCAATGCAACCTGGACTTCCACTGAATCCTCTAACCCTGACTGAGTTGAAACCCTGATTGGGCTTAAGATGAAAGCCTCAGGACCCTCTAGAAGACTCAGTGGAATACCAGGTTGCATTGCTTCTGAACATGTGGTGGTTCAGTGGTCTAAGGTGGGTGTTTGGGAGTACCCATGTGCAGGTTCAAATCCTCCATATGGCTCCTACTGCTTTTCTTATGGATACATTATGTTAATGTGATTTCTTTGTGCATAAATAATAATAATAATATTGATATCAATAATAATATAATTAAATCTGCAGTTCCCACTGAGTACGTTTTAGATAAAATAATTAAAAATCAGTTTTTTTATTCAAATTCATTCAACTAAACATTCAGAATGAAGTCAGGAGACATATAGCTAGGTATTCCTGAGCTATGTCTTGAGCTATAATTATCATCATAATGTCTCCAGATCACCCAGCTAGTGGAGAATGTCTCCAGACCTGCCAGCTGGTGGAGAATGTCTTCAGACCTGCCAGCTGGTGGAGAATGTCTTCAGACCTGCCAGCTGGTGGAGAATGCCTCCAGACCTCCCAGCTGGTGGAGAATGTCTCCAGACCTCCCAGCTGGTGGAGAATGTCTCCAGACCTGCCAGCTGGTGGAGAATGTCTCCAGACCTCCCAGCTGGTGGAGAATGTCTCCTGACCTTCCAGCTGGTGGAGAATGTCTCCAGACCTCCCAGCTGGTGGAGAATGACATAGACAGATCACACCTTGACAATTTACATTAAATAAACTGGAAGACAATACCAAGCAAACTTTGTAACAGTATAGTCATTATACAAATGATCAACAAAAAAGCTACAGGAATAGCAGAAATTGTCTACAGCTGCACCGCCGGCTCACCTTCCTGCTGCTTTATCAAGCTGACTCTATTGCACTGCAGGACCACCTTCCTGCTGCTGTATCAAGCTGACTCTATTGCACTGCAGGACCACCTTCTGCTGTGCTGTATCAAGCTGACTATTGCACTGCAGGACCACCTTCCTGCTGCTGTATCAAGCTGACTATTGCACTGCAGGACCACCTTCCTGCTGCTGTATCAAGCTGACTATTGCACTGCAGGACCACCTTCCTGCTGCTGTATCAAGCTGACTATTGCACTGCAGGACCACCTTCCTGCTGCTGTATCAAGCTGACTATTACACTGCAGGACCACCTTCCTGCTGCTGTATCAAGCTGACTATTGCACTGCAGGACCACCTTCCTGCTGCTGTATCAAGCTGACTATTGCACTGCAGGACCACCTTCCTGCTGCTGTATCAAGCTGACTATTACACTGCAGGACCACCTTCCTGCTGCTGTATCAAGCTGACTATTGCACTGCAGGACCACCTTCCTGCTGCTGTATCAAGCTGACTATTACACTGCAGGACCACCTTCCTGCTGCTGTATCAAGCTGACTATTGCACTGCAGGACCACCTTACTGCTGCTGTATCAAGCTGACTATTACACTGCAGGACCACCTTCCTGCTGCTGTATCAAGCTGACTATTACACTGCAGGACCACCTTCCTGCTGCTGTATCAAGCTGACTATTACACTGCAGGACCACCTTCCTGCTGCTGTATCAAGCTGACTATTGCACTGCAGGACCACCTTTTTGTTGCTTTATCAAGCTGACTCTCTACCTAATGTGCTTGGGAACAAGAGTACAAGTGAGGTGATTTCCGAGACATCTATACCTTCATCACTGAATTACTCTCAGACATTGTTAATCAACTAATTAAAAAAAACTGAAAAACAAAAAACTCCTGTAGTGAAACAAGACAGTATTACAGAAACATTATTGGGTGTCCCAAAGTTATCATTACCAGTGTACGATGCAAGGCCACAATTTACCCTGTGAAAATGCAAAATTTAACAGACACATTTCTGTTATAAACGTTTACATTTCTGGTCAAGGTGACAAGTTATATTATTTATAGTCATGTGTAGAATTTCTTACATTACACAATGTACAAAATATGGTAAAAATAGGGATTTGTTCACAATAAGTTGTGTGTTGGGGAAAATAGTAACCATACTTTGGTCAATAATGACTCCTGACACAAATGCTTCATGTCATAAGTGTTTAACATGAGTACAATTGCTGAAAACATGTTGACAAACACCAAATTGAGACTTGACTACTGAAGGTGTTTCTCCCATAAAAGCTTAATCAGTCAACACATCACCTTCAATACAGTCTATTCTCCCCTCGGTGTGTCTCTCTGTGCTGTCATTACACTCGTGTTGGAGTTGTCTTTGCACAGGAAGTTAATAAGTTTACATATTTAATGAAGAGTGCAGGTACTAGGTATTTATTTATGGAGGTAATCAGGTTATGAAACTAAAATGTTTAAGATGCATAGACCTCTAAACACTGAATGTAATTAGTGACTTTATTAACTGTATAAATAATCTACCTACTTAGTGACCACTGTAATCTGTCCCTGCGTATTTTTTATTAACCAAAAACACACACACGACTGCCAGCCACACACAGGACTAGCAGCCACACACAGGACTGGCAGCTACACACAAGACTGCCAGCCACACTTAACATTTTCATAAAACAATTTGTAAAACTAATAGAAAATCAAAACCAGAGAAGATAGAATAAAATGATTGAAGTAAAAGACTGCATTCAAATAACAAGGTACTAAAAAAGTAATTACAAATTAAATTAGTTGCTTCAGGTTAAAAATGAGTCATCATTATGGAAGACATCTACACAGTTATCATCTTCTCAACAAGGCTAGAAAAATATGATATTTGTCTTAAACACTTAGGAATACTAATTAGATTTATCAAGAAGAACAGCAGTTGTCTGAGCACTTTCTAACCAAGTTCGAAGGTTGTCAATCTTCTGAGTAATGTTTAAGTCTTCTTTATGACTTTGTGATCTCAGTGGACCTCTGTCAACCACAAAGGAATTACTTCTCCCAGTTGCCATAGAAGACTGTTTATTATTTGTCAGAAAATCTGTTGTATTGTTTTTATTAACCAAAAATGTAGACTGCCCAATAATCTGAGCTGGCCAGCCAGCTTGACCACCGAGAGGAACAGAGAGTTCTGTGAAAGATAAATAATTATAAATAGCAGGCTAAAAGTGATATTTAGACAAAAATGCATTAAAAACCAGCATTGAAAGTAATGAAAGGCCTCTTTCTGGTGGGTCCTTGGTGGCTCCCTATAGCTAGTGTAGCGACTAAATATTATACTAGCTCCAACCTCTCATTACATTAATGACAAACTCAATTATCACTAATTGCGAAGCTATAATCTTTTCCCTAATTATAGGTAACATTCCTTCCATCCTATGGGAGGAAGCTGAGGTGTAGTCCAATAATATAAGCATTAAGAAGCAAATAGCCAACAGTACAACTTCCACAGTGATTCAGTTAACTTCAGTTCAGACGCTTAGGAGTTACCACGCCTCTTTAACCTCAAGAATGTAGCACTCAGTGTATGCAGTTCAAATTGATCCCAAGACGTACGTTACATTGGTGATCCCAGAGACAATATCCAGCCACGACGGACTACAACATGGACTCTCGCTAGACCTCTGCAGCTGCTGCGGACCGCTGCTACCTGTCATGGAACTCTGCCTACAACCTCCCCAGATATGATTTTCACCGCGATCATCTCTGCATGTTTATCTGCTGCAGCTTGCTACACCATGATCGTTACTTACTCATCTGACAGCCTCATCAGTAAATACATCATGCAGGATTTACAGTCTGTCCTGCCGACTCTCCGTCGCTGCTCTTTCGTCAGATTCATCTACACGTTCACTGCATTCTAATACTCTGCTCATCTGCCCCGGATCTAAATGCTCTACCAGAGACCCAGGACGCAACAATCGTGCACATACTTCTCTCCTGCTACACCGAGCTTGTCCACATGCTGCCTGCATCTTTTGGTACAGGACTACATGCTCCACAGCGATCCGAGGAACAACAGCCTCGTATTTTTTGTTGCATTTCTTTTCTTTCATTCCCTGGCAGGGGAGTTCTGTAGCAAGTAAACATTATACTCGCTCCAACCTCTCGTTACATTAATGACAAACTCAATTAGCACTAATTGCGAAGCTATAATCTTTTTCCCTAATTATAGATAACATTCCTTCCATCCTATGGGAGGAAGCTGAGGTGTTGTACAATAATATAAGCATCGAGAAGCAAATAGCCAACAGTACAATTTCCACAGTGAGTCGGTTAACTTCAGTACAAACGCTTAGGAGTTACCACACCTCTTCAACCTCAAGAATGTAGTACTCGCTGTATGCAGTTCTAATCAACACCAAGATGGTCCAGTTTCGACACAGAGCAGACAGCAGACTATGACCACATCGAGTTTAGACACTCGCCACCCCATCAAATTTAGACACTCAGGATTCCGCATCGAGCTCCGCCACTCTGGCCTTACTCAGCTCTCTGCTCTGCTCCAAGCTCTGTCTGAACGTCTACGACAATGCCAACAACCGACTACTGTAATCAAGACTACTGTGTATCTAATCTACCCAACAATATAACATAATCGTACGTTACACTAGCTTGCTGAGATTGCTCCACACAGATAAGTCTCAGAGTTGGAGTCCATAGTGCCTACTGGAGATCAGAGCCAGAACCTGCCTCCTCACAAAAGCACAGAGATCAGTGAATTGTTCTGATCACCATCATCAAGGAAACATCCAGAAAGTGGATGAAGCAGAACAGACAACTGCAAGCTTCATAGAAAAGAAATAAAGCAGAAAACAATCCATCCAGCAATTAGGTAGCACCCACTATTTACAGCCAACTACTTCCAGGTGGCAGCACTACTGGGAGCTCCGGCTACCCATGTCAACAGAGCTCAGTCTGGCGCTGGAAAAGGGGGTGGGGGAATAGGGAGCCACTGAGGCATAACCAGCAAAGGCCTTTCATTACATTCAATGCTGGTTTTCTGGAGGGGTAGAATGGTGGCTCACTGAAGCTAACTAACCACAGAGTATATTGAAAACTGCAACTTGCCAAGGATACCTTATCATACCTTGCATTCATTTCAAGGGATAATTGTCCCCGTTGTTCAGTCTCTGACCAGGCCTTCTGGTTGATGGTCTGGTCAACCAGGCTGTTGGATGCAGCTGCTCGTAGCCTGATCCCGGACTCAAAGAAATTCTGGAGGATGTAGTATACATGGATTTTGCTAAATCCTGCGATAAGGTACCACATGAAAGACTGGCTGGGAAATTATAGGCTCATGTAATAAGTGGTAGAATACTAGAATGGATAAAACAATGGTAAAAACAAAGAAAACAAAAGGTCTTACTAAATGGGTCCAAATCTCACTGAAGAAATGTGCTACGTGGGGTACCACAGGGCCAATTTTGACCCTGGCCACACACATTTCATTCAGGATTCACACACATTCAGGACACATTTTGGGGCCAATCCTTTTCATCATATACATCAAATAACATTGATGAGAATATTACAAACCACACCATCAAACTTGCAGATGACAAAAAAATCAGCGTTGAATGTAATGAAACGCCATTTTCTGGGTGAGACCTGGAGGCTTCCCGGAGCTATCCAGGCTGATATGCTAATGTCAGACTTTGGCATCAGTCTTGCTCTTCCCAGAAAACCAGTGTTGAATGTAATGAAACGCCATTTTCTGGGAGAGTCCCAGAGGCTCCCCGGAGCTATCCAGGATGATAGATATGTTTCTGGCATCAGTCAATGTGCATGGAGTTCTTGCTTACTGGGGACCATGAGCCAGAACCTGGCCTCTCAAGAGAGGTACAAGGAGCAATGGCCTATAAAAAAAAACCTGTGTGGTTGGGAGCATTCTATGTCTGCCATCAACCAGATCTGGCATCCAGAAAAGTAGGCGCCCCAAAACAAACCTCTATTCTAGTGAAACTATTGCTACCGAAAGCCGAACGAGTGGACAGAACTCCCCAAATGAAAATTAGCAAACGAGCATGACATCATCATGTCGCCGCTATGCTTTCTGCGCAAGCCCCCCTCCCATCCCCAGGAGGGCGAAGGGCGAGCCCCAGACCACAACGCTGGCGAACCACCCTTCAGTTCTTAGGCTGGATGTCAAAATATGCGAAAACACCACCGACCGGAGGGAGGATGCCGGGGAGCCTCCGGGACTCGCCCAGATAATGGCGTTTCATTACATTCACGCTGGTTTTCTCGGGGGAGCCTCATCGGCTTCCTGGAGCTAACTACCCAAAGACAAGGAAAAAAACAGAGACTTACCCAGGCGGCGGTCAGTTCTCACTCCTCAACGTGTAGCCGAGACAACTGGCTGCAACTGCTGACCCAATGCAATGCAGGCTCTAGGAGGACCAGGGACAGTGACAAGATAATGAGCGGCCAGGACCCTGTTCTACCTCCAAAAACCTCATGCCCGAATGTCAACCCAAGACATGTTGCCAAAGACGGCAGTCAAAGCAGCAAACTTACGTACGTCGTGGACACAAGGATAGACCGCAGGCTGGCTAGCCTTAATAATCCCGTGGACGACCTGGTAGACCCGAGCCTGGGAACAGGGAAGAAAAGAAACCGGATCAACCAAAAGTGCATCCCCGGCGACCGAAGCTGTGGCACGCAAATAACAGCAGAGAGCCACAAGCGGACACAAGACATAATGCACCCCCGGCCTGACCAACCAAGCACCAAGAACCTAAGGATCCCTCTGGAAAGCAGCAGTCTCATTCTTCGCCAGAAAAGGCGGAGACAGTTGCAACCGGACAAACCTACCACCAGGACCAAAACAGCAGAAACCTCTGCGCTGGAGGAGAGCATGAAGCTTCCCGACCCCCAGAAGCTAATGCCAACAGGAAAAAGAGCCTTGGAAAAATAATCCTGAACCGAAGGGGCCACCACAAACCAAGGAGAAGAGAGGAAAGAGAGCACCTGGTCCAAGGACCAGGAGGGCTCAGGCGGTGCATGAGCAGGCCAGAGGTGAAACAACGCACAAGATAACTTGCGGAACAGAGCAGACATAACATCAATACTGAATACAAGCTGGAGCGGCTCCGCCAGCGCCGCATTATAGGAGGCGACAGTATTCGGCATAAGATGACGGTCCTGAAACAACCACGACAGGAAGGGCAAAACAACCCAATCAGAGACCAAAGTACACCTATGCAGTGATAGGAAAAACCGGAAAGACCGCCAGGAAACCTCATTCTGCCACCGAGATGAGGCACACAGATGGGAGACCAACAATGAAGCCACCTGCGCCCCATACAAATAGTGATAGACTCGGGTTAGAAAGACCAGGCACGAAAACTCGAGAAGAGCGAACCAGCCTCGTAACAGGCAGGACCGATCTCCTGAAAGAGGCAAAGCCGCGGAAAGACCCTCAGGTTCAGACACCAAGCAAGCAGCGCCTGAAATCATGGTTGGGCCGGCCACCAAGGGGCCAAGAGGACTATTCTTCCTCCAAGCCAGCCAGGACATGGAGCATCAGCTGAATCGCGGGCAAGAGGTGCAGGTAACCCCACCTCGCCAAGTCCTGCCTGCAGGCATCAACCTGACAGCCTCACAGTCAGGGAAGGGCGCCACGTATACCGGGAGATGTCTCGACCACGCCGACGCAGAGAGATCCACTTCCGGAGGCCTGAACATCTGGTAGAGATCAGCCTTGGTTGTTCAGTCAGTACTGATGCTCTCACACCCGGGAATGTTGCCCACGATTTAAAAAAAAAAGGAGTCTGTTTACAAGAGCCCTGAGGAAGCTGATGTGAACTCTGTGTGTCCGCGGGACTTTTAAATCTTGCGTGGTACTCCAAAACATCAATAACTGTGGTGCGCAATTCCGTGACAGTTACTTATCACAGCTATTGATGTGTCGCGCAGTTTAACCACTGTGCTACACTGAGTTTATTGTGAAATTTCCCTGGTGCGCATGAAATAAAAGTGTTCCCAAAAAATTCAATTTTCTTCGTAAAATGATAAATTCCCTTCCCTGAACAAGCCTATGTAAAAATAAACCCAAATTCCACTTACTTTGGCTGTGGAGACGTGGACAAGGTGCACTGTTACATCATCAGGGCCTGGTCGCCCGTGTGTGAATCGCCCAGACACGGTCGCGCGGGCCATTCAAGCACCGGGTATTCCCACAAATATATTTTCAATTATTTGTTTTATGTATTTCCAATGCAGTTTTATTTGTTTTTTTTATTGTATATGATGCATATTTGTGTCCTTTACAATATATATACAGTAGAACGTTCATAATGTTCCATGGAACTGTGATACATGTGTCAGTAATGTGTCCACAATAAATGTTTATTGTCGCAATATTACCTGTTAAAATTTCACTACAATTACAATATGTACAGTTTCACCCACTATTTACACAGTAACACACTGTATTATACTCTCAGTACTTTGGAAGCAAGTAATAATCAACGAAGTAGTGCAAGGTACACTGCGCGACTTCGCTCTCAGTGCACCAGGTACAGATAAATTTTCGCATCCTGTTTCTCCATTCTGTGTGCTTGCAAATAACGCATTCACATACACCCTTGGCTTTAGTACTTGTAGGTTGTATGTAACCAAGCTTGTAAAGCATAAGGTAGTATTGAAAAGATTATAGGAAAAGATAATTTGTAAGATAGTCTTGAAAAGATTGCTTTGTATGGTCCCACACAGGAAGAGATTCAGCTTGCCTAAAAGAGTGTTTGTCAGTCAGAAAGAGATTCAGCTAGCCTCAAAGACTGTCTGTCAGTTAGGAAGATAATCAGGTATTCTTGAAAATATCTACGGAAAACACCACCATGGAAGCCGCTAACACTGTTTATCTATGCTACTTGTATCAGATGCATCATCACTCAACGCAGAAAACGATTCATCTATGTATCATCTAAATAATTTGGAGATAGCATAGGATTGCAAGGGTGACGCTCAGAGCTACAACTGGATACGCTCGCTGTATCGTCCTCATAGGTGCTGTATCACTTGCATCCGACCTTTGTGTTAGGTCCTTATTATGCCTAGCATCACCAATATTATGACCCTTATGTTCTTCAAACAATAAGGTTTGAATTTCACCAACAGAGCATTATCTTTCAACACCACGTCGGACAGGTGTTTGGGAGCCAGAGGCGCGTGCGCCACCCATGGTTGCTCAATCAGTACTAACCCAGCCAGCAGCCCTAGGGCATTCTGGGAATTTTTTCCAAGATGGCTGCCTCTTACTGGAGGTCCTAAGAGTCCATTTCGTACACACCCAACCTCATACAAATTTAGAATTGGTACAAAAAAATCAAAAAGAGTTTTCTCGGTTGGCGCAGTTTCCCGCGACCGAGAATACTCGGTTGGTGAAGTTAAGTGGTTAAGGGTTAAGGAAATGAAGGTAATGATTCAACTGTATAAATCTCTGGTGTGCCCCCATATGGATTACTGTACCCAAGCATGGAGACCTCATCTTCAGAAAGACAGCTGCTTTGGAGAAAGTGCAACACCAGGCAACAAAAATCATTTTAGAGCTAAGTCAACTCACATATCAGGAACAGTTGAGGGGCCACAGGGCTAACAACACCGCAAACCAGGCATGACAGGGCAGATCTCAATGAAACTTGTAAAATACTGAACAATTTAGAGGATGTTGACTCAGACAATTTTTTCGAAAGGTTGGTTGTAACACAAACAAGGAGCAATGGTTTCAAGTTCAACAACCCACAACGTAGGACTGAGAACAGGAGATGCTTTTCACCCATAGGGTTATAAACCCATGGATCTGCCTACCTGTCAAAGCCATAAATGCCAAGACTCGGTTGAATTTCAAAATCCAACTGGAAAAGATTATCAAGGCAAATGGGGGGCACCTTCGGCACGCTGCCGACTTCCTGTCCTTGTCAAGACCACTAGTGTCAGTAGCCCTTCTTGAGGTTATTTTGAGGTTATCATGAGATGATTTCGGGGCTTAGCATCCCGGTGGCCCGGTCCTCGAGCAGGCCTCCGTTTTGATACACACCCCCAGGAAGCAGCGTGTAGCAGCTGTCTAACTCCCAGGTACCTATTTACTGCTAGGTGAATAGGGGGCATCAAGTGAAAGAAACCCTGCCTATTTGTTTCCGCCTCCACCGGACATCAAATCCAGAACCTCAGGACTACAAATCCGGAGCATTGTCCACTCAGCCGTCAGGCCCCTCAAGCCCTCAGGTAAATTCAGGTATGAATCACAGCTTGGTTGATAAGGTATCCTTTGGAGGTGTTTATCGTGTTCTCTCTCTTGAACACTGTGAGGAGTTGGCCAT
The DNA here is from genome assembly GCA_020271785.1 of Procambarus virginalis. Lineage (NCBI taxonomy): Eukaryota > Metazoa > Arthropoda > Malacostraca > Decapoda > Cambaridae > Procambarus > Procambarus virginalis. The sequence goes on along the minus strand of WNGS01165503.1, from coordinate 17,675,835 downwards.
TTATGCCCCTTATGTGTAGTGGAATCATGTTGAACAATCTTGGGCCTCTGATGTTGATAGAGTTCTTTCTCAGAGTACCTACTGCACCTCTACTCTTCAACGGGGGTTTCTGCACATCCTGCCATGCCTTCTGGTCTCAGGTGGTGTTATTTCTGTGTGCAGGTTTGGGATCAGCCTCTAATATTTTCCACGTGTAAATTGTTATGTATCTTTCCTACACTCTAGAGAATACAGATTTAGGCATTTTAATTGGTCCCAATAATTTAGATCTTTTGTTGAGTGGATTCTAGCAGTAAAGGATCTTTGCATAAGGACATCTCTGAGGACATGTTCTCATGCATTCTACTCCGTATGTATAGGGGGAACAGGTGTTGAAGTCTTGGGCCTTTGATGTTGATCGAATTGTCTCAGTTTGTCTATTGCACCTTTACTTTTCAGTGGGGTTATTTTGCACATGCTGCCCTGCCTTCTGGTTTCAAGTGGTGTTATTTGTGTTTGCAGTGTAGTAAGTAATCCTTATACTCGCTCCATTATCTCATTATCTTAATGGCATAACTAATTAGCACTAACTACACAAGCTATAATCCCATCCCTAATTACAGGTAACAGTTCTCACATGCTCCTATCCTAGTAGAGAAAGGTGAGGGTAGTCACCAAATATAAGGAAGCAATATGAGAATAGACAACCGTACAATTTCCAGTCAAGAATGTAGCACTCCGCGTAGGCAGTTCTAATCATCTCCAAGACGCTACAGCTTCGACACAGAACAGGCAGCAGACTAGGACCGCATCAAGCTACAATGCTCTCCCACATAGAGCTCTGCGACTCCTGCCACACTCAGCTCTCTGCTCTGCTCCAAGCTCTGTCTGAACGTCTACGACACTGCTGTATCTAGGACTACTAAATAAATATGAAACTCATTAAATACTGTGTATCTCATCTACCCAACAACGTAACATAATCATACGTTACATTGGTGACCCCAGAGAGTTTCGATGATATACAGCCACGATGGACTACAACATCGACTCTCACTGGACCTCTACTGCTGCTGCTTGCTGTGGACTGCAGCCACCTGTCATGGAACGCTGCCAACACCCTCGCCACAGCTATGATTTTCATCGTGTTCATCTCTGCATTTTCATCTGCTACGGCTTGCTGCTCCACGATTGTTACTCACTCATCTGACAGCCTCATCAATGATTACATCATGTAGGATCTACAGCCTGTCCTGCCGACTCACCATCACTGCCAGGGCACTGCTTGTCCTACAGGGACACCCACGACAGCTGCTCTGTCATCAGATTCATCTACACGTTCGCTGCATTCTGATACTCTGCCGACTCAAGCACCTTGCGCAGTACAGGACTTACAGCTTGCATTTCCGACTCTTTGTCGCCTCCAGGACAATTCAGCTCTAGCAGTGATTCCCTCGTTGTCTTACCTACGCGCCTACATTACCTCCTATTGTCCTGGTGCCCGAGCACATCTGCCCCGGATCTAAATGCTCCACCAGCGACCCAAGGACGCAACAATCAAGCACATTCTTCTTTCCTGCTACACCGAGCTTGTCCACACACTGCCTGCATCTTTTGGTACCGGACTACATGTTCCACAGCGACCCAGGGAACAATAGCCTTGTATTTTTTATTTTATTGCTTTTCTTTCATTCCCTGGCAGGGGGAGTCCTATAGCGAGTAATCCTTATATTTGCTCCATTATCTCATTATCTTAATGGCATAACTAATTAGCGCTAACTACACAAGCTATAATCCTATTCCTAATTACAGGTAACAGTTCTCACATCCTCCTATCCTAGTAGAGAAAGGTAAAGGGTAGTCACCAAATATAAGGAAGCAATATGAGAATAGACAACAGTACAATTTCCAGTCAAGAATGTAGCACTCGGCGTAGGCAGTTCTAATCGTCTCCAAGACACTACAGCTTTGACACAGAACAGGCAACAGACTAGGACCGCATCCAGCTACAACGCTCTCCCACATAGAGCTCTGCAACTCCGGCCACACTCGGCTCTCTGGTCTGCTCCAAGCTGTCTCAATGTCTACAACACTGCTGTATCCAGGACTTCTAAATAAATATGAAACTCACTAAACACTGTGTATCTAATCTACCCAACAACGTAACATAATCGTATGTTACAGCAGATTTGGAACCAGTACCTCTAATATTTTCCAAATGTAAATTATTATGTATCTCTCCTGCCTGTACTCTAGGGAATACAGATTTAACATTTTTAGGCGGTCTCAATAATTTAGATGTTTTATTGAGTGCATTATAGCAGTAAAAGATCTTTGCACGCTCTCCTGGTCAGCAATTTCTCCAGTTTTGAATGGGGCTGTTAGTATGCAAAAAAAAACAGCGTTGAATGTAATGAAACGCCATTTTCTGGGTGAGTCCCGGAGGCTCCCTTGAGCTATCCAGGCTGATATGTATATTGTTAGACTTTGGCACTAGTCAATGTGAATGGAGCTCTAGGCTTACTGGGGACCACGGCCAGAACCTGGCCCCCTCAGAGAGGCATGAGGAGCAATGGCCTATAGAAATGCACATAGGACTTGGAGCATTCTACATTTGCCATCGAATGGGACAGGCACCCAGAAAGGTAAGAGTTCCAAAACAAACCCCTATTCCGGTGAAAAACAATGAAAATAGACAAACGAGTAGATAGAACTCCCCAAATAAAAATGAGCAAACGAGCATGACATCACATGAGCCGTGCCGCATGTCTGCGCAAGGTGGCGCCCCAGATCCCTGTGCTGGTGATCCACCCTGCAGTTCTGTGGCTGAATGTCAAAAGATGCAAAAATTGCCGACCGGAGGGAGGGAGGGTTGCCGGGGAGCCTCTGGGACTCACCCAGAAAATGGAGTTTCATTATATTCAACGCTGGTTTTCTGGGGGAGCCCCGTCGGCTCCCCGGAGCTACTTCACCATAGACAAAAAGAAAGATGGGGACTTACCTGGGAGGTGGTCGGTGCTCACATCTCAAATCAAAGTCGAAACAGGCTGTAGCTGCCAACCCAAAGCGACACAGGCCCGACTAGGACCAGGAACATTAACGAGGTAGCGTGTAGCCAGGACCCTGTTCGACCGCCCAAAAACCCCTTGCCCAAATGTTAGCCCAGGACATGTTACCAAAGATGGCAGCAAGAGCAGCAAACTAACAAATGTCACGGGCACGGGGATAGACCGCAGGCTGGCTAGACTTAATAACCCTGCAGATGACCTGAGAGACCCGCACCTCCGAACAGGGAAGAAGGGAAACCAGATCAACCCAAAGTACGTCCCCGGACACAGAAGGTGTGGCATGCAAATAACAGCCGAGGGCTGCAACCGGACATAACACATGATACACCCCCGGCCTTACCAACCAAGCATCAACAACCCAAGAACCCCTCCAGAAAGCAGCAGTCTCATTCTTCGTCAGAAAAGAAGGAGACAGCTGCAAACGATCAATCCCATCACCACGACCAAAAGAGCAGAAACCTCTGCACCAGAGAAGAGCACGAAGTTCCCAACCCAACCCCCAGAGGCCAATGCCAACAGGAAAAAGAGCTTTAGAAAGTATGTTGACCAGACCACACATTAGAAGGTGAAGGAACAACGACATTTCGGTACATCTTGGACGTACCTCAAGTCGATTCTCAAGTCAATTGTGAATGGTCCAGGACGGACCGAAACGTCGTTGTCCCTTCACCTTCTAGTGTGTGTTCTGGTCAACATACTTTAGCCACGTTATTGTGACTCATCACCTGCAGAGCTTTAGAAAAATAATCCTGAACCGAAAGGGGCACATCAAACCGAGAAGAGAGAGAGGAGATCACTCTGTCCAAACACCAGGAAGGCTCAGGGGGTGCATGAGCAGGCAGGAGGTGAAACAATGCATGAGACAGCTTGTGAAACGGTGCAGAAGTAACATCGATACCAAAAGCAAGCTGCAGCAGCTTCGCCAACCCCGCATGATACGAGGCGACAGTATTCGGCATAAGATGACGGCCCTGGAACAACCATGAGAGAGGGGACAACATCTGAACCGAAAGCGAAGTACAACGACAAAGAGTCAAATAGAAAAGAAAGTATAAAGTTTCCTGGCGGTCTGCCAGGAAACTTTATACTGCTGCTGAGATGAAGCCCACAGGTGGGACACCATCAATGATGCCATCTGATCACCATAAAGATGGTGATAAACTCGAGTCAAAAATATCAAATGCAAAAACTTGGAGAAGAATGAACCATAATTCATAACGGACCAGGTCAATCTTCTGAAAGAGGTGGAGCCACGGAAAACCTCCAGGTTCAGACACTAGGAAACCATGGCTGGGCAGGCCACCACGGGGCCAATAGGACTATTCCCCCCTGGTACGTCTCCAAGCAAGCCAGGACCTGGAGCAACAGCTGAACTGGGGGAGAGAGGTACAAGAACCCCCACCTCGACCAGTCCAGCCTGAAGGCGTCAACCTTGATGGCCTCACGTTCATGGTAGGGCGCCACGTATACTGGGAGACGCCTCGACCATGCCGACGTGAAGAAATCCACCTCTGGAGGCTTGAAAGTCTGGCCGAGCCAACTGAACGTATTTGCAATGTATTGGGGAACGAACCGGGACAGGCCGTCCACCAGGACGTTGGACACCCCCAAACGTCTACCGCCAGGAGAGCCAAACCCAGAGAACTCAACAGACGAGTCACCCGAAGTAACCAGCCCCAAAGAGCCATGGACTGCATGGAACCCCCTCGGTTCAGGCAATGAACCATCGGGAACAGTCCGAATGGAGCCTGATCGTCGATCCACAAGCAACTCGAACCCTCTGGAGCAACATCCACACAGCCGTGAACTCCTGCACCATGCTGTAAGCCAGATGGAAGGATGGACCCAACCGATCCTGGCCGGCCTGATGAGCAGTGGTCACAAAGCTCCAGCGAAGAGATGACGCGTCCGTGAACACACTGAGCGATGGCTCGGGTAGGCGCCAAGGCATTGAACCTCAAAAAATCTGAAGAGGAAGCCGGCGACGCAGCAACCGACACAAAAAAGCCTCGGGGGCCGAACCCAGCAGTCGTGAGAGAGGTGGAAGGGACATCTCCGAAGGAACCAGAACAGCTGACGAAGCCAAACCCGACCCGGCGGGTAGACCATCACGACAGTGTAAAGGCTCCCACACAAATTCTCGAGCAACTTCTGTATGACCCGGGAGCCCCCCTCAGGAACAGATGAAGGCGGGAATGCAGGCGAAGCAGAGCCATCGGAGGAGGAGACAAGGAAGTGGTCCAAGCGTCTCACACAAGACCCAGCCAAGACCGAACCCAAGAGGAAACCAGATGGGACTTCTACCAGTTTACCAAGAACCTGAACCCGGAGAACTGGAAAAGAACCAAATCCCTGGCGAGCAGACACATGGACTGGCTGGGAGCCCAAACCAACCAATCAGAGGTAGGCCAGAACCTGAATACCTAACAGACACAGGCGGGCCACCATGACCCGAGTAAGGCGTGTGAAAATGTGAGGCGCCAGATTCAAGCCGAAGGGAAGGCAACGAATGCGGTAACCTTGACATCCCACATCAAAACCGAGTCAGCCCCTGAACCTCAAAAGAACCAGTATATGCCAATATGCATTCCTGAGGTCCAGGGACACCATTTAAGCGCCTGACTCCAACAGAAGATGAACCTGGGACAGAGTAGTCATCTGAAAAGAGGGACAATAAACCCAGGGGTTCAGACGGGACAAGTCCAGAATGAACCGGAGGTCCATGCAGTCCTATTTCTGGACCGGAAACAGGCAGGAAACCCATCTGAGGGTCAAGGTCGTTTCGATCATGCCCAAGCAAACCCACTTCGAGATGACTTGACAGAGAACAGGTGAATAGGCCTGCCCTGCCAGCCCTGAACCTCCCAAAGGAGGAGGAGCCACTCAACGCCACCGCAAGCCGCACAAAATGATCCGAAAGGCCCACGAATCGTGGAACCAGGCACAAGCAAACAGAGCGAGCCTCCCCTCCATCGCTCCGTCAATGGGATGAACAGCGAAAGGGCCAATGCACCTTACAAGAACCTAAACGGCGCACAGGGCGATCCTCGCACTGACCAGAAAAAGACAGAACCAGAGGCTGTGCCTGCCCTGAATCTGGCACCACTGGCCTACCACGACAGAAAGAACCCAGAGCCCTGGCACAACCCTTCAGGGAAGGCCCCCACGAGCCCCTCGGAGAACCAGCAAGTCAGATGTAGGACAGCAACTAACCGAAGCTGCCTGCAGATACTCTGCAAACAACAACGGACAAAAAGACAAAGACAGCTGAAGAGCCAGGGGCCCAAGTGGAATCCAAAGAAGAGGCAAGTACCGCCTGCTAACATGCGAGTCGAAAAGCAAAGAAAAACGTGAAACCGCATCCAGCAGGAGCGACGTGAACAGCTTCAACAATGCAGACAACGCCCGCACCTCAGACAGCAGTGCACCCCTCCATATCGAACTCAAGCCAATCCAAGGACAGCTCGAGGAGGGAGAAGAAACGCAGGGCTGAAGCAGCAGGCCACGTGTAGGCAAATCCTCTGCAACCAAATCAGCCGAAAGGGAAGGAACCTGCACATGATGCTGCATCACACCAACATCCCATGGAAGGGCAGGGATGAACAAACAAGCATTAAGATGCTCAAAGTCGCCTCCCCCCCCAGGAAAACCTGCAACGTCGTCTGAGCTTCCCTCCACTCAAGCGTGCGGAACCGACAGAACGTGTGCCAAGCCTCCAACGAAAAGTGTTGGCAGTCTGACAACCAGGACGACTTCGGAACTTCATAACAAACCCCAGTAATATTACTCCTGGCTCACACACCACCTGTAGAGACAGCCCACGTCCCAAGACACAGAACTGAGACAAAAACAGGAGCCAGAGGCACAAGACTATTCCAGTTTTGCATCAGCCAAGAACTGGTGCTTGGATCGCCGGTGCCAGGGTCTGAGGCTCCCCCCTTCCCCTTCCCGAGGAGAGGGGTTGTGCAGACAGCGATGTGGCAATATGTTGACGCCATGCTCATTTACTAACTTTCATTTGGGAAGTTCTGTCCACACGTTTGGCTTTCAGTAGCAATAGTTTCACTAGAATAGGGGTTTGTTTTGGGGCGCCTACCTTTCTGGGTGCCAGACCCAGTTGATGGCAGACATAGAATGCTCCCAACCATATGGGAGCTGCGAGCAGCCGTGTACAACAGCTTGGTTGACCAGTCCAGTAACGAGGAGGCCTGGTCAACAACGGGGCTGCGGGATCGCTGAGCCCCGGAATCACCTCAAGGTAACCTCAAGGTATGGTTTTTTTTATAGGTCATTGCTCCTCGTGCCTCTCTGAGGGGGCCATGTTCTGGCTTGTGGTCCTCGGTAGGCAAGAACTCCATGCACATTGATGCCAGAAAGTTATTTATATCCATTCAGCCTGGATACCTCCGGGGAGCTGACGGGGCTTCCCCCAGAATATCCTTAACCCTTAAAGTGCGCATCACATCATATGACGTGCTAGGCGTTTTACCAGTCAACTGCTCTTCACGTCATATGATGTGTTGGAGTACTACGCAAGATTTAAACGGCCCGCGGATACACGGGGTTCACCACACCTTCATCAGGGCTCTTGTAAACAGACGCCATTTTTAAAAAAAATCGTGGGCCAAACTCCCGGGTGTTAGGGGCCTCAGTATCGCATAAGCTACCAAGCCTGACGCACGCAGCATGAGCTCACAGCACTGCTGTTCAGCTTGTGACCACAGCATCGCCTAAAAATGCCAAAATATACTTGTTCATGCTATTATGTAGCGATGATATTATTACAGAAGACCCCTGACTGTGATAAAAGTGACCAGGGTTCTGATAATAGCAGGATTGCGATGATATTTAGCGCTGTGCGCCATGGAGGGAGGGGAGTAATGCTGTGGGAGGGAGGGTGGTGGCGATGTTTTCTGACTGTGTGTGGCCACCTTTTATTGACTGCACTCAGCATACCAGCTTAGTGGTTCGCTATAGTGAACACAAATGTAGATACTTATATATAACGTGTGTATAGAGGGTATAAACAGCAAGAGAAGGTTTGGAGCCGCCATTTTGGTGAGGGCGGTGGCGTCGTCTGCACGACGCCACCGTGCAGACGACGGTGTTGTTTACTGGTTACCACGATGGTCTATGGGCACCATACCAGTTTATTTGTACAAGTATGGTGAATAAAACAGGTAGATATTTATTTATAATGTGTGTTTATAGCGTAATAACACCACACAGTATTGTTGGAGGAGAAATATTAGTGTCTGGCCTTGAGGGAGGCAGCCATCAGCTGACTGTGTTAGGTCCTATGTCTTTGTGACTTTACTCACCATACAAGCTTAGATGTACAGTTATGGTTAACAAAATATGTAGATACTTATATATAACGTCTGTATATAGTGAATTATAGCAAAAACAGTATTGTGGGAGGAGAATGTGGGCGAGTCAGATGACTGGAGGGAGGGCGGGAGTGGCTGGCTGGTACACGGCGGTCACTCCTCGTTACTTTTTGACTCATAATAGCTACTTAGTGGTTCGTTATAGTGAACAGAACATGCAGATACTTATATATAACCTGTGCTTATAGTGTAATAACCGACAAAGTATTTGTTCACTGATTGATGAACATAACTGAATCAACAATATGCACACCATATTTTTGAGTACAGCAATGATTCACTCATTTTATTATATAAATATATCAAACTACACACTATTGAATAATATTACAGCAAAAAAACTATGAAACATCAATCAGAGACATTGAAATAATTAGGTAATTATCTCTTTGTGGCAACTCTGGCCTGACAGCTAGCGAGCAACAGACCGCCTGGGATGCATGCTGAGTCAGCGCCTATAATTTGCCAGACTTCCCCGCCCTATAGCGGGCAATATATGGCACTTATGATTTTTTTATTATTTTTCCCGTGATCAGTGAACACAAATTAACAGGTTAGGAAGAAAAAATAATTTTTTTTTTTTTCAAAATGACATGCGCCTGTGGGGATGGCAGGATATTAGACCCCGAGCATGTTAAGGGTTAAGAACACGAGAGACCTTTGAGAAGCTGCCAACTTCCTGTCTCCATTGAGACCACTAGGGAGATGGATGTGCTCAGCTAAATTCAGGTAAATTACATTCAATGCTGGTTTTATTAAGCCCCATTTTGACCCAAGATGGGAAGAGGCCCCCAAAACCAGAGTGCCATATAGCAAAACCAATAAGGAAGCATTGGAAATAATATATTACTTGCTGTAGAATTCTTTTTTGTATTACAGTATTACATAATATGAAACTAATACATCATGATCAAGCTTACCTCCAAAATAATTAGTCCACCTCTGTTGCAAATACTGATTAATGTTAGCAATCCTGTCCACAGCATTGGGCCCAAGGTCAGGAACTGAACCAGTGTTTAAATGTTCAAGTCTAAGTTGAGCAGCTGGTGACACTGTGTTGTATCCTGAAAGTTTTAACATCATTTGGTTAGGCTCACATTTATGGAGTTTGACAATATGTATTTGAACTGATGGATAAGCTTTATGATTCTGAAAAAAAAAGCTTTGAGTGTAATGAAACGCCACTTTCTAGGTGAGCCCGGAGGTTTCCTGGAGCTTATTGGGCTAATGTATGTTATATTAGACCGGGACATTAGCTAAGGAGTTCAGGCCTACCAAGGACCAGTGCCAGAACCTGGGCCCTTTAGAGAAGTTTTAAGGAGCAATGGCCCTAGAAAACCCCCCCTTATGGTTGGGGTTTTTCCTTATCTGCCATCGACCGGGGTTAGGCACCCAGAAAGGTAGACATAACAAAACAAACCCCATATGGTAAGAAACTAAACAAAAAAAAAACGAACAGAGGTAGAAACTCCCTACAATCCCAAGGAAACAAGCAAACATCACACTTTACTGCCGCACCGATTGTCCACGCAGCCCTCCTCGCCCCGAGAGGGGGAGGGGGGAGCCCCGGACCTCACCACACCGGCTGCCTAACATCAGTTCAGAAGCTAAGCTTCAACACACGAAAAAAACGCCGACCGGTGGGAGGTAGGGTTGCCAGGGAGCCTCCAGGGCTCGCCCAGAAAATGGCGTTTAATTACATTCAACGCTGGTTCTCTGTGGAGAGCCCCTACGCCTTCCTGGAGCTTCATACCCAAAGAGAAGGAAAGGAAAGGGCTGACCCGGGAGGCGGCTGCCACAAACTCCGTAATGCGAAGTCGAGACAACAGGCAGCAACTTGAAACTCAAAGCAACACAAGAACGCACAGGAGCAGACACGCTCACAAATGAATGGGCGGCCAAGAACCTGGGCGGCCAAGAACCTGAGCGACCCCCAAATCCTCGCGCCCGAATTGAGCTCAAGACGTCACCAAACACAACAGCGAAAGCTGCAAACATCCAAACGGCACAGGCGCAAGGATAGACCGAAGGCTGGTAGACTAAAGAAAACTGCGGATGACCTGGGAGACCCGAGCCTTGAAACAGGGAATGTGGGGAACGGGATCAACCCAAAGCGCATCCCCAGCCATGGCACACAAGTAACGGCGAAGAGCCGCAACCGGACAACACATGTCACACTTCCGGCCGAATGAACCAAGCATCAATAACCCAAGGACCCTTCCGGAAAACAGCCTCTCGACCATTGCCAGAAGGACGGAGCAAGGCTGCAAACGTACAAACCTACCACCAGTACCAAAAGTGCAGAAACCTCTGCACCGGAGGAGAGCCGGAAGCTCCCCGACCCAACCCACAGAAGGCCAATGCCCACAAAGTATGGCCTTTGAAAAACACTCTTGAACTGAAGGGGTTACCACAAACTGAGGAGAGGAAGGATAAAAGGGCACACTGCTCAAGGACCAGGACAGCTCAGGTGGCACATGAGCAGGCCGGAGGTGAAACAACACAAGTAGCGTACGGAACGGGACGGATGTGACGTCCACCCCGAACGCAAGCTGGAGCGGCTCTGCCAGCGCCGCACAATACGAGGTGACAGTATAAAGCATCAATTAACAGTCCTGAAAACCCCAAGAAAGGGCAAGACAACCAGATGCGAAAGGGAAGACAACCTACGAAGAGCAAGAAAATGGTGAATAGAAATGCCAGGAACGTCATACTGTCTCAGAGACAAAGCTCGCAGGTGGGACATCATCAACTAAGCCACCTGATCACCATAGTGATGGTGATACCATCAGCAAAGCAGACGTGAAGAGCCAAGGTGAAGGTCGAACCAATCATGTACAGGACCAGTCCGACCTGCCGAAAGAGGCGGAGCCCCGGCAAACACCCCAGATTCAGACACCTATCAAGCAGCGTCTAAAAAGAAAGCTGGGCTGGCCACCAAGGGACCACGAGGACTACTCTCCTTGGGAAGGACTCCAACCGAGCCAGAACCCGAAGCAACAGCTGGCCCGGGTGAAGAGGAACAGGTAACTCCACCTCGACCAGTCCTGCTGAAGGCATCTACTGTGAACACCTCGCAGGCGGCTAAGGGCACCACATAGAATGGGAGACGCCGAGACCATGCCAACGCGAAGATGTCCATGTCCAGGAGTCCGTACGTTCGGCAGATCCAACGAAATGAGTTGGCGATGACCGGCCAAACCGTAAACAGAGGAATGAACCAAGACAGACCATCTGCCAGGACGCACGACACCCAGGACATGAAATGCACAGCTAGCTAAACCCCGATGATCCAGCAGACGAGCCCCTCGAAGGAACCAACCCCAAGGTCAAGGACCCAAGGGAATCCCTGTGGTTCCAGCAATGAACCACCGAAAACAGTTCGAATGGAGCCGGATGGGAGATTGAACAAAATAACATACATAATATTACAAATATACGGTATACATATAATATTATAAATATTAAATATATAAATATATACATATAATTTTATAAAGAGTTAAAAGGACTGACATCAACAAGTGATCCATACAGTGAAGCACAAATACAATACAATACATCAGACAATGGAGAGGTGTGGCAAGTGTTCGGGAGTATTGGGAAAACGTAATGTAGGCTTCAAGTGTTGCATCTGCAACATGAGATTTCACCTAGGCTGTGCAAAATTATCTCCAGGATGCACAAAAAGGCAAGGAATTTACTGGGTCTGCAAAGATGACAGATTAATGCTGGAGAACATAACTAAACTGATGAAAAACAATCCCGAGTCACAGAGATTATCATTCACAGAAAAGCTACCAGTGATATATGCGGACTGGGAAAAGACAACATTGGATAACGACCAAACTCAGGAACAGATAGTTTAGAGAACCGCAGCAGTAGTGTAGAGGAAGAGGGTATTGTGGTACAAAATAACAGCAATATGCAGAGCCAGGTAATATAAACGATGAGAGCAACAGTGAGACAGAGTCATAAATGATGGAATTGGGACGAAAGACGGAGATGGCTCCAATAAAGAGGTAGACAAGACAGACACAGGTATAAAATACCTTGAAAAACACAAAACCGGAACATATTTGCAAATTCTACGCTAAAGGAATATGTAAATATGGAAAATTAGGAGCAAAATGCAATTTTCTACATCCTCGAAAATGCAGGAACATGTTGGCGAGGGGTACATGCCGTTTTGGAACAGGGTGTAGATACTTTCAGCCTAAAACACCCACCCCCCAAAGTCTGGGTCCCTAAAACCAAAACGAGGCAGTCTCAGGGCATCAGGGGAAGCGACCAAACCTAGCGCGTTGCAGCAACCTGAACCTAGCATGCAACACAACTGCTGCCTGCACCCTCATATCATGATCAATAGCTTGAGTGAACTGGAGCACGTACAAACAGCAAACGTCACACGACTCCAGGTCAAAAGAATCACTGACCCTACATGCAGCATGGCAGAAGCACAGCCTGTGATTGTCACCCTGAGACAAGGGGTCAGAGCAACTATTAACCTCGCATGAAGCGAGAGGGGACTCAGGGTCACATCCATCAACCACGAGCCCCCTTGGGATTTCCCAGGGCCTTTAGCCTTGGTATCACGCTAAGGAAAGCCCAGGCATGGTACTGCGAACTGGCGCCCAAGACAACCAAGCAAGCTTCTAAAAGCTGGATCCCCAGGACGTATCCACTCATGGGAGCCTAGCAGTGGGCACCACCAAGAAGACAAGTATGGATATATACCTAATAGAAACATAGGCTGACAAACCAGGCAAGGAAACAAAAACAAAAGAAAAACCCTGCAAGAGGACAACGTAACCCAGGCAGAACAAAGCCAACTGCTACAATAGGTGAAAACTAGCTGTGCAGTACCCTGCACCCCTACCAGAGACAAAAACTACCCCGTACCCAGAGGCAAATAAGGGAAACAAAAACCCCAGCTGACACCACAGGGCGGCCAATTACACGAGTAGTAAAGAAACAGCGGAAGTAGATCCAAGGTGACTTGTGGAAGGTGGCCCCAAGACCCCAAGGGCAGAGCTTACTGGGCACCTAAGGAAGGAAAATCCTAGGTGCATTCAGCTCCGAGTATCATCAGAATATTACTCCTGGTCACACACCACCTGTAGAGACAGACCACGCCACAAGGCACAGAAATTGAAAAAAGGAGGAGCCAGAGGCACATGACCTGCCAGTTATCACATCAACCAAGAACTGATGGTTGGATCGCCAGCATGAGGGGTCTGGGGCTCCCTCTTCCCCT
>WNGS01165503.1:17633930-17653117 GCA_020271785.1 Procambarus virginalis | reverse complement strand
TGAGGGTGGGTAGCCGGCGCGGGAGGGTCTGGGGCTCCCCCTTACCCCCTCCCGAGGGAAGAGGGTAGCTGCGCAGACAGCGGCGCGGCAGCGTCGTGTGACGTCACACTAGTTTGCTCGTTTTTCTTTGGGATTCTATCCACTAGTTCGGCTTTTGGTAGCAATTTTAAACCAGAATAGGGGTTTGTTTTTGGGCGCTTACCTTTCTGGGTGCCTGTTCCCGGTCGATGGCAGACATAGAATGCTTCCAACCACACGGGGGCTTCTATAGGCCATTGCTCCCCTTGCCTCTCTGAGGGCCCCGGGTCTGGCCGTGGTTCCCGGTAGGCCTAAGAACTCCATACACATGACTGATGCCAAATTCTGACATAGCATATCAGCCTGGGATAGCTCCGGGGAGCCGACGGGCTCCCCCCAGAAAAACTATGAAACATCAATCAAGACAATTGAAATAATTAGGTACTTATCTCTTTGTGGCAACTCTGGCCTACAGCTGGCGAGCAACAGACCGCCTGGGACGCATGCTGAGTCAGCGCCTATAATTTGCCAGACTTCCCCGCCCTATAGCGGGCAGTATATGGCACTTACGATTTTTTTATTATTTTTTCCCGTGATCAGTGAACACAAATTAACAGGTTAGGAAGAAAAAATAATTTTTTTTTTTTCAAAATGACATGCGCCTGTGCAGATAGCAGGATATTAGACCCCGAGCATGTTAAGGGTTAGAAACCCAAAAATAACAAGTGGGTAGAGGACAACATTGAAAACCCCTGCGACGTGTACAATCACGGGGCCTAGCAGAGGGCCACCAAACACTACCAGTGGAACTATAGCCACACTAGGCAGACCCCCACCAGGCAAATGAAAATAAAAAAAAAAACTCGCAAAAGTACACCGTCTCCAGAGGCAACAGGAACCGGATGCCGCTTAGGTGGCAGGTCGCGCAACACCTTGACGCCCTAACCAGCACAATACCAGTCCCTACCCAGGGCCAAACAAGGGCTCCAAGCCCCCTGGCCCCAAGGGCGAGGCAATGCCGAGCAGCAAGAACCTCTATGGGAATGGTTTCCGAACGTCCCATGGAATATAACCCTGTCACACAGGGGCAGTAGTCACAGAGCGCTTAGGGAAGGACTCCCCTAAGCGCATGCAGCCCCGGTACTGATGAGGAACACCTTGCCACTGCACAACACAACTCACGGTAGTGAACGCCACACAACGCAAACACCGCCTAGGAAACTGAGGCCAGAGAAGCGACTATCTCGGTTGACATTAGCTTACAAACTGATGCTAGGCAGCCGGCGCGGTGAGGTCCGGGCTTCCCCCTCCCCCTCTCGGGTAGGGGAGGGCTGCGCAGACGATCGGCGCAGCAGTTAAGTGTGATGTTTGCTTGTTTGCTTGTTTTCTTAGGATTGTAGGGAGTTTCTACCTCTCTGTTCGTTTTTTGTTTTAGTTTTTTACCATGTGGGGTTTGTTTTGTTATTCCTACCTTTCTGGGTGCCTAACCCCGGTCAATGGCAGATGAGGAAAACCCCAACCACAAGGGCCAGGCCCTTGTGGTTGGGGTTTGGGGCCCTTCCAGGGCCATTGCTCCCTGAAACCTCTCTGAAGGGGCCAGGTTCTGGCGCTAGTCCCTGGTAGGTCTGAACTCCTTAGCTAATGTCCCGTCTAATATAACATACATTAGCCCGACAAGCTCCAGGGAGCCGTAGGGGCTCCCTACAGAAAACACTTTTTTTCACCTTGCCACTGTTCACCATTGTACCATCATGAACGGTTATCAGCAAGTTCACTTCTCTCTTGTCCTTCCACCTAACTGAGAATATTTGATCACATTTTCTTAGCTGGCAGTCACCAACTTCAAGTTTATTTTCAAACACTGGCATTTCCCTTCTTCTTGGCTTTACTGTGCCAACCCCTCCAGTTCTATTTTCAATTTATAACCTAGCTAGCAAAGGGACTTGTATAGTAGTTATCCATGTACAAAATGTGGCCCTTGTTCATCCATGGTGCCATCAGTGACTTCACCACAATACCTGAGAAACCATGTTGGTCGTTTCCGGGAATGTCAACATCGCTAGCAAAATACAGAATCATGTGTAACACATAACCTGTTTCACAGTCATAAAGAACAAAGAATTTCAATCCAAATCTGTTGTGTTTGAAGGGAATATAGTGCTTGAATGCAACATGTCCTTTGAAAAGCACAAGGAATTCATCAATCACTAGCGTCTGTGCTGGTTCGTAGAAACCTCTGAACTTTCCGATCACTTCATTCATATAGTGCATGACTCGCCAAAGTCTATCATCCTCTGTCGGGTCCTCATTACTTGCAAAATGTAGACACCTGAGGAGTATCTGAAACCTGTCTCGGGACATATATTTCCCGAAGAAAGGTGTTGGAATAGTCTGGTCTTTGCTCCACCAATCAGTGATAGCATGTTTGACACAATACTTCATCAACATACATATTGCTAAAAATACATTCATCTCACTTACAGTTGTGTTTTTCCAATGCTGCAATCGTGAATATTCTGTAATCTCTTTTCCAATGAGATGAGCCACATGAAGGTTTGTTTGGTGTACAATATATTCCATCAGCAGCTCATCATAAAATGCTATAAAATATTGAATTTTACTCATGTCCTCACCATTATCCTGGAAAAGGTCTGTAATCCCAACATCTTTATTGTCAAAGTTAGGAATTAGAGGAATAAAATCGTCACCATCACTCTACACAAGTACACCTGGTGTCCTGTGAGACGCAACAGGGGCACGACGGCGAGGAAGTGCTGCACACCGTGGATCGGGAGCTGAAGCCCGTCTATGCAAAGTACAGCCACTACGTGCACGTGGGGTGAAAGCACGTGAACATGAAGGGTCTTGGTTCCTCATGTGGTGCCATGCGGTGGTGCTTGGCTGGGCGAGACGCTGCTGATGCGACAAATTCTCGCCTGGTCACACCACTGGTACTAGCAACAGGCGCGGTAACACTATTCTCTGAATCCCCTTCACTAAAACCAGAAAATGAGTCACTTTCCTCTTACTCGTCGCCCAATATATCATCATACTCTAAATAAGCACAGGAACTGTGTGGTCGTGGGTGGGTTGGAGTAGGCACTGGGCAAGGTGGCACGAGTGAGCGTGTAGGCCTCGCCATGGGAAGAGGCTGTATCTCATTTTCACTGTCTGTGCTACTATCATTAGTCAATTGGGTATAGTCCTTATCATTATCAGACTCATCAAAATCACTTTCTTCACCCTCAGAAAATAATTCACTAGTTATTTGCTCTTGGGTAAGTGATTGCGTGGTGATTCGCCTCCAGGCCGAACGCCCTGGAGGCGTTCGGCCGTGCGCTTGCCATGGTGACCGCTGGGTAACTGAGGCCTCCCATGCGTTGGTAGCGTGAGCTGGATTTAAACAAAAAAAATGGCGGCTGTTTACTATAGTCCCTGGGCAGTATATGGGGGCCTCCCCTACCTCGCTGGCCGTTCAAATCTTGCGCGGTACTCCAACAAGTCATATGACGTGATGCGCAATTTATTCAAAGTTATTCAACACATCATATGAAGTGTTATGCAGTTTAAGGGTTAATGACAATGTGCTGTCTTGGTTTAGGGACACCCTAAAATGTAGACAACACTAAGTGGCACTCGATACGGTCTGTGGAAAGGGTGAGAAAAGACGTGCAAGTGATAGTGAATCACAACCCAGTCCCTGTGGGGTTAAATTTCCAAAAATAGAGCCCGCCTGACCCACAGGTGGAGTCTCCCTCCACGCCGTAACCCTCTCCTCCTTCCTACCTCCCGATCATCTCCCTCAAGCCAGCAACCTCTCTTCATAAGGTAAAGTGAATGTAAAATGGGAACAAGCAAGCAAAACATTTATCGTACATGTACAGTATCATATTACCAATGTATAATGTCATATTGTTGTTTTTAGGGCTGGAACGGATTATTTCTATTTACATTATTTTCAATGGGAATTTCTTTTTGAATGACGTCAGTTTCACATGACAACCACTGCGCCGGAACGAATTAAATTCATTATTTGAGGTTCCACTGTAATACTATTATACAGCATTACCTTCATTATTATTATACTTTACCAAAACAATAAGCATGTTGGAGACTTATTATTAATGTACCAGTCACTTAAAACACAACTTATTGAAAATTCTTGTATAGAAAAAATTATGATTAATAATAACAAAATGAGAAACAAAGAATTTAGTATACCTAGCATCTGGTCTAATCCAAAATCAGATGAAAGAGAAGGAACCTCATGTGTGTGCTCATCAGACTCCGTGTCCGATGTCTCGGATACTCTGGCAGCCAGGGACACATGGTAAGATGAAACCTACAATGAAATAACAAGACATTTTAAATTATCAAATTTTTTAAGTTGTACATCAAAGTAGCATATCACTTTATGCATTATAACAATTGTAAAGCTCATCAAATACAGTATGATACAGAAGAGGAAGAGTAGAGGGAGGGAGGAAGGGACTCGGAGGGAGGCAGTGGGCGTAAGGGGAAGGAGGCGGCGGGCGGGAGAAGGGTGTTAAGGGGGGCAGGGGCTAAGGAAGGGAGCCAGAATCAGTTATCATGGAGCCACGAGGGCCAAAAATGCAAAACAGTGGCAAAGTGTGAGAGAGCCACGAGGGCCAAAAATACAAAACAGTGGCAAAGTGTGAGAGAGCCACGAGGGTCAAAAATACAAAACAGTGGCAAAGTGTGAGAGAGCCACAAGGGCCTTTGAGAGTAGAGGCAACTGGGAATGAATTTGCATTAATCCCATGTCCTGGCAAAAAAACAAGCGTTGAATATAATGAAACATCATTTTCTGGGTGAGTCCAAGAGGCTCCTTGGAGCTATCCAGGCTGATAGGATAGTCCTAACTTTTGGCATCAGTCAATGTGGGTGGTGTTCTAGGCCTACTGGGGACCACGGCCAGAACCTGGCCCCCTCAGAGAGGCACAAGGAGCAATGGCCCATAGAAATACACATGCGATTTTGGAGCATTCTATATCTGCCATCGACCGGGACAGGCACCCAGAAATGTAAGTGTCTCAAAACAAAGCCCTATTCTGGTGAAACCAATGAAAATAACGAAACAAGTGGACAGAACTCTCCATTTGAAAACGAGGAAACGAGCATGACATCACACAAGTCACGCCGCATGTCTGTGCAGCTTCCCCCTCTCTCGGAGAGGGGAAGAGGTAGCCCCAGACCCCTGCGCTGGCGATCCACACTGAAGTTCTGAGGCTGGATATCAAAATACGCAAAACTGCCAAATGGAGGGAGGGAGGGTTGCCGGGGAGCCTCCGGGACTCACGCAGAAAATGGCGTTTCATTACATTCAACGCTAGTTTGCTGGGGAAAGCCCCTACGGCTCCCTGGAGCTACTTCACCAAAGACTAAAGTAAAGAAGGGGACTTACCAGGGAGGTGGTCGGTTCTCCACATCTCAACTCAAAGTCGAGACAGGCTGCAGCCACCGACCCAAAGCGATACAGGCCCGACTAGGCCCAGGAACATTAATGAGGTAGCGTGCAGCCAGGATCCTGTTCGACCACCAAAAACCCCATGTCCGAATGTCGACACAGGACCCTGTTCGACCGTCAAAAACCCTGAGCTCAAATGTCAGCCCAGGACATGTTACCAAAGACGGCAGCAAGAGTAGCGAACTTGCGAACGTCATGGGCACAGGGATAGACGGCAGGCTGACTAAACTTAATAACCCTGCAGACGACCTGAGAGTCCTGTACCCACAAACAGGGAAGATGGGAAACAGAATCAACCCAAAGCGCATCCCCGGACACAGAAGCTGTGGCGCACAAATAACAGTGGAGGGCTGCAACTGGACACAACACATGATGCAACCCAAACCTGACCAACCAAGCATCAACAACCCAAGGACCCCTCCGAGAAGCAGCAGTCTCATTCTTCGCCAGAAAAGGAGACTGCTGCAGACAAACAAACCTATCTCCACAACTGAAAGAGCAGAAACCCCTGCACCGGAGGAGAGCATGAGGCTCCCCAACCTGACCCCCAGAGGCCAATGTCAACAGGAAAAAGAGCCTTCGAAAAACAATCCAGAACCGAAGGGGCCACAACAAACCGAGGAGAAGAGAGTTTGGAGAGCACTCTATCAAAAGACCAGGACGGCTCAGACGGCGCATGAGCAGGCCGGAGGTGAAACAACACACGAGACATCTTGCGAAACGGTGCAGAAGTAACATCTATGCCAAAAGCAAATTGAAGCTGCTCCACCAGAACCGCACGATATGAGGCGACAGGACACCAAGCCCAGACGACAGACCCGGAACAACCCCGAAGGGAAGACAAACCAACCCTATCAAAGACCGAAGGACCCTTCGCAGTGATAGGAAAACCAGAAGGACTGCCAGGAAAACCACACACCGCCCCCAAGACGAAACACGCAGGTGGGAGACCAATAAGGAACCCACCAGTGCCGACACAAATGACGAGAAACTAACACCACTAACGAAGGTGCAAAACGCGAATTGAAAAACTGAAACCCCGCAACCCAAAGGAGCAAGATAACCAGCTCCAGCAGGGAAGAAAGACGCACGTGTCCCAGAGGCATCCAAGAGGAGAACTACCCAGGACATGAACCGCAGGAAAGCAAACACCCCGTTCCGTAAAAGGAACAAAGAAAAACCGGAGTCAGGACCGGAACCCATTGAACCTGTTACAAGGAACCAGAAAGGCAGGAGCGGCAGACCAAAGTCCACAACCCCCCCACAGACAGTGCAACACCGAAGCCTGCAGGAAGTCACAGAAAATCGCAGGAATTCGGTATCAAAACGGACAACCGGAGAAGTCCAAAAGCAGGGAACGAACATGGACAGAGGCCCACTTGAGCACCGAACAACAGAATAGGCCAGAAGCACTGACCCAGATACACAAATAGGTGGAGCATGGGAGAGGAAAAACGGGAATAGGTAAGGAAACCCCAAACAATATATGCGGCCAAGGAGCGGCCGGGAAGTAAGGCACACGACCAACCACAAAATGTGTAGAGGAGGGCGTACATACCTGATGGACCTCATGGACAGCAGGGTGCAGTCAGGCACTGAAGTTAGGCAAGGAATGAGTGTCCCGAGAGGGAAAAGACCCAGGTGTCGACAACGAAACCAAAAGCGCCAAAATGCGGGCAGAGCCCCACAGGACAACAAAGAACAAAAGACAGGGAAAAAAGTCACTGAAGACCCACGCAAAGTGACCAAAACACCACACCAAACACCCTTTAGGAGCCATCGACTCAATCCCGCCAAGCAGGGAAGAGTAAACAAGGATGGAGCAGTGAACAAGGGTGGTGGAGTGAGCAGATTATCCCAATAAGATACTTGCTCCAAATGCATTAGCCTAACGAGAGAAGCAAAGCACTATGGAGGACCAATCATGGAACTCAAACCGTTCCAAACTTCCAGTTAATATGCCTGCCAACCTTTGGAGAAAGGCGAGGTATTGCCGAGCATAGAAGCAGCAGAGTAGCGAATAATAACTAGTCGACCTGCAAGTGTGGTCTAGAACAAACACTTGTGAGAAACCATACCGACTCCCAGTGCGCTGAACTCGCACCATAGCCCACCAAAATAACACCCACATACCACTGCATACGCAACAAAACATATGTAGCCTCTGAGTGGTTGAGTTTATTGTCACCAATCTTCATGAAACAATAGAACTGGGACAGAGGCACACACCACCCTTGCAGCACATTTTGGACACTAAACAATGGGCATAAAAGGGATAAGTGTAGAATCAGTAAAGACCTGAGGAATGACCGGCACGGTAACAGGTTCGGTGAGTCGCGGAACCAATTACCGCATAACGTGGTGGTGGGGCCCCAGGATTTGTGCAAAAGTGGGTTGGACATGTATATGAGCGGGAATGATTGGAAAGAATAGGACCTGCCTCGTACGGGCCAATAGGCCCTCTGCAGTACCTCTGGTCTTATGTCCGTATGGTTGTATGCACAAGGGGCACAGGAGGAAGCCGAGTACCCAAAGGAGCCAGACACGAAAAAGAACCCGAGTAATGTCAGAGGGGAAAGGAAGCAGAAAGCACTAAGAAGCTATGTGGTGGAGGCAGACTCCACCCACAGGAGCAACCATAGAGAAGACAGAGCCCAGGAGGCTCAGGAAACTGCACAACTGTCAACTGACAGGAGAGGCGGGGCCCAAGAGCCAGAGCTCAACCCCTGCAAGCACAAATAGGCAAGCTCCCCACCAAAAAGTGAGAACCAGCCCATGGCCGACAGAAGCGCCAGATATGACAACCTCACCTGCAGAGCAGATACACGACCGTGCCACAACACAGGCGAGCCAAGTAACATACCAGGAGAGCGATAATGGTGTGCCCAAAAGCCAAGCATACTCGAGGCAGTAGGCATGGAATGTACCGTTACCTGAATAAAATTCAGAAGTCGAAGGAGAAATACGTCCAGAGGCGCGCGCCCCGCAGGAGCCAAACCTCGAGAACTCAGCAAAGGAGTCACCCACAGCGACCTGTCCCAAACACCCAAGGACCACATCAAACCCCCCTCAGTTAAGGCCAGGGTTACCTCTGTAAGGCCAGGGTTACCTCTGTAAGGCCAGGGTTACCTCTGTAAGGCCAGGGTTACCTCTGTAAGGCCAGGGTTACCTCTGTAAGGCCAGGGTTACCTCTGTAAGGCCAGGGTTACCTCTGTAAGGCCAGGGTTACCTCTGTAAAGGCAGAGTTGCCTCTGTAAAGGCAGGGTTACCTCTGTAAGACCAGGGTTACCTCTGTAAGGCCAGGGTTACTTCTGTAAGACCAGGGTTACCTCTGCAAGGCCAGGGTTACCTCTGTAAGGCCAGGGTTACCTCTGAAAGGCCAGGGTTACCTCTGTAAGACTAGGGTTACCTCTGTAAGGCCAGGGTTACCTCTGTAAGACTAGGGTTACCTCTGTAAGGCCAGGGTTACCTCTGTAAGGCCAGGGTTACTTCTGTAAGGCCAGGGTTACCTCTGCAAGGCCAGGGTTACCTCTGTAAGGCCAGGGTTACCTCTGTAAGACCAGGGTTACCTCTGTAAGGCCAGGGTTACCTCTGTAAGGCCAGGGTTACCTCTGTAAGGCCAGGGTTACCTCTGTAAGGCCAGGGTTACTTCTGTAAGACCAGGGTTACCTCTGTAAGACCAGGGTTACCTCTGTAAGACCAGGGTTACCTCTGTAAGATGAGGGTTACCTCTGTAAGGCCAGGGTTACCTCTGTAAAGCCAAGGTTACCTCTGTAAAGGCAGAGTTGCCTCTGTAAAGGCAGGGTTACCTCTGTAAGACCAGGGTTACCTCTGTAAGGCCAGGGTTACATCCGTAAAGCCAGGGTTACCTTTGTAAAGGCAGAGTTGCCTCTGTAAAGGCAGGGTTACCTCTGTAAGACCAGGGTTACTTCTGTAAGGGCAGGGTTACCTCTGTCAGGGAAGGGTTACCTCTGTAAGGGAAGGGTTACCTCTGTCAGGGCAGGGTTACCTCTGTAAGACCAGGGTTACCTCTGTAAGGCCAGGGTTACCTCTGTAAGGCCAGGGTTACCTCTGTAAGGCCAGGGTTACCTCTGTAAGGCCAGGGTTACCTCTGTAAAGCCAGGGTTACCTTTGTAAAGGCAGAGTTGCCTCTGTAAAGGCAGGGTTACCTCTGTAAAGGTAGGGTTACCTTTGTAAGGGGTAGGGTTACCTCTGTTATGGGGTAGGGTTACCTCTGCAAGGGCAGGGTTACTTCTGTAAGGGCAGGGTTACCTCTGTAAGACCAGGGTTATCTCTGTAAGACCAGGGTTACCTCTGTAAGGCCAGGGTTACCTCTGTAAGGCCAGGGTTACCTCTGTAAGGCCAGGGTTACCTCTGTAAGGCCAGGGTTACCTCTGTAAAGGTAGGGTTACCTTTGTAAGGGGTAGGGTTACCTCTGTTATGGGGTAGGGTTACCTCTGCAAGGGCAGGGTTACTTCTGTAAGGGCAGGGTTACCTCTGTAAGACCAGGGTTACTTCTGTAAGGGCAGGGTTACTTCTGTAAGGGCAGGGTTACTTCTGTAAGGGCAGGGTTACCTCTGTCAGGGCTGGGTTACCTCTGTAAGACCAGGGTTACCTCTGTAAGACCAGGGTTACCTATATCAGAAAGGGTTGTAAAAGTAGAAGCAATTCATGGGAAATACTTCTCAACTTATGAAGAAAAGTGACAGAATACATGGGTAGATATTTTGCTAGTTTTTGCTAGAATAAGTTTGATGTGATGGTGCTGGGTCTAGAAAGTGCGGTATTATGAGTCAGGAGTTCGTGAATATCTTTACCCTATTACTACAATACATCAATGGAACAATAAAGTAAAACAAATTCTACTACAGTACTGTACTATATAGATCAATGAGTGAAATAAACAATGCTGAAAAGATGTGCAATAATTTTACATTTTAATTTTAGAACTGATGAGAAGTTCTAGTGTGGAGCAGTATAAATAACAAATTCCTATTTCAAGATTAATGTTTTTTGCATGTGGGGTCTCATGATAATGTTACTGAAATATTTTAGAGAGAGAGAAAATATTGCACAGAACAGGAGCAAGAACTAAGGTAACTCCTCAGTCACTACAGAAATACCTTTGATGAAGGCGCCTTAAAGTCTGCATTCTGACGTAGAATTTCCCTCTTTATATCTTCTGCTCTCAAACTGGATACTTCACGCTGGGTTTTCATTGGATTCGATTTGATAAATTTTTCTGTTTTCTTCAAAACTTTCCGGCCATTTGTTAAAAGTTCATCATCCATCCATGCCTTTTTTGGAGTACTTGTAATGGGTTTTGTAATATTATGCTTTAACTTACTACCTACATTATTGAGATTTATATTTTTTGCAAAAAGATATTCTGGAATTCTATCATATTTTTCCAAAACTTGATTAGCAAGCTTAATTTCTTCATCATCACTTACATCACTCGAGCTCTTACAAGCAAAATTGTGCTGTTTTCTTGTCCGTGTAGGGCTCGACGAGACGCTTGATGTTACATCACGTGATGGTTGGCCAGTGTGTGATACATTGGTGTTACTCTCTATGCTACTCTTCTCACTTGACAATGACCGAGTGCTTTCACTTCCCTCTTCATGTGTTGTTGCTAATTTTTTACTCCACTTTTTGGACTTTTCCACTTTAATGCGAGTAACAAGATTGGAGTATTTTTCCTTCATTTTATTGTACTTAGATTGATGAATGCACATATTTTTGCTGCAGCAGGAAGAGGCATCTGAGGTCAACTTGTGAGTTTGTAATTCCTTGACTTTCTTTTCCTGTGTTTTTAGTGCTTCAAGGTCTTCCTCGAGACTCCTCCGCCTCTCTCGCAGTTCTCTCAATATGTGGTCATATTTTTTCATTTCTTCATTTAACTTCCCATTTTCTCTTCTCACATTTACATCTGGGATAAATGTTTCTTCATGTATACTATTTTTTCTATTTGATTCCATTCCTTCTCCATGTTTGTCATTATCATCATTATCATCATCATCATCATTATCTCCTTCATCCAGTTCATCTTGTCCTAAACTATTCATTCTTTGATCATATTCAATTTTAAACTCGGTCAATTTGTTTTCAAGTTCTGTCTTTTGTATGTTAATTCAGCCTTAAAGTCGGATTTGAGTTTAGACAAGTCTTCTTCATGCTGTACCTCCAGCTTGTTAATGTTCTCACAGTGTATTTCTTCAAGCTGCCTCACCGATATTCATAACTTTCTTTCNGGAGTGACAGGTAAGCTACTAACATGGATGAAAAATTCCTAATTGACAGAAAAATGAGGGACTGTAATCAGAGGCAAGGTATCGGATTGGAGGAATGTCACGAGTGGAGTACCTCAGGGTTCAGTTCTTGCACCGGTAATGTTCATTGTCTACATAAACAATCTACCAGTGGGAATACAGAATTACATGAACATGTTTGCTGATGTTTGCTGAAGATAATAGGGAAGATAAGAAACCTAGATGATTGTCATGCCCTTCAAGAAGACCTGGACAAAATAAGTACATGGAGCAACACTTGGCAAATGGAATTTATAGTGAATAAATGCCATGTTATGGAATGTGGAATTGGAGAACATAGACCCCACACAACCTATAAATTATGTGAGAAATCTTTAAAGAATTCTGATAAAGAAAGGGATCTAGGGGTGGTTTAGATAGAAAACTGTCACCTGAGGACCACATTAAGAACATTGTGCGAGGAGCCTATGCTACACTTTCTAACCTCAGAATTGCTTTTAAATACATGGATGGAGAAATACTAAAGAAATTGTTCAGACTTTATTAGACCAAAGCTGGAATATGCAGCGGTTGTATGGTGCCCATATCTTAAGAAGCACATCAACAAACTGGAAAAGGTGCAACGACATGCCACTAAGTGGCTCCCAGAAATGAAGGACAAGAGCTATGAGGAGAGGTTAGAGGCATTAAATATGCAAAAACTAAAAGATAGAAGAAAAAGAGGTGATATGATCACTACGTACAAAATAGTAACAGGAATTGATAAAATCGACAGGGAAGATTTCCTGAGACCTGGAACTTCAAGAACAAGAGGTCATAGATTTAAACTAGCTAAACACAGATGCCGAAGAAACGTAAGAAAATTCACCTTCGCAAATAGAGTGGTAGACGGTTGGAACAAGTTAAGTGAGAAGGTGGTAGAGGCCAAGACCGTCAGTAGTTTCAAAGCGTTATATGACAAAGAGTGCTGGGAAGACGGGACACCACGAGCGTAGCTCTCATCCTGTAACTACACTTAGGTAATTACTTAGGTAATTACAGTGGACACATTTACATGCGTACACACACACAAAACATGAGGATAGACTACGGGAATGAAACCTCACTCCGCTGGAAGACAGAAGAGTGAGGGGGGACCTGATCACCACATTCAAGATTCCCAAAGGAATCGACAGGGTTGATAAAGACAGGCTAAGGAACACAAGGGGAACACACACCAGGATACACAGGTGGAAACTGAGTGCCCAAAAGAGCCACAGAGATAGCAGAAAGAACTTGCTCAGTATCAGAGTGGTTGACAAATGGCAAGCACTAGGAAGGAAGGAGGCGGAGGCTGACACCATACACAGGTTCGAGTGTAGACATGACCGAGCCCAATAGGCTCAGGAACCTGTACACCTGTGACAGGTGAGAGGCGGGACCAAAGAGCCCGAGCTCAACCCCCGCAAACCCAACTAGGTGAGGACATACATTGTAAAAGAAAATTATACAAGTCGCCAACTAGTGGGCAGAGAGCACCACGCCGGCCAGGCAAAGAAGGCACAACTGCACCAAAGGCCCACCTCGACAGCAAAACCTCAAAGTCCCAGCACGACCACAACATGTGCCAAGACCCAAAAAGAACAGTCTGCAAGCCAGGAAGACCCCGGTACCCCAGAAGGCAGAACCGGGTCACACGAGGAAACAGTCCCCTGAACCCACAAAAGGGGGCCCAAGAGGAAGAAACCTCTGGAATGAAACCAAAGAACCCAAAGGAACCCAGAATCGAACCAGGGGGAGCCCAAACCACCACATTTGCCGGCGGAGAAACACCACAAAGGCAAAGCACAGCCCCCTGACAGAATCCCCTGGGAAAACGGTCATAACAGACCAAAAACCGAGGAACATGGTGTGGGAGCAAGCATACCAGCCAGGGACACTGAGCCCAAACCCAAAGGCTCAGACCCAAAACAGACAAAAAGGAAAATCCAGTGTAAAATCAACACCCAAACGTTCCCAGAGGAACAAGCAACGGGCAGAAAACACAAGAAAAGCAAAGAAACGACAAGAGGAGAAGAAAAACCCCTGAAAAAAGGCGAAAACTCACCTGAGACGCTCGCTCGCACACCCAGGCGTATGTAAACAAACCGCAACGCAGCCCTGGTGGCCATCCCGGGAAGCCGGCAGACGAAAATGGCCGCCAGCAGGGGCTGTGCCTGACGCTAAATATACAAAAACACGCCAGCAAATGTGGGAAGCAAGCAGACTGGATGGGCGAAGTACAATCACGGGGGCCTAGCAGATTGTACGAAAAGCAAAGTACAATCACGGGGGCCTAGCAGAGGGCCCCCAAACACTACCAGTGGTACTATAGGTACACTATGCAGACCCCCACCAGGCATGAAAAGAAAAACAAAAGAAAAACCCTGCAAAAGTACACCGTCCCCAGAGGCAACAGGAACCGGCCGCCGCTTAGGTGGCAGGCTGCGCAACACCTTGACGCCCTAACCAGTACAATACCAATCCCTACCCAGGGCCAAACAAGGGCCCCAAGCCCCAGCTGGCCCCAAGGGCGAGGCAAATGCTGAGCAGCAAGAACCTCTACGGGAATGGTTCCCGAACGCCCCCAGGGAAGATAACCCTGTTACGCAAGGGCAGTACTCACAGGGCGCTTAGGGAAGTCAACCACTAAGCACATGCAGCCCCGGCACTGATGAGGTACTCCTGGCCACCGCACAACACAACACACGGCAGTGAACGCCACACAAGGCAAACACCGCCTAGGAAACCGAGGCCAGAGAAGCGTCTATCCCGGTTGACATTAGCGAACGAACTGAAGCTTGGCAGCCGGCGAGGTAGGTCCGGGGCTCCCCCCTCCCCCTCTCGGGGCAGGGAGGGCTGCGCGGACGATCGGCGCGGCAGTAAAGTGTGATGTTTGCTTGTTTGCTTGTTTCCTTGTGATTGTAGGGAGTTTCTACCTCTCTGTTCGGTTTTTGTTGTAGTTTCTTACCATGTGGGGTTTGTTTTGTTATGCCTACCTTTCTGGGTGCCTAACCCCGGTCGATGGCAGATAAGGAAAACCCCAACCGCAAAGGGGTTTTCCAGGGCCATTGCTCCCTGAAACCTCTCTGAAGGGGCCAGGTTCTGGCGCTGGTCCCTGGTAGGTCTGAACTCCTTAGCTAATGTCCCGGTCTAATATAACATACATTAGCCCGATAAGCTCCAGGGAGCCGTAGGGGCTCCCCACAGAAAAACTAAGAAAAAATCAGAGACATTGAAATAATTAGGTAATAATATATTTGTGGCAACTGCCGTCTGACAGCTCGGGCGGAGTAGACCTCGTCTGGCGAAGGCTCTGCCAACGCCCCTTTTTTGCCACACTTCCCTACCCTACTGCGGCTAAAATATGCTACCTACGATTTTTTTGTTATTTTTTTCCGTGATCAGGGAACAAAAATAAACACTTCTATAAGACGAAAGAATTTTTTGGATTTTTTTTTTGTTGCGCCTGTGGGTGTGAATTCCATTTGGGCCCCTAGCAGTTTGAGGGTTAAGAAGCACATCAACAAACTGGAAAAGGTGCAACGACATGCCACTAAGTGGCTCCCAGAACTGAAGGACAAGAGCTACGAGGATAGGTTAGAGGCATTAAATATGCAAAAACTAGAAGATAGAAGAAAAAGAGGCGATATGATCACTATGTTCAAAATAGTAACAGGAATCGATAAAATTGATAGGAAAGAATTCCCGAGACCCGGAACTTCAAGAACAAGAGGTCATATATTTAAACTAATGAAACAAAGCAGCCGGAGAAATATATGAAAATTCACTTTTGTAAACAGAGTGGTAGACGGTTGGAACAAGTTAAGTGAGAAGGTGGTGGAGGCCAAAACCGTCAGTAAGTTCAAAGCGTTATATGACAGAGTGCTGGGGAGACGAGACACCACGAGCGCAGCTCTCATCCTGTAACTACACTTAGGTAATTACACAGTGTACACATGTACATGTACATGTGTACACACACACATACATGTGAAAAGAAAATTACAAGCTGCCGACCAGTGGGCAGAGAGCACCACGCCGGCCAGGCGAAGACGGCACAAAACTGCATCAAAAGGCCCACCTCGACAACAAAACCACAAAGTCCCAGCACGACCACAACACGTGCCAAGACCCAAAAAGATCAGTCT
This sequence comes from Procambarus virginalis, assembly GCA_020271785.1. Classification (NCBI taxonomy): domain Eukaryota; kingdom Metazoa; phylum Arthropoda; class Malacostraca; order Decapoda; family Cambaridae; genus Procambarus; species Procambarus virginalis. Next base: position 17,637,170 of record WNGS01165503.1, on the reverse strand, counting down.
GCAAACCAGGAAGACCCCAGGACCCCAGAAGGCAGAACCAGGTCACACACGAGGAAACAAAGCCCCCTGAACCCACAAAGGGGGCCCAAGAGGAAGAAACCTCCGGAACGAAACCAAAGAACCCAAAGGAACCCGGAATCGAACCAGGGAGAGCCCAAACCAAAAAGCACAGCCCCAGACAGAACCCCCAGGGAAACAGTCAAAACAGATCGAAAAGCGAGGGACAAGGTGTGGGAGCAAGCATAACAGACAGGGACACTGAGCCCAAACCCAAGGGCCCGGACCCAAACCAGACAAAACGTAAAACCTGGTGTAAAATTAACACTCAAACATTCCCAGAGGAACAGGAAATGGGCAGAAAACACCAGAAAAGCAAAGAAACAACAACAGGAGAATAAAATCCCTGAAAAAGGTTTAAAACTCATCCAAGACGCTTACTCGCACACCCAGGCACATGTAAACAAACCGCAACGCCGCCCTAGTGACCACGCCGGGAAACAGGCAGAAGAAAATGGCCACCAGAACAGAGGGCTGTGACTGACGCAAAAGATACTAAAACACCCCAGGAAAAGTGGGAAGCAAGCAGACTGGATGGGCGAAAAACTCCACCCAGAAGCAGAAGTCCCAGGCAGGGGCAAACCACCCCAGAACTGCTAGTAGGCATCCCCCACAGCCTTGGGAACCCGCAACAGAGGCCCCAGGGCAGAGCCGTCCTCCAAGCCCTCCGCCCTTAAAGAAAAGGAAGAGTCCATGGGAAAGGCAGCAAGAAAGGGCCACTGGTAAGACCCAGAAGCCTTGGCAGGAGGAACAGGCTCGAAAACCTCCATCCCCAACCCAAACGGGGCAGCTCCCGAAACCGCCCGAGTCTCGGCTCCAATTAAACCCTGCCCCGACCCCGAAACCCACAAAGGGTCCGGAGCTGGGAACAGGGAGGGAAAGGGGGCGAACAGCACCTAAACAAAACGGGGCGGCCCAGGGGCATCCGAGTGGGAAACCAACCTAGCATGTTGCAGCAACCTAATCTAGCTTGCAACACGGATGCCCCTGTACTCTGAACAGTAATAACATCAGGAGAGTACTGGAGAACAAGCAGAGAATAACTCTCACAAGACTCCGGGTCAAGGTGTCAGTGACCCAACAGGCAACACAAAGGAGGTAAAATTGGTAACTGTCACCCGGAGACAAGGGCACAGCAACCAACGATCCCGTACAAGACGGGTTGGAACCCGAAAGACATATTTAATGGTCCACCAAGCCCCGACAGGGGTTTCCAGGGCCCGTAGGGTAACAACTACGGGAAGCCCAGGCAAGGTGTTGTTAATCAGTTAACCCTTAAAGTGCGCATCACTTCATATGAAGTGCTAGACGTTTTACCAGTCGACTGCGCTTCACTTCATATGAAGTGTTGGAGCACTACGCAAGATTTAAACGGCCCGCGGATGCACAGGGTTCACCACACCTTCATCAGGGCTCCTGTAAACAGACGCCATTTTAAAAAAAAATCGTGGGTCAAACTCCCGGGTGTTAGGGGCCTCAGTATCGCGTAAGCTACCAAGCCTGATGCACGCAGCATGAGCTCACAGCACTGCTGTTCAGCTTGTGACCACAGCATCGCCTAAAAATGCCATAATACAGTACAACCTCGATTCAACGTACCCCGATTCAACGAATCTCCGGCTAGTTCGCACACTTTTCTGGCCGGATTTACTCACCCTGTTCGACGAACAATGGTTCGCTGAAGCGGGGGATGTTCGGATTTGCTTACGACGTCGAGACAGAGTTCACAGACTGGTGGAAAAGTTTCACATTCTATCATAGATTACAATTATTAATTCCTTCATATGACACGTTCGATCACACAAGTGGACCACACAAGTGGACCGCACATGTGGTCCACAAGTGGTCCACAATCTTACGATGTTGGGACAGAGTTCACAGTGGTAGAAAACTTTACCATCCCATCACAGATTACAATTAATAATTCCTTCATATGACAAGTTAGATCACACAAATGGATCACACAAATGGACCACACAAGTGGACCACACAAGTGGACCACAAGTGGTCCACAAGCTTACGATGTTGGGACAGAGTTCACAGAGTGGTGGAAAACTGTCTCATTCTATCACAGATTACAATTAATAATTCCTTCATAAGACAAGTTGGATCACACAAGTGGACCACACAACAAGTGAATCATATGAACCAAACACCAGCCAGAATGGTCCACAAGAAGTGACGCATATTAACCAAACACCAGCCAGAGTGGTCCACAGAAGTGAACGACTGAGTTTCAATGATTTTCGTTCACCGATTTGTGGCACACGTATCTTTGTAAATTAATTTAAAGGCTGAAGCGTGAATAGCTAGCTAATATGTTGAAATCTTCTTATACATTTTCTGTGATGAAACAAGACGAGTGAGGGTAGACAGATAAGGGAATACTGTACAGTAAACTTCACTTTACAGTGAGGTTTCACTCACTTTCGTCTGTGTTGTCATAGTTCAGTGACCCATGACTTTGAACGTTTCACATTAATAAATCATTTCTAAAACTGGTGTTTTAATAACTCTCTATTATCCTAATTAAACTAAACTAAATAAGACCAAAAATATGCTGTAATAAGGTAGATATCTCCTATTTGAGAAATTGTTCACGTTATTTGCAGCACAACTCCAGCACGAGTGGACGTGTCTAATCCCTGTCCATACACCATGCTTGTTGTGTTGTGTTCGATTTCGTCGCCACAGTTCAGCGATCTACGGCTTCGAAATAATAAAATTAATAAATTAGTTCCAAAGTATTTTTTATAGCTCTTATTACCGTAATAATGTTGCTAAACTAAATATGTAACCCAAAAATATATAATTTGATGTAAATTGAATATTTGAGAGAAACATATGCTACTGGAAATCGAACACAACACCAGGCGGTGTTTTGTTCGATTTCGTCGCCACAGTTCAGTGACCTATGGCTTCGAAATAATGAAATAAATAAATCAGTTTCAAAATAAGTATTTTTTATAGCTCTTATTATCGTAATAATGTTGCTAAACTAAATACATACAAAAAATATATAATTTGATGTAAATTGAATATTTAAGAGAAATTTATGTTACTGGATCAGGCTTAAACACCAGCCAACTGAAGGGTGTGCGTATAGACTTAGTCTGCGTTCGTACAGTATGCACCCAGTGCCCTTAGCTTTGTCTGCGATTGACGTACAGTATTTATCCGCCG
>WNGS01165503.1:17609305-17623462 GCA_020271785.1 Procambarus virginalis | reverse complement strand
TCTGGGTGAGCCCAGAGGCTCCCTGGAGCTTATCGGGCTAATGTATGTTATATTAGACCGAATTTAGCTAAGGAGTTCAGACCTACCAGGGACCAGTGCCAGAACCTGGCCCCTTCAGAGAGGTTTCAGGGAGCAATGGCCCTGGGACTTTTGTTCCATGGGGACTGGGAAAACCCTGGCCCTTGTGGTTGGGGTTTTCCTTATCTGCCATCGACCGGGGTTAGGCACCCAGAAAGGTAGGCATAACAAAACTAACCCCAATGGTAAAAACTAAACCAAAAAAATGAACAGAGGTAGAAACTCCCTACAAGCCCAAGGAAACAAGCAAACAAGCAAACATCACACTTACAGCCACACCCGTCATCTGCGCAGCCCTCCCCACCCCGAGAGGGGGAGGGGGGAGCCCCGGACCATTTGGGGAGGCGTCATATTTATAGGCCGCTGCAGTTTAAAGGGGGTTAAAAATCTCATTGACAAAGCCTGGCAAGAAGTGACTCAAAGAACCCTGATCCTGGCTGAAGAAAATTGTGGCTTGAAATGTATGACAGAACTAGACTTTAATGAGTTTGAGCCTGTAAATGATGCACCTATTGTTGAGGAAATTGTTACTCTGGGCTGGCAAATGGGCTTGGAATTGGATGGTGATGATGTGGAGGAGTTGGTGAAAGAACACAACAAAGAACTGACCACCGAAGAACTCCAAGCCTTTCAAAAGGAACAGCAAGAAGACCCAGCTGATGATGTTTCTCCAGTGGAAGAGGATGAGGCAGTAGCGAATGTCCCTTCTACACAAATTAAGAAGGTGTGTCAGATGTGGGAAGAGATGCAAACTTTTATTGCAAAGACTCACCCAGAGAAAGCTGTAGTAGGCCGTTGCCTTAATCTTTTCAATGACAATGTGATGCCTTACTACAGAGACAGCTTGCAAAGAAGGGAAAAACAAGCTTCCATGGACAGATTTGTTGCGAGAAAATCGAGCAGTGAGCCACAACCAGGACCTAGTGGTACTCAGGCAAAACGTGCCAGGAGTGCACACCAAAAAAGTCCTCACTGCCTGATGTGATAATGAAAGGGGACTCCCCTTCCAAACAGTAACACCTCTCCTCCTCCCCCCCCCTCCTCACCATCTTCCATATGCCTACAGCATTCAACAAGGGTAAGTAATAACTTGAACAGAGTTTTGTAGGTTTATTTAGATGAATTAGGTATAAAATTTAGTTTGAAGTGGGGTTTTTGGGGTAGTCAGGAATGGATTAATTCATTTCCCATTATTTCTTATGGGGAATTAGCTTCAGAATACGAGTTTTCGGAATACGAGCTGTCTCTCAGGAACGGATTAAACTTTTAAACCAAGGTACCACTGGTTCACACATTTTATTATATAAATATATCACAACACACACTATTGAATAATATTACTGCAAAAAAACTAAGAAAAATCAGACATTGAAATAATTAGGTAACAATATCTTTGTGGCAACTCCCATCTGACAGCTGGAGCGGAACAGACCTCGTCTTGCGCTTGCTCTGTAAACGCCTCTTTTCTGGGGGAAGACCAGTCGGCTCCCAGGAGCTATCCAGGCTGATATGCTAATGTAAGACTTTGGCATCAATCATGTGTATGGAGGCCTACCGGGGATCACGAGCCAGAACCTGGCCCCCCCCCCCTCACAGAGGCACAAGGAGCAATGGCCAATAGAAACGCCCGTGTGGTTGGAAGTATTCTATATCTGCCATCGACCGGGTTAGGCACCCAGAGAGGTAAGCATCCCAAAACAAACCCCGATTCTGGCGAAAATTGCTACAAAAGTCGAACAAGTGGATAGAACTCCCCAAACAGAAACACCTCTCCTCTAGCAAATGAGCATGATGTTACCACGTCACTGCGCCGCCGTCTGCGCAACTCCCCCCTCCCCAGGAGGGGGAAGGGGGAGCCCAGACCCCATGCCGGCCATCCTCACCCTAGTTCTGAGGCTCATGCTATAGGCAGTGGTCGTGTGCTCTGGCTCCAGTGATTGTTTCAGCACTGTAATTACCTAAGTGTAATTACCTAAGTGTAGTTACAGGATGAGAGCTACGCTCGTGGTGTCCCGTCTTCCCAGCACTCTTTGTCATATAATGCTTTGAAACTACTGACGGTCTTGGCCTCCACCAGCTTCTCCCCTAACTTGTTCCAACCGTCTACCACTCTGTTTGCGAAAGTGAATTTTCTTATATTTCTTCAGCATCTGTGTTTAGCTAGTTTATATCTATGACTTCTTGTTCTTAAAGTTCCAGGTCTCAGGAAATCTTTCCTATCGATTTTATCAATTCCTGTTACTATTTTGTATGTAGTGATCATATCACCTCTTTTTCTTCTGTCTTCTAGTTTTGGCATATTTAATGCCTCTAACCTCTCCTCGTAGCTCTTGCCCTTCAGTTCTGGGAGCCACTTAGTAGCATGTCTTTGCACCTTTTCCAGTTTGTTGATGTGCTTCTTAAGATATGGGCACCACACAACCGCTGCATATTCTAGCTTTGGCCTAACAAAAGTCGTGAACAATTTCTTTAGTATATCGCCATCCATGTATTTAAACGCAATTCTGAAGTTGGAAAGTGTGGCATAGGCTCCTCTCACAATATTCTTTATGTGGTCCTCAGGTGATAGTTTTCTATCTAGAACCACCCCTAGATCTCTTTCTTTATCAGAATTCTTTAAAGATTTCTCACATAATATATAGGTTGTGTGGGGTCTATGTTCTCCTATTCCACATTCCATAACATGGCATTTATTAACATTAAATTCCATTTGCCAAGTGGTGCTCCATGTACTTATTTTGTCCAGGTCATCTTGAAGGGCATGACAATCATCTAAGTTTCTTATCCTTCCTATTATCTTAGCATCATCAGCAAACATGTTCATATAATTCTGTATACCAACTGGTAGATCATTTACGTAGACAATAAACATCACTGGTGCAAGAACTGAACCTTGTGGTACTCCGCTTGTGACATTTCTCCAGTCCGATACATTGCCTCTGATCACTGCCCTCATTTTTCTATCAGTCAGAAAATTTTTCATCCATGTTAGAAGCTTACCTGTCACCCGTCCAATATTTTCCAGTTTCCAGAACAACCTCTTATGTGGAACTCTGTCGAAAGCCTTTTAAGTCCAGATAGATGCAGTCAACCCAACCATCTCTTTCCTGTAATATCTCTGTTGCTCGGTCATAGGAACTGAGTAAATTCGATACACAGGATCTTCCAGATCGAAAACCATACTGTCTGTCTGATATTATATCATTTCTCTCCAGGTGTTCTACCCATTTAGTTTTAATTATTTTTTCCAATATTTTGACTATTACACTTGTCAATGATACCGGTCTATAGTTAAGGGGGTCTTCCCTGCTTCCACTTTTGTAGATTGGAACTATGTTAGCCTTTTTCCACACATCAGCTACAACTCCTGTAAACAGGGATGCCTGAAAAATCAGTTGAAGAGGAATGCTGAGCTCAGGTGCACATTCTCTCAGAACCCATGGCGAAACTCCATCTGGACCAACTGCTTTGTTCTTATTTAGCTCCTTGAGCACTGTGCCTTGTGTGTGGTGACTGTCACATATGCACCTAGGGCTCCCTTCCCTAACTGCCCTGTAAATACTGCCCTTGAGACTTGGGGCCACCTACCATAAGTTCCTTGGGTTCTGCCTCTGCTAGGCCATTTACTGCTCAGTTCTTGGCAGCCCTTTGTGTGCTGGGGTGTTTTGTCTCCCTTGTTTACCTTAGGGTAAAGGGCAACTTGCACTGGTATGGGGTGCAGGATACTGCGCAGCTTGATTTCACCATTCATAGCTCTGTTCCACGGCTCTGTGCCGCCTGGGTATGCTGTCCTCTTGAGGGGTTTTCTTTTTCTTTATGTTTTCCTGCCTGTTGGGGGGTGCCTGCATTGGTTCCCACTGAGTATGGTTCCTGGGTATTAATTCTCTTCAGGAGGTACCCCCTGCTAGGTCCTCGGGAGTGTACACGTCCCGGGGGTTCAGCTCTTAGTAAGTCGTTTGGTAGATTTTGGTGCCGGTTAGCAGTACCCTGCCTGAGCTTTCCCGAGCGCGAGTTCCATCTCAGGACCCTTGGAATCCCCAACAGGGCACGCAGGTCCGATGGATGTGTCCCCCGAGTCGCCCCCCCCCTCGCTTTGTGTGAGTTAGAAGGTTGCTCTATTCCTTTGTCTCAGGGTGACTCATTGTTTTTGCCTCCATCATGCTGCCTGTTGAGTCGGTGACACCTTCGACCCGGAATCCTGCGAGTTTTTTTACTTGCTGGTGACTCGGTTTACCCAGTCTAGTGACGACGTTCTTCAGGCATAGGCAGCGCAAGCGTTACATGTTAGGTTTAGGTTGTTGCAACGCTCTAGGGTGGTTGCTACGCCGAATGCCCTGAGGCTGCCCTGCTTTGCTTATAGGGACCCAGACTTGGGGTGATGGTCACTTCGGCCTTGGTTTCATCAGCGCCCCCCTCGTCCTTCCCCCTCCTATGGTAATAATATCCCCCCCCTCCCCTGCTTCCGGCTCAGAAACATCTGAGGGTTTCCAAGTCGGGGCAGGGTTTAGAAGGTCTTGAGACTCGGGCAGTCTCGGGGAATGCCCCTTCCGATGTGGCGATGGAGACATTCGCGTCTGCTCTCCCTGCCGAAGCTTCTGGGTCTGACCAGTGGGCCCCCTTCCGTTCGGTTTTTACGGCTGCACCGGCCTTTTCTTTTGAAGCCAGGGCTTTGGGATATGACTCGACCCCGGGTCCGGATGCGAAGGATCCAAGGGCTGGGGAGGGCCCCATTGGACCCCACCTGGATTTTTCAGCCCTCTGAGTGAGGCTTACTGTTACAAGGAGAGTAGTTTTCCTTTCCCCCCCTTGTGTACGAATTGGATTTGGTGCCTGCCCCTCCCTGGGTTCTGTTTTGTGTCCCTTCTGGTGCTTCGGTCCCATCTTACCGCCGGATTTTGGCTTCCCACATCCAGCCTGGTGTGGTACATGCGGCCTTTGCAGCTTATCTCCTGTGCGACCCGGATTACGCCTCTATCATGGATCCGTCTTCGTTCAGGTTTGGGTTTTCGTTTCCCTACTGGATTCAGTATGTGGTTCCGGAGGTGTCCTGGCTGTCCTGTTTTTGGTTTGGAGGCATGGCATTCATTCTGTCATTCCCACATGCTTGAGTGGCGCAAGGCATTGTCGGTGGTCCAAGTTTACCTGGGGGTGAGTTTGAGCACCTCAATGAGTGCTCGTTTGCCCCTGCCCTTCCTTGGGTACCTGAGAATATTACTCCCTGCTCACACGACCACCGCAAGAGCAGCACTGACAACAAGTAACAGCACAGAGAAGACTGGAGCTGGAGCCACACGACTATGCACGATCCCATCAGCTGAGGAACTGGGGTGAGGATCGCCGGCATGAATGTCTGGTGCTCCTCCTTCCCCCTCCCGGGGAGGGGGGGGGGTGGAGCTGCGCAGACATGCGGCGCGGCTCGTGTACTCACCTAATTGTGTCTACAGGATCGAGCATTGACTCTTGGATCCCGCCTTTCGAACATCGGTTGTTTACAGCAATGACTATGGTCCTATTTCCCTATCATACCGAGTTTTAAAATTATGAATAGTATTTGCTTCCACAACCTGTTCCTTAAGTGCATTCCATTTTCCCACTACTCTCACACTAAAAGAAAACTTCCTAACATCCTTGTGACTCATCTGAGTTTCCAGCTTCCACCCCATGTCTCCTCGTTCTGTTACTATTCCATGTGAACATTTCGTCTATGTCCACTCTGTCAATCCCCTTGAGTATTTTATATGTTCCTATCATGTCCCCCCCCTCTCCCTTCTTCTTTGTAGCGTCGTAAGGCACAGTTTCCTCAGGCGCTCCTCATACCTCATCCCTCATAACTCTGGGACGAGTCTCGTTGCAAACCTCTGAACTTTTTCCAGTTTCCTTATATGCTTCTTCAGATGGGGACTCCATGATGAGGCGGCATACTCTAAGACTGGCCTCACGTAGGCGGTGTAAAGCGCCCTAAATGCCTCCTTACTTATGTTTCTGAATGATGTTCTAACTTTTGCCAGTGTAGAGTACGCTGCTGTCATTATCCTATTTATATGGGCTTCAGGAGATAGATTAGGTGTTACGTCCACGCCCAGGTCTCTTTCTCGCGTCGTCACAGGTAGGCTGTTCCCCTTCATTGTGTACTGTCCCTTTGGTCTCCAACACGAGCAAACTTTACATTTGCTCGTGTTGAACGCCAGTAGCCATTTCTCTGACCATCTCTGCAACCTGTTCAGGTCTTCTTGGAGGATCCAGCAATCCTCATCTGTCACAACTCTTCTCATCAACTTTGCGTCATCCGCAAACACCGACATCGACTATACTCCTGTAAACATGTCGTTAACATATACTAGAAATAGAATTGGTCCCAGCATCGTTCCTTGTGGTACTCCACTCGTTACTGTTTGCCAGTCCGACTTCTCGTCCCTTACTGTAACTCTTTGACTTCTTCCTGTTAGGTAGTTCCTTATCCATGCTAGGACCTTTCCCCCTACCCCCGCCTGCCTCTCGAGTTTGAACAGCAGTCTCATGTGCGGTACTGTATCAAAGGCTTTTTGGCAGTCCAGAAATATGCAGTCTGCCCAACCATCTCTGTCCTGTCTTATCCTCATTATTTTATCATAGAATTCCAAAAGGTTTGTTAGGCACGATTTCCCTTTCCAGAACCCATTTTGATGTTTGTTCACAAACCTAATGTTCTCCAGGTGTGCAACCAGTCGTAGCCTAATTATTCTTTCCAGTATTTTACAGGGGATGCTTGTCAGTGATACAGGTCTATAGTTAAGTGCCTCCTCCCTATCACCTTTCTTGAAGATCAGTATGACATTTGCCTTCTTTCAACAACTGGGCAATTCTCCCGACATAAGCGACTCATTAAAGATCATTGCCAGAGGCACGCTGAGGGCCTGTGCTGCTGCTTTTAGTATCCATGGTGATACTTTGTCTGGTCCAACTGCTTTAGTTGCATCCAGTGTTGTCAACTGTTTCATTACCTCCCCTGCTGTCACCTCTATATCTGATAGTCTTTCATCTAGGGTAATCCCTTCTAACAAAGGGAGCTGCTCAGGCTCGGTAGTGAACACTCCATGGAAATTGGCATTCAGTGCCTCGCAGATTTCCTTGTCACTTTCAGTATATGCCCCCTCTGTTTTCCTTAGTCTTGTCACTTGGTCGTTCACCAACATTTTTCTTCTTATATGGCTGTGTAGTAACTTAGGTTGCTTTTTTGCTTTGATCGCAATATCATTCTTATAGTCCCTTTCCGATGTTCATCTTATGGTAAAGTAATCGTTCCTAACTCTGTTGCATCTGATCCTGTTGTCCTCTGTCCTTTGTCTTCTGTACTTCCTCCACTCCCGCCTGCTGGCCATTTTTGCTTCCTGACACTGTCTATTAACCCTTAAACTGCGCAACGCGCCTGCAGGCTTGCGTCTGGTTTGCGCAACGCGCCTCCGGGTATTTGTATTTTTCACGTTCCATTCAAAACTCCCGCGGCTACATGGGGTTCACATCAGCTTCCTCAGGGCTCTTGTAAACAGACGCCATCTTTAAAAAAAATCGTGGTCCACATTCCCGGTTGTGGGAGCCTCAGTAGTGAGTAAGCAACCAAGGCTGGCGCTCGCAGCATGAGCACACAGCATTGCTGTTCAGCGTGTGACCACAGCATCGCCTAATAATGTCAAAATATATATATAACTTGTATCATTTAGCCATGATAGTGTTATAGAAGAGCCCGAGTGTGATAATGACTGGGTATAATGTTCAAATGTCAGTGATTCAATGCTGTTCACGATGTTCACAGCACCACAGCATTATTTCGTCCATCTAGGAATCTTCAAATGATTTCTTAGGTTCCTTTTCAAAATAAACGTGTGGTCAATTATTCATTTACAGGAATTAGTGACCAGGATTGTGATAATAGCAGGATTGTGGTTATAATTAGCGTTGTGCGTAGTATTGTGGAAGGAGGAAAGTTTGGTGAGGGAGGGAGGGCGAGAATTGAGGTAGCCTCATTGTGTGTGTGTGGCAGCCACTCTTGTTTTGCTCACCATAATAGCTTAGTGGTTCACTATGGGCAACACATATGTACATGGGTATATATAGTGTGTGTATATAGTGTAAGAACAGCAACAGGAGAATGTTGAGAGGAGCCATTTTGATGAGGGAGGTGACGTAATCGTAGCGTCGTCTGCTGTGTGATTTTTCATGCAGTGAATTGTGGCCACTGTACTGTTTGGACACAATACCGGCTTACTTGCATAGTTCTGGTAAATAAAACATGTAGATAGGTATATAGAACATGTGTAATAAGAACTATAACAGTATGGTGGGAGGAGCAATGTTGGCGAGTAAGATGTTGGAGTGAGGGAGACTGGCTGGGTGTGGCTGCTCTCACTCGAGGTGTTCTGAGTGTGTTGATGGTGAATGTATATAGTGTGTGACAGTGTATAGTGTGTAAATAGATTGTATGTATACATAAATTAGCATCATACATAGTAAATATGTGCAGCATATGTGTACACAAGTGTCATGCACGTAACACAGTGTCTTCGGACAGTACAGATGTTTTACTGCCATAATATAGTGTACGTGTTCACTATACATAGGATTAGTACGTAAAAACAAATAAAATGTATTTGGAACTGTGCGAAAAAAATGAACGAAAATATATTTGCGGCAACTCGCGCGCCCCGCCCCGAGCGCCCTACTGGCCCCGGGAGCGTACGTCACAGGCGAACAGGGAATGATGACGTCACGCCCCAACTTACGGACCCCATAGCAGCCAAAGTAAGTACAATTTCGATTTTTTTCTACATACCCATACTGAGGGAAGGGTTTCTGACACTTTAACCCTCAAACCGCGCATATCATATATAAATGATATCAGTGACAAAACCGAAACCGCGCACATCATTTATAAATGATTTCGTGTCTAGCGGTATAATTTAAACGCCCCGCCTGGGATAGGGGCAGCTATAGTACAGCCACGACTGATAGTTGCCAGATGCCACCTAGAAAAAAATCCAGCTCAACATTCTTGGGTGTGAGAGCATCAGTATTGAGCAAGCCACCAAAGTTGGCGCACGCAGCATGAGCTCACAGCACCGCTGTTCAGCTTGTGACCACAGCATCGCCTACAAATGCCATAATATAAATGATACTGCTATTATTTAGCAGTGATAGTATTACTGAACCCCTGACTTTGATAAAACTGACCAGGATTCTGATAACAGTGTGATTGTGGTGATATTTATCGCTGTGCTCGATGGAGGGAGGAGTACGGCTGTAGAGGGAGGGTTGTGGGCGTCGTCTTCTGACTGTGTGTGGCCACCATTTATTGACTGCACTCACCATACCAGCTTAGTGGTTCGCTATGGTGAACACAAATGTAGATACTTATATATAACGTGTGTATAGTGTGAGATAACAGCGAGAGGAGTAGGTTGGGAGCCGCCATTTTGGTGAAGGAGGAGCGTCGTCTGCACGACTTGGCACGTTGTTTACTGATGGCTACTATGGTCTTTGGGCACCATACCAGCTTATTTGTACAAGTATGGTGAATAAATCAGGTAGATACTTGTATATAATGTGTGTATACAGCGTAATAACACCACAACCAATATTGTTGGAGGAGAAATATTAGTGCGTCTGGCCTTGAGGGCGGCCGCCGATCAGCTGACTGTGTGAGTAGCTACGTCTTTGTGGCTTTACTCACCATACAAGCTTAGATGTACAGTTATGGTGAACAAAACATGTAAATGCGTATATATAACGTCTGTGTATAGTGAATAAATGCAAAAACAGTATTGTGGGAGGTGAATGAGGGTGAGTGAGATGGTGTTGAGGGAGGGAGTGGCAGTGAGTGGCTCGCTGGTGTTTGGCGGCCACCCTCGTTGCTTTTTGACTCACAAGACCAACTTAGTAGTTCGTTATGGTGAACAAAACATGCAGATACTTATATATAACCTGTGTATATAGTGTAACAACAGCAAAACTATTTGTTTATTGTTTTATGAACATAATAATAGAATCACTTATATGCACACCATAATTTTGAGTACAGCAATGGTTCACACATTTATAATATAAATATACCACAATTACTGTATGGAATAATATTACTGCAAAAAAACTAAGAAAAAATCAATCAGAGACATTTAAATAATTAGGTAATAATATATTTGTGGCAACTGCCGTCTGACAGCTCGGGTGGAGCAGACCTCGTCTGGCGAAAGCTCTGCCAACGCCCTTTTTTGCCACACATCCCTACCCTATTGCGGCTAAAATATGCCACCTACGATTTTTTTGTTATTTTTTCCGTGATCAGGGAACAAAAATAAACACTTCTATAAGACGAAAGAATTTTTTGGATTTTTTTTTTGTTGCGCCTGTGGGTGTGAATTCCATTTGGGCCCCTAGCGGTTAGAGGGTTAAAAGAAAAAAAGAATTTTTTCCAGAGAATTTATTTCCTGCGCACTGCGGGGGTGTCATATTTGGAGGCAACGCAGTTAAGGGGTTAAATCATTGGTTATTATATTCCCTCTAATTTTTTCCATTTACTGTTGGTAAAACAAGCAAACAAGCATGACATGTGACATCATGCTTGTTTGCTCGTTTTTCCTTTGGGGAGTTCTGTCCACTCGTTTGATTTTTTTGTTGTTAACCAGAATAGGGGTCTGTTTTATGGCGCTTACCTTTCTGGGGTGCCTGTCTCGGTTGATGGTTGATATAGAATGCTCCAAATCACATGTGCATTTCTATGGGCCATTGCTCCTCGTGCCTCTGTGAGGGGGGGCCAGGTTCTGGCTCGTGGTCCCCGGTAGGCCTAGAACTCCACCCACATCGACTGATGCAAAATAGTTAGGGTATCCATATCAGCCATGGATAGCACCGGGGAGCTATAGGGGCTCCCCCCAGAAAATGCAGTATACCTACCAAGAGACAAAAAGGAATAGGAAGGGCCGCCAGTAAACCACATACTGTACAGTCGCCGAGATGAAGCACGCAGGTGGGGCATCATCAACGAAGCCATCTGATTGCCAAACAGATGGTGATAGACTCGAGTCAAAATGACCAGACATGAAGACTCGAGAAGACCGAACCAGCCATGTAACGGGACCGGACCAATCATCAGAAAGAGGCGGAGGTGCAGAAGAGGCAAAGATGCAGAAAAATCATAAGGACATGTCTGGTCACCGAAACATAGACACCAAGCAAGAAGGATAAGAATAAGGACACCGAGCAAGAAGCACCCGAACCAAGGCTGGGCCCTTCGAGAACGCAGCAGACATGACACTCGAAGTGACCATCCCCAAAGAGTCAAGGAACAGTCCTAGAGTCCCACACAAGACCCAGCCAAACCTGAGAGGGAACCAGATGGGAATCCGCCAGTTCAGCAGGAACTGAACCTTGCGAGCTGGGAAGAACCAAATCCCTGGCAATCAGACACACAGACTGGCTGCGAGCCCAGACCAGCCAGTCGTCAAGGTAGGCCAGACCCAAAGACCTAAGAGACGCAGACGGGCTACCATGACCCAGGTAAGGCATGTGGACACATGAGGTGCCAGATGCAATCCAAATGGGAGACAACAAAGCGGTAACTGAGATGCCCTACAACAAAACCAAGCCAATCCCTGAACCCTGGATGAATCGGAAGATGCCAATACACATCCTGGAGGTCCAAAGACACCATCCAAGTGCCGGCTCTAACAGAAGGCAGACCTGAGACAGAGTAGTCATCCGAAAAGAGGGCAAAACCCAAGGGTACAGACGGGACAGTCCAGAATGAACGTAGGTCCACACAGTCCTATTTCAGGACTGGAAACAAAAGGAAAACCCACCTGAGGGATGTTGCTTCAACCACGCCCAAGCGTACCCACTTCGAGAAGAGTGGAGAAGAAACCCCGCCCTGTCAACCCCAAACCCCTCGAACCCCCCTCGAAGGAGGAGGGACCACCTAACACCACCGCAGGCCATCAGAAACGACGCAAAAAGCCCAAGAATCGTAAGACCAGGCGTGAGCAAACAGAGCGACCCCCCCCCACTCAATCAATGGGGCGAACCGTGAAAGGGCCGACGTCCTGGACGATCCCCCGACTTACGCACAGAGCGATCACCGCGCTGACCAAACGAAGACGTGTTCGAAGGCGGTGCCGTCCCAGAAATGACACCAACGACCTATCATGATGAGAGGAACCCAGAGCTCAGGCACGACCCACTCGGAAGGAACCCGAGAACTCCCCCGGGACCGCCGAAGAACCAAACAAGTCCGATAACAGACAACAACTAGAAGCTGCTGCTTGCAGAAAACTGCTCAACACAGACTCCACAAACAGCAAAGGACAAAAAGGCGATGAAAACCTAAGAGTCAGGACCCAGGCAGAGTCCAACAAGGAAGTGAGCACCATTAGCCAACATGTGAAATGAAAAACTGTGACACCGCAACCAGCAGGTCCAACACAAATAGCTCCAGCAGTCGACATACACGTTTGCAAGGCTATAGGCCTGGATGGAATATCACCATGGATTCTAAAGGAAGGAGCAGAAGCTTGTGTCTACCACTCTCCATGGTGTACAACAAGTCATTGGTAACAGGTGAACTGCCAAAAATTGGAAGATGACCAATGTAGTCCCAATATACAAGAGGGTGATAGGCTGAGGCACTGAACTACAGGCCTGTGTCCCTAACTTACATTCCATGCAAGATGATGGAAAAGATTGTGCAAAAAGCTAGTGGAACATCTGGAGCAAAGGAACTTTGTAACACATCATCAGCATGGGTTCAGAGATGGCAAATCATGCCTAACAGGATTAATTGAGTTCTATGACCAGGCACAAAAATCAGGCAAGAGAGAGAGGGCTGGGCAGACTGCATATTTCTGGACTGCCAGAAAGCTTTTGACACAGTACCACATAAGAGACTAGTGCACAAACTGGAGATACAGGCAGGAGTGAAAGGGAAGGTACTCCACTGGATAAGAGAGTACCTAAGCACAGGACACAGCGAGTCACCATGAGGGGTGAGGTCCCGGAGTGGTGGGGAGTCACCAGTGGAGTCCCACAGGGATCAGTGCTTGGACCTATACTGTTCTGATATACGTAAATGATCTCCCAGAAGGAATTGACTCGCTCCTCTCGATGTTTGCTGATGATGCAAAAATAATGAGGAGGATCAGGACAGAGGAGGATAGTATGAGGCTACAAGATGACCTAGACAAACCGAAGGAATGGTCCGACAAATGGCTACTAAAGTTCAACCCAAGTAAATGTAAGGTAATGAAACTAGGAGGAGGAACTATGAGGCCAGTCACTGGATACCGAATGGGAGATGAAGTCCTTCACGAAACGGACAAAAAGAAAGATCTGGGAGTTGATATCACGCCAAACCTGTCTCCCGAAGCCCACATCAAAAGAATAACCTCAGTGGCCTATGCAAGGATGGCTAATATCAGAACTGCTTTCAGAAACTTGTGTAAGGAATCCTTCAGAACCTTGTGTACCACATATGTAAGGCCAATCCTAGAGTATGCAGCCCCAGCATAGAGCTCGTATCTAGTCAAGCACAAGACGAAGCTGGAAAAAGTTCAGAGGTATGCCACTAGGCTAGTCCTAGAACTAAGAGGCATGAGTTATGAGGACAGACTATGTGAACTGCACCTCACATCGCTGGAAGACAGAAGAGCTGGGGGAGACATGATCACCACATACAAAATTCTCAGGGGAATTGACAGGGTGGACAAGGATGGATTATTTAACATGGGTAGCCCACGCACAAGGGGACACAGGTGGAAGCTGAGTACCCAAATGAGCCACAGAGACATTAGAAAGAACTTTTTCAGTGGCAGAGTAGTTAGTAAATGGAATGCCCTAGGAAATGATGTGGTGGAGGCCGATTCCATACACAGTTTCAAATGTAGATATGACAGAGCCCAGTAGACTCAGGAATCTGTACATCAGTTGATTGACAGTTCAGAGGCGGGACCAAAGAGCCAGAGGTCAACCCCCGCAAGCACAATTAGGCGAGTACACGTCACTGAGAAGAAGCTTGGAAGAAGTTAAAGTAAATTTAAACATAAATGACTACAATAGGTT
>WNGS01165503.1:17579074-17590772 GCA_020271785.1 Procambarus virginalis | reverse complement strand
AAACATAAAACAGTGAGTGGGAGGAAAAGTGGGCGAGTGAGGCATTGTTGAGGGAGTGGCAGTGAGTGGCCGGTTGGTGTGTCGGCGGTCACTCTCGTTGCTTTTTGACTCCTACAATACCAACTTAGTGGTTCGTTATGGTGACAAAACAAGCAGATACTTTATATATAACCTGTGCTATACAGTGTAATAACAGCAAAATCTATTTCGTTTTATTGTTTTCATGAAACATAAAAGTTGAAGCACTAATATGTCACACCATACTTTTGATGTATCATGCAATTATCACCACTTGTTATGTATATCAAATATATTACAATACACAACTATTGACATACTATTACTGCAAAAAATAAGAAAAAAACCAGCGTTGAATGTAATGAAACGCCATTTTCTGGGTGAGCCCCGGAGGCTCCCTGGAGCTTATCGGGCTAATGTATGTTATGTTAGACCGGGACACTAGCTATGGAGTTCAGACCTACCAGGGACCAGCGCCAGAACCTGGCCCCTTCAGAGAGGTTTCAGGGAGCAATGGCCCTGGAAAACCCCATATAGTTGGGGGTTTTCCTTATCTGCCATCGACCGGGGTTAGGCACCCAGAAGGTAGGCGTAACAAAACAAACCCCACATGGTAGAAAACTACAACAAACCGAACAGAAAGTAGAAAACTCCCTACAATCACAAGGAAAACAATCAAACAATCACTTTACTGCCGCGCCGGTTGTCCGCGCAGCCCTCCCCTCCCCGGGAGGGGGAGGGGGGGGCCCCGGACCTCACCGCGCCGGCTGCCTTCAGTTCGGAAACTAGGCTTCAACCAACGCGAAAAATCCGCCGACCGGACGGGAGGGAGGGTAGCCAGGGAGCCTCCGGGGCTCACCCAGAAAATGGCGTTTCATTACATTCAACGCTGGTTTTCTGTGGGGAGCCCCTACGGCTCCCTGGAGCTAATTACCCAAAGAGAAGGAAAAGAGGGACTTACCCGGGAGGCGGCGGCCACAAACTCCTCAACGCGAAGTCGAGACAACTGGCTGCAACCTGCGACCCAAAGCAACACAAGAACGCCGAGGAGCAGGGACGTTCACCAAATAACGGGCGGCCAGGACCCTGTTCGATTTCCAAAAACCACGCGCCCGAATATTCGCCCAAGACATATTACCAAACACAGCAGCCAAAGCCGCATACTTCCTAACGTCATGGGCGCGAGGATAGACCGCAGGCTGGCTAGATTTAATAACCCTGCGGACAACCTGGGAGACCCGAGCCCTGGAACAGGGAACGAGGGAAACTGGATCAACCCAAAGCGCATCCCCAGCCACACCGGCCGAAGCGCGCAAGTAACGGCGAAGCGCCGCAACAGGACACACATGATGCACCCCCGGCCGAACCAACCAAGCATCAATGACCCATGGACCCCTCCGGAAAGCAGCCGTCTCGTTCTTCGCCAGAAAAGAAGGAGAAGGCTGTAAACGGACAAACCTACCCCCAGGACCGAAAGAGCAGAAACCCCTGCGCCGGAGGAGAGCATGAAGCTCCCCTACCCGGCCCCCAGAGGCCAAAGCCAACAAAAACAAAGCCTTGGAAAAACAATCAGGAACCGAAGGGGCCACCACAAAACGAGAGGAGGAAAGATAGGAGAGCACCCGGTCCAAGGACCAGGACGGCTCAGGAGGCGCATGAGCAGGCCGGAGGTGAAACATAGCACGAGAAAGCTTGCGAAAAGGGGCGGAAGTGACATCCACCCCAAAAGCAAGCGCGAGCGGCTCCGCCAGCGCCGCACGATACGAGGCGACAGTATTAGGCATCAAATGACGGTCCTGAAAAAGCCAAGAAAGAAAGGACAAAACAACCCGATCCGAAAGAAAAGACAACCTACGAAGAGCCAGAAAGTGGCGAAAAGAACGCCAGGAAACCTCATACTGCCGCCTAGACGAAGCTCTCAGGTGGGACACCATCAATGAAGCCACCTGATCACCATAGAAATGGTGATACACCCGCGTCAAAAAGACCAGACGCGAAGAGCAGAGGAGAAGAGCGAACCAGCCCTGTACCGGACCGGACCGACCTTCTGAAAGAGGCGGAGCCGCGGGAAACGTCCCGGGTTCGGGCACCGAGCGAGGAGCACAGGAAACCAAGGCTGGGCTGGCCACCAAGGGGCCACAAGGACTACCCTCCCTGAGAAAGTCTCCAATTGGACCAGAACTCGAAGCAACAGCTGGACCGGAGGAAAGAGGTACAGGTAACCCCACCTCGACCAGTCCTGCTGAAAGGCATCCACCGCGAACGCCTCGCAGTCGGGGAAGGGAGTCACATAAATCGGGAGACGCCGAGACCACGCCGACGCGAAGAGGTCCACATCTGGGAGACCGTACGTCTGGCAGATCCAACGAAACGAGGCGTCGTCGACCGTCCACTCCGTGGAAAGGGGAATGAAGCGAGACAGACCGTCCGCCAGAACGTTGGACACTCCCCGGACGTGAACCGCACGGAGAGCCAAACCCCGAGAATCCAGGAGACGAGCCACTCGAAGGGACCAACCCCACAGAGGCAAGGACCGAAGAGAACCCCGCGGTTCAGGCAATGAACCACCGGAGAGCAGTCCGAATGGAGGCGAATGGTCGAACCTTGAGCGACCCGAATCCTCCGAAGGGCGAGCCAGACAGCCGCGAACTCCCGAACCGTGCTGTGAGCCCGACGGAATGACGGACCCCACCGACCCTGGCCTGCCTGGTGAGCACTGGTCACAAAACCCCAGCCGAGGGACGACGCGTCCGTGAACACATCGAGCGAGGGCTCGGGAGGCGCCAAGGCACCGAACCCCGAAAAACCCGAAGAGGAAGCCGGTGACGCAGCAACCGGCGTAAGAACCACGGAGGACGAACCCAACGATCGCGAGAGAGGCGGAAAGGACGTTCCCGAAGGAACCAAAACAGACGCCGAAGCCAAACCCGACCCGGCGGGTAGACTAGCATGGCGAAGTTGAGACTCCCGCACAACTGCTCGAGCAACCGCCGAGTGACCCGGTACCCCTTCAGAAACAGCAGACGGCGGTCCTGCAGCCGCTGCAGCGCCCCAGGAGGGAGAGACAAGGAAGCAGTCCGAGAATCCCAAAGAAGACCCAGCCAGGTCCGAACCCGGGAAGGAACCAGATGGGACTTCCTCCAGTTCACCAGGAACCCGAACCGGGCGAGCTGGGAAAGAACCACATCCCTGGCGAGCAGACACGCGGACCGACTGGGAGCCCACACCAGCCAGTCGTCGAGGTAGGCCAAAACCCGAATCCCTAGAAGACGCAGACGGGTCACCACAACCCGGGTCAGACGCGTGAAAACGCGAGGTGCCAGATTCAAGCCAAAAGGGAGGCACCGAAAACGGTAAGCCTGATGCCCCACCACGAAACCTAACCAGTCCCTGAACCCCGGATGAATAGGAACGTGCCAATACGCGTCCTTGAGGTCCAGGGACACCATCCAAGCACCCGGCTCCAACAGAAGCCGGACCTGAGACAGAGTAGTCATCCGAAAGGAGGGGCAAGGAATCCAGAGGTTCAGACGGGACAAGTCCAGAATGAACCTCAGATCCGCACAGTCCCGTTTCGGCACTGGAAACAGACGGGAAACCCATCTGAGGGACGTAGTCGTTTCGACCACGCCCAAGCGCACCCACTCCAAGATGACGTGACGAAGCGCAGGGGAAGAAACCTGCCCTGTTAACCCCGAGCCCCCCAAAGGAGGACGAGTCGCCCAACGCCACCGCAGGCCGGATGACACGACCGAAAAGGCCCACAAATCGTGGGACCAAGCGTGGGCAAACAGAGCGAGCCTCCCCCCCATCGCCCCGTCAACGGGGCAACCCGCGAAAGGGCCGACGCCCCTTACGAGAACCCAACCGTCGAACAGAGCGATCACCGCGCCGACCAGACGACGCAGGCCCCGAAGGGAACGACGGCTCAGAAACTGGCACCAATGGCCTACCCCGACCAGCGGACCCCGGAACCCTGGCACGACCTCTCCGAGACCGACGAGAAGTACCGCTCCGGAGAAGCAACAAGTCCGCCATAGGGCGACAACTAGACGAAGCCGCGTGCAGAAACTGAGAGACCGCAGACTCTGCAAACAGCAACGGACAAAACGGAGACGAAAACCTAAGAGCCAGGGCCCAAGCGGAATCCAAAGAGAGGGCGAGCACAGCCTGACGGCACGCGAGGCGAGAAGCATAGAACAGAGACACCGCTTCCTTCAGGATGGGCGCAAAAAGCTTCAACAGAGCAGCAGAAGCCCGAGCAGCCGAAGACAGCGCCCCGGACGAAGGCCCTTCACTCAACGCTCCCACATCCTCCTCAAGCCAAGCCGAAGACAGCTCGAGAAGGGAAAAGAAACGCAAGACCGAAGCCAAATGCCCACGGGAGCGCAAATCCTCCGCAACCAACGAAGCCGAAAGCTGAGGAACCTGCACATGAAGCTGGAAAAGACCAACATCCCGAGAAAGCACGGGAGCGAATAAACACGCATTAAGGTGCTCAAACTCGCCCCCCAAGTAAACCTGCAGAAAACTAGCAGTTTCTCGCCAATCAAGCGTGCGGGTCCGACAGAACCCGTGCCACGCCCCCAACGAAAAGAGAGGGCAGTCTGCTAGCCAGGAAGACTCCGGAACCTCCAAACGCACCCAAAAACGGGAAGAAGAACCGAACTCAAACGAGGACGGATCCATTGGGGAGGCATAATCCGGGTCTCGGCAGAGGTATGCAGCAAGAGCTTCCCGAGCCACCTTCGCGGAGAGCCGGGAAGTAGCAAACCCCTGAAAAGACGGATCCGAAGTACCCAAAGGCACCCGGAACCGAACCCGGGGAGGAGCCGAACCCAAATCATACTCATACAGGGAAGGGGGTAAGAAAACCCCTCCCCCTGCAACAGTAAGCCCCGCGGGGAAGGCAAAAGCACCCAAGCAGGGTCACAAGGAGCCCAAGGCCCCCAGGTCGACTCCTCCCCAGCCCCAGGATCCCCCACATCGGGACCCGGGCGGAGCCGTCCTCCAAACCCTCCACCCCTGAAGAAAAGGCAGAGTCCAAGGGAAAGGCTGACAAGAAGGGGGTCTGCTGGTGGGACCCAGAAGCCTCGGTAGGAGGTATCGGCTCAAATGCCTCCGTCCCCCACCCGGATGGGGCAGCCCCCGAAGCAGCCCGAGTCTCACCACCAATGAAACCCTGCGCCGATGCCGAAACCTTCCGACGCTTAGGAGCCGGACACAGGGGGGGAGGCTCAGGAAGAACCACAGGGGAAGGACCAGAGGGCGCGGCTGGAGTCAGAGCCATAGCGACCAACGCCCCCAGGTCAGGGTCCCGAAAACCAAAACGGGGCAGCCTCGGGGCATCCAGGTGGGAAACTAACCTAGCGCGTTGCAATAACCTAAACCTAACATGCAACGCTGATGCTGCCTGTACCCTGACGGGGACATCCTCAGAGTAAAACTGGAGCACAAGCAGAGAACACGACTCGCAAGACTCAGGGTCAAAGGTGTCATTGACCCAACAGGCAGCATGACGGAGGCAAAACAGGTGACTGTCACCCTGAGACAAGGGCACATCGCAACCTTCAAACCCGCACAAGGCAGGCTGGAACTCGGGAGACGCATCCATGGGTCCCCGAGCCCCGACAGGGGTTTCCAGGGCCCGTAGGTTAGCAACTACGGGAAGCCCGGGCAAGGTGTTGCGAAACCGGTGAAGAAACCCAAAAACAAGGGTAAAGATTAATACTGAAAACCCCTGGGACGTGTACAAGCACGGGGGCCTAGCAGAGGGCCACCAAAACAAAACCAGGGGAACTATGGGCCCACAAGGCAGAGCCTCCACCAGGCAAAGTAAAACAAAACAAAAGAAAAACCCCGCAAAAGTACACCGTCCCCAGAGGCAACAGGCACCGGTCGCCGCGTAGGTGGCAGGCAGCGCAACACCTTGGCGCCCTAACCAGCACAACACCACTCCCTACCCAAGGCCAAACAAGAGCCCCAAGCCCCAGCTGGCCCCAAGGGCGAGGCAAATGCCGAGCAGCAAGAACCTCTACGGGAGCGGTTCCCGAACGCCCCAGAGAAGATAACCCTGACACGCAAGGGCAGTACTCACAGGGCGCCTAGGGAAGGAACCCCTAGACGCATGCAGCCCCGGCACTGATGAAGTACTCCTGGCCACCGCAAACCACAAAACAGCAGAGAACGCCACACGAGGCAAAAACCGCTAAGGAAATTGAGGCCAGAGAAGCGTGTATCCCGGTTGACACTAGCTTGCGAACTGAAGGCAGCCGGCGCGGTGAGGTCCGGGGCCCCCCCCTCCCCCTCCGGGGAGGGGAGGGCTGCGCGGACAACCGGCGCGGCAGTAAAGTGATTGTTTGATTGTTTTCCTTGTGATTGTAGGGAGTTTTTCTACCTTTCTGTTCGGTTTGTTGTAGTTTTCTACCATGTGGGGTTTGTTTTGTTACGCCTACCTTTCTGGGTGCCTAACCCCGGTCGATGGCAGATAAGGAAAACCCCCAACTATATGGGGTTTTCCAGGGCCATTGCTCCCTGAAACCTCTCTGAAGGGGCCAGGTTCTGGCGCTGGTCCCTGGTAGGTCTGAACTCCATAGCTAGTGTCCCGGTCTAACATAACATACATTAGCCCGATAAGCTCCAGGGAGCCGTAGGGGCTCCCCACAGAAAATCAATCAGAGACATAGAAATAATTAAGTGATAATATCTTTGTGGCAACTACCACCTGTCAGCGCGGGTGACGCTGACCAGCTCTGACGACCGCTCTGTCAACGCCCACTTTTTGCCAGACTTCCTCGGTCAATTGCGCCCAAAATATATCGCCTACGATTTTTTTTTCCCCATGCTCAGGAAACACATATTAACATTTTAAAAAGACGAAATAATTTTTTTTATTTTTTTTTCTTGCACACAGGGGTGTAATTTTCCTCAGGACCCCTGAGCAGTGGAAGGGTTAATAAAATTCGCTATGATTTTCTGGTACATAGGCTGAATTAGAGGAGTGGTGTTAGGAGGAAGGAACTTTACTGTGAGAAATTTATTGTAACTGTGCACCAATTCATCTTCCAGGCCTGGAGGATGAGCAGGAGCATTGTCGAGGAGAAGCAGGGCCTTGAGTGGCAAATGTTTTTCCTGCAGATATTTTTCTATGGCAGGGCACACCACTTCATTCACCCACTCTGAAAATAAAATCCTAGTCACTCATGCCTTATTATTAGCCCTCCACATCACACACATTTGGTTTTTCTGCACTTTTTACTGTTTAAAAACCCTTGAATTTTCAGAATGATACACTAGCAAGGGTTTCATTTTCAAATCACCACTCGCATTTGAACACAGCACAAGCATAAACCTATCTTTCATAGGCTTGTGTCTGGGCAATGCTTTTTCCTCCTTGGTAATGTATGTCCTCTTAGGAAATCTTTTCAAGAACAGTCCTGTTTCATCACAATTAAACACCTGTTGCAGTAGGTATCCCTCAGCCTCTGCAAACTCTTTAAATTTTTCAGCTGCTGGTTTGTCTGTGCTGGCAGCTTCCCCATGCCTCACAACACTATGAATACCGCTTCATTTTCTAAATTTCTCAAACCATTCCATGCTTGCCTTAAACTCTTTCTCTGCACTCGTTCCAGGGGTATTCTTTACAAGGTCTTCGTGCAATATCCTGACTTTCTCACAAATGATGGCCTCCCAAACACAATCCTCCCAAACACAATCAATCTCCTTGTTGTGTATCCAAATTAATAACAACTTTTCCACTTTCTCAAGTATTTGTGGTCTTTGTTTCCTGATTGTTGATACTCCTTTTGCCACTTTGGCACTCATAATGCAACCCGTCCTCTTAAAAATAATGTCACTTTTGGCTCGTATGCGCGATACGGCCAAATTTGGACGTAATTTGAAATGAAATCGACTCACAAAAGTGACGTTCTGTTCCGTTTTCTATTTGAGTCGTCCGGCGTACACGCAGAGGTTATGAGAGGTCACTTTAAATTAACGTTTTTCATAACGTTTTGAAACTTCATGAGAATTTCCTGCCCCCCTTACCTATCAGAGGACCCTTAACTTACTGTTGTTTAAAAAAAAAATCCCAAATTTATTTTCATTTTCAAATTACGTCCAAATTCGGCCATACG
This sequence comes from Procambarus virginalis, assembly GCA_020271785.1. NCBI lineage: Eukaryota > Metazoa > Arthropoda > Malacostraca > Decapoda > Cambaridae > Procambarus > Procambarus virginalis. The sequence continues at coordinate 17,582,619 of WNGS01165503.1, read as the reverse complement.
GGCAAACGGCTAAAAGCGACGTTCTTTTTAAGAGGACAGGTTGCATAATGTTCTTTTTCTTGGCAAGTATAGTGCATATCGCTGACATGGATTTGTTGTACAGTACTGCCTACAAAGTTTAACAACACGTGCACTATTTTCATGCTTTTGAATGATCTCGGGCTTTTCCTCTATTGTCATCCTCACATGCGATTTCTTGCCTTGAACCTTACCACTGGCTTTCTTGGGACCCATTGTGATTTATATTATAACAAATTTTATGCTCAAATAGCAAAATAAAATAAACGGTAAATCCTTGTGAAGAATTCAGGTGGGATAGTCACTGGGCGCAAGGCACTGGCAAACTGAGCGGCGATCGCCGTGCCACCACGCGCTAGGTCGGCCCGTACGCGTATCAACAAACTCGTATCTTGAGGCAACCCTCGTATCCCGATACAAATTTTCCAAGCATATTCTGCTCGTAACCCGAAAAACCTGTAACCAGGAGTGCTCGTAAGCCGAGGTACCACTGTACATAATTTGTCAAGGTTAACAATGTTTTCACTGCAGTTACTTGTTTTTGGGGCGCTCTACCTTTCCTGGTGGCTTCTTTTTTGGCCTGGGTTGATTTTTTATCACCTAGACTCCCTTGCCTGAATTCAGGGGGGGGCTATTCTGGTCGTGGTCCTTGGTAGGCACTCAGGACTCAAAGGGCCTGGTAGAGTGCTTTAGGCTTGGAGCTAACCAGGCAGGTGTCTTGGGAAGCCACCAAAGGGACCCACCAAAAAGAGGCCTTTCATTTCATTATACTTTTTTTTTTTAGGTACCACTGCACAATCATAATTGCCAATATACATGAATTTAACATGGACAAACTTTAGTAAGACCTCAGTAAAATCAAATAGTAAAAACCTTTTTCTGTGGAGTGGTTGTGCCTGAACCTCCTGATTCTACACTGTAAGGAGTTCCCCGACCTTCCTCGCGCAGCTCAAATATTCTCGTTCCTCCTAAAGATGAAGACTTGTGAGAAGAGTCATCACTCATGCGGTCATCATCTTCACCCTCCGAGTCCGTGTAATTTGCTGTAAGCTGCCCGAGAGACATTTTGCTTGATGTCCTGTAGATATGAAAAGAATGTCACATACTAGCACCTAAAAACTTTCTCAAACATATGTACTAATGAAAAATACCATTAAACATGTTTTGAATATTATCAATCAAGAGATGTATCTCTAGGACATGTCCCAGACTATAACAGCATACAGTAGAGTATTGAGTACGTGAGTTGACAATATTCGAGAAAAGACAATTTGGGAAGAGCCAAGATAAAACTAGAATTGAACGTAATGAAACATTTTCTGGCAATTTATTGTAAGCCTACAAGAGACCACAGGCCAAAACCTGGACCCCTCTAAACAAGCAGCAGGCGATATGAGATCACCCTAACCAAGAGAAGGTCACTATTAAGATCGGTGAGCCAAAACATACGACCAGAAAGATGAACAACTATAAAAGGAAAAAATTTAACCCCAGATTGAGCAAACCATCTAGTCATGAAGAAGTTCTCTCGTTAATTTCATCTGCATGCTGCCAGGTCACCATGAGCCTATATTGTCAATCCCTCAACTAGACAGCTTCAACTATTTAACCAGGAAGATGAAAACTGAAGCCCTTGATACTGTAATAAATGGGAAGAGGTTCAAGAAGCCACCAAGGAACCACCAGTAAGAGTAGTTTCATTACATTCAATGTAGATTCTGGAAGAGCTCGTTTGGTGGTTCTTAATTGTTATGTCATCATGGGAGAACAAAAGGGGAACATGCCAGCAGTGGAGGAGCACCACAGTTCAAAAGTTCACAAAAAAAAAGTTTGGTTCACACCAAATTCAAAAGGTGACACCCCTAGGGTCAACACTTGCATCAGAGGAGCTCCAGCATATTTCAACAATCCTAAGTATTGTAGTACAGGTTGATAATAGTGAGTGGTGTCCCAGAGAACATAAAACAAAAGTGCTTTTGGAAAATAGGTGAGATAACAGGAATGTGCCAAGGGAAGTGAAAAATCAAATGAGAAAAAGTTACCCCTAGTGTTTCCAGTGCAGAGAACAACATTCAAGATGGCCGCCGGCAAGAAGAAAAACAAAACAGAGCTTGATTTTGCTGGATTCAATGAAGAAAGCATTGATATTAGCAGTCTACATAACAAGTTGGTAAAATTAGATACTATAGTGACCTCTCATGTAGAAATAATTAATAAATTGAAAGAAAGTAATGACCATTTGAATAGCAAAGTTGTATGTCTTGAGGATATAGTGAAAGACTTGTGCAAGGATAAGATTCAATTGGAAACAAAGTGCAAACCCATGGAAGAAGAAAATAAACTCTTGAAAAAAGCTTTGTAAGAAGTTAAAAGTAAATTTAAGCATAAATGGCTACAATAGGTTAGGCAAGGAATTTCAACAGGAGAAACAGCTTTTGTCAGCACAGATGGAGGAAGTTACACAGGGAATAGAACAGTGCAAGAAAGATATGCAACTCACCTATGCACAAGTGGCCAAGGAGAAGGAAAGAATTGAAGAAGCAGTAAAGGAAGTCAAACACTGCAGCAACCAAGATAAAACAAACATTAGGCTAGAAGTGAGGAAAGAATTGGCATCTAACCCGCGGTTGGTGCAAAACACAGTTGATCGGAGTAAGTCCCTGATCATTTTTGGCTGCAAAGAAAAGGAGATAACATCTAGGTCAGAAAGAGCTGTAGAAGAAGCAAAAGTAGTAGATAAAATTGTTTGCCTCGTGGAAGGTCTTACAACCATAAAGAATGTGTGCGACTACAGGAGAATAGGCAGATATGTAAAAGGGAAAGATTGACCTTTGAGGATCACCCTAAATGGTGCCAAACAGATGGAAGAAGTACTAAGGAAAATTACAAAGTGATGAGGATGGGAAAGTGTGGTCATTAAGACGAGATCTTTCAAAAGAAGACAGAGAGAAGCTGAAACTGAACCTCGCCGAGGCAAAATGTTTAAATGAGAACAGGAATGAAGAAGAAATCAATTCTTTTTTCTACAAAGTGTTAGGGGTATGCAGACCAGTAAAGTGGTACATAAAGGCAAACCAACAAAATCATTAGAGAAAGGGGGAGTGAAAAATAAGAAGGGGGGAACAAGTTCCTGAAGATTGCATACACCAACATAGATGGAGTTAGGTCAAAGATACTGGAGTTAAGTGATATAATACAGCTGCAGACACCAGACATTATTGCACTCACGGAGACAAAACTTGAGGATGTTATTTAAAATGAGGTCATATTCCCAAGGGGCTACTCAATTTGGAGACGGGACAGAAAAATCAGGAAAGGCGGTGGCGTTGCTGTGCTGGTGAAAGAACACCTAAAGGTGAACGAAATAATGACTGCCAATCCACAAGACGTTGATCTCATTATTGTATAAGACCTTCTCGTTTACTATCTAGCTTCCCCTTTGACCATGTGCTGCATGTAGCGGTGGGCTATGTGCATTTATGATCATTAGCTTATCATCCTCATGGCAGATCTCTAATGCTATTATG
>WNGS01165503.1:17522311-17541144 GCA_020271785.1 Procambarus virginalis | reverse complement strand
GATGACAATAGAGGAGAAACAAGAGATCATTCGGATGCATGAAAATGGTACATGTGTTATTGAACTTTGTAGGCAGTACAACAAAGCCACATCAACAATATGCACTATACTTAAGAAGAAAAATGACATATGAATGCTAAAGTGGCAAAAGGCATTATGAACAATGACAAAACAAAGACCACAAATACTTGAAGAAGTGGGAAAAGTTGTTATTAATTGGATACACGACAAGGAGTTAAAGGGTGATAGTGTTTCGGAGGCCATCATTTGTGAGAAAGCCAGGGTATTGCCCGAAGACCTTGCAAAGAAAACCCCTGGAACGAGTGATGCAGATACGAAAGAGTTTAAGGCAAGCAGGGGCTGGTTTGAAAAATTTAGAACAAGAAGTGGTATCATAGTGTTACGAGGCATGGGGAGGCAGCCAGCTCAGACAAACCAGCCGCTGGACGATTTATTGAAGAATTTAAAGAGTTTGCAGAGGCTGAGGGATACCTACCGCAACAAGTGTTAATTGTGACGAAACAGGACTGTTTGGAAAGATTGCCTAAGAGGACATACATTAACAAGGAGGAAAAATCCTTGCCCGATACAAGCCTATGAAAGATAGGTTTACGCTTGTGCTGTGTTCAAAGCGAGTGGCGATTTGAAAATTAAACCCTTGCTGTGTATCATTCTGAAAATCCAAGGGTTTTCAAACAGTATAAAGTGCAGAAAACCCAAATGTGTGTGATGTGGAAGGCTAATAAAAAGGCAGGGTGACTAGGATTTTTTTTCGGAGTGGGTGAATGAAGTGGTGTGCCCTGCCAAAGAAAAATATCTGCAGGAGAAAACATTTGCCACTTAAAGGCTGCTTCTCCTCGACAATGCTCCTGCTCATCCTCCAGGATTGGAAGATGATTGATGCAGATACAATAATTTCTCACAATAAATTCCTTCCTCCTAACACCACTCCTCTAATTTAGCCTATGGACCAGAAAATCATAGTGAATTTTAAGAAACTGTATGAAAGGGCACTTTTCTGGAAAGGTTTTGAAGCCTCAAACCTCACCTCAAAGAGTTCTGGAAAGACCATTTTAACATTTGTAGTGCTTTAAACTCGTTGACAAAGCCTGGCAAGAAGTGACTCAAAGAACCCTGATCTCTGGCTGGAGAAAATTGTGGCCTGAATGTGTGACAGAACTAGACTTTGAGGGGTTTGAGCCTGTAAATGATGTGCCTATTGTTGAGGAAATTGTTACTCTGGGCCGGCAAATGGGCTTGGAATTGGATGGTGATGGTGGAGGAGTTGATGGAAGAAACACAACAAAGAACTGACCACCGAAGAACTCCAAGCCTTCAAAGGAACAGCAAGACGACCCAGCTGATGTTCTCCAGTGGAGGAGGATGAGGCAGTAGCGAATGTCCCTTCTGCACAAATTAAGAAGGTGTGTCAGATGTGGGAAGAGATGCAAACTTTTATTGAAAAGACTCGCCCAGAGAAAGCTGTAGTAGACCGTTGCCTTAATCTTTTCAATGACATTGTGATGCCTTACTACAGAGACAGCTTGCAAAGAAGGGAAAAACAAGCTTCCATGGACAGATTTGTGTGAGAAAATCGAGCAGTGAGCCACAACCAGGACCTAGTGGTACTCAGGCAAAACGTGCCAGGGAGTGTACACCAGAAAGGTCCTCACTGCCTGGTGTGATAATGGAAGGGGACTCCCCTTCCAAACAGTAACACCTTTCCTCCTCCTCCTCCTCACCATCTTCCATACACCTACAGCATTCAACAACAAGGGCAAGTAATAACTTGAACATAGTTTTGTAGGTTTATTTAGATGAATTCGGTATAAAATTTAGTTTGAAGTGGGGTTTTTGGGGTAGACAGGAACAGATTAATTCATTTCCCATTATTTCTTATGGGGAAATTAGCTTCGGAATACGAGCTGTCTCCAGGAACGGATTAAACTCTTAAACCGAGGTACCACTGTACATGTATATATTTATAATATTTTATGTATACCGTATATTTGTAATATTATATATGTTACTTTGTTCAAACTTTATGGCAGGTATTTAGCATAGGGTAGTGAAGATGGTCCCTGTGCTGTACAGTTGACCCCCTGTTGTCCCAGGATGGATGCCACCAGTTTCCCGTTACTCAATTTATAACACTGATTTATTATTTGTTTGTATTATTACATTACAACCTCGATTCAAGTACCCCAATTCAACGAATCTTCGGCTAGTTCGCACACTTTTCAGGCCGGATTTACTCACCTGGTTTGACGAACAATGGTTTGCCGCAGCGGGGGATGTTCAGATTTGTTTACGACGTCTAGACAGAGTTCACAAACTGGTGGAAAACTTTCCCATTCTATCACAGATTACAATTATTAATTCCTTCATATGACAAGTTCGATCACACAAGTGGACCACACAAGTGGACCGCACAAGTGGTCCACAAGTGGTCCACAAGCTTACGATGATGGGACAGAGTTCACAGTGTGGTGGAAAACTTTACCATGCTATCACAGATTACAATTAATAATTCCTTCATATGACATGTTGGATCACAAAAGCGGACCACACAAGTTGGATCACACAAGTGGACCACACAAGTGGACCACACAAGTGACCACAAGTGGTCCACAAGCTTACGATGTTGGGACAGAGTTCACAGAGTGGTAGAAAACTGTCTCATTCTATCACAGTTTCTATGACCGAGCAACAGAGATATTACAGGAAAGAGATGGTTGGGTTGACTGCATCTATCTGGACCTAAAAAAGGCTTTCGACAGAGTTCCACATAAGAGGTTGTTCTGGAAACTGGAAAATATTGGAGGGGTGACAGGTAAGCTTCTAACATGGATGAAAAATTTTCTGACCGATAGAAAAATGAGGGCAGTGATCAGAGGCAATGTATCGGACTGGAGAAATGTCACAAGTGGAGTACCACAGGGTTCAGTTCTTGCACCAGTGATGTTTATTGTCTACATAAATGATCTACCAGTTGGTATACAGAATTATATGAACATGTTTGCTGATGATGCTAAGATAATAGGAAGGATAAGAAACTTAGATGATTGTCATGCCCTTCAAGATGACCTGGACAAAATAAGTACATGGAGCGCCACTTGGCAAATGGAATTCAATGTTAATAAATGCCATGTTATGGAATGTGGAATAGGAGAACATAGACCCCACACAACCTATATATTATGTGAGAAATCTTAAAGAATTCTGATAAAGAAAGAGATCTAGGGGTGGTTCTAGATAGAAAACTATCACCTGAGGACCACATAAAGAATATTGTGCGAGGAGCCTATGCCACGCTTTCCAACTTCAGAATTGCGTTTAAATACATGGATGGCGATATACTAAAGAAATTGTTCACGACTTTTGTTAGGCCAAAGCTAGAATATGCAGCGGTTGTGTGGTGCCCATATCTTAAGAAGCACATCAACAAACTGGAAAAGGTGCAAAGACATGCTACTAAGTGGCTCCCAGAACTGAAGGGCAAGAGCTACGAGGAGAGGTTAGAGGCATTAAATATGCCAAAACTAGAAGACAGAAGAAAAAGAGGTGATATGATCACTACATACAAAATAGTAACAGGAATTGATAAAATCGATAGGGAAGATTTCCTGAGACCTGGAACTTTAAGAACAAGAGGTCATAGATATAAACTAGCTAAACACAGATGCCGAAGAAATATAAGAAAATTCACTTTCGCAAACAGAGTGGTAGACGGTTGGAACAAGTTAGGGAAGAAGGTGGTGGAGGCCAAGACCGTCAGTAGTTTCAAAGCGTTATATGACAAAGAGTGCTGGGAAGACGGGACACCACGAGCGTAGCTCTCATCCTGTAACTACACTTAGGTAATTACTTAGGTAATTACAGATTACAATTAATAATTCCTTCGTAAGACAAGTTGGATCACACAAGTGGACCACACAACAAGTGAACCATATGAACCAAACACCAGCCAGAGTGGTCCACACAAGTGAACGACTGAGTTTCAATGATTTTCATTCACCGATTTGTGGCACACGTATCTTTGTAAATTATTTCCTCCCACGCGGACACAAAAATGGGACAACTATTTTTCTCTTGAATCTGAGTGAGCGACATATTTTTATGTCTGATGAACAAATAGTTCTATAATATTCAATTCTTATCCGATCAACTTGGGGATAGTATGAACATGTTTGCCATGAAATTTACGTTTTCTCTAATAGCCATATAGCCTATTTGGGAGAACAGAATTGTCTTGTATCTTCGTGGTAAAACTATTGTATTGTTGACACGACGAGCGAAATCGACGAAGTTTCTTTATTTGGTGCCGGTCTAACGCATCCTTGTGTGACATTTTATACATATGTTCTTCTAGAACATTCTATTGCGAACACATTGGTACAAAAATTAAATATGTACATAGAAAATTAAGGTCAGGACAGTGAAAAGAATATTCACTTTTCAATACTGGTTTCGCCAATGTGCGGTAACGGGTAACACTTCGCCCACTTCCCACACTCTTGCAGGTGGGCCGCGGTCATGATTCTACATTTATATGCATATGTCCGTGTAGAGAATTTTATTGTGATCTCAGAGATACCAAATTTAATGCTGTAGGACAAGTGTGGAGTTGACAACCCTGAAAAGAATAGAAAAATTTTGTCGCTGTTTGGAGCTCACGGCTAGTGATCGACGTAGTTCTTTATTTGGTGGTGGTTTAACTCATGCTTTGGTGACATTTTTTATATATGTTCTTCTAGAACATTCAATTGCGAACACATTGGTACAAAAATGAAATATGTACATCGAAAATTAAGGTCAGGACAGTGAAGAGTATACACTTTTCAGTGTTGCCGCTCGATCATCCGAAACGCAGAGAGCACTTTGCGCTAGTTTTTTTGTCGTTTGCCGGGAGGAGGAAAGTGTTAATTTAAAGGCTGAAGCGTGAATAGCTAGCTAATGTGTTGAAATCTTCTTATATACATTTTCTGTGATGAAACAAGACGAGTGAGGGTGGACAGATAAGGGAATACTTTACAGTGAGGTTTCACTCACTTTTGTCTGTGTTGTCATAGTTCAGTGACCCATGACTTTGAACGTTTCATATTATTAAAAAATTTCTAAAACTGGTGTTTTAATAACTCTTTATTATCCTAATTAAACTAAACTAAATAAAACCCAAAATATACTGTAACATGATAGATATCTGCTATTTGAGAAATTATTCACGTTATTGGCAGCACAACTCCAGCACGAGTGGACGGTTCTAATCCCTGTCCACACAACACCATGCTTGTTTTGTTCAATTTCGTCGCCACAGTTCAGTGATCTACGGCTTCGAAATAATAAAATTAATAAATCGGTTCCAAAATAAGTACAGTATTTTTATAGCTCTTATTACCGTGATAATGTTGCTAAACTAAACATGTAACCCAAAATATATAATTGATGTAAATTGAATATTTGAGAGAAATATATGTTACTGGAAATCGAACACAACACCAGGTGTGTTTGTTCGATTTCGTCGCCACAGTTCAGTGACCTATGGCTTCGAAATAATAAATTAATAAATCGGTTCCAAAATAAGTATTTTTATAGCTCTTATTATTGTAATAATGTTGTTAAACTAAATATATAACCCAAAAATATATAATTTGATATAAATCAAATATTTATGAGAGATTTATGTTACTGGATCTGGCTTAAACACCAGCCTACTGAAGGGTGTACGTATAGACTTAATCTGCGTTCGTACAGTATGCACCCAGTGCCCTTAGCTTTGTCTGCGATTGACGTACAGTATTTATCCGTCGGTGGAAGAATAATTGTGAAATTTACCATTTTTTACTACAGCTCTTTGGTTATAAAACAAAATGTCTCAAGGGCTTATTAATAGTGCCTTAATAATGCCAAAAATGAAGCAATATTTTGCAAGAACTAGTAGCAGAAAATCAACCAGCACGAGCACAGCCGTACCCAGCACGAGAACAGCCGTACCCAACACAAGAACAGCCGTACCAAGCACGAGAACAGCCGTACCCAGCACGAGAAGAGCCGTACCCAGCAAGAGAACAGCCGTACCAAGTACGAGAACAGCTGCACCAAGCACGAGAACAGCCGTACCCAGCATGAGAACAGCCGTACCCAGCACGAGAACAGCTGTACCCAGCAAGAGAACAGCCGTACCAAGTACGAGAACAGCCGTACCAAGCACGAGAACAGCCGAACCCGCACGAGAACAGCCGTACCAGCACGAGCACAGTTGTACCCAGCACTGGTACAACAGCAGCCAGCACCAGCTCAGAAGTAGCTGAACCCACAGCAGCAGCGAGCACCAGCAAAGCTGATGCAAACATCTAAAAACATTGTGTGCGGCATGAACAGTTAGAACAAGTGTTAAATTTAAGTGTGTACACAGTGTTAAAATTAAAGTTACAGTAATTTTAGTGTACAATAGTTTTCATAAACTGTATTGTAGTACTCAACATACAGCAGAACTACTTTTAATCAACACAGTGCTAACGGCATAATGCACTACAGCACATATTTACTGTAGAGCATTCACAACTTGACGAAACTTCAAGACGGACATAACTCCAACAATAAGGTAAATTTATGAATTAGAGTATTTTTTAGTAGAGAAGTAATATATAGGTACAGTATGTAATACAGTGGTACCTCGGAACACGAGTGTCCCTGTATGCGAGTTTTTCGGAATACGAGCAGGATTTCCTCGAAAAATATGTCTCGGAAGTCGAGGGTTACCTCGGAACGCGAGTTTGTTGATACGTGTACAGGCCGACTAGCGCGTGGTGGCATGGCGATCGCGCCTCAGTTTACCAGTGTCTCGTGCCCAGTGACTATCCCACCTGAATTCTTCACAAGGATTTACAGTTTTTTGTCGTTTTTTTTAGCCATTTGAGCATAAAAGTTGTCATTATATATCTCGCCATGGGTCTCAAGAAAGCCATTGGTAAGGTTCAACCTAAGAAAATAGCTGTGAGTAGAGGCAGTAGAGGATGTCCCTTCTTGATTAAGAAAATGTGTGAAGTATGGGAAGAACTGCAAAGTTCTGTTGAAAAAACTCACCCAGATAAAGTTGTAGCAGGCCGTTGCATTGACCTTTTAAATGATAATGTGATGTCTAACTACAGGCAAGTGTTAAAATGTAGGGAAAAACAAGTGTCATTAGACAAATTCTTAGTTAGACAAGCAAGTCCTAGTGGTATGCTGGCAAAATGTGCCAGAGTGTGCATACCAGAGAAGTCCTCACTGCCTGATGTGATAATGAAAGAGGACTCCCCTTCCAAACAGTAACTCCTCTCCTCCTCCCCTCTCCTCACCATCTTCCATACGCCTACAGCATTCAACAGCAAGGTAAGTAATAACTTGAACATAGTTTTGTAGGTTTATTTAGATGAATTAGGTATAAAAATTTAGTTTGATATGGGGTTTTGGGGTAGTCAGGAACGGATTAATTCATTTCCCATTATTTCTTATGGGGAAATTAGCTTCAGAATGCGAGTTTTCGGAATACGAGGCGTCTCCAGGAACCAATTAAACTCTTAAACTGAGGTATGCCTGTATGATAATGCATTTTTATTGTGTACAAGAAAAAAAAAAGATACTGACACAAACGCCTCCTGAAGGTCACCTCTTGCAACGAATCCAATGCTCCAACGAACTGGGGTTGGTCCCATATAGTACGTTGAATCGAGGTTGTACTGTACAAGGAATTCTCTGCCCAATTTCTGGCTTGCAGTGGTATTTACTTACTCTATTACTAATTCCTAGATCCACATTTCCACATTACACTATATATTGTCCATATATTATCACTGAGGGACGTGCCCTGGTAAGGCCTCGTGGCTTGTGTAAATACAGCCTAGCCTAGACACAACACAGCTAGCGTGAAGCCATCTCTCGCCACTGTTCTATATTTCTAATATTCTATGCACGATTCTCCTACACTTCCAACTTATGTGTGTGTTGTGTTACCCGTTCCACTTCACTGTTCCACGTATCACTGTTCACTATATTTCATATATCGCCTACACTCATGTACACAGAGCCTCGTGGCACTGCTTCCACGTGGTCACACGTTTATTCTCTATCTAACACAGAGTTCCATCGTTAATGACTGTATTCAACTTTCCAACGGGTCACTATGCACTTTGAGATGTCTGTAATCAGTACTCCATGACTGTAATCCTAAGAAATCCCGGTAAATGTCACGATTTTAATGGAGCGCGTGCACACATGTCTTCCCCCCCTCCCACGCTGACTAGTGACCTCAAGCGAGGAGACCATCCCCCCCTAACTGAGTGTATTACAAATACACTAGAAAAAACAACCTTGACAGTGCAAAGGCAGCACTTATGGAGCACCCAGACAAGGAAATCCTGAGCACATGCAGCTCCAAGCACACTAAACTCCTGGCTCATGCTACACAAACTTGCACAAGAACAGCCTCAAAGGTAAACACCACTTACAGAAAACAAGAGACTGGACCCAGAGCAACTTGAGCGGGCAACCAGGCACTGGATACATCAGAATAAGAACTCGTGGTGGAGCAACTGGTCGACACAGCCTGCCTCCCTCCTCCTCCAAAACGATGGAGGTAGGTGGGGGTGAACTAGCTCGCGCTACTTTCACAAATTTTCAATTGTTTGTTTACATTGTTGCGGGAGTTGTTTTGGCGACTCTGAGGCATCGATATTTCCTCATAACTAGCAGTGGTCTGTTTTGTATCACTGACTTTGTGGGTGCTTTCCCAGTGGTGGCAAACATGATAAAAATTCACTGACAATTATATCATAGTGCTCATGCTCACTGCTCCTCAGAGGTGGCCAGGTACTAACTCTTGGTTCCCGGCAGGCGTAAAAGAACTCTGTGACTGATGTATGGCAACCAGTAGTTTGTCACTGTCAGCAATGTAGCTTCAAGGACCCACAAGAGGCTCCCCTCAAGAAAAGATCATGTACAGTACAAGGTTCAGATATCAGTAAACTCAGTCCTGGTAACAATATTTCCAAAGCAACACAGATAGAAATAGCACACAGCCATGGTTTTTTTCCTCTGCACATCATGCAGTGGGACCACATGTTCCTTTAGAAAATAAAATAAATGTGAAAAATAATTCATATTCAGGATTTAGTGACCAGGATTCTGACCACCGATCATGAATCAGTGATGTCTTAGTGATATTTCCTCGCCCCACCACAGCCAAAGCAAGCTGCATACAAATTTGTTCGTAGTTTCCATGATCAAAGAATGCATTACAACAGAACTGCATTGGAAAGAAAATAATTTTAAAATAAATTTTTTTGGGCCACACCACAAGATTGTCACATGTAACAAGTGTGCAGTGCAGGGGTTAAAGCATAGCTAATTGGTGAATTGCACAATCCAGGACAACATGGATTTAGAGCGGGAAGATCCTGTCTGTCACAGTTACTCAACCACTATGACAAAATCACTGAAGCCCTAGAAGAAAAGCAAAATGAAGATGTTGTATACACAGACTTTGCAAAGGCGTTCGACAAATGTGACCATGGGGTGATAGCTCACAAAATGAGGTCAATGGGAATAACTGGAAAAGTAGGACGCTGGATACTCAATTTCCTGGATACTCAATCACAGAACACACAAAGTAACAGTCAATCAGATAAAATCAAGTCCAAGCGATGTTAAACGCTCTGTACCTCAAGGTACAGTCCTTGCACTGCTACTGTTCCTTATTCTCATATCTGATATAGACAAAAATACACGTCACAGCTTCGTGTCGTCCTTTGCAGATGACATAAAAATCAGCATGAAAATTACCTCTGCTGAAGACATTGAAAAACTACAAGCAGATGTCAACAAAGTTTTCGATTGGGCAGCAGAAAATAACATGATGTTTAACAGTGATAAATTTCAGGTACTCAGGTACGGCAAAAATGAGGATCTGAAGCATAATACAGGGTACAAAACACAATCGAATCTTCCCATAGTAGAAAAACAGCATGTCAAGGATTTGGGAATAATGATGTCCGACGATCTAACGTTTAGGGAGCATAACCAAGCAAATATCGCGTCAGTCAGAAAAATGATCGGATGGATTACGAGAACTTCCAAATCCAGGGATCCCATCACAATTGTTGTACTCTTCAAGTCACTTTTGTTGTCCCGTCTCGAGTACTGCTCAGTACTCACTTCCCCCTTCAGAGCAGGAGAGATTGCTGAAATAGAGGGAATACAGAGAACATATACGGCACGCATAGACGAGATAAAACACCTAAATTATTGGGATCGTCTCAAAGCTCTCCAAATGTACTCTCTAGAAAGAAGACGAGAGAGATACCAAATAATATACACATGGAAAATACTGGAGGGCCAGATCCCAAATCTACACAGTAAAATAACAACGTACTGGAGTGAACGATATGGAAGAAAATGCAAGATTGAACCAGTGAAGAGCAGAGGTGCCATAGGCACAATCAGAGAGCACTGTATAAACATCAGAGGTCCGCGGTTGTTCAACGTCCTCCCAGCGACTATAAGAAATATTGCCGGAACAACCGTGGACATCTTCAAGAGAAAACTGGACTGTTTTCTAAGAGAAGTTCCAGATCAGCCGGGCTGTGGTGGGTATGTGGCCCTGCAGGCCGCTCCAAGCAACAGCCTGGTGGACCAAACTCTCACAAGTCGAGCCTGGCCTCGGGCCAGGCTTGGGGAGAAAAAGAACTCCCAGAACCCCATCAAGCAGGTATCAAGCAGATAAGGATTTTCCAACAATTGGACCCTTATGCAGTAAAGCGCACCTTGGTCTGTGCTACTTTGCTCATGTCATGCTGATTCCGTAATTACCTAAGTGTAGTTACACTGTAGTTCTTTGTCATATAATGCTTTGAAATTACTGACTGTTTTGGCCTCCACCACCTTCTCACTTAACTTGTTCCAACAGTCTACCACTCTGCTTACAAAAGTGAATTTTCTTATATTTCTCCGGCAGCTTTGTTTCGTTACTTTAAATCTATGACCTCTTGTTCTTGAAGCTCCGGGTCTTAAAAATTCTTCCCTATCAATGTATATGGATGGATTTACTGTGGATGGATCTGCATGCAACGTTGCACACAACTGCAATGCAAATGACGTAAAATTGACACATGCAGATAACCACACAGATAACCACAATTTGGAGACGGACAGAAAAATTAGGAAAGGCGGTGGCGTTGCTGTGCTGGTGAAAGAACACCTAAAGGTGAACGAAATAATGACTGCCAATCCACAAGAAGTTGACATAATAGCACTAGAGATCTGCCATGAGGATGACAAACTAATGATTATAAATGCATACAGTCCACCGCTAAGCAGCACATGGTCAAAGGAGGAGCTAGATAGTAAAAGAGAAGGTCTTATAACAATGAGAGAGATCATAGCGAGAGCGGATAACGATAGTTCACGACTGTTGATAGTCGGCGACTTCAACTTGAAATTCATAGACTGGGAAGCATATGAAGCTAAAACAGAAGATTTCTGGACCTGTAAATTTGTAGACCTCATCCTGGAAACATTCTTGTATCAACATGTTAAACAAGCTACGAGGATGAGGGAAGGGGACGTTCCTCCATGCTAGATTTGATATTTACCAGGAAGGAGGAAGAAATATTTGACATTCAGTACCTTCCTCCCTTGGGTAAAAGTGACCATGTCTTTTTGGGAATAAAGTATGCAATGCGTTATAATCTGGAAGAAAATATGGCAGTCGATGCAATTGAAAAACCTGACTTTAGGAGAGGACATTATGGCAACCTTAGAAAATTTTTTAGTGAGTATAATTGGACAGACTTGTTGCTAGGCAAGGAAGTGAATGAGATGTATGTCAAGTTTTGTGAAATATATGATAAAGGCACAAAAAAATTTATACCAAAACAGAGAAGCAGAACTAGGAAACAGGATTGGTTCAACAGAAAGTGCGAGAGGGCCAGAGACCAAAAGACACAAAAATGGAATCAATACAGGAAGAGGCCAAACCCCCAAACATACCAGCGATACAAAGATGCGAGAAACAACTACACGGCAGTGAGGAGAGAGGCAGAAAGAAATTTTGAAAAAGGGATTGCAGACAAATGTAAAACAGAACCAGGTCTATTCTATAAATTCATAAACAACAAATTGCAGGTAAAGGATAATATTCAGAGGTTGAAAATGGGAAATAGATTCACGGAAAATGAAAGGAAATGTGTGAAACATTAAACGAAAAGTTCCAAAGTGTGTTTGTACAAAATGAAATCTTCAGGGAACCAGATACAATAAGAATTCCAGAGAACAACATAGAGCACATAGAGGTGTCTAGAGACGAAGTGGAAAAAATGCTCAAGGAGCTAAATAAGAACAAAGCAGTTGGTCCAGATGGAGTTTCACCATGGGTTCTGAGAGAATGTGCACCTGAGCTCAGCATTCCTCTTCAACTGATTTTTCAGGCATCCCTGTTTACAGGAGTTGTAGCTGATGTGTGGAAAAAGGCTAACATAGTTCCAATCTACAAAAGTGGAAGCAGGGAAGACCCCCTTAATTATAGACCGGTATCATTGACAAGTGTAATAGTCAAAATATTGGAAAAAATAATTAAAACTAAATGGGTAGAACACCTGGAGAGAAATGATATAATATCAGACAGACAGTATGGTTTTCGATCTGGAAGATCCTGTGTATCGAATTTACTCAGTTTCTATGATCGAGCAACAGAGATATTACAGGAAAGAGATGGTTGGGTTGACTGCATCTATCTGGACCTAAAAAAGGCTTTCGACAGAGTTCCACATAAGAGGTTGTTCTGGAAACTGGAAAATATTGGAGGGGTGACAGGTAAGCTTCTAACATGGATGAAAAATTTTCTGACTGATAGAAAAATGAGGGCAGTGATCAGAGGCAATGTATCGGACTGGAGAAATGTCACAAGTGGAGTACCACAGGGTTCAGTTCTTGCACCAGTGATGTTTATTGTCTACATAAATGATCTACCAGTTGGTATACAGAATTATATGAACATGTTTGCTGATGATGCTAAGATAATAGGAAGGATAAGAAACTTAGATGATTGTCATGCCCTTCAAGAAGACCTGGACAAAATAAGTACATGGAGCACCACTTGGCAAATGGAATTTAATGTTAATAAATGCCATGTTATGGAATGTGGAATAGGAGAACATAGACCCCACACAACCTATATATTATGTGAGAAATCTTTAAAGAATTCTGATAAAGAAAGAGATCTAGGGGTGGTTCTAGATAGAAAACTATCACCTGAGGACCACATAAAGAATATTGTGCGAGGAGCCTATGCCACGCTTTCTAACTTCAGAATTGCTTTTAAATACATGGATGGCGATATACTAAAGAAATTGTTCACGACTTTGTTAGGCCAAAGCTAGAATATGCAGCGGTTGTGTGGTGCCCATATCTTAAGAAGCACATCAACAAACTGGAAAAGGTGCAAAGACATGCTACTAAGTGGCTCCCAGAACTGAAGGGCAAGAGCTACGAGGAGAGGTTAGAGGCATTAAATATGCCAAAACTAGAAGACAGAAGAAAAAGAGGTGATATGATCACTACATACAAAATAGTAACAGGAATTGATAAAATCGATAGGGAAGATTTCCTGAGACCTGGAACTTTAAGAACAAGAGGTCATAGATATAAACTAGCTAAACACAGATGCCGAAGAAATATAAGAAAATTCACTTTCGCAAACAGAGTGGTAGACGGTTGGAACAAGTTAGGGGAGAAGGTGGTGGAGGCCAAGACCGTCAGTAGTTTCAAAGCGTTACATGACAAAGAGTGCTGGGAAGACGGAACACCACGAGCGTAGCTCTCATCCTGTAACTACACTTAGGTAATTATAGTAGTAGGCATCCTTCAGTCTCGGGAGACTATGGAGTTGCTCTCTGGTTGTCAATCCTGGTGGCAGCGTCTGGTGTGACTGATGAGGCCAATCCGAGAGTGGCAGTCCATCCCACACCGATCACAAATGAAGTCCGATTCTGGTCTGTCTTCCTGGCTACTGGCTTTCCTTCTCTGTCTCTTTGCCTCCGATTCCTTGGCAAGTGACTCCTCGAACTTGGAGAGACCTCTTTGAACAGACTGCCTCCAGGCTGAACGGTCTGCAGCCAGTGTCTCCCATATAGCAAGATCGACGTCCATGGCTTTCAGGTCCCTCTTGCATACGTTTTTGTACCGTAGCTGGGGCTTGCCTGTTTGACGCTTTCCCTGCATCAACTCTCCATACAGGAGATCCTGGGGATCCTGCCGTCGCCCATTCGCACAACGTGCCCGAGCCAGCGCATTCGTCTCTGTTTCAGCATTGTGTACATGCTGGTGATTCTTGCTCTCCCCAAGACGTTGTTGTTTGTCACCTTGTCCTGCCAGGTGATGTCCAGATGTGTCGAAGGCAGCGCATGTGGAAGGCATTCAGCTGTCTTTCCTGACGGGCGCGGAGTGTCCAAGACTCACTGCCATAAAGGAGAGTGCTCAGGACACAGGCTCTATAAACCTGAATCTTAGTATACTCAGTCAGCCTATTGTTGGCCCACACTCTCTTTGTCAGTCTCGACATGGTAGTAGATGCCTTACCAATGCGTTTGTTTAGCTCCGTATCAAGAGAGAGGGAGTCAGAGATTGTGGAGCCCAGGTACACGAAGTCGTGAACGACTTCCTGTTTGGAATCGGAGATGCCGATGTCAGGTGGGGAGTCCACTCCTTGTCCCATGACTTGTGTTTTCTTCAGGACCTTGCCTCTTCCTGGATACTGCTTCTATGGAGTTTGGGTTCATTTCTTCCACTTGGTTGAGGTATGTGGTCCCGTCCTCCTCCTGGCTTGTGGACAATGCCCTTCTGTATTTGTGGGGTGTGATAGTTTCTGCCATGAGGTGGAGTTAAGTGCTTCAGATGTTTCTGGACACTTCCTCTTTCAAAGCACTCGATTCCTCCCTGTTTGCACCTGTTCTAACCCAGATTTTGGGCACTTAAAAGTTTAAATTTGATTTCCATTGCTCAAGTTGCAGAGGGTCATAGGGCATACCTGGTGGTTACCTGGCCATGATTCTGGGGCTTAGCATCCCTGTGGCCTCCCTGGTTGCTGGACTGGTCAACCAGGCTGTTTGATGCAGCTGCTCTCAGCCTGACATGAATCACAGCCTAGTTGATCAGGAATCCCTGATCAATAAGAATAATAACAAGAAACACCACAGGCTTGGAGATGAAAAATTATCAACCCAAAAGGTGGAATGGCAGAGAAAGTGTAGTCATCTGCATGTGTTGGCATACCTCCAACTGGCTTCAGTTTTCTGTGACAGGGCTACAGAGGATTTTTTTTCAACTTCATGGCAGTCTGGATACTTTGTCTTCAGTACAGGTGGAGATTATTTTTGCTTGCAATGAGTGTGGATGATGCGGTGCAAAGTTGTACACCCGCCCCCCTCTCCTCCGGTAGGCTGTGGTGGACTTCTTCACGATTTTCAGTGAAGCATCTTTGTTAGTGCTTTAGGGTCTTCCATTCAGTTTGAACATGGTGCCCGGTAGTTTACCAGGGCGACATAGATTGTGGTCTCAAATTTTCATCTTATGGACAATGAATATGTACAGGGGTACCTCGGCTTTAGAGCCTAATCCGTTCGTGGAGACAGCTCATAATCCGAAAACTCGTAACCTGAAGCTAATTTCCCCATAAGAAATAATGGGAAATGAATTAATCCGTTCCAGACTACCCAAAAACCTCACTTCAAACTAAATTTTATGCCTAATTCATCTAAATCTACACTACAAAACTATGTTCAAGTTATTACTTACCATTGCTGATGAATGCTGTAGGCGTATGGAAGATGGTGAGGAGGGGGGGAGGAGGAGAGGTGTTACCGTTTGAAAGGGAAGTCCCCTTCCATTATAACATCAGGCAGTGAGGACCTCTCAGGGGTGCATTCTCTGGCACGTTTTGCCTGCATACCACTAGGTCCGGGTTGTGGCTCACTGCTCGATGTTCTCACAACAAATCTGTCCATGGAAGATTGTTTTTCCCTTCTTTGTAAGATATCTCTGTAGTGAGGCATTGTTATTGAAAAGATTAATGCAACAGCCTACTACAGCTTTCTCTGGGCGAGTCTTTTCAATAAAAGTTTGCATTTCTTCCCACATCTGACACCACTTCTTAATGTGTGCAGAAGGAACATTCGCTACTGCCTCATCCTCCTCCACTGGAGAAACATCCTCAGCTGGGTCTTCTTGCTGTTCCTTTTGAAGGGCTTCGAGTTCTTCAGTGGTCAGTTCTTCATTGTCTTCTTCCAACAACTCCTCCACATCATCACTATCCAATTCCAAGCCCATTTGCCAGCCCAGAGTAACAATTTCCTCAACAATAGGCACATCATTTACAGGCTCAAACCCCTCAAAGTCTAATTCTGTCACACATTCAGACCACAATTTTCTCCAGCCAGAGATCAGGGTTCTTTGAGTCTCTTCTTGCCAGGCTTTGTCAACGAGTTTTAAGGAACTACAAATGTTTAAAATGGTGTTTCCAGAACTCTTTAAGGGTGAGTTTTGTGGCTTCAGTCACTTCAAAACATTTCCGGAAAAGTGCCCTTTCATAAAGTTTCTTAACCCTTAAACTGCGCATGATATATATTACGCCATGAGTAACATGTCCCACAGTGGGCATTGAGTACATATATGCCATTGGGTGCCAGGCCCGATTCAAATGGCCCGCAGCTACATGGGATCCACATCAGCTTCCTCAGGGCTCTTGTAAACAGACGCCATTTTAAAAAAATATCGTGGGCAACATTCTCAGGTGTGAGAGGCACAGTACTGTTGGAGCAACCAAGGCTGGCGCACGCAGCATGAGCGAACAGCATTGCTGTTCAGCTTGTGACCACAGCATCGCCGAAAAATGTCAAAATAAATATATAATTGCTATTATTTAGCGATGACAATATTACAGATGACCCCTGACTGTGACATAAATAACCAGGGTTGTGATAATAGCAGGAGTGTTGTAATAAGTAGCGCTGTGGAACGAGTGATGCTGAGAGACAGAGGGAGACAGCATCGTTTAATGACTGTGTGGCCACCTGTTATTGTCTGCATTCACCATACCAGCTTAGTGGTTCTCTATGGTGAACACAAATGTAGATACTTATATATAATGTGTGTATTAGTGTAATAACAGCAAAAGAATTATACTGGGAGGAGCCATTTGGGTGACGGAGGTGAAATCGTCTGCACGATTTGTCTAGCTGTTTAGAGGGTGGCCACTATGCTCTTTGGGCACTCTACAAGCTTAGGTGTACAGTTACAGTGCATACAACATGTCGAATGAGTATATTACACTATATACACATATATAATATGTGTATATAGTGTAATAACACCACAAACAGTATTGTTGGGGAGAAAGTTTAGTGCATGTGACCTTGAATGAGTGAGGGAGCCGCCAGCAGACTGTGTGTATAGCGACGACTCTTAGTGCCTGAACTAACTATATCAGCTTAGTTGTACAGTTGTGGTGAACAAAACATATACATACTTATATATAACGTCTGTATATAGTGTAATAACACCACAAACAGTATTGTTGGGGGAGAAAGTTTAGTGCATGTGACCTTGAATGAGTGAGGGAGCCGCCAGCAGACTGTGTGTATAGCGACGATTCTTAGTGCCTGAACTAACTATGTCAGCTTAGCTGTTTAGTTGTGGTGAACAAAATATATACATACTTATATATAACGTCTGTATATAGTGTAATAACACCACAAACGGTATTGTTGGGGGAGAAAGTTTAGTGCATGTGACCTTGAATGAGTGAGGGAGCCGCTAGCTGACTGTGTGTGTAGCGACTACTCTTAGTGCCTGAACTAACTATAGCAGCTTAGTTGTACAGTTGTGGTTGATACTTGGTTGATGGGGTTCTGGAGTTCTTCTACTCCCCAAGCCCGGCCCGAGGCCAGGCTTGACTTGTGAGAGTTTGGTTCACTAAGCTGTTGCTTGGAGTGGCCCGCAGGCCCACATACCCACCACAGCCCGGTTGGTCCGGGCTGTGGTGGATATGTGGGGAGAAAGTTTAGTGCATGAACAAACACATAGAGCATGAACATGAACAATGTGGTGAACAAAACATGTTGAATCCAATATATAACGTCTGTATATTTTGAATAAAACATAAAACAGGATGGTGGGAGGAAAAAGTGGGCGAGTGAGGCATTGTTGAGGGAGTGGCAGTGAGTGGCTGGTTGGTGTGTGGCGGTCACTCCTCGTTGCTTTTCGACTCTCAATACCAACTTAGTGGTTCGTTATGGTGAACAAAACAAGCAGATACTTATATATAACCTGTGTATAGAGTGTAATAGCAGCAAAAACTATTTGTTTATTGTTTTATGAACATAATAATTGAATCACTAATATGCACACCATACTTTTGAGTATAGCAATTACTCACCACTTTATTATATAAATATTACAATACACACTATTGAATAATATTACTGCAAAAAAATAAGAAAACCAGCGTTGAATGTAATGAAACGCCATTTCTGGGTGAGCCCCGGAGGCTCCCTGGAGCTTATCGGGCTAATGTATGTTATGTTAGCCGGGACACTAGCTATGGAGTTCAGACCTACCAGGACCAGCGCCAGAACCTGGCCCTTCAGAGAGGTTTCAGGGAGCAATGGCCTGGAAAACCCCATATAGTTGGGGGTTTTCCTTATCTGCCATCGACCGGGGTTAGGCACCCAGAAAGGTAGGCGTAACAAAACAAACCCCACATGGTAGAAAACTACAACAAACCGAACAGAAAGGTAGAAAAA
>WNGS01165503.1:17461387-17475506 GCA_020271785.1 Procambarus virginalis | reverse complement strand
GCAATCGTACGTCGTCTGCGTTGAGTTTCTCTCTGTAGTGTCTTGTGGACACTGTAATGTTGGCCACAAAGGCATCCGAGAGCAGCCGGGAAGCAGTCTGGGTCTCGGGAAGCATCCGGGGACCCCCATCCGTGCTTACTTGCATATTTCTGGTGAACAAAACATGCAAAAACTTATATAAAACCTGTGAATATAGTGTAAAAAAATATATTACAAACATACAAATTAAAAAAAAAAAAAAAGGGGGGGGGTTGGAGGAGGGGTGATGGCGCGTACGATGTTGGAGAGGAGGAGGACTGGCTGGCTGGGGTGTTCATGGCTTACACTCGCGGAGTTCGGAGTGTGTTTATGGTGTGACAGTGAATGTGGTAAATTGTGGGTAATCTACATAAAGTAACGAAACATTGGGTTGTGAATAAAAGTTGTGTGGTAGTATGGTGGGAGGAGTAAGCTAGGTGTTGGAGGAGAGAGGGAGGAATGGCTGGCTGGGTGTGGCCCGCTTACAACTAGCGAGTTCTGGAGTGTGTTTATGTGTGTGTGTGTGTGGGGGTTTTTTTTTTTGAGTTTTTTTTTGTGTGTGTGTGGGGGACCTGTGTGGGGGACCAGTGTGGAGGAGCAGTGTTGGTGAGTAAGATGTTAGAGTGAGAGAGATTGGCTGGGTGTGGCTGCTCAATCATGTTTTACATGGTGGTTGATTGTGAAATGTATATACGTGTGGCAGTGTATAGTGTGTAAATAGATTGTATATATATATATTAATTGTAATTAATTTTAATAGGTGAGTACACACACACCGGGGCGCCGATGACTGTGTGGACAGCACACTGGACTTTGATCCTGTGGTTCTGGGTTTGATCCCAGCGCCGTGCGAGAAACAAGGCAGTTTCTTTCACACTATGCCCACTGTTACCTAACAGTAAAATAGGTGCCTGGGTTTTAGTCATCTGTTACGGGCTGCGTCCGGGTGTGGAGGCTGGTCTAGGACCTGCCGCGGGGACACTAAAACACCCCCGAAATCATCTCCACATAACCTCAGATCACAACGTGTACACATGTCTTGCACGTAACAATGTTCTTCTGACAGTAAACAGATGTTTTACTGCCATAATATGGCGTACGTGTTCATTATACATAGGAAGTAGCATGTAAAAACAAATACAAAGTATTTGGAACCGTGCCCAAAAATGACCGAAAACATATTCGCGGCAACTCCCGCTCCCCGCCCAGGCGCCCTACTGGCCCCGGAGCGTAAGTCACGGGCCAACGGGGAATGATGACGTCACACGCCCCACTACGGACCCCATAGCCAAAGTAAGTACAATTTCTTTTTTTTCTTACATACCCAGACCAGGAAGGTTATGACACTTTGAAAACAAAACAAAAAATCCAGAGAATATATTTCGACGCGCTTGCGGGGGTGTCCATATTTGTTAGCAACGCAGTTAAGGGGTGTAAAGTAAGGGGCCATCTCTTGGTTGATACCTGGTTTGTGGGTTTGGAAGTTCCTTCTACTCCCAATAGCCCGGCCTGAGGCCGGCTTGACTTGTGAGAGTTTGTCCCACTAGGCTGTTGCTTGCAGCGGCCCGCAGGCCACATACCCACCACAGCCCGGGTTGGTCCGGCACTCCTTGGGGAAACAATCTAGTTTCCCTCTTTAAGATGTCCACTCTTGTTCTGACAATATTTCTATGCACGCTGGAAGAGTTAACAAGCCGTGGACCGCTGATGTTGTATACATTGTTGGTGGGTTGGGTGTTCTGTAATTGGTTCCTATGCACCTCTGCTCTTCACTGTTCATTCTGCATTTTCTTCCTGTCAATTCCTCCAGTACGTTGTTAGTTTCCTGTGTAAGATTTGGGACTTGCCCCCCCAGTTTTTCCATGAGTATAGTATTGGATATCTCTCTCGCCTCCTCTATAGGGAGTACAGTCCGGAGGGCTTTGAAACATCCAAAGAATTTATGTGCTTTATCTAGTCTATTCGTGCCGTATATTTTCTCTGTATTCCCTCTATTTCAGCAATCTCTTGCTCTGAAGGGGGAAAGTGAGTATTGAGCAATACTCAAGACGGGACAACACCAACGTGATTTGAAGAGTACAACCATTGTATTGGGATCTGCTGGATTTGAAGATTCTCGTAATTCACATCCTATCAATTTTTCTGGCTGCCACAATATTGGCTTGGTTTATGCTCCCTAAACGTTAGGTCGTCAGACATCATTATTCCCAAATCCTTGGCATGCAGTTTTCCTAATATGGGCAGATTCGACTGTGTTTTGTTCCCTGAATTATGTTTTAGAGTCCTCATTTTTGCCGTATCTGAGTACTGGAATTTATCACTGTTTAAACATCATGTTATTTTCTGGTGCCAGACCACACGCTAGAAGGTGAAAGGACGACATTTCGGAAATTAATGGTAATTCCTGTACACAGGTGGTCCCTCCCGACGCTCTCCTCCCACCCTCCCGACACCAGACATAGTCTTGGCCAAAAATGTTCAAAGTTACTATGAAAATAAAAAGTTATTTAAAAAAATATTTCACTAATGGCGCAGCACTGTGTATAACACGAGGAATGGACGCACATGGGTTGACCAGTGTTGGACGGGTCCACTTGGCGTGGGGCAGCTATACCACCTTACGTAGGCTGCCAGGAGAATATTTTTTAAGGAAACTTCAGCCTGTGCACATTGCTTTTAGAAAACTTATTTATTTGTTATTACATAATTACTAGTACTTATTTCATTTGTTTTTGTTCTAAAATTAATGGTAATTCCTGTACACAGGTGGTCCCTCCCGACGCTCTCCTCCCACCCTCCCGACACCAGACATAGTCTTGGCCAAAAATGTTCAAAGTTACTATGAAAATAAAAAGTTATTTAAAAAAATATTTCACTAATGGCGCAGCACTGTGTATAACACGAGGGATGGACGCACATGGGTTGACCAGTGTTGGACGGGTCCACTTGGCGTGGGGCAGCTATACCCCCTTACGTAGGCTGCCAGGA
This sequence comes from Procambarus virginalis, assembly GCA_020271785.1. Classification (NCBI taxonomy): domain Eukaryota; kingdom Metazoa; phylum Arthropoda; class Malacostraca; order Decapoda; family Cambaridae; genus Procambarus; species Procambarus virginalis. The sequence continues at coordinate 17,472,500 of WNGS01165503.1, read as the reverse complement.
GAATATTTTTTAAGGAAACTTCAGCCTGTGCACATTGCTTTTAGAAAACTTATTTATTTGTTATTACATAATTACTAGTACTTATTTCATTTGTTTTTGTTCTAAATTAATGGTAATTCCTGTACACAGGTGGTCCCTCCCGACGCTCTCCTCCCACCATCCCGACACCACCCACCCACCCCACCCCCTCCTACACCATGCGCCTCGAGTCACGGGCAGACGGGATTAATACCGTATGGCCCGCCTCATGTTTTCATATACCTATATCCGTCCAAACTCTCGTTAATCCGGTTCCTGTGGCTATTTTGGCCGGATATTGTGATAACTTTATCCGATTGCGATTTTGGCCGTATTAAGGCGTTTTTCGGATGTTCGAATCCCGGATAATCGCGGGGTTACAGTACCTATTTAATTTTTGTACCAATGTGTTCGTAATAGAATGTTCTAGAAGAACATAAGTATAAACCGTCACATAAGGATGCCTTCGACTTGCAAAAACATAAAAACTACGTCGATCGTACTCGTCGTGTCAATAATACAATTGTTATACCAAGATGATTCACTGCCATGCCGTTTTCTTTAATAAGCTCTTCAGTTATTAGAAAAAACGTAAATTTCATGGCGAACATTTCTAAACTATCCCAAACAAAATCGCATAATAAATAAAATTTATACAAATATTTTATCGCGCAATGCGAGGCGGCGTTGACTGAGCAGAAACGAGAGAAAAATATTGGTCGCCGGGGTGCGCATCGAGAGCGCGAAAGTGTTAATTGCTTATCTTAGTTTTTCCCACAACTTTTCACACCGCAAAGGCATGGCAGCTTTTATTTACAGTACTTTGAGTTACCTTTTTTTTCAGCTGCTACGGTAGTGCTGTGCTACCACACTATAACATTACAAGGCCAATCCCGAAAAAGCCAAGAAAGAAAAAAAAAGACACCCAAAACCGAAAACAAAGAGGAATGACAACGGGAGAGGAAATGGTAAAAAGCACATCAGGAGACTTCATACTTTTGTCAAGAGGAGGACTGCATGTGGGACTCCAACAAGCCAGCCACTTTATCACCAAAGAGATGGAGATAAACACGTGTCAAAAACTCCAGACGCAAACATCGGAGGAGGAGGAACCAGAAAGATACGTCACTGGATCGATCTTCTGAAAAAGGTGGAGCCCTGCTCGGAAGTGAGTACTGAGCAGTCTTCAAGACAGGGCAGCACAAGCGATTTGAATAGTACAACCATTGTGATGGAATCCTGGATTTGAAAGTTCTCATAATCCATCCTATCATTTTTCCAGCTGACACAATATTTGCTTGGTTATGTTCCCTAAACGTTAGGTTGTCAGACATCATTATTCCCAAATCCTGAACACGTTGCTTTCCTACTAGGGGGGCAGATTTGTTTGTTTTGTATGATGTTTAAAGTTCTCATTTTTACTGTACCTGAGTACAGTACCTGGAATTTATCACTGTTAAACATCATGTAATTTCTGCTGTCCAGTCAAAAACTTAATTAATGTCTTTAGCAGAAGTAATTTTCATGTTGATTTTTGTGTCATCTGCAAAGGATGATATGAAGCTATGACTTGAATTTTTGTCTGTATCTGATATGAGAATAAGGAAAATCAATGGTGCAAGGACTGTACCCTGAGGTACAGATCTATTTAACGGCACTTGGACTCAAATTTGATTTGGTTGACCAACTCTGTGTTCTGTTCAACAGAAAATTGAATATCCACTGTCATACTTTACCTATTATTCCCACTGACTTCATTTTGTGCGTTATCACTCCATAGTCACATTTATCAAATGTATACCATATCTGCATTTTGTTTTTCTTCTAATGTCTCAGTGATTTTGCCATAGTGGTCAAGTAGCTGCAAGAGGTATGATCTTCTCTCTCTAAATCCACGTTGGCCTGGGTTGCGGAGGTCATAATCTCCATGAAACTGGTGACCCGACTCCTGATCACTCTCTCAAATACTTTTATTATGTGGGACATAAGTGCAATTGGTCTATAAATCTTAGCCAATGCTTTGCTCCCTCCCTTGTGTAGAAGAGCTATGTCTACTGATTTAACCCTTAACATGCTCGGGGTCTAATATCCTGCTATCCGCACAGGCGCATGTCATTTTGAAAAAAAAAAAATTATTTTTTCTTCCTAACCTGTTAATTTGTGTTCACTGATCACGGGAAAAATAATAAAAAAATCGTAAGTGCCATATATTGCCCGCTATAGGGCGGGGAAGTCTGGCAAATTATAGGCGCTGACTCAGCATGCGTTCCAGGCGGTCTGTTGCTCGCCAGCTGTCAGGCCAGAGTTGCCACAAAGAGATAATTACCTAATTATTTCAATGTCTCTGATTGATGTTTCATAGTTTTTTTGCTGTAATATTATTCAATAGTGTGTAGTTTGATATATTTATATAATAAAATGAGTGAATCATTGCTGTACTCAAAAATATGGTGTGCATATTGTTGATTCAGTTATGTTCATCAATCAGTGAACAAATACTTTGTCGGTTATTACACTATAAGCACAGGTTATATATGAGTATCTGCATGTTTTGTTCACTATAACGAACCACTAAGTAGCTATTATGAGTCAAAAAGTAACGAGGAGTGACCGCCGTGTACCAGCCAGCCACTCCCGCCCTCCCTCCAGTCATCTGACTCGCCCACATTCTCCTCTCACAATACTGTTTTTGCTATAATTCACTATATACAGATGGTATATATAAGTATCTACATGTTTTGTTCACCATAACTGTACATCTAAGCTTGTATGGTGAGTAAATGCACAAAGACATAGGACCTAACACAGTCAGCTGATGGCTGCCTCCCTCAAGGCCACACGCACTAATATTTCTCCTCCAACAATACTGTGTGATGTTATTATGCTATATACACACATTATAAATAAATATCTACCTGTTTTATTCACCATACTTGTACAAATAAACTGGTATGGTGCCCAAAGACGATCGTGGTATCCAGTAAACAACACCGTCGTCTGCACGGTGGCGTCGTGCAGACGACGCCACCGCCCTCACCAAAATGGCGGCTCCAAACCTTCTCTTGCTGTTTATACCCTCTATACACACGTTATATATAAGTATCTACATTTGTGTTCACTATAGCGAACCACTAAGCTGGTATGCTGAGTGCAGTCAATAAAAGGTGGCCACACACAGTCAGAAAACATCGCCACCACCCTCCCACAGCATTACTCCTCCCTCCATGGCGCACAGCGCTAAATATCATCGCAATCCTGCTATTATCAGACCCCTGGTCACTTTTATCACAGTCAGGGGTCCTCTGTAATAATATCATCGCTACATAATAGCATGAACAAGTATATATTGGCATTTTTAGGCGATGCTGTGGTCACAAGCTGAACAGCAGTGCTGTGAGCTCATGCTGCGTGCGTCAGGCTTGGTAGCTTTCGCGATACTGAGGCCCCTAACACCCGGGAGTTTGGCCCACGATTTTTTTTAAAAATTCTGTTTACAAGAGCCCTGATGAAGGTGTGGTGAACCCCGTGTATCCGCGGGCCGTTTAAATCTTGCGTAGTACTCCAACACATCATATGACGTGAAGAGCAGTTGACTGGTAAAACGCCTAGCACGTCATATGATGTGATGCGCACTTTAAGGGTTAATCACATCTGGTATCTCCCCCGTGTCCAAGCTCTTCCTCCAAGCTATACCGAGTGCCTGGAGTCCAGACCACAGAGCCCGGAGGGACCCGAACCCTCCATAGCACACACCACAAGGCCATAATCTCCCGCACAGTACTGTGAGCCCGATGAAGGCAAGGGGACCATGGCCCCTGACCAACCTAGTGAACGCTGGTCACAGAGCCCCAACAGAGGTCGGAGGTATGCATCTTCGTGCACGTGAAGACGCCACTCCTTTGTGAAGTGGTGCAATCTCCACTGTTTCAAGTATTTGGGAGATAACAATATCAAAGCTGTCTCCAAAAGATGTTTAGGGTCTGTGAAAGTGGTGTTTTTCACTTCTTGTTGAATACAGAATTCCAGGAGTGTGGGTCTGGTGCAGAGTGCATGGGCATGCTGTCTATGACTACTTCAAAGTCCAGTGGGATTAGGGGGACATCTGATATATGGTTCAATGTTGATGCCATATTCATAAAGAATTTGTTTAGATCGTTGATCGTAAATGTGTTTAAGGGTTCACTGAAAATAGAATCATATTGAAGCCTCAGTATTTCATTCATTTCTTTGTTGTTATCTATGAATGTTCCATCACCCTTGCCCCAAGGGCCTAATGCTGGATGGAGTTTTTGTTCCAGTTTATGCATAGGAGAAAAAGTATTTTGGATTACTCTCTGTTTCACTTAAAGCCTTTTGCTCTCTCTGCCTGTCTTGGATGTTATATGATTCTTGCAGCTTGAGCTCGATCATTTCTATTCTCTACATAGCCTTCCTTGTCATTGCTGGGATAGAGTGGAGCATTTGAAATGCACTGCTATTTTTTTTAACCTATAGCCATTCTAGTTCCAGTTTGCATTTTCTCTTTTTTTTTTTTTTTGTAAGTGATATGTGCAAGCCATATATTTCTAGTGCTACTGTAACTATTTTCTCCAAGCACTGGTTTAAGTTTGCATTATCTAGCTGTTCTTCCCAGCATATTCTTCAAGGTCTTGGTTTATTAACATTTATTTGCTGAATTCTCCTTCTGTTGGATTTGAGCTCAATTGGCTGCAAGGTCTATTGCCCAAGCTTGTCTGAACTTTGATTTATGGTGATATTGTATCCATAAACATTCCCATGTTGAAAGTTTCTGGCTTCTGAAAGAATCTGGCTCCCTCAGAATCTGAGGGAGCCAGATTCTGGTACTGGTCTTCAGTAAGTGCTCTCGAGCTATTAAGAGCCTAAGGTCTCGAAGGTTGCAGGTGGGCAATTCTGGACAACTCATGATGAATAATGGAGGGGTAATGATGATTACTGCATTGAAATGAAATTCATCATACTGATGAAAATAATGATGACCAGCTGCTTCCTTTTCTCAACATAGGCAATGGAGATGGTGGTCTTCGGATATTTTAATTATTTCTTACAAATCCATAAAGGTACACACAATAATTAAAAGAAAAACAGTAATACAGTCCATTCTCAACTTGGCGATGTAACAACAGATGGATAAAACTTACCTGAAGATGTTGTGGACACTTGCCAGGAGGTGGTGCAGGTAACTTGACACCATGGGACTTGACCTTGGCTTTATCATCTTCACCTTCATCTGTGCCTGTGTCCATGGGCTCGGAGTTGAGCACTGAAATATGAGCACATACACACATTACTAAACGTATAATAAGAATGGGGGGATTAAATGAGCAAATCCACAAGGGCCGTGACGAGGATTCGAACCTACGTCCGAGAGCATCCCAGATGCTGCCTTAATCGATTGAGCTACAACATGGTCAAAAGAGTTGAGACCAGAAGTTCTACTGAACTTATTTGAATTCTGGAGCCTCTCCGAGAGACAAACCATGGTTTTACTCAACTCCCCCCATGAACTCGAGCTTTGTCAATAGGCCTCGAGCTATGAGTAATGAAGTAAGGGTGAAGAGGTAGAACAGCCTATTGACATAGCTCGAGTGTATGGGGGGTGCAAGTCTCCAGGCAAGCTCGAGTGTAAGTCTCCAAGCAAGGTAGGACCTGGAGCAACAGCTGAACTGGGAAAAAGAGGTACAGGTAACCCTACCTCGCCCAGTCCTGCCTGAAGGCATCGACCCTGATGGCTTCACAGTTGAGGAAGGGCGTCACATATACCGGGAGACGCCTTGACCACGCCAACGCGAAGAGGTCAACTTCCAGAGGCCTGTACGTCCGGCAGAGCCAACTGAATGAGTCGGCATCGATTGTCCATTCCGTGGCCAGGGGAATGAACCGAGACAGGCCGTCCGCCAGGACATTGGACACCCCGAACGTCAACGTCCAGGAGTGCCAAACCCAGAGAACTCAAAAGACGAGTCACCCGAAATGACCAACCCCAAAAAGCCAAGGATTGCATCGAACCCCCTTGGTTCAGGCAATGAACCACCGGGGAGTAGTCACTTGTGGATCATCGATCCACAAGCAACCCCGCACTCTCTGAAGCGACATCCACTCAGCTGCGAACTCCCACACCGTGTATATGCCACAATATGAAGACAGAAAATATGTCAAAACTAGAAGACAGAAAAAAAAGAGGTGATATGATCACTACATACAAAATAGTAACAGGAATTGATAAAATCGATAGGGAAGATTTCCTGAGACCTGGAACTTTAAGAACAAGAGGTCATAGATATAAACTAGCTAAACACAGATGCCGAAGAAATATAAGAAAATTCACTTTCACAAACAGAGTGGTAGACGGTTGGAACAAGTTAGATGAGAAGGTGGTGGAGGCCAAGACCGTCAGTAGTTTCAAAGCGTTATATGACAAAGAGTGCTGGGAAGACGGGACACCACGAGCGTAGCTCTCATCCTGTAACTACACTTAGGTAATTACACTTAGGTAATTACACTTAGGTAATTACCGTGCTGTGAGCCCGACAAAAGGACGGACCCCACCGTCCCTGGCCGGCCTGGTGAGCACTGGTCACAAAGCTTCAGCCAAGAGAAGGCGTGCCCGTGAACACATTGAGCGATGGCTCGGGTAGGCACCAAGGCACTGAACTCCGAAAAACCCAAAGAGGAAGTCGGCGACACAGCAACTGATGCAAGGCCCCCATAGGCCGAACCCAGCGATCACAAGAGAGGTGGATGGAACGTCCCCAAAGGAACCAGAACAGCTGACAAAGCCAAACCCGACCTGGCGGGCAGACCATCATGGCAAAGTTCAGGCTCCCGCACAAATCCTCGAACAACCACCACGTGACCCTGGAGCGCCCCCCCCCCCCTAGAAACGGGTGATGGCAGGACTGCAGCTGAAGCAGAGCCTCTGGAGGAAGAGACAAGGAAGTGGTCCGAGCGTCCCACGTCCCACACAAGACCCAGCCAAGACCGAACTTGAGAGGGAACCAGATGGGACTTCCTCCAGTTCACCAGGAACACAAATCTGGCAAGCTGAGAAGGAACCAAATCCTTGCCAAGCAGACATGCAGACCAGCTGAAAGCCCACACCAGCTAGTCGTCGAGGTAGGCCAGAACCCGAACCCCTAAGAGACATAGACGGGCCACCACGACCCAGGTAAGGCGTGTGAAAATGCGAGGTGCCAGATTCAAGCCAAATGAAAGCAACAAAAGTGGTAACCCTGTTGCCCCACAACAAAACCACGCTGGTCCCAAAACTCCAGATGACTTGGGATGTGCCGCTACGTGTCCTTAAGGTCCAGGGACACCATCCAAGCACCCGGTTCCAAGATAATTCGGACCTGGGACAGAGTAGTCGTCCGAAAGGAGGGGCAATAAAGCCACGGGTTCAGACAGGACAAGACCAGAATGAACCTGAGGTCCATGCAGTCCCATTTCGGAACCGGAAACAGGCAGGAAACCCCCGACGGACAAGGGTGGAACCAACAAGTCCGACATGGGATGGCAACTAAAAGAAGCGGCCTGCAAATACTGCACAACAGCAACTGGCAAAAAGGCAAAGAAATCTTAAGAGCCAGGGCCCAAGCAGATACCACAGAGTAAGCAAGCACTGCCTGCCTTCACGCGAGACAGGAAGCAAAAAAACAGTGACACTGCATCCCACAAGATCGGTGCGAATAATTGCAGAAGAGCAGACGATACCCGCAACTCCGAGGCTAACGCACTAGTCCCAGGAACAGCCCTAAGCGCCTCCACATCCTCCTCGAGCCAGTCCGAGGACAGCTCAAGAAGGGAAAAGAATCACAAGACCAAAGTCAACAGGCCATAAGTGCACAAATTCTCAGCGACCATCGCAGCCAAAAGGGAGGGAACCAGCACATGAAGCTGCACTATGCCAACATCCCAAGGAAGGGCAGGGGCGAACAAGCATGCACCGAGGCACTCAAACTTGCCCCCCCCCCCCAGGAAAACCTGGACCACCATATGAGCTTCCCGCCACTCAAGTGCATGGTATCGACAGAACAAATGCCACAACTCCAACGAGAAAAAGGACCAGTCTGCAAACCAGGATGACTCTGGAACCTCGTAACAAACCCAGTAAAGAAAGGAAGATCCATACACGAAGGATCCATTATGAAGGGGGTAATCCGGGTCATGCAGGAGGTAAGCCGTAATGGCCTCCCACACCACATGAGGCGGGATGTGCGAGGCCGAAAACCTCCGGAAGGACGGGACCTCAACCCCTCCCCCATCCTGGGAACCTTTCCATGAGGACCTGGGCCTTTCCATGAGGACCTGGGGCGACGGAGGCTCAAATGCCTCCGTTGCCACACCGGAAGGGGCTTCCCCCGAAATTGCCCGAGTCTCAATACCAATTAAATCTTGCCCCATCCCCAACCCTCAAATGCCTCAGAGCCGGAAGGAAGTTGGGGGTGTGGGGAGGACCAGGACGAACAACAGAAGAGGAAGAACAAAGGGACGCAGATGGAACCAAAGTCAAGGCGACTAACACCCCCAAGTCTGGGTCCTTATAATCAAAGCAGGGCAGTCTTGGGGTATCTGGGGGTAGCAACAAACCTAGCGTGTTGCAACAACCCAAACCGAGCATGCAATGCCGAAGCTGCCTGCACCCACATAACATTAGTGGGCCGACCGGGTGAATTGGAGTACAAACAAGGAACAGAACTCGCAAGACTCCGGGTCGAAAGTGTCACCGACCACACAGGTAGCAAAACTGAGGCACCCGGTGAGTGTCACCCTGAGACAAGGGGACAGAGCAACCTTCAAACTCGCACGAAGCAAGAGGGGGCCCAGGGGTCGCGTCCATCAGACTAAAGAGCCCCTGCAGGGTTTCCCAGGGCCCTTAGTCGTGTTGTCTCGCTAAGGAAAGCCCAGGCAGAGTACTGCTAACCAATGCCCAAAAATACCAAGCAAACTACTAAAGCTGAACTCCTGAAACGTGTACAGTCACTGGGGCCTAGCGGAGGACCACCAAGATACAATAGGGTGTGACCAAACCAAGGGGCAGGCAGGAGAACAAAAAGTAAAAGAAAACCCTTCAAGAGGGGCAACGTGCCCAGGCGGAACAGTCGGCCGCTATGGGAGGTGATAACTAGCTGCACAGCTAGTGGTCCCCATTAGGCCTAGAACTCCATGCGCATTGACTGATACCAGGGTATAATACTGTCTCCACTCGGTTATCTGGACTATATGGGAAGCATCCCCAGCCGGATAATCATGTTTTCTGGATAAGAGTACTTTTTCACCTCTGAGTCCAAAAGGGACCATTTCCAACAATTTTTATACCACACTCATGATTTGAATTGGCACACACTAATTAGTGTGTGGGGCCGGGTGAGTGGTTAGCTGCCTAGCTGGTTGGTGGGCAGGAAAAGTGGGTGGGCAGGCAGGTGGGTGGGTGGGCAGGCAGGGATATGTGGGTTGAGGCAGGTGGGTTTTGGACGGGTGGATGGCAGGCAGATGGGCTTGGTGGGTGAACAGGTTTGAGCAGGCAAGTGGGTGGGTGAGCAGGCAGGTGGGTGAACAAGTGGGTGGGTGAGTAGGCAGGTGGGTGAACAAGTGGGTGGGTGAGCAGGCAGGTGGGTGAACAGGTGGGTGGGTGAGCAGGCAGGTGGGTGAACAGGTGGGTGGGTGAGCAGGCAGGTGGGTGAACAAGTGGGTGGGTGAGCAGGCAGGTGGGTGAACAGGTGGGTGGGTGAGCAGGCAGGTGGGTGAACAGGTGGGTGGGTGAGCAGGCAGGTGGGTGAACAAGTGGGTGGGTGAGCAGGCAGGTGGGTGAACAGGTGGGTGGGTGAGCAGGCAGGTGGGTGAACAGGTGGGTGGGTGAGCAGGCAGGTGGGTGAACAGGTGGGTGGGTGAGCAGGCAGGTGGGTGAACAGGTGGGTGGGTGAGCAGGCAGGTGGGTGAACAGGTGGGTGGGTGAGCAGGCAGGTGTGTGAACAGGTGGGTGGGTGAGCAGGCAGGTGGGTGAACAAGTGGGTGGGTGGATTGGCAGGATGGTAAGTGGGCATGCAGGCAGGTGGGCAAACAGGTGGGTGGGCAGGAAAGTGGGTGAACAGGTGGTTGGGTGAGCAAGCAGGTGGGTGTGCAGGTAGGTGGGTGAACAGGTGGTTGGGTGAGCAAGCAGGTGGGTGTGCAGGTAGGTGGGTGAACAGGTGGTTGGGTGAGCAAGCAGGTGGGTGTGCAGGTAGGTGGGTGGTGTTATGATCTCAGCCTGCAGGAGAAATGAGTCTCACCCTTGAGAGTTATTCAGCAAGCCTGACCTAACTGGAAGGTCCAGGGAATTATAGAGGCGATAACACAGATGTAAGATGGTGTGTTGGATTTATATAAAAGTTTGAGATTATGGGCATGAGCAAGAAACAGATAAATGACTTGTTAGGAGATGTGGACAAGTTACTGGAGGCGTGAGGCTCGCTTGTGGAGGGCGATGACCTCACTTGAGGCCAGACATCGCAGGGGAGAAGCCGCGCTTTGACGAGCTCCGCCAGGAGGGCACCCCTAGTGATATTATCTCCAAGAGAAGAGAAGGTGCAGACGTTCCAGCTGTTGAATCGAGCTGAAGATGTTGCGGTCTCAAGTCCTGGACGGCGAGGAGAGAGTATTAAGCCGCCCAGTGACAGTTTTGTGGGCTGTGACAAGCGCCCTGGTCAGACGTTGTCAGAGGGAGAAGCGCCCTCGACCAGATAATCTGTGGTAAGCCCGATTTAAGCCAGTTCATAGTGTTGCTTGTAGTTGGTCGTGTGCCCAGCGACAGTAGCAATGTTGATTTACAAGTAAACATGTTTTGGTAAGGCAGAGAGCCTAAAATAAGAGAGTGAAGTGGGAGGAGCGCGGAGCGACATCTGTCTTCTCTGAGCGCTGGCGGGCAACTGAAGGAGCCCGGCTGCTGAGGGAGGAGTCCCTCCCAGCGTGAGTGAGGCTCGCCCAGCGAGGGTGGAGCATGGACTCGCCCCGGGAGTCCACTCTCATTAAATGTAGAAGACAGATAGAGATTGGAGGCAAAGATGTGTGATTAATTTGTTTATGAGTTAAAGGGGAAACA
>WNGS01165503.1:17362710-17381974 GCA_020271785.1 Procambarus virginalis | reverse complement strand
TTTAGTAAGCTGTCTTGTGCGTCGTTTCACCTCCGGGCTGTTCGTGCGCCGCTTGCAACATCCTGGTCTCCGCGGTTGTGTGCCACGCCGTACGTCGCTTTACTGTGTCTGGAGCGCATTTTGTGTTGATCCGTTTCTGTTCTTCCCGGTTTGCGCTGTGGTGTCCGGGTTGTCAGCCGTGTTCTTGCGGCTCGGCTGGCTGTGTTCTTAACTCCTGCCAGTGATGTTCGTGGCTTTGCTGCTCTCGCTGCAGTCTGGATGACGTGTTCGAGCTGTCTTTCGGGCATGGATCTTTGGTGTTCGTGCAGGGGCCTTGCTGCTCATTGTCTCGTATTGGTCCCGGGACTGTGTCCGGGGACTGTGGGCCTAGGGTTTGGTGCTGCCGGTTGTCGTGCTTCCAGGGGAGGGGTGCGTGGGTCGCATCCCGGTTCGTCCCTTTTTGATAGTCCTCTGTGGGTAGTTAGCTCCGAGGGAGCGATGGGGCTCCCCCCAGGAAAAACCCAGCGTGAAAGTCAATGAAGACGCCATGTCTTCTGGGTTGAGTCCCGGACGGACAGCTCCCCGGCAAACCCTCACTCCCTCGAGTCGTCGGTTTTCGCGTGTCTTGACATCCACCTCAGAAATGATGGGTGGATAGCCGCATGTGAATTTATATGAACACGTTTGCTGATGATGCTAAAGATATAGGAGGATAAGAAACTTAGATGATTGTCATGCCCTTCAAGATGACCTGGACAAAATAAGTACATGGAGCGCCACTTGGCAAATGGAATTCAATGTTAATAAATGCCATGTTATGGAATGTGGAATAGGAGAACATAGACCCCACACAACCGATATATTATGGAGAAATCTTTAAAGAATTCTGATAAAGAAAGAGATCTAGGGGTGGTTCTAGATAGAAAACTATCACCTGAGGACCACATAAAGAATATTGTGCGAGGAGCCTATGCCACGTTCCAACTTCAGAATTGCTTTAAATACATGGATGGCGATATACTAAAGAAATTGTTCACGACTTTTGTTAGGCCAAAGCTAGAATATGCAGCGGTTGTGTGGTGCCCATATCTTAAGAAGCACATCAACAAACTGGAAAAGGTGCAGAGACATGCTACTAAGTGGCTCCCAGAACTGAGGGGCAAGAGCTACGAGGAGAGGTTAGAGGCATTAAATATGCCAAAACTAGAAGACAGAAGAAAAAGAGGTGATATGATCACTACATACAAAATAGTAACAGGAATTGATAAAATCGATAGGGAAGATTTCCTGAGACCTGGAACTTTAAGAACAAGAGGTCATAGATATAAACTAGCTAAACACAGATGCCGAAGAAATATAAGAAAATTCACTTTCGCAAACAGAGTGGTAGACGGTTGGAACAAGTTAGGGGAGAAGGTGGTGGAGGCCAAGACCGTCAGTAGTTTCAAAGCGTTATATGACAAAGAGTGCTGGGAAGACGGGACACCACGAGCGTAGCTCTCATCCTGTAACTACACTTAGGTAATTACAACATACACGTGAAAAGAAAATTACAAGCCACCTGACCAGTGGGCAGAGAGCACCACGCCGGCCAGGCGAAGAAGGCACAAAACTGCATCAAAAGGCCCCCTCGACAACAAAACCTCAAAGTCCCAGCACGACCACAACACGTGCCAAGACCCAAAAAGATCAGTCTGCAAGCCAGGAAGACCCCGGAACTCCAGAAGGCAGAACTGGGTCACACACGAGGAAACAAAGCCCCCTCGAAGGGGGGCCCAAGAGGAAGAAACCTCCGGAACGAAACCAAAGAACCCAAAGGAACCCGGAATCGAACCAAGGGGAGCCCAAACCACCACATTTGCCGGCAGAGATACACCCCAGAAGGCAAAGCACAGCCCCCAGACAGAACCCCCAGGGAAACCGAGGGACAAGGTGTGGGAGCAAGCATAACAGCCAGGGACACTGAGCCAAACCCTAGGGCCAGACCCAAAACAGACAAAATGGAAAACCCGGTGTAAAATCAACACTCAAACGTTCCCAGAGTAACAGGAAACGGGCAGAAAACACCAGAAAAGCAAAGAAACGACAAAGGAGAATAAAACCCCTGAAAAAGGTGAAAACTCACCCAAGACGCTCGCTCGCACACCCAGGCACATGTAAACAAACCGCAACGCCGCCCTGGTGGCCACGCCGGGAAACCAGCAGAAGAAAATGGCCACCAGAACAGAGGGCTGTGCTCGACGCAAAATATACGAAAACACGCCAGCAAAAGTGGGAAGCAAGCAGACTGGATGGGCAAAAAACTCCGCCAAAAGCAGAAAACCCAGGCAGGGGCAAACCGCCCCAGAACTGCTAGCAGGCATCCCCACAGCCCTGGGAACCAGCAACAGAGGCCCCAGGGCAGAGCCGTCCTCCAAGCCCTCCACCCTTAAAGAAAAGGAAGAGTCCATGGGAAAGGCAGCAAGAAAGGCCGCTGGTAAGACCCAGAAGCCTTGGCAGGAGGAACAGGCTCGAAAACCTCCGTCCCCAACCCGAACGGGGCATCCCCCGAAAACTGCCCGAGTCTCAGCCCCAACTCCCGCCCCGACCCCGAAACCCGCAGACGGTCCGGAGCTGGGAACAGGGAGGGAAAGGGGCGAACAGCACCTAACCAAAACGGGGCGGCCTCGGGGCATCCGAGTGGGAAACCAACCTAGCGTGTTGCAGCAACCTAACCTAGCTTGCAACACGGATGCCGCCTGTACTCTGAACAGTAATAACATCAGGAGAGTACTGGAGAACAAGCAGAGAATATCTCTCGCAAGACTCCGGGTCAAGTGTCAGTGACCCAACAGGCAACATGACGGAGGTAAAAGTGGTGACTGTCACCCAGAGACAAGGGCACAGCAACCAACGATCCCGTACAAGACGGGTTGGAACCTGGAAGACACATTCAATGGTCCACCGAGCCCAGACAGGGGTTTCCAGGGCCCGTAGGCTGACTGCTACGGGAAGCCGGGCAAGGTGTTGCTAACCAGTTAAGAAACCCAAAAATAACACGAGGGTAGAGGATAGCACTGAAACCCCTGCGATGTGTACAATCACGGGGGCCTAGCAGAGGGCCACCAAACACTACCAGTGGAACTATAGCCACACTGGGCAGACCCCCCAACAGGCAAATGAAATAAAAAAAAAAGAAAAACCCCGCAAAAGTACACCGTCCCAGAGGCAACAGGAACCGGTCGCCGCTTAGGTGGCAGGTCACGCAACACCTTGACGCCCTAACCAGCACAATACCAGTCCCTACCCAGGGACAAACCAGGGCCACAAGCCCCAGCTGGCCCCAAGGGCGAGGCAAATGCCGAGCAGCAAGAACCTCTACGGGAATGGTTCCCGAACGCCCCAGGGAAGATAACCCTGTCACGCAGGGGCAGTACTCACAGGGCGCTTAGGGAAGGAAGCCCTAAGCACATGCAGCCCCGGCACTGATGAGGTACTCCTGGCCACCGCACAACACAACACACGGCAGTGAACGCCACACAAGGCAAACACCGCCTAGGAAACTGAGGCCAGAGAAGCGTCTATCCCGGTTGACATTAGCTTACGAACTGAAGCTAGGCAGCCGGTGCAGTAGGTCCGGGCTCCCCCCTCCCCCTCTCGGGGCAGGGAGGGCTGCGCGGACGATCGGCACGGCAGTAAAGTGTGATGTTTGCTTGTTTCCTTGGGATTGTAGGGAGTTTCTACCTCTCTGTTCGTTTTTTTTGTTTTAGTTTTTACCATGTGGGGTTTGTTTTGTTATGCCTACCTTTCTGGGTGCCTGACCCCGGTCGATGGCAGATAAGGAAAACCCCAACCACAAGGGGGTTTTCCAGGGCCATTGCTCCCTGAAACCTCTCTGAAGGGGCCAGGTTCTGGCGCTGGTCCCTGGTAGGTCTGAACTCCTTAGCTAATGTCCCGGTCTAATATAACATACATTAGCCCGATAAGCTACAGGGAGCCGTAGGGGCTCCCCACAGAAAAAAAACGTAAATCCTCGCGAAGAATTCAGGCAGTGTGATTCCTACCAGAGTTTCGGACAAGGAACTCAATGGTCAATGGGCGCGAGGCACTGGTAAACCGAGGCGCGATCGCCGTGCCACACGCGCTAGGTTGGCCATATGCGTATCAACAAACTCGTATCCCAAGGTAAAGTTTGAAACCCGATTCAAATTTTCTAAACAAATCGGGCTCGTAACCCGAAAAGTGTGTAAACAGGTGCATTCGTAAACCGAAGTACAACTGTATTACTAATCACATAACACTGTATATAATTCTCACCATTCTCACAACATTTTGAACTACTTTGAAACTGTTCTTCTAATAATAAACAGTCCTTTTCTCAGTTTTTGTCTCACCAGTTCCCACATGGTACAGTATTACATATACAAAAAAAAGAGCGTTGAATGTAATGAAACACCATTTTCTGGACGAGTCCCAGATGCTCCCTGTATCTATCCAAGCTGATATGGCATTATTAGTTTTCTGGCATCAGTCAAAGGGCATGGAGTTCTTGCCTATCAAGGACCACGAGCCAGAACCTGGCCCCCTCTCAGAGAAGCACGAGGAGCAGTAGCCTATAGAAATCCCCCGTGTGGTTGGAAGTATTCTATGTCTGCCATCGACTGGGTTTTGCACCCAAAAGAGGAGGCGTCCCAAAATAAACCCCTATTCTGGTGAAAATATTGCTACCTAAAGCCGAGCGAGGGACATAACTCCCCAAACGAAAATTAGCAGACGAGCATGATGTCATCATGTCGCCGCGCCGCTGTCTGTGCAACCCCCCTCCTCCCTGAGAGGGGGAAGAGGGAGCCCCAGATCCTCACGCTGGCAATCCAACTGTCAGTTCTTAGGCTGGATGTCAAAAACACGCAAAAAACACCGCCGACTGGAAGGAGGAAGAGTTGCTGTGGAGCCTCCAGGTCTCACGCTGAAAATAGCATTTCATTACAGTCAACGCTGGTTTCCTAGGGGGAGCCCCGTCGGCTCCCCGGAGTTACCTCACCAAATACAGGGGTACCTCAGTTTAAGAGTTTAAATCGTTCCTGGAGACGGCTCGTATTCCGAAAACTTGTATTCCGAAGCTAATTTTCCCATAAGAAATAATGGTAAATGAATTAATCCGTTACTGACTACCCCAAAAACCCCACATCAAACTCTTCCATTATCACATCAGGCAGTGAGGACTTCACTGGTATGCACAATCTGGCCCATTTTGCCTACATACCACAAGGACTTGCTTGTCTTACTAAGAATTTGTCTAATGACACTTGTTTTTCCCTACATTTTAACACTTGTCTGTAGTAAGACATCACATTATCATTTAAAAGGTCAATGCAACGGCCTGCTACAGCTTTATCTGGGTGAGTTTTTTCAACAAAACTTTGCAGTTCTTCCCATACTTCACACATTTTATTAATCAAGAAGGGACATCCTCTACTGCCTCTACTCACAGCTATTTTCTGAGGTTGAACCTTACCAATGGCTTTCTTGAGACCCATGGCAAGATATATAATGACAACTTTTATGCTCAAATGGCCAAAAAAACTATAAAAAACTGTAAATCCTTGTGAAGAATTCAGGTGGGATAGTCACTGGGCACAAGACAATGGTAAACTGAGGCGCGATCGCCATGCCACCACGCTCTAGTCAGCCTGTACACGTATCAACAAACTCGCGTTCCTAGGTAACCCTCGCCTTCCGAGACATATTTTCCGAGGAAATCCTGCTCGTATTCCGAAAAACTCGCATACAGGGACACTCATGTTCCGAAGTACCACTGTAGAAGGAAAAGAGAGGAAAAGGCCCGGGAGGCAGATGCCACGCACCCTAAACACAAAATCAAAACAACTGGCAAAACCGAAGGACCCTACGGACGAGACGATCTGGGAGACCTGAATCATGGAGCAGGATGGAAGGAAGTGAACCCGGGCAACCCAAAGTGTGTCCACGGTCACAGAGGCCATGAAGTGCAGAGAACAGCAGAGAGCCGCAACCAGACAACAACACATGATGCACCCCCGGCCTGATCAACCAAGCAACAACCACCCAAGGAGCCCTCCGGAGAGCAGCAGACCCATTCACCGCCAGAAAAGAAGGAGACGGCTGCAAATGAACCAACCCAACACCAGGACCAAATGAGCAGAAACACACCAGCACCGGAGGAGAGCATGAAGCTTCCCGACCCGACCTCAAGAGGCCAAAGCCAACAGGGGAAAAAAAAAAAACCTTAAAAAAGAAACCGGAACCAAAGGGGCCACAACAACCGAGAGAAGAGAAAAAGACGCACGAAACAGTTTGTGGAATGGAGCAGATGTAACAGCAATACCGAACGCAAGCAGGAGCGGCTCCACCAGCACTGCACGATACGAGGCGACAGTATTCGAAATAAGATGATGGTCCTGAAACAACCACGACAGGAAGGAGAAGACAACCCTATCAGACACCATAGTACACCTACACAGTGATAGGAAAACCAGAAGGACCACCAACAAACTCCATACTGCTACTGAGACGAAAGACAGGTGGGTGACCAACAACTGGGTCATCTGTGCCCCATAAAAGTGATACTCGAATCAGAAACTCCATACGCGAAGACTAGTAGAAAAGAACGAACCAGTCTCGTACTGCGCTGGACCAATCTGTTGAAAGAGGCAAAGCCGCGGGAACACCCTCGGGTTGGGACACCGAGCAAGCAGCGCCAGAACCTGAGAGGCAACCAGATGGGGACTGCCACCAGTTCACAAAAAAACAAAACCAGCGAGCAGACATGCGAACTGGCAGATAGCTAAAAACCAGCCAGTTGTCGGAGGCCAGAACCCAAACGCCTAAGAGACGCAGGCGGGTCACACGACCCAAGTAAGGCATGAGAAAACAGGAGGCGCCAGTTTCAAACCGAAGGTAAGACACGGAAGCGGTAACCCTGACGCCCCACAACAAAACCGAGCCAGTCCTTAAACCCCGGATAAATCAGGACATACCAATATGCGTCCTTGAGGTCCAGGGACACCATCCAAGTGTCCGGCTCCAACAGAAGACAGACCTGGGACAGAGTAGTCACCCAAAAGGAGGGGCAATGAACCCAGGGGTTCAGACGAGACAAGTCCAGAATGAACCAGAAGTCCGGGCAGATCCGTTATGGGACTGGAAAAAGGCAGGAACCCCACCCGAGACAAGGACGTATCGACCACGCCCAAGCGAACACACTCCAAAATGACTACAGAGCGCAGGAGAAAGAGGCCTGCCCTGCCAGTCCCAACCCCCTGAAAGAGAAGGAGCCACCCAACGCCACCACAGGCCACACGAAACTACCCGAAAGCCCCACAATTCGAGGGACTAGGCGCGAGCAAACGGAGTAACGCCATCCCCCCCCCCCCCATCACCCCATCAATGGGACGAACCGTGAAAGGGCTGACGCATCGGATAGGAACCTAAGTGTCGCACAAGGTGATCCCCACGCCAACCAGAAACAGACGATACCAAAGGCTGCGCCTTCCCTGAATCTGGCACCACTGGCCTACCATGACGGGAAAAACCCCGAGACCCTTCCGGAAAGGCCCCCCCACGAGCCCCCTGGAGGATTAACAAGTAACAAGTCAGACATAGGATGGCAACTAGCCGAAGCTGCCTGCAGATACTGCACAACCGCAGACTCTGCAAACAGCAATGAACAGAAGGCAAAGACAACCAAAGAGCCAGGGCCCAAGCGGATTCCAAGGAAGAAGCGAGCACCACCTGCTAACACACGAGTCGAGAAGCAAAAAAACGCAAAACCGCATCCTGCAGGAGCAGCGCGAACAGCTTCAATGATGCACACACCGCCGAGGTTATCTCGAGATGATTTCGAGGCTTAGTGTCCCCGTGGCCTTGTCCTCGACCAGGCCTCCACCCCCAGGAAGCAGCCCATAGCAGCTGTCTAACTCCCAGGTACCTATTTACTGCTAGGTAACGGGGGTATCAGGGTGAAAGAAACATTTTTGCCCATTTGTCTCCGTCTCCACCGGGGAAGGGAACCCTAGGCGCATGCAGTCCAAGTACCGTAGAATACTACTCCTGGTTCACACACCACCTGTAGAGACAGACCATGCCACAAGGCACAAACTGAAATCAAAGCAGAAGCCAGACACACATGACTGCCAGTATCACATCTGCCAAGAACTGACAGTTGGATCGCTGGTGCGAGGGTCTAGGGCTCCCCCCTTCCCCCTCCCGGGGAGGGGGGTTGCGCAGACCATCCCCCCTCCTGGGAAGGGGGAGGGTTGCGCAGTCATCCCCCATGACGTTGCTCATGATGTGATGACGTCATGCTCGTTTGCTAATTTTCGTTTGGGGAGTTCTGTTCACTCGTTTGGCTTTCGGTAGCAAAATTTTCACCAGAGTAGAGGTTTGTTTTGGGGTGCCTACCTTTCTGGGTACCCAGACCCAGTCGATGGCAGACATAGAATGCTCCCAATCACATGGGGGGCTTCTATATTCCATTGCTCCTCGTGCCTCTCTGAAGGGGCCAGGTTCTGGCTTGTGGTCCCTGGTAGGCAAGAACTCCATGCACTTTGATTAATGCCAGAAGGCTAATAATGCCATATCAGCCTGGATAACTCCGGGGAGCCGACAGGACTTCCCCCAGAAATATATGTAATAATTGGAGAAAAAAGGATGTTCATTTTATACAACTTAACATACTCTGAAACATAAGTAATTAGTTCTTACTTGTCTATTGCCTCCAGCCTTGACCATTGCCATGATGATGTTCTCTGAAGCCATAAACGGGAGTTCCTGAGCAATGTGGCGTTTAATTACACTAGGGTACACTACTAATCCCTCTGCGATGTTTTGCACCAATATTAAAACACTATCAGCTGCAAGAAATGAGTCAGCTAAACTGATTCTCCTGTAATAGAGAGTTATGATTCCGTTAAGATGGCACACAGAAAACTATAACTCTCATTACTAAATGAATACTTGAATGTTTACTTAATGTATGTGAAATTAGATGGCTAAAAGTGTACTGTATAATGAATAATGATAGTGGTAGGACAAGTAGAGTGATTATGGTGAAAAAGAGGAATGACTGGTGAAAAAAATAGTAATTGAAGAAGAGGTAATAAAGGAAATCCTGAAATTAATTAAATGTAGCATGCCTACAAGTCTAGCCACTACAGCCACTCTCCAGCAAAGAGTAAAGGGGTGCCACTACAGCAGGCTTACATCAACTCTCTGGCTAAAAGCAATGGGGGACACCATAGCAGGCCAAATCCAGGACCAGAACACCTCACTAGGCTTCCAAGTGAGCCTGGCTTTGCACTTATGAATGTGGGAGTCAGCCAATGCCAAGATACTCATCTCTTGGAACTCTTCTAGAACACACACAACCTTGAACTAGAATAGAGAGATTACCTCTTCGCCCATCGATTCATGACTATACATTCGACTTAATTGGCATCATTTCATGCCGATGCATAGCATCACAGTCATCACTGTGTGATGACTGCTGTGATGTGTTCTTACTTTTTCTTATTACCTGTTGTTGATTTTAAGAAATCTTCTATTCACACAGCATGACCAAGTGGCCAACTTTTTCTTGGTGATTGAATGGTCTGTGAGGCCAGGGATCTTCAGAGTCTCGTATAACCATTACAGCCAGGATGATCAGGGGTCAGATTCACAAAGCTGTTATGCAAGCATTTACGATCCTGTCTATCTTTTCTCAAACTTTGGCGGCTTTATTTACAATTATTAAACAGTTAATGAGCTCCGAAGCACCAGGAGACTGTTCATAACAATAACAATGGTTGATTGGGAAGTTTTCATGCTTGCAAACGGTTTAATACATGTAACCAAAGTCGTCAAAGATTGAGGAAAGATGTACAATTTCATAAGTACTTGCGTAACTGCTTTGTGAATCTGGTCCCTGGTAACTCCAGCACAAACTTGTCTAGTTTTCTTTTAAAATATTATTACTATTCCAGTGATGTCTTATATTTGATGGCACAAGATTAAAAACTTCTGGCCGTCTGATTCTTACACTTTTCTTTTGTGCTTATGGCACCCAGCTTTTCATTGGATTAATTTTGCACTTCCTACCACATCCCTGACTCCAGTACTTTTTATTTTATTGTGCGGGTTTGGAACCTATCTTTCCAGTATCTTCCGTGTGCATATGAGATCTCTCTCTCACTGAAGTTCCAGCCGCTCCTCCAGAGCAGTGACGGTCAGAGCACAAACAGAAGTGGGGATGTTGCAGAGACCATGCAAGAGAGCAAAATCAGTAACAATTTCATCAATCCTGTAGACTGGACACCAAATTCAGTGTCAGGGGTGAGGGATGAATGAAAGACAATAGTGCTGAGGCATAAACCAGTATAGTGCAGAGCATCAAGATGATGAGTTGAAGGAGAGGCAGAGGAACATGTGTGGCAGCCATAATTGAGTTTAGATATAACAAGAGAAGAAGGCAAATACAGCAATATGCATCTATCAGTCCTGAGAAACAATGGAACAAGACTAAGCTAGGTAAGGGTTTTGGAAGAATCAACTTAGAGGAGAGTAATATGGGGTGATCAAGACAACCCCAAGACTTTGACACATTACTATACAAAAGGCAATTACCATATGGTGACAAAAGGGAGACAAAGAGTGACATGCCTTCCAGTAAAAGTCAGACAACTTTTAGTAATAGAGAATTTGAAACTATGATGATTAGTGACCCAGGATGACACACTATCGATCACAAGCTGGAGCTAGAAATTACCTAAGTGTAGTTACAGGATGAGAGCTACGCTCATGGTGTCCCGTCTTCCCAGGACTCTCTCATATAACGCTTTGAAACTACTGATGGTTTTGGCCTCAACCATCTACCACTGTTTGCAAAGTGAATTTTCTTATAGTTCTTCGACAGCTTTGTTTAGTTAGTTTAAATCTATGACCTCCTTTTCTTGAAGTTCCAGGTCTCAAGAATTCTTCCTTATTAATTCCTGATACTATTTTGTACATAGTGATCATATCCCCTCTTTCTTCGATCTTCTAGTTTTGGCATATTTAATGCCTCTAACCTCTCCTCGTAGCTCTTGTCCTTCAGATCTGGGAACCATTTATAGTTGCATGTATTTGCACCTTTTCCAGTTTGTTGATGTGCTTCTTAAAATATGGGCACCACACAACTGCTGCATATTCCAGCTTTGGTCTAACAAAAGTCGTGAACAATTTCTTTAGAATTTCACCATCCATGAATTTAAAGGCAATTCTGAACTTAGAAAGCATGGCATAGGCTCCTCGCACAACGTTCTTTATGTGGTCCTCAGGTGAGTTTTCAATCAAGAACCACCCCTAGATCTCTTTCCTTATCAAACTTCTTTAAAGATTTCTCAAATAATTTAAAGGTTGTGTGGGGTCTATGTTTTCCTATTCCACATTCCATAACATGGCATTTACTCACATTAAATTCCTTTTGCCAAGTGGAGCTCCATACACTTATTTTGTTCAGGTCATCTTGAAGGGCATGACAATCATCAAAGTTTCTTATCTACCAACTATTTTCATAGCATCATCAGCAAACATGTTCATAAAATTCTGTATTCCATCTGATAGATCGTTTATGTAGACAATGAACATCACTGGTGCAAGAACTGAACCCTGTGGTACTCCATTCATGACATTTCTCCAGTCCAACAAATTGTCTCTTATTACTGCCCTTATTTTTCTGTCAGCTAGAAAATTTTTCATCCATGTTAGAAGCCTACCTGTCACCCCTCCAATATGTTCCACTTTCCAGAACAAAGAGAAGTGATGGAGGGAAGAGGAGTCGTCACCATGACAGCAGAGGGCGAGATTGTCATATAAAGGGCAGAGAAAATACAATGGGAAGGATGGCAACCAGGACAAAGAGTGGTGCTCAAAACACTACTATAGGGGGATACCTTCATACTGTTCAAAAAATGTTTGACAAAGCAGCACCAACCCTCACTTGAAATGAATGACGAGAGAGAGGAAACGTTGAAGGAAAAGTGGAAGATTACCAAAAAGGCCAAAGAATGCAGTTGGGCTAAAATATTGCATCTCCAAGTGGTTCCACAGGGTTATCTTATCTTGAGGTTATCTTGAGATGATTTTGTGGCTTTTTTCTTTTTCTTTTTTCTTTTCTTTTCCCGCGGCCCGGTCCTCGACCAGGCCTCCACCCTCAAGAAGCAGCCTGTGACAGCTGACTAACACCCAGGTACCTATTTTACTGCTAGGTAACAGGGGCATAGGGTGAAAGAAACTCTGCCCATTGTTTCTCGCCGGCGCCCAGGATCGAACCCGGGACCACAGGATCACAAGTCCAGCGTGCTGTCCGCTCAGTCAACCGGCTCCCCAAAGTTCCACAGGGTCACAAAGAACTGCCAAATTGAGGAATTCACAGCAAAGGTGGCATGAATGTAGACCTCCCAGTCCAAAAAAATATACATTATGCTTCTAAACTTGCGAAAAAAATAATAATAATAATAATAATAATAATTTAGGAAGGGGAGGGGGGGAGGTAGCAATGACGTTAGTCCCTGTGATAGTGGTAAAACACTCACTCACACAGTGCTTCTCGAGTGCTTTGGCCTGGGTTCATATCCTGGCCGGGGAGGATTGACTAGGCACCAGTCCTTAACTGTAGCCTCTGTTCACCCAGTAGTGAATGGGTACCTGGTAGTTAAACGATTTGGCAAGTCGTATTCCGGGGATAATTAGGATTAAGGACCTGCCCGAAATGTTCCGGGAACCACATAAAACGCATGTTCAGGATTTAGTTCGGGATGTGGCTAGGTTTGCTCCGGGAGTTGCCCCTTCCAATTTGGGCACAAAGGCAGTTGAACCTCTCTGTTCCCCCAGAGACTTCTTGGTCTTATCAGTTGGCCCCCTTCTTTCAAAGCCTATCTCCTGGACATCGCTCACCTGTCCCAAGTAGTGGGCATGGATGATGGGAAGGCCCCGGGGCCATCAGCTATAGCTTCCAAGACTCTTGAGATGGAAGGTCAAGTCAGAACTGGGCACACAAGTCCCTTTTGACCCTTCGTGATTCTTCGCGTCTTCTGCAGGGAATCTTCTGTTGTAGGGGAGAGGAGGATTGATATCACCTTCCCCCTGAATGAGTTGGATTTGAATGCTGCTTCCTCCCAGGAATTACTTCCCGGTGCCTTTGGGCCCTCCACGGTCATCCGTCTGGAGGTTCCCTTCCAATCAGGTTCTCCCTTCGGAGACAAAGGCAACCCCCACAAGGCTTGCCACAAGGCATGGAACAAAAGCCAGGGCAGACTGACCAGGCTTTGCCACAGAAACAAGAAGAGGACAGAGCAGGAATGAAAAAGAGGGTAGAAAAACAAGCCACCACCTTCATTAATCCACAGGAGGTAGATATTTTATAAAAGAATGTGCACAATACTGTACCTATAAGCATTATAAATCAATAGAAATCATAATATTATTTTAAGTTAAAACACTGAAGCCAAACAATGAATATAATGGGAATGACATGCCTATCAGACTGGAAAAAGAGTATACTGGCACTGGTGTCTAAAATAGCATTTAGAACTAGTGAAACTGGGAAAAATTAGTGGTTAATGGGAAGATGCTAAGTGATATTGAACTACAGTACAGTATTACCTGTTGGCACTATCATCAAGCGTTCGCTCCATCCACTGGGTTGCTGCAGTGTTGAGGGAATTGGAAGGCAAGGCAATGAGGAGGCGTGCCAAGGCACAGCAGCGTTCACTGCGCATGGGATTGCGCTTATATGGCATGGCACTAGATCCAATCTGACTGCTTTCAAATGGCTCTTCTATCTCCTTCATATTAGCCAAGAGCCGTATATCAGTGCAAATCTGACAAACAAAAATAATTCAGCTTTTTTAGGGGGAGTGGGTGGGAGGGGGTCTAATAATGATGAAGCTAAAAACCAGCGTTGAATGTAATGAAACACCATTTTCTGGGTGAGCCCGGAGGTTCCCTGGAGCTATTGCACTAATATACGCAATATTAGTCTGGGGCATCAGTCAATTGGAGTTCAGCCTACCGGGGACCATGAGCCAGAACCTGGCCCCTCAGATGGGTACAGGGAGCAATGGCCTATGGAAACCCCCATGTGTTTGGGAGCATTCCGTGTCTGCCATCGACAAGGGTTAGGCACTCAGAAAGGTACGCATAACGAAACAGAGCCCACTTGGTAAGGAAATTGCAACTGAAGACCGAACAGAGAAGCAGAAGTCCCCCAACCCAAATAAACAAGCAATCATCATACACCACCATTGCGCCACTTGTTTATTATTATAAAAAAACCAGCGTTGAATGTAATGAAACGCCATTTTCTGGGCGAGTCCCGGAGGCTCCCCGGAGCTATCCATGGCTGATATGGATATTCTAACTACTGTACTTTGCATCAGTCGATGTGGGTGGAGTTCTAGCCTACCGGGGACCACGAGCCAGAACCTGGCCCCCTCAGAGAGGCACGGGGAGCAATGGCCCATAGAATGCACATGTGATTTGGAGCACTCTATATCTGCCATCGACCGGGACAGGCACCCATAAAGGTAAGCGCCACAAAACAAACCCCTATTCTGGTTAACAACAAAAATTACCAAACGAGTGGACAGAACTCCCCAAAAGAAAACGAGTAAACTAGCATGACGTCACACCAGCCGCGCCGCATGTCTGCGCAGCTCCCCCCTCCCCGGGAGGGGGAAGGGGGAGCCCCAGACCCCCGCGCCGGCTATCCACACCTCAGTTCCGAGGCTGGATATCAAAACCACGAAAAACCGCCGACCGGAGGGCGGGAGGGATGCCGGGGAGCCTCCGGGACTCACCCAGAAAATGGCGTTTCATTACATTCAAATCTGGTTTTCTGGGGGGAGCCCCTACGGCTCCCCGGAGCTACCTCACCAAAGACTACCTAAGAAAACAAGGGGACATACCCGGGAGGCGGTCGGTGAACCACACCTCAACACGAAGTCAAGACAACAACCAAAATGGCCCCTCCGGAAAGCAGCAGGCACAACATTCGCCAGAAAACGGGAGAACGGCCACAGACGAAGAAAACTATGACCAAGATCATAGGAGCCAAGAAACCACCGCGCCTGAGAAGAGCATGAAGCACTGCCCACGACCCCCAGAGGCCAATGCCAACAGAGCCGAGGCAAAGCAAACCTGGCCCCGAGGAGCCACAACCACCAAGGAGAAGAAAAAACAGGAGAGCACCCAGTCCAAAGACCTGGACGGAACAGGCAGTGCAGAAACAGGCCGGAGGTGAAACAATGCACGATACAGCCTGCGAAACGGCACAGAAGGAACATCGATACCGAAAGCTAGCAGCAGAAAAATAATCCCAGGTGCAAGACCCAGGAACAGTCCCAAGCGCCTCTACACCTTCTGGCAGCAAATCCTATGACAGCCCCAGGAGGGAAAAGAAAATGCAGGACCAAAACCAAAACGCCACAAGCGTGCAAGGCCACCACCACAAGTGCAACCGACAGGGAAGGAACCTGCATAAGGAGCCGCCCCGCACCAACCCCCGGCAGAAGGGCAGGAGCGAAGACTCAGGAAAAGGAGCAAAAGCGCCCACAGGAAAACGAGGAGCGCCGAAACAGCGCGAAGAGGAGATATATGCACAAAAGAACCAGAAGGCCAAACATCCAGAAACTGCCGGGAAGAGGACCCACAAGCCCTAGAAAGGACCGGAGTGAAGCTCAACCGAATGACGACAGACATACCAGAAAAAGGGAAAGAGCTGACTGGGGTTAGAAGACACAGAATTGCACTTTCCCACACTCTCATTATTTCCTGCCCTTCCATTCTCCGCCGCACACGTACATGTACAGGAGAGTGAAGGAGGAGGGGCCCACTGGGAAGTGTGTCAAGGAAAACCCAGCACAAAGACGCCGCCAGAGGAGCAGGCGCCGGCCCCGTCAACGAGAGGAGCAGCAGTGTCATCGCCGGCTGCATTATCTCTATGGTGTGGGTGCCAGAAGCCACGGAGCGACCGGGGACAAGGAAGAAAGATGTCGTTGACGGGTGTCACGAACCCCAACAGATGACCAAAGCAGTATATGGCGCTAGGACTGACCTGCGCTGGTCGGACTGACTGACATGTCACCGGCACACAGTGGGTGTTGAACTCCCCTCTGTTTATCCGCTTTCTCCTTTCCCACGGCAATTGGGTGCAGCTACCAAGGCTGCCCCAAAACAGCCCCAAACCTTCGAAAACAAAAGAAGCAAACAAGGAACGAAGGCACAAAACTCCGTCGCACCCGCGACTAAAAGTCATGCAGAACCCCAAGAAGAGGGGGACATGACTGAGAAGGCCCGTCCTGGAAAAAGGTGCGAAGACTGTAGAAAAACACCCACCGACAGGACGGAAACAACGGGCACGCTGGACAAGGAAAACCGAGCCCAGGGAGGGACCGATGCCCAAAAGCACGTGCGGAGCGGGGGGACGGAAAAACCCCACACCACAAAACCGCAAGCCTGGCCCAGAGGGGTAGAAAGACCCCGGCGGGGACCAACGGGGCCGAAGGCCCCTTACGTTAGCACCACCCCAGCCCCGGGAACCCACCCTGCAGGCCCCGGGGCCGAGCTGTCCCCTCAAAGCCCCAGCGTCAAGAAAACCCCGGGGCAGCCGTGAAAAACACCAAGGAAGGGAGCCCACTAGGCTCCGGAACGTGAACGGAAACCGGAGGAAAAAGCGAGGGGCGAGACGAAGACCCCAAGCTCATCCCCAACCAGCACAATGAGGCAAGGACAAAACAGAATCCAAGGAACCTGGAAAACCAGGCCCAGCACAGCAAGACCGACAAGGAAGGAGGGCCCAAAAGGAGCACGGAAGGGCCGAACATAATGCCACAACCAACCCCGACACACAGCTGCAGTACCAAAACCGCAGCAAAACGTCCCCACACTCCCCGAGGGAGCGACAGAGAAGATAGATAAATCGTACACGAGCGGCACACAAGGGGACACAGGCGGAAACCGAGCACCCAACCGAGCCACAGGGACGGTAGGAGAAACGTGTGCAGTGTAACAGGCAACCGAAGGAACACATTGGGCAGCCCAACATGGGCTGATCCCATACACAGCCCAAGAGCAGAGACGAGAGCGCCCATGAAGCACAGAAACCGCTCAACAGGCAAACGACAGGGGAGAGGCGGAACTAAAGAGCCAGAACCCAACCCCGCAAGCACACAACACCCTCGACACAGGAAACGTACCACCAAACAGGCACCCCCACCGTTGCACCGTGGAACAAGGTGGAGGCGGGGCCCGAACTCAAGCCAGGTGAGACAAGCATAGGAGAGGGGCAGGAGTACAGGCAGGGGTCGCCTCGAAAGGGCCAAGAGGCCACCCGCAGACACCCGTGAACCGAGGAAGGAATCAGGTGGAGAGAACAAGAGCAGCCCAATATGGGCTAATAGCCCAGCAGCAGGCACCTCGGGCGATACGGACCACTGTCACAAGTACGTACGTACACCCATGCCTACGCCCAAAAACAGCGTCAGGACGAAGGAAACGCCAAACCGCACCAACTCACCTGCAGAACTGTTTTAGTGTCAGAGTGGTTGACAAACGGAATGCATGAGGAAGGGATGAGGTGGAGGCTGACTCCATACACAGTCAAGTGTAGAGATGATAGAGCCCAATAGGCTCAGGAATCGGTACACCTGTTGATTGACTGTGAGAGGCGGGACCAGAGAGCCAGAGCTCAACCCCCGCAAACACAACTAGGAGAGTACAGCAGCACCCCAGACAACCCCCAAGCAACGGGGCACGGATGGGATGAAGAGCGAGAGGCGAAGCCCCCCGAGAAATGGAAGCACAACAAGTGCACACCGCACCAGAACCCAACCAGCACAATAGCCCAAACCGCACAAGTAGCCCAATACCGCTACAAGTAGCCCAATACTGCTACAGTAGCCCAATACCGCTACAAGTAGCCCATACTGCTACAAGTAGCCCAATACTGCTACAAGTAGCCCAATACTGCTACAAGTAGCCCAATACTGCTACATAGCCCAATACTGCTACAAGAGCCAATACTGCTACAAGTAGCCCAATACTGCTACAAGTAGCCCAATACTGCTACAAGTAGCCCAATACTGCTACAAGTAGCCCAATACTGCTACAAGTAGCCAAAACTGCTACAAGTTCCGGGACACGCAGGAGGTAAGCCGCAAAGGCCAACGGCACCGCAGACGAAGAGATGCGGTTAGCCGAAAAACTCCGGAAGACGGAACCGAAGGAACCACAGGGACACGGAACCGAACCCGGGGAGGAGCAGAACCCAAGCCCAATTCGTACGCAGAGGGGAAAGAAAAACCCCACTCCTCGCAACAGTAAGCCCCGCTCAGAAGGAATCCAGGCGGGGCGCAATGGAGCACAACCCCCCAAGGTCGCTCCTCCCCAACCCCAGGAGCCTCTACACTAGGCCCCGGGGCCGAGTCGACCTCCAAAGCCCCGGCCCCACAAGAAAAAGCCGGGGCAGCCGAGAGAGCTGGAAGAGAAGGGGCCCACTGGTCAGACCCCGGAGCATCGGCAGGAGGAACAGACTCGAATGCCTCCGCAGCCACCCCGGACGGGGCACCCCCGAAACTGCCCAAGTCTCAGAACCTCGAACCCCGCCCCGACCCCAAAGCCTACAGATGCGTAGGGGCCGGAAGCAGGAGGGGGAAAATCAAGGGGCGTGGAAGAACCAAGGCCGAAAACGACCAAAACCCCCAAATGTGTCCCTACACAAGCGGGGCAGCATCGGGGCGTCCGGGGAAGCGACAAACCTGAGCGCGTTGCAACCAACCTACCCTGCAACGCGCGAGCTGCCTGCACCCACGGGAATTCATCAGCAGACTGGGTGACTGGAGTCACGAACAAGCAAGCTCGCAGGACTCAGGGTCGAATGTGTCACCGACCCAACAGGCAGCATGACGGAGGCAAAAACAAGGAGAGTCACCCTGAGACAAAGGGACAGAGCAACCCTCAACTCGCACCAAGCGAGAGGGGACGCAAGGGTTTCCACAATCGGACCCGAGAGCCCCCGGGGGTTTTCCAGGGCCCCTAGACTGGGTCTGCTAAGGGTTATCCCAGGCAGGGCACTGCTAACCGGCGCCCCAAACTACCAAGCAAACTGCTAAAGCTGAACCCACGGGACGTGTCCACTCGCGAGGGCGAAGCAGGGGGTGCCACCACACAACGAACCTAACATAAGGGGGATGGGACAAGGCAGACCCCCCTACCAGGCAAAAAAATTATAAAGAAAAAACCACACAAGTGG
>WNGS01165503.1:17304160-17328206 GCA_020271785.1 Procambarus virginalis | reverse complement strand
GAACATGGTCACTAAATCCAAAAAATAAGTCTGGATTAATGCCTTACAGTAACCATTAATACAGTAAGGCATTAAATATATCACGACAAAATAGAGCATAACACATTGGGTATAAATTGAATTAGTTTAGATTTAGGAAAGACCTGGGTAAATACTGGTTTGGAAACAGGGTTGTTGATTTGTGGAACAGATTACCAGGTAACATAATAGATGTGGGATCACTGGATTGTTTCAAGCATAGGCTAGAATATATATATATAGAATGAGTTTGGGTAAATATAAGTAGGGATCCCATCACAATGGTTGTACTCTTCAAGTCACTTGTGTTGTCCCGTCTCGAGTACTGCTCAGTACTCACTTCCCCCTTCAGAACAGGAGAGATTGCTGAAATAGAGGGAATACAGAGAACATATACGGCACGCATAGACGAGATAAAACACCTAAATTATTGGGATCGTCTCAAAGCTCTCCAAATGTACTCTCTAGAAAGGAGACGAGAGAGATACCAAATATTAGTTAGAAATATTTGTGGCTAGACTATTAAGTAGGATTACTTAATAGTCTAGCCACAAACTCGTCTGCACCAGCTGACTGCTTCTCCCTGTTCATTGTTATATTCAGTTCATAATATCATGGTAGTTTTTACAGTTTCTTAGATATCCATTAGTATACAGTCAGTGCTCAATAATATACATTGATGTGAAATTCCCTTGCCTTCTCTATGAGCAGCCATTCCCTTAAGGTTTATGTTGTCATTACCTCATGTTCCTGCCTGTACCAATTATACACATCATACTTTTCCTCATTGCCTTCATTCTGTATTGTGTATGACTAGTATTTCTGGGAAAATAAATGGAAAATACACATGGAAAATACTGGAGGGCCCGGTCCCAAATCTACACAGTAAAATAACAACATACTGGAGTGAACGATATGGAAGAAAATGCAAGATTGAACCAGTGAAGACCAGAGGTGCCAAAGGCACAATCAGAGAACACTGTATAAACATCAGAGGTCCACGGTTGTTCAACGTCCTCCCAGCGACTATAAGAAATATTGCTGGAACAACCGTGGACATCTTCAAGAGAAAACTGGACTGTTTTCTAAGAGAAGTTCCGGATCAGCCGGGCTGTGGTGGGCATGTGGGCCTGCGGGCCGCTCCAAGCAACAGCCTGGTGGACCAAGCTCTCACAAGTCGAGCCTGGCCTCGGGCCGGGTTTGGGGAGTAGAAGAACTCCCAGAACCCCATCAAGCAGGAGCTGCCATGAATGGGCCAATATGCCTTCTGTAGTTTCCTTAATTCTTATGTTCGGATAAATCCAGTTACTCAACAAAATTCTCTTGTGAATGAACTAAACTACATCAAAATAATCATATAAACATCCAAGGACAACATTGGAGTCGTTGACCACAAGCTGTTTTATTTGGCAACACTTGAGGTCTAGCGCTGACAGATATGGGTGGGACTGCCATCTGCCAGCCTTGTAAAGCTCGCTTAACTTCAAAAAAAAAATTATTTTGTAAAAAAATGGATTTTGGCAGCCCGGCAAGGAGGTTGGCAGGACGGAAGACAGGCTGGCAGCATGGCAGGGAGATTGGCAGAATGGGAGGCAGTATGGCAGGCAGGACGAGAGGCAGGCCAACAGTGCAGCGGGCAAGCAGGATGGCAGGCAGCTTGGCTGGCAGGATGGCAGGGAGCTTGGCTGGCAGGATGGCAAGCAGCTTGGCTGGCAGGATGGCAAGCAGCTTGGCTGGCAGGATGGCAGGCAGCTTGGCTGGCAGGATGGCAAGCAGCTTGGCTGGCAGGATGGCAGGCAGCTTGGCTGGCAGGATGGCAGGCAGCTTGGCTGGCAGGATGGCAGGGAGCTTGGCTGGCAGGATGGCAGGCAGCTTGGCTGGCAGGATGGCAGGGAGCTTGGCTGGCAGGATGGCAGGGAGCTTGGCTGGCAGCATGGCAGGCAGCTTGGCTGGCAGCATGGCAGGCAGCTTGGCTGGCAGGATGGCAGGGAGCTTGGCTGGCAGGATGGCAGGCAGCTTGGCTGGCAGGATGGCAGGCAGCTTGGCTGGCAGGATGGCAGGGAGCTTGGCTGGCAGGATGGCAGGCAGCTTGGCTGGCAGGATGGCAGGCAGCTTGGCTGGCAGGATGGCAGGCAGCTTGGCTGGCAGGATGGCTGGCAGCTTGGCTGGCAGGATGGCAGGCAGCTTGGCTGGCAGGATGGCAGGGAGCTTGGCTGGCAGGATGGCAGGCAGCTTGGCTGGCAGGATGGCAGGGAGCTTGGCTGGCAGGATGGCAGGGAGCTTGGCTGGCAGGATGGCAGGCAGCTTGGCTGGCAGGATGGCAGGCAGCTTGGCTGGCAGGATGGCAGGCAGGCCAGCAGAATGGCAGGCAGGACAGGAAAACGACAGTAGGTCTGGGAGAATGGCAGGCACTATTGCAGGCAGGCAGAATGGCAGGCAGACCTACAGGATGGCAGGCTGGGTGGCAGGATGGCCAGCAGGTGGTCCAACAGGATGGCAGGCAGGGAGGTCGGTGAGCAGGCCATCAGGATGGCAGACAGGCCTGCAGGATGGGAGGATAGCCAGCAGATGGTTCAACAGGATGGCAGGCAGGGAGGTCGGTGGGCAAGCCATCAGGATGGCAGACAAGCCTGCAGGGTGGCTGGCAGTCCAGCAGAACAGTAGGCAGTCCAGCATAAAAGCAGGCAAGACAGGATAACCGCATGGGGGGCCAGCAGGATGGCAGGCAGGCCAGCATGACGTGAGGACTGGAGGCAGGATGGCAGGATGACAGCATGACAGGGAAGGCAGCCTTGTGGTTAAAGGGTCAGTAACTACAAGGCTAAACACAATACCTTGGTTGTGTGCAGGCCTTGAGTATATGATAGGGAAACTGTTATACAAAGTAGCCTGGCCACTATAAGGTGTATGTCTGAAGAAGTACTTTGGGACCTGAGGACAGGTTGCATTTGCTGTTGTTAAAAGTTCAGTGGCTACTGTTATGGCTGTCCTGCACTCTCTCATGCTGGATGGTGATGTTAAAAGTTCACTGGTTACTGGTATGGCTGGTGTTCCTTCTGCCATTTCCTGTCCCTTCATTGTTCTTCAGTTTTTGAGCCGGTTGTTTTGTCCTTTCTTTCATGCCCGTTTTGTTGATCAGCATCTAATGCCGAATATTGCTTCTTATCGTGCGGTGTTGGCGGAGCCACTCCAGCTTGCTTCAGAGTTGACACGTCTTCGGCTCCATTTTGCAAGCTCTCTAGTGCATTGTTTCACCTCCAGACTGCACATGCACCACCTAAACCTGCCTGGTCTCTGAACCAGGTTATTTTTTCTTATCTGCTTGTTTTTATTGTAGCGCTTTCAGTCCATGATTGTTTCTTGAAGGCAGTGTTTTTGCTTGCTTTGGCCTCCGTGTGTCGCGAGGGTGAACGTCATGCTTTTCTCCGGGGCCAGGAATTTTGTTCCTTTGGCCCTGGTGGGCACTTTGTTCAGTTGCAGCCGACTCCTTTTATGGCAAAGAATGAATCTGCTGGCTTCTGGAGGGGTCCTTTGGTCGTGGATTCATGGTTGGTCCGGCTAAGAGTGCATCATGCGCTTTGTCTGGTGGTGGCTTTATGCTGCTACCTTCGTGCCATTGATTCTGCTTCTGTGGACTCCTTGTGGGTTGATCCGGTGTCCCTGGTTCCCTGTTCCAGGGCTTGTTTTTCTTAGGTCATCGTTGGTGTCATTAAATCTAGCCAGCGTGTGGTCTATGCTCATTGCCATGATGTCCATAAGTATGCCGCTCTGACGGGCATGGATGCCGATATGTCTTGGGCCAATATTCGGGGCTTTGGCAGTCAAACAGGGTCTTGGTGGCCAGATATCTCGTGAACGTTCCTGGTCCTGAGTGGCCTTGGGTGTCTTTGGGTCGTGTGTCATGGCCGATGGTCTCTTCCTCAATCTGATACCTGCAGCTCTGCTTGCTCCCTGATAAGGGGCCCTTTTTTTTTTCCTTCTCTGTGGGTAGTTAGATTTACGGAGCCACAGGGGGCTTCCCCTAGAAAACTTGCATGGAAAGTAATGCAACGCAAATTTCTGGGCGAGCCCCGGTGGTTCCCCGACACCCCACTTTCTCCCAGGGCATCGGGGTGTTTCTATCATCGTAAGATGTGGTGGAAGCAGCTGGCTGGGCTGGCCTGCCTGCCTCCCTCCCTCCTCCCTCCCAAATGGAGGGGGGGGGGGGATGGTGTGTTTTAGCACGCACTATTTTCATGATTTTTGAATACTTAGTTTTTGTACATTGTTGGGGGGAGTTCTTTTGGCAGTTTTCAGGCGATGGTCTCATTCTAACCATAGAGTGGCTTGGCTTGTTTTGTTTCGCTGACTTTCTGGGTACTTTTCCTGGTGGGGCAGACATGAATAATTTTAAATATAAGGTGTTCACAGTGCCACCACTCCCTGAGCTTCTCTGAGGGGACCAGGTTCCGACTCATGGTCCCTGGAAGGCTAATAAAATATAATAGCTTCAGGATGCCACCATGGATCACCCAGAAATTGGCATTTCATTACAATCACTGCTGGTTTTTATCCTTTTGGCTCACTGTGATGTGACCTCTGGTGTGTTCATATACATGAAAGTATAGTAAATCCTTAGCTGCACTTTAGGGGTTAAATCCATGATTTTTGATAATTGATTTTGACATTTATACAGTACAGTACAGGAAGAGTAAAGGAAGAACAGAAAAAAGCACGATGTTGATTTAATTTATTGGTAAATACATTGTGAGACTTTTCTATTGCTACTGTATTCTCAGATTTAGTATCCATATTTTTGCAGGACTCCGTTCTTGCAGGAGTTGTATGCTGTATCGTACATGTGGATAGCGGCAATTGGATTCTTTGTAACTCTACTGGTGGGTATGGTTGTCAGTCGAGCCACGGGAGGAAATGACATTCTGGACCAAGACTTGTATGCTTCTTGGGTTCTTCCACATAGAAAAAATATGGCAGCTGAAAACACATGTTCTGAAAAGGTAAAAGGTAGATTAAACTATGTGCATAGATCGTATTTTTCTTGTATTACTGCTTGTAACACTGTTTCATTTAACTGTGGGGGCAAGATAATCAAACTGGCTGATGATTAAGTGGCTATTGTCCTTTAGAATTATATCAAATATTTACAGTTGAATAAATAAATAACTTATTTAAATCACTAAAATACTCATAATCGATTTAACCCTTAAAGTGCGCATCACATCATATGACGTGCTAGGCGTTTCACCAGTCAACTGCTCTTCACGTCATATGATGTGTTGGAGTACTACGCAAGATTTAAACGGCCCGCGGATACACGGGGTTCACCACACCTTCATCAGGGCTCTTGTAAACAGACGCCATTTTTAAAAAAAATCGTGGGCCAAACTCCCGGGTGTTAGGGGCCTCAGTATCGTGTAAGCTACCAAGCCTGACGCACGCAGCATGAGCTCACAGCACTGCTGTTCAGCTTGTGACCACAGCATCGCCTAAAAATGCCAAAATATACTTGTTCATGCTATTATGTAGCGATGATATTATTACAGAGGACCCCTGACTGTGATAAAAGTGACCAGGGTTCTGATAATAGCAGGATTGCGATGATATTTAGCGCTGTGCGCCATGGAGGGAGGAGTAATGCTGTGGGAGGGAGGGTGGTGGCGATGTTTTCTGACTGTGTGTGGCCACCTTTTATTGACTGCACTCAGCATACCAGCTTAGTGGTTCGCTATAGTGAACACAAATGTAGATACTTATATATAACGTGTGTATAGAGGGTATAAACAGCAAGAGAAGGTTTGGAGCCGCCATTTTGGTGAGGGCGGTGGCGTCGTCTGCACGACGCCACCGTGCAGACGACGGTGTTGTTTACTGGTTACCACGATGGTATTTGGGCACCATACCAGTTTATTTGTACAAGTATGGTGAATAAAACAGGTAGATATTTATTTATAATGTGTGTATATAGCGTAATAACATCACACAGTATTGTTGGAGGAGAAATATTAGTGCGTGTGGCCTTGAGGGAGGCAGCCATCAGCTGACTGTGTTAGGTCCTATGTCTTTGTGCATTTACTCACCATACAAGCTTAGATGTACAGTTATGGTGAACAAAACATGTAGATACTTATATATACCATCTGTATAT
Source organism: Procambarus virginalis (assembly GCA_020271785.1). NCBI lineage: Eukaryota > Metazoa > Arthropoda > Malacostraca > Decapoda > Cambaridae > Procambarus > Procambarus virginalis. Next base: position 17,322,043 of record WNGS01165503.1, on the reverse strand, counting down.
AGTGAATTATAGCAAAAACAGTATTGTGGGAGGAGAATGTGGGCGAGTCAGATGACTGGAGTGAGGGCGGGAGTGGCTGGCTGGTACACGGCGGTCACTCCTCGTTACTTTTTGACTCATAATAGCTACTTAGTGGTTCGTTATAGTGAACAAAACATGCAGATACTTATATATAACCTGTGCTTATAGTGTAATAACCGACAAAGTATTTGTTCACTGATTGATGAACATAACTGAATCAACAATATGCACACCATATTTTTGAGTACAGCAATGATTCACTCATTTTATTATATAAATATATCAAACTACACACTATTGAATAATATTACAGCAAAAAAACTATGAAACATCAATCAGAGACATTGAAATAATTAGGTAATTATCTCTTTGTGGCAACTCTGGCCTGACAGCTGGCGAGCAACAGACCGCCTGGGACGCATGCTGAGTCAGCGCCTATAATTTGCCAGACTTCCCCGCCCTATAGCGGGCAATATATGGCACTTACGATTTTTTTATTATTTTTCCCGTGATCAGTGAACACAAATTAACAGGTTAGGAAGAAAATTTTTTTTTTTTTTTCAAAATGACATGCGCCTGTGCGGATAGCAGGATATTAGACCCCGAGCATGTTAAGGGTTAAAGGATTGCCGGGACTTATTAATCGTCGATGGCACCCTGTACCACATATTAGTTCTGCTACTCAAATAAGCTAATCTGTCTAATAATTAACAAAATATAATGTTGATTTCTGAGCATGGTTCTTTTGGTAGGACCCACAGATATTTTAGGCCTGACCAGATAACGACTCTTCATTCCAGAAGAACAAGTCAACATACAAATGGTCTTGTAGTCTTAGTAACCCATTTGCTGTAATATGTAGCTACAGTTGTTTGGCAAACAAAATGATGCATTGAATATCATGAAATGGTCTTTTATGGTGGGCTATTCAGTAACCCTGAGTAATTCCTTACGGCAATGGGGCTGCCAAGCCATAGGCAATTGTTCCAGGACTCTGACTCCTATTCTTGCCTATGGAAGCCACAACCAGAATCTGGTTCTTTCTATAAGGTGAGGGACCTGTGAGAATCAGAGATCTTTCCAAAATCAAGAAAACCCTACCAGAAAGTATACATGCATCCAAACAAACAACAACTTGAGAGGAATTAGTAACCTTGAGGAAAAAGGCAAACAATTGTTGCTGCAAGATAAACACCCTAACTGTGATGCACTCAACCACATTGTAGCCATGAGAAACACAGTGTCATAAATGTCTCCAACCTGACCAATATGAGAAGGAATTGGATGGGAAAAAAACAGATTTAAAGGTATGAACACCAATCTCATTCCAGGCACAAGGCATCCACCACAACCTATAAATTATGTAAAAAGCATTAAAAATATTCTAATAGAGATCTAGGGGGTGGGGGGGTGACATTTTGACTTTCAAAGACACACTACACTACACAATTTGTTCATTGACTTTCAAGACCATAGAGCTGGTAAGCAGGGGGCAGAATACTGGGGCGAGGATGCAAAAAACTTGAGCAGGGAGCAGGACACAAGTAGTAGATGGGGGATACAGCTCGGTGGCTCAACTACCGTGGATGAGACTTGCAGCTGATGCTGTACATCGGTGGATGGATGGAGTCTTCATGGTTGCTTGGCTGTCAGGTTTGCGGCCTATTGTGCAAGGCGATGTCTGACTATTGTGCACAGCAATGGTGCTAGTTTGGTTCTTTCATGATCATTGCCTTCTCAAGAAATTCAATTTGTCAATCTGAATACTTTCTGTTGAAGTCTCGGTTGTGGTATCCCTCAATATGATGAGGTCGCTAAAGGAGTGCATGGCATGGATGAACATGGGGTATGGGTATTTGTTGGTGGTCTTCATGCTGATTATCATGTTGCATTTGTGGGCCCATTTGTCGTCTAATGCTTACATTGCCACTGAACCCGCTGGCCCCAATGTAGAAGGCATAGCACCTTTGAAGGCACATAGAAGGCACCTTTGCCGTTGTTGTCGGATTTGACGTTAAGTCACTTTGATCCCCTTGTTGCCGACAATGGCTTTGGAGGGCTCCTCGTGGGTGGTCTGTCTTCGTCATCAGATGTGGAGTCGTCGTCCTCATTGGAAGGGGCAGCCATTACCCCCCCAATTGCTGGGTTGGAAGTAGAGCTTGTTATGGAGTCGGCCACCAGGCCGGTAGCAGCTATGGGAGCTGGGAGGAGGTCGCTCATCACTAATGGACTACTGACAACAGTCAGTAGTTCATTAGTGATGAGCAGTCAGTTGATGGTGTGAACGGAGAGGTTGATGTCGGTACCCGCCAGTTCGTTGGCTAGGTGTAGCAGAACGAGTAGCAGGATGCTGTTGGTGGAGGCTGTAGGCTTGGCCGGTGGCGGTGTGGGCAGCAGTAGTGAGGTCAGCTGGGTGTGGCTTTCCCAGGGGCCAGACAGAGGAGAGGTGGCTGTAGCCTCAGGTGTATTCCCGGGCATGGCCAGGAACTCAGACTGAGGCAGGATGACTGGCTGAGGTGTGGTGGAGGTAGTGCTTGCCATCATCTTTATAACTTCTTCCTACCATTGGGGACAGTCAGGCAAGACTGCAATGTGCATGCCATTGCAGACTCGGTAGTGTCAGTGGGAAGATGTACAGGCCGTGTAATGATGCTACTGGGCACAGATACTGTATTGCATTTCTGTTCATTTCCTGGTTAAATGGGAGTATTGGTAACACTTGAAGCACCAGCAGAGCTCCGTATACCTAAATGGGATTTTCCTTAGTTGACCAAAAATCCAAAAATCAGAGTTTGCCCAACTCAACCCAACCATTCCAAGAACTTCAAATGGATGTAAACATGCTAATAGGTATCCCGAAGATCCAGGGAAAGAGAGCAAAGATTGTCTTAAAACTAACTGGCAAATCTGGGACATGGAATGTGGTACAATGAATGTACTGATTGAGAACCGATAGATCCAGAATGATGCGAGGGTCCACAGTATCTCACTTGAAAACAGAGAAGAAATAGGGCTCCCTCTACAAGGTTGCAATTACTGTGAACATACCTTTGTCCATAAAATAGTGAATGACATTGCAGAGTAGAAAGTTGAGGAGGTCCTTGAGACAAGTGGGTGGGGTGGGAAGGAACTAAACCCACTGACAGTCCAGCAACACCACTCGATATGCACAGTCTATCTAGTCGATATGCAGGAGTCTATCCCAAGTTCTTTCCCAAGAGGCAGACAAGAGGAGCTCCAGCATATTTCAACAATCCTAAGTATTGTAGTACAGGATGACAATAGTGAGTGGTGTCCCAGAGAACATAAAGGTATAGTGCTTTTGAAAAATAGGTGAGATAACAGGAATGTGCCAAGGGAAGTGAAAAATTGGATGAGAAAAAGTTGCCTCTAGTGTTTACAGTGCAGAGAACAACATTCAAGATGGCCGCCGGCAAGAGGAAATACAAAACAGAGCTTGATTTTGCTGGATTCAGTGAAGAAAGCATTGAGATAACCAGTCTACACAACAAGTTGGTAAAATTAGATGCTATAGTGACCTCTCATGTAGAATTAATTAGTAAATTGAAAGAAAGTAATGACCATTTGAATAGCAAAGTTGTATGTCTTGAAGGTGTAGTCAAAGACCTGTGCAAGGATAAGATTCAATTGGAAACAAATTGCAAAGCCATGGAAGAAGAAAATAGACTCTTAAAAATAGCTTTGGAAGAAGTTAAAGTAAATTTAAACATAGATGACTACAATAGGTTAGGTAAGGAATTTCATCAGGAGAAACAGCTTTTGTCAGCACAGATGGAGGAAGTTACACAGGGAATAGAACAGTGCAAGAAAGATATGCAACTCACTTATGCGCAAGTGGCCAAGGAGAAGGAAAAATTGGAAGAAGCAGTAAAGGAAGCCCAACACTGCAGCAACCAGGATAAAACAAACATTAGGCTGGAAGTGAGGAAAGAATTGGCATCCAACCCAAAGTTAGTGCAAAACACAGTTGATCGAAGTAAGTCCCTGATCATTTTTGGCTGCAAAGAAAAGGAGATAACATCTAGGTCAGAAAGAGCTGTAGAAGAAGCAAAAGTAGTAGATAAAATTGTTGGCCTCGTGGAAGGTCTTACAACCATAGAGAATGTGAGCGACTACAGGAGAATAGGCCGATATGTAAAAGGGAAAGATCGACCCTTGAGGATCACCCTAAATGGTGCCAAACAGATGGAAGAAGTACTAAGGAATGCTAAAAAATTACGTAATGATGAGGATGGGAAAGTGTGGTCGTTAAGACGAGATCTTTCAAAAGAAGATAGAGAGAAGCTGAAACTGAACCTCGCCGAGGCAAAACGTTTAAATGAGAGCAGGAATGAAGAAGATATCAATTCTTTTTTCTACAAAGTGATAGGAGTAGGCAGACCAGTGAAGTGGTACATAAAGGCAAACCAACAAAATCATTAGAGAAAGGGGTGTGAAAAATAAGAAGAGGGGGAACAAGTTCCTGAAGATTGCATACACCAACATAGATGGAGTAAGGTCAAAGATACTGGAGTTAAGTGATATAATACAGCTGCAGACACCAGACATTGTTGCACTCACGGAGACAAAACTTGAAGATGTTATTTTAAATGAGGTCATATTCCCAAGGGGCTACTCAATTTGGAGACGGGACAGAAAAATCAGGAAAGGCGGTGGCGTTGCTGTGCTGGTGAAAGAACACCTAAAGGTGAACGAAATAATGACTGCCAATCCACAAGAAGTTGATATAATAGCACTAGAGATCTGCCATGAGGATGATAAACTAATGATCATAAATGCATATAGTCCACCGCCAAGCAGCACATGGTCAAAAGAGGAGCTAGATAGTAAACGAGAAGGTCTTATAACAATAATGAGAGAGATCATAGCAAGAGCGGATAACGATAGTTCACGGCTGTTGATAGTCGGCGACTTCAACTTGAAATCCATAGACTGGGAAGCATATGAAGCTAAAACAGAAGATTTCTGGACCTGTAAATTTGTAGACCTCATCCTGGAAACATTCTTGTATCAACATGTTAAACAAGCTACGAGGATGAGGGAAGGGGACGTTCCCTCCATGCTAGATTTGATATTTACCAGGAAGGAGGAAGAAATATTTGACATTCAGTACCTTCCTCCCTTGGGTAAAAGTGACCATGTCTTTTTGGGAATAAAGTATGCAATGCGATATAATCTGGAAGAAAATATGACAGTCGATGCAATTGAAAAACCTGATTTTAGGAGAGGACATTATGGCAACCTTAGAAAATTTTTAGTGAGTATAATTGGACAGACTTGTTGCTAGGCAAGGAAGTGAATGAGATGTATGTCAAGTTTTGTGAAATATATGATAAAGGAACAAAAAATTTATACCAAAACAGAGAAGCAGAACTAGGAAACAGGATTGGTTCAACAGAAAGTGCGAGAGGGCCAGAGACCAAAAGTCACAAAAATGGAATCAATACAGGAAGAGGCCAAACCCCCAAACATACCAGCGATACAAAGATGCGAGAAACAACTACACGGCAGTGAGGAGAGAGGCAGAAAGAAATTTTGAAAAAGGGATTGCAGACAAATGTAAACAGAACCAGGTCTATTCTATAAATTCATAAACAACAAATTGCAGGTAAAGGATAATATTCAGAGGTTGAAAATGGGAAATAGATTCACGGAAAATGAAAAGGAAATGTGTGAAACATTAAACGAAAAGTTCCAAAGTGTGTTTGTACAAAATGAAATCTTCAGGGAACCAGATACAATAAGAATTCCAGAGAACAACATAGAGCACATAGAGGTGTCTAGAGACGAAGTGGAAAAAATGCTCAAGGAGCTAAATAAGAACAAAGCAGTTGGTCCAGATGGAGTTTCACCATGGGTTCTGAGAGAATGTGCACCTGAGCTCAGCATTCCTCTTCAACTGATTTTTCAGGCATCCCTGTTTACAGGAGTTGTAGCTGATGTGTGGAAAAAGGCTAACATAGTTCCAATCTACAAAAGTGGAAGCAGGGAAGACCCCCTTAACTATAGACCGGTATCATTGACAAGTGTAATAGTCAAAATATTGGAAAAAATAATTAAAACTAAATGGGTAGAACACCTGGAGAGAAATGATATAATATCAGACAGACAGTATGGTTTTCGATCTGGAAGATCCTGTGTATCGAATTTACTCAGTTTCTATGACCGAGCAACAGAGATATTACAGGAAAGAGATGGTTGGGTTGACTGCATCTATCTGGACCTAAAAAAGGCTTTCGACAGAGTTCCACATAAGAGGTTGTTCTGGAAACTGGAAAATATTGGAGGGGTGACAGGTAAGCTTCTAACATGGATGAAAAATTTTCTGACTGATAGAAAAATGAGGGCAGTGATCAGAGGCAATGTATCGGACTGGAGAAATGTCACAAGTGGAGTACCACAGGGTTCAGTTCTTGCACCAGTGATGTTTATTGTCTACATAAATGATCTACCAGTTGGTATACAGAATTATATGAACATGTTTGCTGATGATGCTAAGATAATAGGAAGGATAAGAAACTTAGATGATTGTCATGCCCTTCAAGATGACCTGGACAAAATAAGTACATGGAGCGCCACTTGGCAAATGGAATTCAATGTTAATAAATGCCATGTTATGGAATGTGGAATAGGAGAACATAGACCCCACACAACCTATATATTATGTGAGAAATCTTTAAAGAATTCTGATAAAGAAAGAGATCTAGGGGTGGTTCTAGATAGAAAACTATCACCTGAGGACCACATAAAGAATATTGTGCGAGGAGCCTATGCCACGCTTTCCAACTTCAGAATTGCGTTTAAATACATGGATGGCGATATACTAAAGAAATTGTTCACGACTTTTGTTAGGCCAAAGCTAGAATATGCAGCGGTTGTGTGGTGCCCATATCTTAAGAAGCACATCAACAAACTGGAAAAGGTGCAAAGACATGCTACTAAGTGGCTCCCAGAACTGAAGGGCAAGAGCTACGAGGAGAGGTTAGAGGCATTAAATATGCCAAAACTAGAAGACAGAAGAAAAAGAGGTGATATGATCACTACATACAAAATAGTAACAGGAATTGATAAAATCGATAGGGAAGATTTCCTGAGACCTGGAACTTTAAGAACAAGAGGTCATAGATATAAACTAGCTAAACACAGATGCCGAAGAAATATAAGAAAATTCACTTTCGCAAACAGAGTGGTAGACGGTTGGAACAAGTTAGGGGAGAAGGTGGTGGAGGCCAAGACCGTCAGTAGTTTCAAAGCATTATATGACAAGGAGTGCTGGGAAGACGGGACACCACGAGCGTAGCTCTCATCCTGTAACTACACTTAGGTAATTACACTTAGGTAATTACAGGCATCCTGGGATAAGGCTTTTCTGTAAGACACTCAAACATACCCCTCCTCTCCCACTAGTCCATCACAAGTGCTACTAAATGTGTGGCACAATGGTGGAACCAATGCACCTCAGTCTAGGAGTCCAAGGAACATAGACACCAGACCTAAGCTGCATCAGAAATACCCATCTTTAAGTGGCTGGAATGCCATACCCACTGCTAGCAAAACCTGTGAAACCTTCCCTTCCAGGAAAGGGAGAAGAGAAAACTGGTTAGGGAACAGGAGGGAAAGCAACCAAGCAGACCAAAAGAGAGAGAGAGAGAGAGAGAATCCAGAACAGCCAGCTGGCAAGCATGGCGAGCTGCACAGCACAGAAATAGAATCCACAACTGCATCAGCAGACCACAAGGCTGAAGACAAGGAGTCCTTTGCCAGCCAGATGTGCACCTTAATGTCTACTGCAGCTCTGTGGCCATGACCCTTGGGCGCATGGACATGGAGCTGCACAACTCTGAATCCAATAAACTGCGTGTGAGTGGTCACCACCACAAGTGCAATCTGCCCACCCTCTTTCCTCAAGAACAAATTTAAATTGGGATTCACTTCCTACCATTCAAGTTAGTCACTTGTTTAAAGAAAACAAAAGGATTGTCTGCCATTCAGGAGGCTGAAGATGACTTGTACACAAACAGTTGGGGGTCCATCAAAGACACCTGATCTTGGTTTTAGACCAGTATCAAAGCAAGTTTGTTTACCATTCCCAGGAAAAAGATGTGATGACAGAAGCTTGTGCAACAGTCGTGTATACAAGCCTCAAACTGGGAGCAGAAATGATCCACTGGGGAGTGGAGGAGGCATCCAGCTCATACTGAGATGAGGGATAAGAAAATCCATCCTGACCACCTAATAAACCTTCTGGGATGGGCACCAAATATCAAAGTTGGTCAAATAGCAACTGTGGTCCCTCCTGGCAGCCCCACATCCCCAGAACTGTTCTCCCCCCCCCTCCCCCAGCAATAAATAGGAAAAGCCTGGAACAGAGGCTACACATCCCCCGGAGCCTTACACTTGCAAAGGCAAAGAAAGAGCTTCGGCAGGAAAAAACCCAAATCCTAAGATGCTGAAACTGAGGTACTATGCATATCTTGTAAATAAGAAAGAAAAAGTGTTGAATGTAATGAAACACCTCTTTCTGGGGGGGAACCTCGATGGCTCCCTGTTGCTAGTCGCTCTTGTCAGCTCCATGCCTATCAAGTCACACCAGGCCCTTGTGAGCAAATAAAAGTCTGCTAGGGACCAAAGGCCATAACTTGACCTCAAAGAGGCACACAGAGTAGGGGATCTAAGATCACCCTCAGCAAGGAGCAACTACCAGAAAGATAGAGATCAATTCAGACAGCAGCAAGGCAAATGAAAATAAATCGGGAAATGATCCACTCAAAAGTTAGGTCGTTTTCCACTTATAGCAAATGTAACATCAGCCACTTTCAACCAACACCCAGGTTGACTTCCCTAGGTGCTCACTGATGTGAGCCCAAAGTAATGCAAGGATTTATGATTCCTCTGAAAGGCTGAGGGTTGAGGGTATACAAGGAGAGGGTTTCGAGAGATGTTCTACTCCCCAAGCCCGGCCTTGGGGACAGTTGGGGTTCATTTCTTTGGTGGTACACCGGGGTGTGTGCTTGTTTATATGGCATGCCACTGATGCCATTGCAGCCCCATGGTTTTCTAAGATGCATTCAGTGTTAGTTACTATCAGTGAGTGGCCCACTGTGCCTGGGATCCCTTATTGATCTTTACCTTCAGGTCCTAGAGAGCCCCCACCATCTTTCCAGTGTTACAGTATAAGCCGACCCACAGTGCCCGTATTGGCTGGTTGCGAGTTTGACGGATGTCCATCAGTACTGTTACATGCCAGTGGTTATTCTTGCTGCTATTGCCATGTCGCCTGTTGGGTACCCTACTTTCCACCCAGAGGCCTGTAATGTTTTCATCGTCAGCTTTCCATTTTGGCTAAGCCCTTGTCCAGGAACAAGGCTTATCAGACAGCTGCCACTTTATGGGAATGTTTCTCTGTATTAACAAATCCACAATGGCCGTGATGAGGGTTCGAACCTATTTCCGGGATGATCCTAGATGTGCCTTAGTCACAGGTGCTTCCGAGAAGCTGCGGGATCCTCATGAGGGCAAGTAGCACTCCAGCTTGCAATTCTTTTAACTGCGTTGTGGCGCAGTCGACTAAAGCGTGTCTGGGATCATCCCAGACGTAGGTTCGAACCCTCATCACAGCCCTTGTGGATTTGTTTATTTGATATGCCATGCTATTGTGATTTCTGTGTGTATTTTTCTGTGTTTTTTGCAACTTGATGCCATCATGTATGCTCCAGAGTTGGCCTGTATGGTGATTATGGGGTCTGAGGTGGAATGGCTCGTGGTCTGCACCTATTCCAAGTTTGCCTCTCCACTTTCCCTCAGCAATTCTGGCATATTGTGCCAATCTTCTTGTCCTACCCTCTTTGTTTTGCTTTTGAAGATGCTACCTTCAAAGCATCTGAAAATTTTATGACCTGGGTTGGGTAGCAAAGCCTTAGCTACAACCAAAGGTTTTATGACCTTTGGTTGTAGCTGAGGCTTCTCTGGGAATTGCCCCTTCTATGTTGATTGCAGGGGTAGTTGTACTGATGTTTCCCACTGTGGGATTCTTTTTCTTGGGGATGATTTAGCTGTGGATCCTTCTTATGGGGGAACTACCTGTCTCCTCAGGATTTAGGTGTGACCATTGCTCTGCCATAGGGTCTTCATTTGGGGCTCCCGAGACAGGGGAGGGGCCTGAGGAGGGTCTGTGGGTGCCTTTCAACTCATCTTGGTGTTTGGTGGATTGGTTTGGCTTCAGTCGATGTTTACAATAGAATCCTTGGCTGCAACTCCCCTTGTACGTTTCTGGGACCTGTTCAAGTCCTCAGATGTGTCTTATTTCTGGAGGTTTCTGTCGTCCTGTCTTTTGCCCTCGTCAACATTAGCAAATTTGTTTCAGTGCCTCCTTTGGGATCAGGACCTCACTTCCTCAATAGACCCTGCCTCTATTGAATTCAGGTCAGCTTTAGCCTTTATATTCAATTTTGAGATTCCATATTCAGTGTGGCTTATTGGTAATCCTTTACTTTCTTGCAGGGTTAGCATGGGTTTTTGCCATTCACAAATGATTGATTGGTGTGAGTGTGTTTGGTTTTCCAAGTGTTCTTGGGCAGTGCCATGTTTGCATCACTTGAGGCTTGCCTCTTTGCTCCAAGCTTGCCCCAGGATGTGGGCATGTGGTAACTCCATGTAAGTTTGCCTTTGCTTTCTGGTGCCCTGGTCATGGAGGGTCACAGGGCTCCTCTGCACTTGGTCACTGTTATACACATCTGGGCTGTGATTGAGCTATTCTTGGATCAGCTCTGGGGTGGTCTGGATACCTGTTTAATATCCTTCACTTATCTGTTAATTGTGCACTAAAATTTATTAAATAATAATGACAATTTTCTCTATTCTTTTTTCAGACTGACCTTACCAACAATGAAGATATTGAACCAGTCTCTTCCTCTGCCAAACTACATCCTGATGGTGGGGAGGTGACCCATTTGTGATGCGAGTTGATGTTGAGAGCTCTAGACATATTGTAGATAAACGTTTATGTAAAGGTGATAAAGCTCAAGGTGTACAAAGTTACAATAGTGTGTGATTTATCTTGATACTAATGGTAAAAATCAGGCCATTTAAACCCTTCTGCTGTGACAGACATGCAGGCATGTTTTCTCAAATTCTGGTTACTATGTGGTGACCATTCCTGGATGTTAGGTAATGTGAGAAACTGGGATGCATTTTGTTAAATGTAAAGTATCACCTCTGACCACCAGAGGTCTCTGGAGATAGTGGTCATGTTATGACAAATTATTTAAGCTTTCATTGCCTACAGGGCAATGTGTGTACAAACACTGTGTGGAGAGAATATTTCTTCTTATGCATTATCACGCAACCCCTGCACCACCTCAGCCAGAATGTCATGGATAATTAAACAATATTAGCAGTTTTCTTTAATTGTGTGTGTTGACAATATTCTATTGAATGAATTTGTGAAAATAGTAGACAATGTAAAGACTCAGAATGGCAATAAATGTTCGTCCTAGAGATGGCACAGTTGTCCTGTGACACCGCTGGTCGTTTACTGTAGGGTTCGTGGGCTGTCAGTTAGCCACACGGGTCCCGAGGCTTCTCGGCTAAATGCCAGCCATTTGCTTGGTATTCTATAGTTAGCTTTACAGGCATTTTTTCTGTTTGGTTTGTGTTGTGTGGGCCCGGCTTGTGGGTGTGGGTGCTTAGGGCTACATTCTGTGTGCTTGTGGGTGTGTGTGCTTAGGGCTACCTTCTGTGTGCTTGTGGGTGCATGTGCTTAGGGCTACCTTCTGTGTGCTTGTGCTTAGGGCTACCTTCTGTGTGCTTGTGGGTGCTTGTGCTTAGGGCTACCTTCTGTGTGCTTGTGGGTGCTTGTGCTTAGGGCTACCTTCTGTGTGCTTGTGGGTGCTTGTGCTTAGGGCTACCTTCTGTGTGCTTGTGGGTGCTTGTGCTTAGGGCTACCTTCTGTGTGCTTGTGGGTGCTTGTGCTTAGGGCTACATTCTGTGTGCTTGTGGGTGCATGTGCTTAGGGCTACCTTCTGTGTGCTTGTGGGTGCTTGTGCTTAGGGCTACCTTCTGTGTGCTTGTGGGTGCTTGTGCTTAGGGCTACCTTCTGTGTGCTTGTGGGTGCTTGTGCTTAGGGCTACATTCTGTGTGCTTGTGGGTGCATGTGCTTAGGGCTACCTTCTGTGTGCTTGTGCTTAGGGCTACCTTCTGTGTGCTTGTGGGTGCTTGTGCTTAGGGCTACCTTCTGTGTGCTTGTGGCTGCTTGTGCTACCTTCTGTGTGCTTGTGGGTGCATGTGCTTAGGGCTACCTTCTGTGTGCTTGTGGGTGCCTGTGCTTAGGGCTACCTTCTGTGTGCTCTCTTGCACTGACAGAGTTCACTTCTGATGTGTTCAGTTCACTCTTTGGAGGCCAGACCACTTGGGTGGGGGCCTTACTTTGTGTGTGTCAGGTGCCTTTGCCTTCCTGTCTAGACCCTTGGTTGGGGGGTGAACATTTTGGCTAGTTAGGGTGCATTGGGGGATTGTGCACTTGTTTTACACAGCATGCCACAGTTAGCCTTCACAGCCACGTTAACACTTTCGCGCGCGCGGCACTCGGGGAAAAAAAATGCCGATTGTGCGCGCGGCATTCTGGGCGCTCAAGTGTAAAGACAAAAAAGTGTATAAACTTTTCACGCTCCTAACATCAATTCTCAAGCTACGTATTTCATTTTGGTATCAATGTGTTGGCAATAAACTTCTCTACAAGATCATATGCATAAAATGTCACCAAAGCATTTGCTATCCCACCACGAAATAAATAAACACGAAGATGACTCGCCGTGACACCCAAACAGGAAGTAAATGTTCATACTCTTTCGTTTGTTGCCAGCTCCACAGTGATCCTACAGCATTGATTTTGATATCACTGAACTCGCAATAAAATTCCCCACCCAGACATATGCCTATCAATGTATAATTATGATACGGGGTGACCCGCACGAGTGTGGGAAGTAGCCGAAGCGTTAGCCGTGATTTCAGCAGCGATGACACTGTTGTGATGCAGCGCTTTGAAAGTTTATACTTATTTCACTGTCCTGACATTATTTCTGGAGCTACGTATTTCATTTTTATAGCAATGTGTTCGCAATAGAAAGTTCTATAAGAACATGGGTAGAATTGGTCAACAGAGCGTCAAATAAATTTGCGGCGAATAAAATCTTACGCATGTTTGTACCCGTGAACGTAAAAAGTTTTTACTTTGTTCATGTTTTTCAATTTTATACTCGTTTCACACCGTTTTTTTTTTGTATAGTGTTCGGAATAAAATTCCCTACACAGACATATGCCTATCAAGTACAATTCTTGGGAATTCACAGTTATAGAGACGGCCAAACACACACAACCGGAACCCGCTCTGGACACTCCAACTCACACCCGCAACACCCACAAAAAAGTTTCTGGTGTTTCGTGTATACTTACTTTAGTTTTCGTGCTACAGTTGTCATTTAGGTATCAAAATATTCCTAAGAAAATCGACTACAATACTACAACAACCTAGGACAATTATGTGTACTTACCAAAGGAAAGACGATTGTAGAAAAATAAGTTGAGCATTTTCTCTCCGCTCCACCTCCTTCAGGTACCGATTCCTGAAGTTGCTCAACAGATGTTCGTAGGTGGAGTGAAGCTGGTGCGGGTGGTTACTTCTTGTCCACCCAATACACCCTTTTCCTGTGATAACTGGTGTAACACGGTATGACACAAAGTGGAACATCGCATGTCTTGCATGCTATACCAGTTTCCTTCCTAATACCCGACTTTGAACACACTTGACACCTGCGACGTTTGGGGAGTTTTACAAGTTCATGCTTCAATTTGTAGTTCAGGCGAGTCTCTGATAAAACAACACGTCCCTGTTGTCTCTGTGTTGGTTGTACACTACAGTCTGAATCGTCGCTCTCACCATTGTCTTCAAACAACAGTGTAGCAGATGAAATATCTTCATCAGATTCATGGTCGGCTTCAGCACGAGGTGTAGACGTGAAGAGAGGGCGCCTCACACCCGACGGGCCAGGTGTTGACGGGTCAGCAGCAGGATACACAGGACCAGTGTCATCATTTATGTCTGGAGAATGAACTAAATGAGGAGATGGTGTTGTTGTTGCAGGCCACTCTTCCTTGTCAAATTTCAATAAAGCCCAAATAGCAACCTCATGAAACTGGAGCAGAGTTAGTTTCTTTCGGTCATCTGTGTTGGCCTTGTACAATGCATAAGCGTTTTGCAAAGCCATTTGCAGGAAATAAAAGGTTATTTTCTTTGTCCACTTGTGACATTTCCTGGCGAAATGGTAATACTTTACCATTTGATCAAAGTGGTCAACACCCTTCATGAACTTATTGTAGTCAATAATTGCCTTTGGTTTGTTCACCACAACCTGCTGTAGTCCTGTTGTTCCATCTGGCCTACGAACTCGTTTGCGTTTTTGAACTCTATTTGTGTCTGCATTGTGGAGGTTGGTAATCATAGAGACAACTCGCTTGTCTTTCCACAGCAGAATGAAGGTGTTGTCCTTGCGGCGGTAGACTGTGGTATCCACATCAATCTTAGTCTTCGCTATATGTTGCAGGTCTTTTGGGGCGCCACGTACGAGTCTAATTGTCCTCAAGCCACACAACACTGGCCCCAGGCTGGCGAGTACGTACCGGACGTGTATGCTTGCGAGAAGCTGGGGTGCCTCATCTTCCTCACTCGGTTCATCCTCACCTGATAATTCATAGCTTGAATCACTCCTACTATCAACAAATGGGGTTATTTTCAAACGACGAGTAGGAGGTCGTTTCCTTAGCTGGATTTTAGGCATGCACGCACCACGTGTGCGCCTTGTGGTGAGAGGCGGTGGTGCTGGTGCCCCCTCCTCTGTTAGGCCTTCAGTGTCCTCCTCCTGTCGATTCAGCCCCATGGCTCCAGGCCCCCCAAATTCACATTCTTCTTCTAAATCCTCACCTTCTGCCTCACTTCCATCCAAATCCACTTGATCAAAGGCATCCAAGAGATTGGGAATCTTGGTGGGAGTGAGCCTCAATCCAGAGAACCTCCTATAGATGTCGGTAATCTTGTCTTTTCCAGATGAATCAGAGGCTCCTGTAGCCGAAACACCGCTTGGGCCTGGTGCTGGATCCATTATTGATGAATGTAGTTGGTTACAAACACACAGAAACGGGTAAAAATCCTTGAAACCGTGCGAGTTTGGCGCGCGAGGGGAGAGAGATGCGATCGCTCCACGTGACAACAAAATGGGCCTGTCACGTGGCCCAGTAGGCCGACGTGACATTCGGCCTACCTGAGAGAACGGGAATTTCATGGCGCACAGTTTGAAACAAACCCCAAGTAAATCGGATTTAAGATGGATTTTTTACAATTATTTTAATACGGACCGTAAATGTACGACGCGACCGCACAACCGATAGAAATATTGCCGTCGTATATGTACGGGATGGGCGCGCGAAAGTGTTAACTAGGCTGTGTCGGTTTACTTGCATAATTCCCGGTGAGCGTCCCAGTGCTTTGTTGTCCTATTTAGTTAGTCCTTCAGGTAATCCCTGTGGGTTTCAGTATGGCCTGTGGATATCCCCTTTGCACCCACTCTTGCCTTATTCGAGTTTGAGGATTGTATGACATCTATGCTACAGTGTGATGATCATTTTCTGCCTCCACCATGCTGCCTGTTGGGTTGGTAACACCTATGACCCTCAGTCCTGTGGGGTTTGTCCCCCCCCCCCCCTCCAATGTGGCTCTTCCCTCTCCTCTGACTCTCCAATGAAGCACAAACTTATCAGACAGGTGCCACCTTGAGTGTTAGTTTTGCAAGCATCCAGCATTCACGGCTTTATACCTGATTGGATACTCTGGAGTTGGTCCAATCTTGTTTTTAGGAACTCAGAATTTGAGATGTTGGTGAATTCCAATTTGCTTCCATCCATGCCTGACAGCTGAGTGGACAGCGCTTTGGATTCGTAATCCTGAGGTTCCGGGTTCGATCCCCGGTGAAGGCGGAGACAAATGGGCAAAATGTTTCTTTCACCCTGATACCCCTGTTACCTAGCAGTAAATAGGTACCTGGGAGTTAGATAGCTGCTACGGCTGCTTTCTGGGGGTGTGTAACAAAAAAGAGGCCTGGTCGAGGACCGGGCCGCAGGGACGCTTGGCCCCGAAATCATCTCAAGATAATCTCAAGAAGAAGAAGATGCCTCCTCTTCCTTCTCCTTTGGCTGTGGCACACCCAGCTTTTGTTCCTATTTCCTGCTTAGTGCTCTGAAACTTCTGAGGGATTCGGAGTCAGGTCAAGGTTTAGCTTAGAGTGTGGCTTAGATTTCTCCAAGAGTGGCTGCTTCCAGCTGACCCCTTCTTTCAAGATACCTTGGACTCTGCTTTTCTGTCCCAAGCAGTGGGCTTGGAACTTCAAGAGCTTCTCTGCCCCTGAGCTGATGTATTCGGCTTCTGGGACTGGGGGGGGGGGAGGGAATCTCCAATAGGGGTCCCTGGGTTCCCTTAGACCAACTCAGCCCTTCTGCTTCAAGGGGAGAGGTTTTCTCACCCTCCCCGCTCAGCTCGTTGCTGCCGTGAGGGGGGCTTAGTGGGCGGCTGCTGGAGTGTAATGCTCCTTGGGACAGTCCTCTTTCCTTTTGTAGCCTTGTGCTCCTGCTGCTGTCCTCTCAAATTTTGCTGAGCACCTTTTCCCTCTGTTTCGTTTTTCTCCCCCTCTTCTCCTATCTGCTTGCCGTTTCCTGCCGACCTTTTGCTTGTTTTGGTTATTCCTTTGGACTTCCTCTATTTTGACGCCCGGGTGCTTGAAGAGGCATACTCTTGCACCCGTAGAACTGTAGTACCCAACGTCGAGAGCGAGGGGAACCTTTTATTGTCAATCCCCCTTTCGTCACTGAACACGATCTCGACGGACTGTCGGTTCTTAAGGTGGCGTTTGTGGGGCGTATACCTCTATTCCTCTGGCTAGGTGTACATTGTGTGATAAAATGTAGACTAAAGTTAAATTAAACATTCATATTGTCTGATAAATTTAATGTCTTATAATTTCTTCTGAAATGAGATGTAATTTATTATGCAGTAAAGATGTTTTCTATATAAACGTTGTTTATTATATAACATAACTCACTTATATATACAAACACAATGCCTATACACAAAACATTCCTTCATGTGTCTTGAACACATCTACCAAATGTCTGGTACTACCCTTCAAATTTGACATGGTTAACAATACACACACACACCTTCATTTAAACAATAACATTTATGATATTTATGAACAGAAAATTAAAAGTCAAACTACCAAAGAAGATATACTATGGCACAATTTAATCAAGTCTGCCCAATACCTGATTTTGCACAAATATTTTACCGAAAGGTGTCCAAAATATACAAGCTTTCCACTAGTAATATTGTACTCTACTGTGTTAATCCTGGTCACCTTTTTCTTAATTAATAATTTTTTTAAAAGTAATTACTTTTTCTTAAAGTAATTAATAGGTCACAAGCACAAATACTTGTTAAGCATTGCCAGTTTTATTACAAGCCTGATTATAGGGTAGACTGATGACCATAAATCACCACCGTCTCCTAATGGGGCTCGGTAATCTGAATGTTACAATTTTATTTTAAAAGTTACGTAAAAGGCACTGTAAATCACTGTACATTATAGTGATTAATATAAACCACTTTTCAGTTGAAGCCACTTACCAAGGTGTAGTGAGAATACCCACCATAACTCATAAAATAAATAAAAAACCAGCGTTGAATGTAATGAAACGCCATTTCCTGGGTGAGTCCCGGAGGCTCCCCGGAGCTATCCCAGG
>WNGS01165503.1:17266809-17296806 GCA_020271785.1 Procambarus virginalis | reverse complement strand
AATAATAATAATAATAATAATAATAATAATAATAAATTAAACAGAATATTGAATGAAATAAAATACACCTTCCAGAGTGAGCCTCTTCAGTATCTCCTGGAGCTAAGCTCTGGTCTCGGCAAAGCAATAGGGGAGAAGGGCCAGTTTTGGCCTTCCCAAAGCCAGGAATAGAATTTGTTCTTGCCATGAAGAAGGGGGGGACTGAGGCTTATAAATTAATACGAAACTGGAAAAAAAAAAGCATTAGCAAACAAAACGTTATCCAAAGTGTAATAGTCGATAAAGTTGTTCCAGTGCTTTGTTTTTCATGAACCAAGCAGTTGTGTTGTATTGTTTCATCTGCTCTCTTGGTGAGGATGATTGTAACAATCCCTGCTGAATACAAAACTGAAAAAAACCAAAAAGCATAAGCAAAACAAAACAGGCATCTGTTTGAAGAAAATTAATTTGAAAGAGGAGCAGTTCTCAACTTTTATCAAGTTTATTTAAATTCTTTCTCTATTTCAGGGCCTTCCTTCATTTTGTTCTCCTTGTCGGCTGTTTCTCTCCACAAGTGGTTGGTGAGGGAGAAATGTTGTCAGCATGCACCACTGGCTTCACCCTTCCACCTCTCCATGTGTGGCATTTCAGGGGGATTCTCCATGTGATCTGTGCTTTCTATGGCAGTCTTGTCAGGAATATGTCTTTTCTGGGGTAACCCAGTGGCTTCCTGAAGCTTTGTTGCTTAAAGGGCTTCCCAATACTTAGCAACATCAGTCATGTAAGACTTATTGACCTACAGGAAGCAGGGATTGTTACAATCATCCTCATGATAACATTGTATAATCAGCATCTTTACTACACTATCTGAAAATCCATAAGGATTGTTACTGGGAATGTCTACATTTATGCTGAAATAAAGTGTTATGTTTATCACCATTCCTGCTTCATAATAACACACAATAATGATTTTTAGTCCAAATCTGTGGCATTTGGAAGTGATATACTGCTTAAAAAGTAAGACATCCATTAAAAGAACAAGCCCTTCTCAATCGCCACCTTTAGACCTGGTACATAAATATCTTTGCACTTTTCATTCAGTTCACTGACCATGTGCCTCTCTTTACTTTCCACAGTCTATAATTTGCGATCACATTATCACTGTTCACAAAGTGAAAATATCTGAGAATTAGAAGATGCCAACATCAAATCATATATCAGACGTCACCCTATCCCCCCTGGACTTTGAAGAAGCCATAAACAGTATGCCTATGCACTCTGCACCAGGCCCGGATTCTTGGAACTCCATATTCATCAAGAACTGCAAAAAACCACTATAGCAGGCCCTCCACATTCTGTGGAGACAGTCTAGATACTGGCATTATTCCTGATATACTAAAAACAGCAGAGATAGCACCACTTCATAAAGGAGGAAATAAGGCAGAGGCAAAAAATTACAGACCAATAGCGTTAACATCGCACATCATTAAAATTTTTGAGAGAGTGCTAAGAAGTAAGCTCACAAAATACATGGAAGCACAGCATCTCCATAACCCCTGACAACATGGTTTCAGAACAGGGCGCTCTTGCCTGTCGCAGTTGCTGGACCACTCTGATATGGCATTAGATGCTATGGAAGACAAACAAAACGCTGATGTAATTTACACAGATTTCGCAAAAGCTTTTGATAAATGTGACCATGGTGTTATTGCACATAAAATGCGCTCAAAAGGAATTACCGGAAAAATAGGCAGATGGATCTACAATTTCCTGACCAACAGAACCCAATGTGTAATAGTCAACAAAATAAAATCCAGCCCATCAACCGTTAAGAGCTCAATCCCCCAGGGTACTGTGCTTGCCCCAGTACTTTTTCTCATCCTCATATCGGACATAGACAAGAACACAACCTATAGCACTGTATCATCCTTTGCAGATGACACCAGGATCTTCATGAGAGTAGGCAACATAGAGGACACGGCAAACCTCCAGTCAGATGTAGATCAGGTCTTTCTATGGGCTACAGAAAATAATATGGTGTTTAACGAAGATAAGTTCCAGCTCATGCGCTATGGAAAAAATAAAAATATAAAAACGGAAACCACGTACAAAACTCAGGCAAATCATAACATAGCATGAAAAGGCAATGTAAAGGATTTGGGTGTACTCATGTCGGAAGACCTTACCTTTAAAGAACACAATAAAGTGGCCGTCACAACTGCACGAAAAATGACGGGTTGGATAACAAGAACTTTTCACACTAGAGATGCTATACCGATGATGATACTTTTCAAAACGCTGGTGCTCTCTAGAGTGGAGTACTGCTGCACAATGACAGCCCCTTTCAAAGCTGGAGAAATTGCTGACCTGGAGAGCGTGCAGAGATCCTTTACTGCTAGAATCCACTCGGTAAAACATCTAAACTATTGGGACCGACTAAAGAGCCTAAATCTGTACTCCCTTGAGCGCAGGCGGGAGAGATACATAATAATTTACACATGGAAAATATTAGAGGGGCTGGTCCCAAACCTGCACACAGAAATAACATCACATGAGACCAGAAGACATGGCAGGATGTGCAGAATACCCCCGTTGAAAAGCAGAGGTGCAACTGGTACTCTGAGAGAGAACTCCATCAACATCAGGGGCCCGAGACTGTTCAACACGCTCCCGCTACACATAAGGGGCATAACTGGCAAACCCCTCACAGTGTTCAAGAGAGAACTGGATAAGCACCTCCAAAGGATACCTGATCAACCAGGCTGTGACTCGTACGTCAGGCTGCGAGCAGCCGCGTCCAACAGCCTGGTTGATCAGTCCAGCAACCAGGAGGCCTGGTCGATGACCAGGCCGCGGGGACGCTAAGCCCCGGAAGCACCTCAAGGTATACTCAAGGTAAGGTATACCTGTTGCGAGACATGTCTCTCCCGAAAATTGGCATCGGAACAAGGCTGTCTGTTCCAATAATCCCGGATGACATGTTTCACAGAATAATAATAATATTTTATTCAGGAAAAGTACATACATAGGTGCAGAGTTACAAACATACTGTTGGATTTATAGAGCTAGTACATACAATACCTAAAGCCACTAATATGCATAGTGTTTCAGGCAGTGAATGAATGTTTTATTGCCATACATAGGGCAAGAAATATATACAGTTCAGCTATAGTTATGTCTTTCCAATGCTGCAAATGTGAATTAGGTGATATGCCCTCGTTTTCCGTAAGTTTTACCATATACCCGTTAGTTTTCAGAATGATAAGTTTCGCTAACGGTTCATCAAAATATCTTGTAAAATATTCACTTAAACATATCCTCACAAGTATATGGGAAAATATCTGTAACACCTTCATCTGTATCATTAAATGTAGGTATTTGTGGAACAAAGTTGGCACCATCATCCCACAGGAGTGCACCCATGTTGCTTGCAATGCCACCACCACCACAGGCATGAATCCCACCTCCAACACTATATTGTCTAGAAGATGAAGCTCTTCTAACATGCACAGGGTGGGCACATTCAGTTGAACTTGAAGCCAATCTTCCCTCACTTTCCCGATGTGATGTCACACACCAGCATTTTACAGAATGAGGTGCTGACTTGGCAGACATCTGCCTAATTACACCACAAGGGTCGCTGTCACCAGCCACGGCACTGCTTTTGCATCGGAACATGGTCACTAAATCCAAAAAATAAGTCTGGATTAATGCCTTACAGTAACCATTAATACAGTAAGGCATTAAATATATCACGACAAATAGAGCATAACACATTGGGTATAAATTGAATTAGTTTAGATTTATGAAAGACCTGGGTAAATACTGGTTTGGAAACAGGGTTGTTGATTTGTGGAACAGATTACCAGGTAACATAATAGATGTGGGATCACTGGATTGTTTAGAATAGGCTAAAATATATATATAGAATGAGTTTGGGTAAATATAAGTAGGGATCCCATCACAATGGTTGTACTCTTCGAATCACTTGTGTTGTCCCGTCTCGAGTACTGCTCAGTACTCACTTCCCCCTTCAGAGCAGGAGAGATTGCTGAATTAGAGGGAATACAGAGAACATATACGGCACTCATAGACGAGATAAAACACCTAAATTATTGGGATCGTCTCAAAGCTCTCCAAATGTACTCTCTAGAAAGGAGACGAGAGAGATACCAAATATTAGTTAGAAATATTTGTGGCTAGACTATTAAGTAGGATTACTTAATAGTCTAGCCACAAACTCGTCTGCACCAGCTGACTGCTTCTCCCTGTTCATTGTTATATTCAGTTCATAATATCATGGTAGTTTTTACAGTTTCTTAGCTATCCATTAGTATACAGTCAGTGCTCAATAATATACATTAATGTGAAATTCCCTTGCCTCCTCTATGAGCAGCCATTCCCTTAAGGTTTATGTTGTCATTACCTCATGTTCCTGCCTGTACCAATTATACACATCATACTTTTCCTCATTGCCTTCATTCTGTATTGTGTATGACTAGTATTTCTGGGAAAATAAATGGAAAATACACATGGAAAATACTGGAGGGCCCGGTCCCAAATCTACACAGTAAAATAACAACATACTGGACTGAACGATATGGAAGAAAATGCAAAATTGAACCAGTGAAGACCAGAGGTGCCAAAGGCACAATCAGAGAGCACTGTATAAACATCTGAGGTCCACGGTTGTTCAACGTCCTCCCAGCGACTATAAGAAATATTGCTGGAACAACCGTGGACATCTTCAAGAGAAAACTGGACTGTTTTCTAAGAGAAGTTCCGGATCAGCCGGGCTGTGGTGGGTATGTAGCCCTGCAGGCCGCTCCAAGCAACAGCCTGGTGGACCAAGCTCTCACAAGTCGAGCCTGGCCTCGGGCCGGGCTTGGGGAGTAGAAGAACTCCCAGAACCCCATCAAGCAGGAGCTGCCATGAATGGGCCAATATGCCTTCTGTAGTTTCCTTAATTCTTATGTTCGGATAAATCCAGTTACTCAACAAAATTCTCTTGTGAATGAACTAAACTACATCAAAATAATCATATAAACATCCAAGGACAACATTGGAGTCGTTGACCACAAGCTGTTTTATCGGCAACACTTGAGGTCTAGCGCTGACAGATATGGGTGGGACTGCCATCTGCCAGCCTTGTAAAGCTCGCTTAACTTAAAAAAAAAACTATTTTGTAAAAAATGGATTTTGGCAGCCCGGCAAGGAGGTTGGCAGGACGGAAGACAGGCTGGCAGCATGGCAGGGAGATTGGCAGAATGGGAGGCAGTATGGCAGGCAGGACGAGAGGCAGGCCAACAGTGCAGCGGGCTAGCAGGATGGCAGGGAGCTTGGCTGGCAGGATGGCAGGGAGCTTGGCTGGCAGGATGGCAGGCAGGCCAGCAGAATGGCAGGCAGGACAGGAAAACGGCAGTAGGTCTGGGAGAATGGCAGGCACTATTGCAGGCAGGCAGAATGGCAGGCAGACCTACAGGATGGCAGGCTGGGTGGCAGGATGGCCAGCAGGTGGTCCAACAGGATGGCAGGCAGGGAGGTCGGTGGGCAGGCCATCAGGATGGCAGACAGGCCTGCAGGATGGCCAGCAGGTGGTCCAACAGGATGGCAGGCAGGGAGGTCGGTGCGCAGGCCATCAGGATGGCAGACAGGCCTGCAGGATGGCCAGCAGGTGGTCCAACAGGATGGCAGGCAGGGAGGTCGGTGAGCAGGCCATCAGGATGGCAGACAGGCCTGCAGGATGGCCAGCAGGTGGTCCAACAGGATGGCAGGCAGGGAGGTCGGTGCGCAGGCCATCAGGATGGCAGACAGGCCTGCAGGATGGCCAGCAGGTGGTCCAACAGGTTGGCAGGCAGGGAGGTTGGTGCGCAGGCCATCAGGATGGCAGACAGGCCTGCAGGATGGCCAGCAGGTGGTCCAACAGGATGGCAGGCAGGGAGGTCGGTGAGCAGGCCATCAGGATGACAGACAGGCCTGCAGGATGGGAGGATAGCCAGCAGATGGTTCAACAGGATGGCCGGCAGGGAGGTCGGTGGGCAAGCCATCAGGATGGCAGACAAGCCTGCAGGATGGCAAACAGGCCTGCAGGATGGCCGGCAGTCCAGCATAACAGCAGGCAAGACAGGATAACCGCATGGGGGGCCAGCAGGATGGCAGGCAGGCCAGCATGACGTGAGGACTGGAGGCAGGATGACGGCATGACAGGGAAGGCAGCCTTATGGTTAAAGGGTCAGTAACTACAAGGCTAAACACAATACCTTGGTTGTGTGCAGGCCTTGAGTATATGATAGGGAAACTGTTATACAAAGTAGCCTGGCCACTATAAGGTGCATGTCTGAAGAAGTACTTTGGGACCTGAGGACAGGTTGCATTTGCTGTTGTTAAAAGTTCAGTGGCTACTGTTATGGCTGTCCTGCACACTCTCATGCTGCATGGTGATGTTAAAAGTTCACTGGTTACTGGTATGGCTGGTGTTCCTTCTGCCATTTCTGTCCCTTCTGCCATTTCCTGTCCCTTCATTGTTCTTCAGTTTTTGAGCCGGTTGTTTTGTCCTTTCTTTCATGCCCGTTTTGTTGATCAGCATCTAATGCCGAATACTGCTTCTTATCGTGCGGTGTTGGCGGAGCCACTCCAGCTTGCTTCAGAGTTGACACGTCTTCGGCTCCATTTTGCAAGCTCTCTAGTGCATTGTTTCACCTCCAGACTGCACATGCACCACCTAAACCTGCCTGGTCTCTGAACCAGGTTATTTTTCTTATCTGCTTGTTTTTATTGTAGCGCTTTCAGTCCATGATTGTTTCTTGAAGGCAGTGTTTTTGCTTGCTTTGGCCTCCGTGTGTCGCGAGGGTGAACGTCATGCTCTTCTCCGGGGCCAGGAATTTTGCTCCTTTGGCCCTGGTGGGCACTTTGTTCAGTTGCAGCCGACTCCTTTTATGGCAAAGAATGAATCTGCAGGCTTCTGGAGGGGTCCTTTGGTCGTGGATTCATGGTTGGTCCGGCTAAGAGTTCATCATGCGCTTTGTCTGGTGGTGGCTTTATGCTGCTACCTTTGTGCCATTGATTCTGCTTCTGTGGACTCCTTGTGGGTTGATCCGTGTCCCTGGTTCCCTGTTCCAGGGCTTGTTTTTCTTAGGTCATCGTCGGTGTCATTAAATCTAGCCAGCGTGTGGTCTATCCTCATTGCCATGATGTCCATAAGTATGCCGCTCTGACGGGCATGGATGCCGATATGTCTTGGGCCAATATTCGGGGCTTTGGCAGTCAAACAGGGTCTTGGTGGCCAGATATCTCGTGAACGTTCCTGGTCCTGAGTGGCCTTGGGTGTCTTTGGGTCGTGTGTCATGGCCGATGGTCTCTTCCTCAATCTGATACCTGCAGCTCTGCTTGCTCCCTGATAAGGGGCCCTTTTTTTTTTCCTTCTCTGTGGGTAGTTAGATTTACGGAGCCACAGGGGGCTTCCCCAGAAAACCTGCATGGAAAGTAATGCAAGCCGATTTCTGGGCGAGCCCCGGTGGTTCCCCGACACCCCACTTTCTCCCAGGCCATCGGGGTGTTTCTATCATCGTAAGATGTGGTGGAAGCAGCTGGCTGGGCTGGCCTGCCTGCCTCCCTCCCTCCTCCCAATGGAGGGGGGGGGGATGGTGTGTTTTAGCACGCACTATTTTCATGATTTTTGAATACTTAGTTTTTGTACATTGTTGGGGGAGTTCTTTTGGCAGTTTTCAGGCGATGGTCTCATTCTAACCATAGAGTGGCTTGTTTTGTTTCGCTGACTTTCTGGGTACTTTTCCTGGTGGGGCAGACATGAATAATTTTAAATATAAGGTGTTCACAGTGCCACTACTCCCTGAGCTTCTCTGAGGGGACCAGGTTCCGACTCATGGTCCCTGGAAGGCTAATAAGAACTCCGCGACTAATGGCACCTTGTAGTATGACACCAAATAAATATAATAGCTTCAGGATGCCACCATGGCTCACCCAGAAATTGGCATTTCATTACAATCACTGCTGTTTTTATCCTTTTGGCTCACTGTGATGTGACCTCTGGTGTGTTCATATACATGAAAGTACAGTAAATCCTTAGCTGCACTTTAGGGGTTAAATCCATGATTTTTGATAATTGATTTTGACATTTATACAGTACAGTACAGGAAGAGTAAAGGAAGAACAGAAAAAAGCACGATGTTGATTTAATTTATTGGTAAATACATTGTGAGACTTTTATATTGCTAATGTATTCTCAGATTTAGTATCCTTATTTTTGCAGGACTCCGTTCTTGCAGGAGTTGTATGCTGTATCATACATGTGGATAGCGGCAATTGGATTCTTTGTAACTCTACTGGTGGGTATGGTTGTCAGTCGAGCCACGGGAGGAAATGACATTTTGGACCAAGACTTGTATGCGTCTTGGGTTCTTCCACATAGAAAAAATATGGCAGCTGAAAACACATGTTCTGAAAAGGTAAAAGATAGATTAAACTATGTGCATAGATCGTATTTTTCTTGTATTACTGCTTGTATGTTTCATTTAACTGTGGAGGCAAGATTATGAAACTGGCTGATGATTAAGTGGCTATTGTCCTTTAGAATTATATCAAATATTTACAGTTGAATAAATAAATTAACTTATTTAAATCACTAAAATACTCATAATCGATTTAAAGGATTTCCGGGACTTATTAATCGTCGATGGCACCCTGTACCACATATTAGTTCTGCTACTCAAATAAGCTAATCTGTCTAATAATTAACAAAATATAATGTTGATCTCTGAGCATGGTTCTTTTGGTAGGACCCACAGATATTTTAGGCCTGACCAGATAACGACTCTTCATCCCAGAAGAACAAGTCAACATACAAATGGTCTTGTCGTCTTAGTAACCCATTTGCTGTAATATGTAGCTACAGTTGTTTGGCAAACAAAATGATGCATTGAATATCATGAAATGGTCTTTTATGGTGGGCTATTCAGTAACCCTGAGTAATTCCTTACGGCAATGGGGCTGCCAAGCCATAGGGAATTGTTCCAGGACTCTGACTCCTATTCTTGCCTATGGAAGCCACAACCAGAATCTGGTTCTTTCTATAAGGTGAGGGACCTTTGAGAATCAGAGATCTTTCCAAAATCAAGAAAACCCCTACCAGAAAGTATACATGCATCCAAACAAACAACAACTTGAGAGGAATTAGTAACCTTGAGGAAAAAGGCAAACAATTGTTGTTGCAAGATAAACACCCTAACTGTGATGCACTCGACCACATTGTAGCCATGAGAAACACAGTGTCATAAATGTCTCCAACCTGACCAATATGAGAAGGAATTGGATGGGAAAAAACAGATTTAAAGGTATGAACACCAATCTCATTCCAGGCACAAGGCATCCACCACAACCTATAAATTATGTAAAAAAGCATTAAAAATATTCTGATAGAGATCTAGGGGGGGGGGGGGTGACATTTTGACTTTCAAAGACACGCTACACTACACAATTTGTTCATTGACTTTCAAGACCATAGAGCTGGTAAGCAGGGGGCAGAATACTGGGGCGAGGGTGCAAAAAACTTGAGCAGGGAGCAGGACACAAGTAGTAGATGGGGGATACAGCTCGGTGGCTCAACTACCGTGGATGAGACTTGCAGCTGATGCTGTACATCGGTGGATGGATGGAGTCTTCATGGTTGCTTGGCTGTCAGGTTTGCGGCCTATTGTGCAAGGCGATGTCTGACTATTGTGCACAGCAATGGTGCTAGTTTGGTTCTTTCATGATCATTGCCTTCTCAAGAAATTCAATTTCGAATTTGACTGGTGTGGGGAGGGGAAGCACACGTGAGCACGAGCTCTGTGAAAAACACTATATATCTCGGGATATTTCAGTGATACAGGAACTAAACACAGTCAGATAACTCATAAAGTGCATCTCAACTTATTAAACAATATACCATAGTGATTGACATCCGACTTTTGTGCTTTAAGGAAATAACAAGTGAATTTCGTGTGGAGTCCACCTCGTGGTGCCAGAACCCAGCCCTTAGGCCCACATCCTGTGTGGCCGCCGTGTGTGTGTGTGCTTACTAGCAAATTGGTTTCCAACAAGTGTAATAGGGGAATGTGGATCGAGAAATTAGTAATAGAGAAAGTGAATACTATTGCAAGTCGGGAATAAAGCAGAAAATCCCTTATTGTAATACAAGCGAATTAATATATCAGTGTTATAACCCAAGTAACTGGCAACTGAGGGCCTCCAGCCGCGGCCTGGGACAACAAGTGTCAACGGTACAGCCTCTGGGACCCTCCCTCACCCTCGACCGTGTGATAAGTACTGACCATACTGTAGAGAACAAATAACATATATACTTTACAAACATACGGTATACATATAATATTATAAATATATAGATATATACAACAAAACAAGGCAAAATGGGAGTAAATAAACAAATTTGTGGCCACTGTAAGATCTCCTTCAAGTCGAAGGCGACGGGAATTGAATGTTATATCTGTAAGAATAGATTTCATTCGGCTTGTACAGGCGTGAGTAACACTGCGGCACTGAGAGCTGGCCACTTGCTCTGGGTGTGTAAACATGACCTGCCAGCTTGGAATATCCTAAAAAACCTTCTAGATAACATGACGCATGAACGGAAAACATCGTTCATTGGAAGCCTACCAGCCATCCAGAAGGAGTGGGAAAGGAACAACAATTGTAATATACCAGGGGCGGAGGCTATAGTCAGGGATGAAACTGAGGCTGAAACTCAGGAAGTTGTAAACTCTGACTCGGTAGGCCCGGATGTGGATGACAGTAAACTAGAAAGTGTAACAGACAGCACTGACAGCTCGGTAGGTACAGACACTACAACGGTTCCCGATAGAGAGAGTCAGAACAGAAGGACAGACTTATGCAAATTTTATGCAAAGGGCATATGCAGACATAGATATGCTGGTAATAAGAAAGGATTAGAATGCAGTTATCAACATCCAAAAAATGTTTAAATATGCTTAGGAAAGGTGAGTGTCGATTTGGATCAATATGTAGGTTTTTCCATCCTGAGATGTGCCAAACCTCACTGGAGGACAGAAAATGCTATGACCTCAGCTGCCCATACTTTCACGTGAAAGGCACGGAACGCTACATAAAGAGTGGCAAGCAGGATAATGAATTTGGAGGAAATTCGATAAATTTTTTATACCAGACCGAAAGAGAATTCAAAAGGAGGAGCATGGAGAATGTATGGAACTGGATGCCAGACCCACTTGCATACCAGAATTACAGATACAACTACACACCGAAAGGGAACCACAACTACAACAGGCAACTGCCCTACAACAATCAGCACTGGTCAGAACAAACTCAATATGTCCACGCATAATGGGCTTGCCACAAAAGTCTCCCAGTCAAACTATCACTAACAGAGTAACCTCATTCATCTTTGCCAACATACAAGGACTGAAAACAAGAACAAACAATAAAGTACAGTTCATAAATGGCCTCCTCACGGAGTCAAATGCAGTATTTGGAGCTTTCACAGAAACCCATGCAGGGGAATTCTTGGACAGTGAGATCTGGATTCCAGGATATAACCTATACAGGTGTGACAGGAAAATTAGGTCACATGGAGGAGTGGGTCTGTATATTAGGGAAGACCTTGTGTGCTCGGAGCTCCTAAACGTTACAAATGAGGTGGTAGAGGTACTGGGATTAAAANGGGACACATCCCCTGGAAACCCCCGTCAGGGCTTTGTTGACCAATGTAGTGTCCTCGACTCCCATCTCGCCTTGTGCGAGTTTGAGGGTTGTTCGTTGCCCTTGTCTCAGGGTGACAATCTTGTGTTTCGTCTCCATCATGCTGCTGTGTTGGGTTGACGACACCTTCGACCTGGAGTCTTGTGAGACTTGTTCTCCGCTTGTTTTCATTTTACCCACTCTACTTTAGCTGCAGATAGGGGGTCAAGCAGCTTGCTTCTTGCTTGTTGCATGCTATGTTAGGTTGCAGCGTGCTAAGTTGGTTGCCCGCTCGAATGCCCGGGGCTACCCCATTTTGGTTTTAGGGACCGGACTTTGGGGCAATAGTTGCTTCAACCTTGGTTCAGTCTGTGCCCTTTGTCCTCCCCTTTGTTGGTGTGGTACACCCTTCTTTACCCCCTGCTGCCAGCTCCCAAGTGTCTGAAGGTTTCAGAGTCAGAGCAGGGTTTAGCTGGGAATAAAATCGGGCAGCTCCGGGGTTTGCCCCATACTCTGCGGAGACGGAGGCATTTGAGACAATTTCTCCCGCAGAAGCTTCTGGGTCCTTCCTGTGAGCCCCCTGGAGGAAGCCTGACAGCTGAGCAGAAAGCGCTCGGGATTCGTAGTCGTAAGGTTCCAGGTTCGATCCCCCAGTGGAGACGGAAACAATTTCTTTCACCCTGATGCTCCTATTCACCTAGCAGTAAAAAGGTACCTGGGAGTTATACAGCTGCTATGGGTTGCTTCCTGAGGATGTGTAACAAAAAGGAGGCCTGGTCGAGGACTGGGCTGCAGGGATGCTAAGCCCCGAAATTATCTCAAGTTTACCTAAAGAAAACCCCCTTCTTTAATGCCTTTCCCTTGGACTCTGCCTTTTCTTCAAGAGTGGAGGGCGTTAGTTATGGCTCAGCTTCGGAGCCTGGTTTGGAGGCATCCGGGGCTGGGGTGGTGGGGTGGGAGTTGGCCTGGGGCGCTTGGGGCCCCTTTTGATCCTGCCTGGGCTTTGGTGCCTTTGGGACGGGGTCTGTTGTTGCAAGGTTCGGGGTTTTCATATCCCCTTCCTTGTACGAATTTGATAAGGGTTCGGCTCCACCTCAGGTTTGTTTCCAGGTTCCTTTGGGTTCTGTGGCTTCATCCTTCCGGAGGTTTTCCACCTCTCGGATTTTCCCTGCAGAAGTTCGGAAGGTCCTCGGTTCCTATCTGATGCGAGACCCGAATTTTGCCTCTGTGATGGACCCAATTTATTTTGAGTTTGGGTGGTCTTCCCCATATTGGATGCATTATGAGGTTCCAGCATATTCCTGGCTTGCGGACTGCCCTTTCTTTTCACTTGGGGCGTGGCACAAGTTTTTGTCATACCCGCATGCTAGAGTGACGAGAGCTCACTACGGTGTTGCAGGTTTACTTAGGGGACGCTTTTGAGCACCTTAATGCATGCCTTGACGCCCCTGTGCTTCCTCCTGAGGAAGCACAGTTGTTCCAGTTGCATGCCCAGGTCCCTTCTCTTTCAGCTGCATAGGTTGCGGAGGATCTTCATGTTCACGGGCATTTGGCCTCAATCCTCGGCTTCTTTTCCCTTCTCGAGCTTTCTTTGGACTGGCTTGTGGAGGATGTGGAGGCGTTGAGTGCCGGGCCATCGTCTGCCGCATTGATTTCTGTGGAAAGGTGTCGGCTGCATTGCTCAAACTGTATGCGCCTATCCTTCGGGAGGTAGTGTCTCTGTTTTATGCCTGTCACCTCGCGTGTCAACAGGCAGTCCTCGCTCTTTCTGTTGATTCTACTTGGGCCCTGGCTCTTAGGTTTTCATCTCCGTTTTCATCTCCGTTTTGTCTGCTGTTGTTTGCAGACTCGGTTGTCACCCAGTTTTGCAGGCGGCTTCTGTTAGTTGTCGCCCTCTTTCGGATTTGTTGGCTATCCGGGGGTGTGCACTTTTGCGTCTCCCAGAAGGGTGTACCAGGACTCGTGTTTCTGCTGGTCGAGGTGGGCCCCTTGGTGCCAGTTTGAGTCAGTGCCTGCTCCGGAACTGACTTTGTCTGGTTGACGCGGTGCTTGCTTTGCATGCAAGTCGGTTTCTTGGTCGCCCTGTTGGTGGAGTGTTGGAGGGGAATATGGGGAGGGGAGGGGGAGGCTGGCTCTGTTTGCCCATGCTTTGTCCCACAATTCGTGGGCATTTCAGGTCGTGTCTTCCGCCTGCAGTGGTGCTGAGCAGCAGCAGCAGCAGCTCCTCCAGGGGGTTCTGGGCTTTGCTTTTAGGGTAGGCTTCTTTCTCTTTGCTTCATCAGGTCATCTTGGAGTAAATGCGGTTGGGCGTGGTCGAAACGACCTCATCCCTCAAGTGGGTTTCCCGCTTGTTTCCAGTGCTAAAACGGGACTGTGCAGATCTGTGTATCATTCTGGCCTTGTCCCATCTGAATCCCTGGATTCCTTGCCCCTGCTTTTGGATGACCATTCTGTCCCAGGTCTGGCTTCTCTTAGATCTGGGTTTGTGGATAGCATCTCTGGACCTCAGGGACTCGTTAGATTTGTGGTGGTGGGGGGGGGGGTGAAGGCTTACCGCTTTTGTTGCCTGCCTTTCGAGCTGAATTTGGCAGCTCGCATTTTTGTGCGTCTTACCAGGGTTGTGGTGGCCTGTCTGTGTCTGGCTTGGTGTTCGGATTTTGGCCTACCTCAATTACTGTTTGGTTTGGGATCTCAGCCAGTTTGCTTGTCTGTTTGCCAGGGATTTGGTTCCTTCCCTGCTCGCCATGTTCGGGTTCCTGGTGAAATGGAGGAAGTTCCATTCGGACTTTGCTGGGCCTTGTCTGGGATTTCCGGACAGAGTCCTAGTCTCTCCCTCAGGCGGCCTTGCTCCGGTGTGGTTCCACCTTCTTGTCTATGTATAGGCCAAGGAACTTTCCATCATTTTTAATGCCAATGTTAACATTATCTGTCAGAAGTTGAATTTGGTTTGATTTACTTCCTAATAAATGTAGTAGGTCTTTTCTATGTTTAGTGTGAGTTATGTTAAGATGATATATGTTAACATGTTACAAGTTGAAGGGACAACTGTAAAACGAGGTGATGAGCGGAAGACCAACATCCAGTCAAGAGACCAGGACACCTCTGGAGGAGCATAAGTTGGCTTGAAGTAAAAAAAAAAAAACGACACAACTTGTGGGATGGTATTGAAGAAGAGTCGATGCCATTTGCAAACAACAGCGAGTCATTGCCTGTGGGCCACCTATTCTACTTCAGTGGATGGACCCAATTTCCTTGAGTCCCTGTTCCAAGACATTTATTCCTGGTTGCCAGCAATATCATTAAATCTAGCCAACCTGTGGGGAATTTAACCCTTTAACTGCGTTGCCTCCAAATATGACACCCCTGTGGTGCGCAGGAAATAAATTCTCTGGAAAAAATTCTTTTTTCTTTTTAAAGTGTCAAAAACCCTTCCCTCAGTATGGGTATGTAAAAAAAAGTCGTAATTGTACTTACTTTGGCTGCTATGGGGTCCGTAAGTTGGGGCGTGACGTCATGATTCCCCGTGCGCCCGTGCTGTAAGCTCCCGGGGCGGGTGGGGCGGTCGGGGCGGGGCGCGCGAGTTGCCGCGAATATATTTTCGTTCATTTTTTTCGCACAGTTCCAAATACATTTTATTTGTTTTTACGTACTAATCCTATGTATAGTGAACACGTACACTATATTATGGCAGTAAAACAACCGTACTGTCCGAAGACACTGTGTTACGTGCATGACACTTGTGTACACATATGCTGCACATATTTACTATGTATCATGCTAATTTATGTATACATATAATCTATTTACACACTACACACTGTCACACACTATATACATTCACCATCAACACACTCAGAACACCTCGAGTGAGAGCAGCCACACCCAGCCAGTCTCCCTCACTCCAACATCTTACTCGCCAACATTGCTCCTCCCACCATACTGTTATAGTTCTTATTACACATGTTCTATATACCTATCTACATGTTTTATTTACCAGAACTATGCAAGTAAGCCGGTATTGTGTCCAAACAGTACAGTGGCCACCATACACTGCATGAAAAATCACACAGCAGACGACGCTACGATTACGTCACCTCCCTCACCAAAATAGCTCCTCTCAACATTCTCCTGTTACTGTTCTTACACTATATACACACACTATATATACCCATGTACATATGTGTTGCCCATAGCGAACCACTAAGCTATTATGGTGAGCAAAACAAGAGTGGCAGCCACACACACACAATGAGGCTACCTCAATTCTCGCCCTCCCTCCCTCACCAAACTTTCCTCCTTCCACAATACTACGCACAACGCTAATTATAACCACAATCCTGCTATTATCACAATCCTGGTCACTAATTCCTGTAAATGAATAATTGACCACACGTTTATTTTGAAAAGGAACCTAAGAAATCATTTGAAAATTCCTAGATGGACGAAATAATGCTGTGGTGCTGTGAACATCGTGAACAGCATTGAATCACTGATAATTGAACATTGTACCCAGTCATTATCACACTCAGGCTCTTCTTTAACACTATCATGGCTAAATGATACAAGTTATATATATATTTTGACATTATTAGGCGATGCTGTGGTCACACGCTGAACAGCAGTGCTGTGCGCTCATGCTGCGAGCGCCAGCCTTGGTTGCTCACACACTACTGAGGCTCCCACACCCGGGAATGTGGACCACGATTTTTTTTAAAGATGGTGTCTGTTTACAAGAGCCCTGAGGAAGCTGATGTGAACCCCGTGTAGCCGCGGGAGATTTGAATGGAACGTGAAAAATACAAATACCCGGAGGCGCGTTGCGCAAACCAAACGCGAGCCTGCAGGCGCGTTGCGCAGTTAAAGGGTTAAACCCTCAGTCTTATGATGATCACAAGTTCACAGCTTTGGCAGCTATGTTCACTAACATCACATTGGCTGATATTTGGGCTTGGCATAGATGTGGAGGTCTAGCAGGGTCATGGCTACTCATTATCTGGTCAATGTGTCCTACCCGGGTGCTGACAACAGCGACTTTGCCGAGGGGGCCTGAC
This sequence comes from Procambarus virginalis, assembly GCA_020271785.1. Taxonomy (NCBI): domain Eukaryota; kingdom Metazoa; phylum Arthropoda; class Malacostraca; order Decapoda; family Cambaridae; genus Procambarus; species Procambarus virginalis. Next base: position 17,280,049 of record WNGS01165503.1, on the reverse strand, counting down.
AGCTGAGTGGACAGTGCTCGGGATATGTAGTCCTGGGGTTCCGGGTTCGATCCTGGGTGGAAGCGGAAACAAATGGGCAGAGTTTCTTTTACCCTGATGAGCCTGTTCATCTAGCAGTAAATAGGTACCTGGGAGTTAGACAGCTGCTACGGGCTGCTTCCTGGGGGTGTGTAACAAAAAGGAGACCTGGTCGAGGACCGGGCCGCGGGGACGCTAAGCCCCGAAACCATCTTAAGATAACCTGAAGATACCCGGGACCCGGAGCCAGAACTCGGGCCCTGTGGCTCTGTAAGAGGGGGGGCCGGGTTCCGGCTCTGATCCCGTGTAGGACTCTAGAACTCTACAGCTGATGTAACCCAGTAGATGGTAACCATGTCAACGTATAACTTCTGGGAGCCACTGAGGCTCACCCAGAAATTGGCATTTCATTATATTCTCTGCTGGGTTTTTAATTGTTTAATTTTACACAGAATTTTGCCATTATAAAGTACAGTGGTACCCTAATTTATGAATGTAATCCGTTCCCAGAGACAGTTCATAAACCAAAAATTCGTAAACTGAAACAATTTTCTAATGAGAAATAATGTAAATTGAATTAATCCGTTACACCCCCCAAAATATGAATTTAAAAATACCTTTTATACATATACTACTTATATTTTGTATTACAGTATGTACAAGTATATCTTACCTTTAACCCTTACACTGCTCAGGGGTCCTGGGCACATTTACACCCCTGTGCGCAAGAAAAAAAAAATTCCAAAAATTTTTTCGTCTTCTAAACACGTTAATTTGTGTCCCCTGAGCACGGGAAAAATAGCAAAAAATCGTAGGTCACATATTTTGGGCGCAATTGACCGAGGAAGTCTGGCAAAAAGTGGGCGTTGACAGAGCGGTCGCCAGGGCCGGTCAGCGTCACCCGCGCTGACAGATGGGAGTTGCCACAAAGATATTATTACCTAATTGTTTCAATGTCTCCGATTGATTTTTTCTTAGTTTTTTTGCAGTAATATTATTCAATAGTGTGTATTGTAATATATTTATATAATAAAAGTGGTGAATAATCGCTATACTCAAAAGTATGGTGTGCATATTAGTGATTCAATTATTATGTTCATAAAACAATAAACAAATAGTTTTGCTGCTATTACACTCTATACACAGGTTATATATAAGTATCTGCATATTTTGGTCACCATAACGAACCACTAAGTTGGTATTGAGAGTCGAAAAGCAACGAAGAGTTACCGCCACACACCAGCCAGCCACTCGCTGCCACTCCCTCAACACACGCACTAAACTTTCTCCCCCAACAATACCATTTGTGGTGTTATTACACTATATACAGACGTTATATATAAGTATGTATATATTTTGTTCACCACAACTGTACAGCTAAGCTGATATAGTTAGTTCAGGCACTAAGAGTCGTCGGTATACACAGCTGGCGGCTGGCGGCTCCCTCACTCATTCAAGGTCACACGCACTAAACTTTCTCCCCCAACAATACTGTTTTCAGTGTTATTACCCTATATACACATATTATATATAAATATCTACATGTTTTATGCACTGTAACTGTACACCTAAGCTTGTAGTGCGCCCAAAGAGCATAGTGGCCACCCTCTAAACAGCTTGACAAATCGTGCAGACGACGTCACCTCCGTCACCCAAATGGCTCCTCCCAGCATAATCCTTTTGCTGTTATTACACTAATACACACATTATATATAAGTATCTACATTTGTGTTCACCATAGAGAACCACTGAGCTGGTATGGTGAATGTAAACAATAACAGGTGGCCACACAGTCAGTAAACGATGCTGTCTTCCTCAGTCTCTCAGCATCACTCCTCCCACAGCGCTAATTATTACAACAATCCTGCTATTATCACAACCCTGGTTATTTATATCACAGTCACGGGTCATCTGTAATATTGTCATCACTAAATAATAACAGTTATATATTTATTTTGACATTTTTCGGTGATGCTGTGGTCACAAGCTGAACAGCAATGCTGATCGCTCATGCTGCGTGCGCCAGTCTTGGTTGCTCCAACAGTACTGTGCCTCTCACACCTGAGAATATTGCCCACGATTTTTTTTTTAAATTGCGTCTGTTTACAAGAGCCCTGAGGAAGCTACTGTGAACCCCGTGTAGCCGCGGGCCATTTGAATCGGGAATGGCACCCTATGGCGTATATATACGCCATGCGCACCGTCGGACATGTTACTCAGGGCGTATATATACGCCATGCGCAGTTTAAGGGTTAATGAGGCCCTTATTGGCATATGAAAGACAGTGAGGCAGGGTGGGAGGAGAGGTGTTAGTGTTTGGAAGGGAAGTTCCCTTCCATTATAACATCAGGCAGTGATAACTCTGAGGTACACACTCTCTCTCTTACATTTTGCCTGCATACCACTAGGAACTCGTTGTGGCTCACTGCTTGTTTGTCTTACTAAGAAACTGTCTAAAGACACTTGTGTCTCCCTATGTTTTAACACTTGTCTGTAGTGAGACATCACGCTGTCATTAAAAGGTCAATGCAACGGCCTGCTACAGCTTCATCTGGATGAGTTTTTTCTGCAAAACTTTGTAGTTCTTCCCATACTTCACACATTTTCTTAATGAGGAAGGGACATCCTCTACTGCCTCTACTCACAACTATTTTCTTACGTTGACTTTATCACTAACTTTCTTGGACACATGGCATTATATATAATAATTACTTTTATTNGAATGCACCTTGACGGGGTTGGTTAGGTTCTGCCTCAAGTCGCTCACCTTCGTTGGTGATCGGTGGCTTCGTTGTTGGTGTCCCACCTGCGTGCTTCTTCTTGGAGCGGTAGAGGTATTTTGGCCAGTCATTCCTTTTCCTTCAGTCCCTTCTTAGTGGCTGTGTTTGTTGGCATCAGCTTGCTTTTTCTGGTGGGGGTTTCGGGGCCGTTATCTTGCTGCATACTGTCGCCTTGTTTGGTGCGGCGTTGGCGGAGCCGCTTCGGCTTCCTTACGTCTTGGTGTTACATCTGCGCCATTCGTAAGCTGTCCTGTGCGTTGTTTCATCTCTGGCCTGCTCATGCGCCGCTTGACCTCCTGTCTCTGGACAGCGTGCTCTTTCTTCCTCGGTTAGTTGTGACCCCTTCAGTTTGGGTTTGTTTCTCGAAGACTCTTTTCCTCTTGGCATTTGCTTCTCAGGGTTGGGTCACCGAGCTACTTGCTCTACTCCAGTGCAGGGGTTTTTGCTCCTTCGGTCGTGGCGATTGGTTTGTTCAGTTGCAGCCTTCTCTCTCTTTTCTGGCACGGAATAAGGCTGCTGCTTTCCGGAAGGGTCCTTGATTTGTTGGTACTTGGTTGGTCGGGCCGGGGGTGCATTGTGTTTTGTGTCCAGTTCCGGCCCTCCACTTTTAATTGCGCACCACGGCTTCTGTTTCTGGGACGCGCTTTGGGTTGCTCCGGTCCCATTCTTCCCTGTTCGCGGGTGAAGGTCTCCAAGGTCGTCTGCCGTGTTATTGCGGATGGCTTGCCTGTGTTCTATCCCCGTGCCCATGGCGTTTGTAGATTCGCTGCTCTTGCTGCCGTCTTGGCGGCATGTCTTAGCTGACATTCGGGCACGGGGCTTTTGGCGATCGTACAGGGGTCTGGCTGCCTGATATCTCATGTCATTCCTGGGCCCATTCTGGCATGTGTCGCCTTGGGTTGGCGATTGCAGCCAGTTGCCTCGACTTTGAGTTGGGGAGTGTGCGGCGACCACCTCCCGGGTACGTCCCTCTTTTTTCTTCTGTGGGTTGTTAGCTCCGGGGAGCCGAAGGGGCTCTCCCCAGAAAACCAGTGCTGAATGTAATGAAATGCCATTTTCTGGGTGAGACCCAGAGGTTTCTCGGCATCCGTCCCTCTCTCCGGTCGGCGTTTTTTCAAGTTTTTTGACATCCAACCTCAGAACTGATGGTGGATAGCCAGCACGGTAGGTCTGGGGCTCCCCCTTCCGAGGAGGGGGGAGCTGCACAGACAGCGGCACAGTCACATGTGACGTCATGATCGTTTGCTCGTTTCCGTTAGGGGAGTTCTACCCACTTGTTCAGCTTGTGGTAGCAATTTTCACCAGAATAGGGGTTTGGTTTGGAACGCTTACCTTTCTGGGTGCCTAACCCGGTCGATGGCAGACATAGAATGCTTCCAACCATACGGGGGGTTTCTATAGGCCATTGCTCCCCTTGCCTCTCTGAGGGGGCCAGGTTCTGGCTCGTGGTCCCCGGAAGGCCCATAGAACTCCATACACATGACTGATGCCAAAGTCTGACATTAGCATATCAGCCTGGACAAGCTCCGGGGAGCCTCCGGGTCTCAGCCAGAAAATGGCATTTCATTACATTCAACACTAGTTTTTTGTGTTTTTTGACATCCATCCTAAGAACTGAACATTGGGTCGCTGGTGCGAGGGTCTGGGGCTCCCCCTTCCCACTCCTGGGGAGGGGGGGTTGCGCAGACAGCGGCACGGCAACATGATGTCATGCTCGTTTGCTAATTTTCGTTTGGGGTGTTCTGTCCACTCGTTTGGCTTTCGGTAGCAATAGTTTCACCAGAATAGGGGGTTTGTTTTGGGGCGCTTACCTTTCTGGGTGCCTGTCCCAGTTGATGGCAGACATGGAATGCTCCCAACCACATGGGGGTTTCAGGTAATTACCTAAGTGTAATTACCTAAGTGTAGTTACAGGATGAGAGCTACGCTCGTGGTGTCCCGTCTTCCCAGCACTCTTTGTCATATAACGCTTTAAAACTACTGGTGTGGAAGCAGTGAGGACTGAAGTTCTTGGCCTTAGCAGCCTTGCTCAAGATGCATGTACCTCCCTTTTGGGAGGCAGTGTCAGTGTTTTATATAGCCCTCTCATATGTCACAAGCATTGTTGATCCATTGTCTCTGGTACCAGAGTCATGGTAGTGTTGTGGCTGCCTCTGTGGTACCAGAGTCATGGTAGTGTTATGGCTGTCTGTGTGGTACCAGAGTCATGGTAGTGTTGTGGTTGTCTCTGAGGTACCAGAGTCATGGTAGTGTTGGGGCTGTCTGTGTGGTACCAGTGTCATGGTAGTGTTGGGGCTGTCTCTGTGGTACCAGAGACATGGTAGTGTTGTGGCTGTCTCTGTGGTACCAGAGTCATGGTAGTGTTGTGGCTGTCTCTGTGGTACCAGAGTCATGGTAGTGTTATGGCTGTCTGTGTGGTACCAGAGTCATGGTAGTGTTGTGGTTGTCTCTGAGGTACCAGAGTCATGGTAGTGTTGGGGCTGTCTGTGTGGTACCAGTGTCATGGTAGTGTTGGGGCTGTCTCTGTGGTACCAGAGACATGGTAGTGTTGTGGCTGTCTCTGTGGTACCAGAGTCATGGTAGTGTTGGGGCTGTCTCTGTGGTACCAGAGACATGGTAGTGTTGTGGCTGTCTCTGTGGTACCAGAGTCATGGTAGTGTTGTGGCTGTCTCTGTGGTACCAGAGACTGTTCACCAGGAAGCTGCCAAGACCGCTCAGTAAAGGTGTTTCATTACATTCAGTTCTTGACTTTTTCGTTATTATCAATTTGAAATTGAATTAAGACTCTTTGTAAAGTGTTTAACCCTTAAATTGCGCATCGCATCATATGATGCTTTGACCGACTTGCAGTAAATTGCGCATCGCATCATATGATGCTTTGGAGTACTACACGAGATTTAAACGGCTCGCGGATACACAGGGTTCACCACACCTTTATCAGGGCTCTTGTAAACAGACCCCATTTTTTTTAAATCGTGGGCCAAATTCCCGGGTGTTAGGGGCCTCAGTATTGAGTGAGCTACCAAGCCTGACGCACACAACATGAGCTCACAGCACTGCTGTTCAGCTTGTGACCACAGCATCGCCTAAAAATGCCATAATATACTTGTTCATGCTATTATGTAGCGATGATATTATTACAGAAGACCCCTGAGTGTGATAAAACTGACCAGGTTCTGATAATAGCAGGATTGTGGTGATATTTAGCGCTGTGCTCCATGGAGGGAGGAGTAATGCTGTGGGAGGGGGGTGGTGGCGTTGTCTTCTGACTGTGTGTGGCCACCTTTTATTGACTGCACTCACCATACCAGCTTAGTGGTTCGCTATGGCGAACACAAATGTAGATACTTATATATAACGTGTGTATAGAGGGTATAAACAGCAAGAGGAGTAGGTTGGGAGCCGCCATTTGGTGAGGGCGGTGGCGTCGTCTGCACGACTTATCATGTTGTTTGCTGGTAACCACTATGGTCTTTGGGCACCATACCAGTTTACTTGTACAAGTATGGTGAATAAAACAGGTAGATACTTATATATAATGTGTATATAGCGTAATAACACCACAAACAGTATTGTTGGAGGAGAAATATTAGTGTGTCTGGCCTTGAGGGCAGCCGCCACCAGCTGACTGTGTGAGTAGCTACGTCTTTGTGCCTTTACTCACCATACAAGCTTAAATGTACAGTTATGGTGAACAAAACATGTAAATACTTATATATAACATTTGTATATAAAAGCAAAAACAGTATGGTGGGAGGAGAATGGTGGCAAGTCAGGTGAGGTGAGGGAGGGAGGGAGTGGCAGCCAGTGGCGGGCTGCCACTGCCTGCCATTGCCACTGCCACTCAGCATACCAACTTAGTGGTTCGTTATGGTGAACACGAATGTAGTTACTTATATATAGAGTCTGTATATAGTGAATAAAATCAAAAACAGTATTGTGGGAGGAGAATGTGGGTGAGTCAGGTGACTTGAGGGAGGGAGGAAGTAGCAGCCAGTGGTGGGCTGCCACTGCCACTCAACATGCCAACTTAGTGGTTCGTTATGGTGAACACGAATGTAGATACTTATATATAACGTCTGTATATAGTGAATAAAAGCAAAAACAGTATGGTGGGAGGAGAATGTGGGCGAGTGAGGTGTTGAGGGAGGGCTTGAGTGGCTGGCTGGTACACAGCGTCACTCCTCGTTACTTTTTGACTCATAATACCAACTTAGTGGTTCGTTATGGAGAACAAAACATGCAGATACTTATATATAACCTGAGTATATAGTGTAATAACCGACAAAGTATTTGTTCACTGCTTGATGAACATAATTGAATCAACAACATGCACACCATATTTTTGAGTACAGCGATGATTCACTCATTTTATTATATAAATATATCACACTACACACTATTGAATAATATTACAGCAAAAAAAACTACGAAAAATCAATCAGAGACATTGAAATAATTAATAATTATCTTTTTGTGGCAACTTCGCCTGACAGCTGGCGAGCAACAGACCATCTGGGACGCACGCTAAGTCAACGCCTGTTTTTTGCCAGACTTCCCCACCCTATAGCGGGCAATATATGCCACTTACGATTTTTTTATTATTTTTTGCATGATCAGTGAACACAAATTAACAGGTTAGGAAGAATTTTTTTTTTTTTGTATGCGCCTGTGGGTGTCAAAAGGTATATAGCCATGTGCCATTTAAGGGTTAAAGTAATGATGATTTCTCTCTCTTGTGTTTACCAGTTGTTGCCGCTGTATGTGGTGGAGACCATGGGAATGGTGCGGGCCTCTCGGGACTCTTTGTCTCGGGAATCTTTAGTGGTTCTTTTGTCAACAGTGTCATCCGCTTTAAACTCCCTGGCTGCCGTTACAGTCCAAGACTATATATTGGTGAGCTAACTCAGTTGATTTTTGACATATTGATAATTAATTTTTTTAATAATTAATAATTAAATTTAAAGCCTGACTCTGTTGGGTGAAAATAATATAGGTATTCTTGTCAAAGATTGCCATATGGTTTGACCTTTTTTCTGTCAGATCCACTGCAGTAGCCACAGTAGCTCTTGAAAGATGTACACAGTTTTGTGAAATATATGATAAAGGCACAAAAAAATTTATACCAAAACAGAGAAGCAGAACTAGGAAACAGGATTGGTTCGAACAGAAAGTGCGAGAGGGCCAGAGACCAAAAGACACAAAAATGGAATCAATACAGGAAGAGGCCAAACCCCCAATCATACCAGCGATACAAAGATGCGAGAAACAACTACACGGCAGTGAGGAGAGAGGCAGAAAGAAATTTTGAAAAAGGGATTGCAGACAAATGTAAAACAGAACCAGGTCTATTCTATAAATTCATAAACAACAATTGCAGGTAAAGGATAATATTCAGAGGTTGAAAATGGGAAATAGATTCACGGAAAATGAAAAGGAAATGTGTGAAACATAAACGAAAAGTTCCAAAGTGTGTTTGTACAAAATGAAATCTTCAGGGAACCAGATACAATAAGAATTCCAGAGAACAACATAGAGCACATAGAGGTGTCTAGAGACGAAGTGGGAAAAAATGCTCAAAGAGCTAAATAAGAACAAAGCAGTTGGTCCAGATGGAGTTTCACCATGGGTTCTGAGAGAATGTGCACCTGAGCTCAGCATTCCTCTTCAACTGATCTTTCAGGCATCCCTGTTACAGGAGTTGTAGCTGATGTGTGAAAAAGGCTAACATAGTTCCAATTACAAGAGTGGAAGCAGGGAAGACCCCCTTAATTATAGACCGGTATCATTGACAAGTGTAATAGTCAAAATATTGGAAAAAATAATTAAAACTAAATGGGTAGAACCTGGAGAGAAATGATATATATCAGACAGACAGTATGGTTTTCGATCTGGAGATCCTGTGTATCGAATTTACTCAGTTTTTATGATCGAGCAACAGAGATATTACAGGAAAGAGATGGTTGGGCTGACTGCATCTATCTGGACCTAAAAAGGCTTTCGACAGAGTTCCACATAAGAGTTGTTCTGGAAACTGGAAAATATTGGAGGAGTGACAGGTACGCTTCTAACATGGATGAAAAACTTTCTGACTGATAGAAAAATGAGGGCTGTGATCAGAGGCAATGTATCGGACTGGAGAAATGTCACAAGTGGAGTACCACAGGGTTCAGTTCTTGCACCAGTGATGTTTATTGTCTACATAAATGATCTACCAGTTGGTATACAGAATTATATGAACATGTTGCTGATGATGCTAAGATAATAGGAAGGATAAGAAATTTAGATGATTGTCATGCCCTTCAAGAAGACCTGGATAAAATAAGTATATGGAGCACCACTTGGCAAATGGAATTTAATGTTAATAAATGTCATGTTATGGAATGTGGAATAGGAGAACATAGACCCCACACAACCTATATATTATGTGAGAAATCTTTAAAGAACTCTGATAAAGAAAGAGATCTAGGGGTGGTTCTAGATAGAAAACTATCACCTGAAGACCACATAAAGAATATTGTGAGGAGCCTATGCTATGCTTTCTAACTTCAGAATTGCTTTTAAATACATGGATGGGGATATACTAAAGAAATGTTCATGACTTTTGTTAGGCCAAAGCTAGAATATGCAGCTGTTGTTGGTGCCCATATCTTAAGAAGCACATCAACAAACTGAAAAGGTGCAAAGACATGCTACTAAGTGGCTCCCAGAACTGAAGGGTAAGAGCTACGAGGAAAGGTTAGAAGCATTAAATATGCCAAAACTAGAAGACAGAAGAAAAAAGGTGATATGATCACTACATACAAAATAGTAACAGGAATTGATAAAATCGACAGGAAAGATTTCCTGAGACCTGGAACTTCAAGAACAAGAGGTCATAGATATAAACTGGCTAAACACAGATGCCGAAGAAATATAAGAAAATTCACTTTCGCAAACAGAGTGGTAGACGGTGGAACAAGTTGGGGGAGAAGGTGGTGGAGGCCAAGACCGTCAGTAGTTTCAAAGCGTTATATGACAAAAGTGCTGGGAAGACGGGACACCACGAGCGTAGCTCTCATCCTGTAACTACACTTAGGTAATTACACTTAGGTAATTACAAGGTATTGTCTGGGTTCAAATAGCCCTCCAAGAAATGATGGTTAACTTAGGCAGATCAGATTTGGCTCACTCTTCGAGGCGATGAATGCTTTACTTCAGAGATCTCTTCAAAACTGAGAAAACTAATTAGAAAGGTTTGGTGAAACAAGACAAGCAACTGCTAGAAAAACCCAGCATCATGAAACGAAATAAAACTCCAATTTCTGGCAAAGCCCTGGTGTGTCCCTGAACTTATCTTCCTGAGATTGCTTCACACTAAAGGTCACATCAGATGCGGCTAGTTATGTTTGACTTACCAGGGACCAGAGCCAGAACCTGTTCCACCTCACAGAGGTGCAGAGAGCAGGTGACAATCCACCACCCTACCAGAAAAGGCCTCCAGGAAATCAGCAAAGCTTTACAAACAACAGGAGAGTTTACAGAAACTGAAGCCTTGAAAAACTGCAAAACAAATTTCACAAACGAGTCGCACGGAACAAAGAATTAACTCAAACAAGCTCGAAACTCGTAAATCCCAGTTCCCATCACCAGGCTACCTGGCCCTGGCATCCAGCTTGCCCCTGGCATCCAGCCAGCTCCCCAAGTCAATTCTGAATGTGATGAACAAACCTATGATGAACTGATTACCTGGAGGGTGGGTGGAGGCAGGGAGCCACTAGGGCTTCTTCAGAAATTGGTGTTTCATTACATTCAACACTGGGTTTCTGGAGGGAATTCCTTGTGGCTTCCTGAAGCTAATCAAACCACAGGGAATAAGAAAGGGATTTACCAGGAAGGAGGATAGGCAGCAGGCACTTAAAATAAAGAGAAACCAGGCTGGGCGACTTGACCAAAAGCCACACATGACTGCCTAGACACAGGATTGGTAACCAAATACTGAGCTGCCAGTGCTGTTAGAACACCAAAATCCCTGAACTCAAATATCAGCCCATAACATATTAGAGAAGACAATGGTCAAAGCCGCATATTTATGAACATCATGGGTAGAGGGTAGACTGCAGACTGGCTAGACATGATGACACTACAGTATGGACAAACTGTGTGGAAAATATCCACTGCGGTGATGAGCAATCTTTAACTCTTCCACTGTGCATATCATGCATACATGATTATGGCCTAAATGATTCCACGGAGCACATTACATAAATATGTTTTAGAGTATTGTGTAACATTTAAAAGCCCTGTGGCTACATGAAAGTTCACATTGGCTTTCTCAGGGCTCCAGTAAACAGACCCCAGTTTGAAAATAAATTATGGTCAGCCTTCCTGGGTGTGAAGACATCAGTACTAAGTGAGCAAACACGACTGGTGAATGCAGCTCGAGCTAACAACACTGCTGTTCAGCTTGTGACCACAGTATCACTTAATAAATCTTATATCTTTGTAGTATCGTGTCAGCAGGTCAAACAATGGTGTTTATTTATTAGTGTATTTACTTGCAATAAATACACAAATAAATAAAAAGCAATATTAATATTAATGTATTACAGGTCTCACTTGAAATTACTGTATTCAGTTAGTTAAATAATTGATTTGAATTCAATTACGGATACGTCATGAATCAGGATTCCATTGGTTTATTGTCATGTGCTGTTGCTAGCCTTGAGCGTGGCTCTTCTGAATTTCAATTGACAGCCTACACTCCCAACAAAGGCTTGAAGTTTCTAAAACAGTATAGTGCAGTATATCAAAAACTGACAGCAAAGCAAAGTGAACTGAACATGGATGGAGAATCTCAAGTCTGCCTCCATCATGAAGCTTTGCTGTTGACGAAATCTGAATTTTTGCAAAAAACTTGCTGCAATCCCTCAAGGAGAAATGCCATGTAAAGCGAAAAGATTTGCGACCAATCACAGTAGCTACTGCAGAGAAAATGTCAGATATGCTGAAAGTCAGTATTAAGCCTGGCCAAACGTTGTGCACATCATACAGAAAGGAATTCGACAGTAAGCAGGTGAGTGAGCCCAGCTCTACTGAATCTGATGGCCCTGCTGATAATATGGAAATCTGTGAAAGTGTAAACACAAGTTTATCAGTATTAGGCATCTTGCCTATTAAATATCAACGAGTTAGTGCAAGGGATAAGCATGGTTATGCAAAGCGTAAGATTAGCCAAGCACAGGAAATAATTGCCGAGCAAATTGCTGCAATTGGAAATATAAATTGCCAAAACCTGTTGGTACCAAGCTCTAGCCAACAGTGCACAAATTGCCAAGACTTCAATAAACTCATTGAAGAAATGAAGCTAAAATTCCATGTAGCAAAACGCCAAGAAAAAATACAAATCCTAACCCTCGTGCCACAAAGCTGGTCTATAAAAAAGACAATGGAGCAATTCAAAGTTTCAGAATACATGGTTTGCAAAGCTAGGAAGCTGAAAGAAGAACAGGGAATACTAGCAATTCCTAAGAAAATGCAGGGCAAGTCAGTTCCTGAGGAAGTGAAGGAAAGGGTAGCACAGTTTTTTGAGGGTGAAGAATTTAGTCAAATGTGTCCCGGAAAGAATGGAAAGAAAAAATGTCATGATCAGTGCACAAAGAAGATGGAGAATCATAATTTCATTTTTTCGATATCGCACCAAGGTATGTCATTTTCAGAGTCCTCTGGCTGAACTAGGAATTCAGATCCCAACCTAAATAAAAGTTATTCTTGTACAGAAAAATCTGCGCTATCCAATGGTGTCATTCAAAACCAAATTGGGAATGATGCATATTGAGATATTTTGTCTTGAAAGATGGCTAGTTTTGCAAAAAAAAAAATTTTGGCCATCTTTCAAGTGGGCCACCTCTGGACATATGGATACAACAGAGTTGCTATTGCATCACTGCATAATATTGTGCTTGTTATAGATCGTTGCAAAAGATCGTGGCATTTAGACCTTTTGCTGATGAGTAAGTGGTCTCCAAGTTGGGGTCCAAATTTCTCACAACAAAATTTGGCAGTGATTTTTGCATGGATGGATAGCTGAATGGCCACCCATACTGCTTTTTTGATTACACTGTGTTATTCTACACCAAAAGTTGTCCTGGTATGTCAAATTTCACACTCCTACAGGCAATAGAAGTGATTTAACAAAGGGTCAAATTTGGTCATTTTTGTGGTATTTACGCATTAATGGGACGAGAGCCCACTGAATATGGACCTGTTATTAAGAACCAAAGTAGACTGAGTTCTAACATTTTGCAAAGTGTCATTTGGGGTCTAAGGCTATCTTACTACAAAATTCATGGCATTTGGAGAGGGTCAAGTGGGAGCCATAGGTGACTTTTTGGTGATTTGAGATGGAATAACCCGCATGACAATGTAGATACAGTAGTTATATATATATATAACAGTGGAAC
>WNGS01165503.1:17215865-17238091 GCA_020271785.1 Procambarus virginalis | reverse complement strand
GGCAAAAGGCGAGGACAAACGAAGAAGCAGGGCCCAGGCGGAATCCAAGGAGGAAGCCAGCACCGCCTGACGACACGCGAGGCGAGAAGCATAGAACCGCGAGACCGCATCACGCAGGATCGGCGCGAAGAGCTTCAACAAGGCAGACGACGCCCGCACAGCCGAGGGCAGCGCACTAGACCCAGCAGCAGCCCCAAGCGCACCCACATCCAACTCGAGCCAATCCGAGGAGAGCTCAAGGAGGGAAAAGAAACGCAGAGCTGAAGCAAGCAGGCCACGAGTCCGCAAATCCTCCGCAATCAGGGCAGCCGAAAGGGAAGGAACCCGCACGTGAAGCTGCATGACACCAACATCCCGCGGAAGGGCAGGAGCGAACAACAAGCATTCAAAGGCTCGAAAGCGCCCCCAGGAAAACCTGCAACGCCAAGGAAGCCTCTCGCCACTCAAGCGCACGGGACCGACAGAACGTGTGCCAAGACTCCAACGAAAAGAGAGGGCAGTCTGCAACCAAGACGACTCCGGAACCTCATAACGAAACCAGCACGAACCTGGGGATCCGTACACAAAGGAACGAGGATCCATCAGGAAGGCATAATCCGGGTCACGCAAGAGGTAAGCCGCCAAGGCCTCCCGCACCTCCGAAGCAGAAACACGGTGAGCGGGAAACCTCCGGAAAGATGGAACCGAAGAACCCTCGGGATCACGGAACCGAACCCGGGGAGGGGTGGACACTAAATCCAATTCGTACGCGGAGGAGAGCGAAAGAGAACCCCTCTCCTTGTAACACTAAGCCCCGCTCGGAGGGCAAAAAAAACCAGGCGGGGTCCAACGGGCCCCAAGGCCCCAAGCCAACCCCTCCCCAACCCCAGGAACCTCACCTTGAGGGTCCGGGGCCGAGCCGTCCTCCTGAGCCCCCACCCCCAAAGAAAAGGCGGGGGCAGCCGAGAAAGCAGGAACAAAGGGGGTCCACTGGCCAGACCCAGAAGCTTCGGCAGAAGGACCAGGCTCGAATGCCTCCGCCCCTGCCCCAGAAGGGGACACCCCCGAGACCGCCCGAGTCTCACAACCAACTAAACCCAGCCCCGGCTCGGAAACCCTCAGACGTTTAGGAGCCGGCAGCAAGGGGGGGGGGGGGGAACCGAACGAGCAGGAGAAGGGGAAGGACTTGGAGGGGCGGACGGAACCAGTGTCGAAGCGACACCCACCCCAAGTCCGGGTCCCTATAACCAAACGGGGCAGTCTCGGGCCCGGGGCAGTGACCAACCTAGCACGTTGCAGCAACCTAAAACGAGCATGCAACGCCTCTGCTGCCGTCACCCGCATATCAGGCGCAGTAGCCTGGGTGAACTGGAGAACGTACAGACAACACACGTCGCACGACTCCGGGTCAAAACAATCACCAACCCAACAGGCAGCATGGCGGAGGCAAAACCGGTGAGTGTCCCCCGGAGACAGGGGGACAGAGCAACCGTCAAACTCGCAGGACGCGAGAGGGGACTCAGGGATCACATCCATCGGACCACGTAGCCCCCGTGGGTTTTCCAGGGCCCTTAGCCTTGATAACACGCTAAGGGAAGCCCAGGCAGGGTACTGCTAACCGGCACCCAGAACTACCACAAACTGCTATAAGCTGAACCCCGGGACGTGTACACTCACGGGGGCCAAGCGGGGAGTACCACCAATAGACAAAGTGGAGAAATACCCTCAAAAACAAGAAGGGACCAGGCAGACCCCCCCACCTGGCAAAACAAAAACAAAAGAAAAACCCCGCAAGAGGACAACGTACCCAGGCGGAACAGAGCCGGCCGCTGTAATTGGTGAAAACTAGCGCGCAGTACCCCGCGCCCCTGCCAGTGTCGAAAACTACCCCCTACCCAGAGACAAACAAGGGCAAAGAAAAAACCCCAGCTGACCCCAAGGGCGGCCAAGTACCGAGCAATACACAGCACAGCGGAGGTAGATCCCAAGGAGACCCAGGGAAGATAGCCCTAAGCCCCAAGGGCAGTACTCACAGGGCACCTAGGGAAGATAGCCCTAGGCGCAAGCAGCCCGAGCACCGTAGAATAATACTCCTGGCCCACACACCACCAGAAGGGACAGCTCACACCACCAGGAACAGAACTGCAACCGCAAACTGGGGCCAGAGGCACGACCGCACCAGATCGCATCAGCCTGAGAACTGAAGGTTGGGTCGCCGGCGGTGGGGTCTGGGGCTCCCCCCTTCCCCCTCTCGGGGAGGGGGGGGGTTGCGCAGACGGAGGCGCGGCGACATGATGACGTCATGAGGATTAATTTTCGTTTGGGGAGTTCTGTTCGCCTGTTCGGTCTTCGGTCGCAATAGTTTACCAGAATAGGGGTTTGTTTTGGGGCGCCTACCTTTCTGGGTGCCTTTCCGGTCGATGGCAGACAGAGAATGCTCCCAATAATAATAAGGGAGGTCTCTATAGGCCATTGCTCCTCGTGCCTCTCTGAGGGGGCCAGATTCTGGCTCGTGGTCCCCGGTAGGCAAGAACTCCATGCATTGACTGATGCCAGAAAGTTATACATATCCATTCAGCCTGGATAGCTCGGGGAGCCGACGGGGCTCCCCCCAGAAAAGCTGGAATAAAGGGGGCCCACTGGTCAGACCCCAGAAGCTCTGGCAGGAGGACCAGTCTCGAATGCCACCGCCGCAACCCCAGAAGGGGATTTTCCCGAGACCGCCCGAGTCTCAACACCATCTAAACCTGCTCCGACGCCGAAACCCTTGAACACTTTGGAGCCGCAAGCAAGGGGGGATGCACAAAAGAAGGGGAAGGACTAGGAGGGGCGGATGGAACCAGAGCCGAAGTGACCCCCCACCCCCAAGTCCAGGTCCCTATAACCAAAATGGGACAGTCTCGGGGCATCTGGGGCCGCAACCAACCTAGCACGTTGCTGCAACTAAATCTAGCATGCAACGCAGCTGCTGCCTGCACCCTCATATCAGTATCAGTAGCTTGGGTGAACTGGAGCCGTACAAACAGCAAACGTTGCACGACTCTGGGTCAAAGGAATCACCAATCCAACCGGCAGCATGGCGGAGGCACAACTGGTGAGTGTCACCCTGAGACAAGGGGACAAAGCAACCTTCAAGCTTGCATGAAGCGAGAAGGGACTCGAGGGTCACCTCCATCGGACCACGGAGCCCCCGCAGGTTTTCCAGGGATCTTAGCCTTATTAACACACTAAGGGAAGCCCAGGCAGGGTACTGCTAACCGGCGCCAAAGTCTACCAAACAACTTTCTAATAGATGAACCCCCAGGACGTGTACACTCATGGGGACCTAGCAGGGGTACCACCAGAAGAGAACAGTACCAGTATGTGTACAAAGGGGGCAACAACCAAAGCAGACCACCCCCCCCCCCACTAGGCAATGCAAGAAAAGAAAACCCCGCAAGAGGACAGCATACTTCGGCGGAACAGAGCTGGCCGCTATGAATGGTGAAAACAAGCTGCGCAGTACCCCGAGCCCCTTACCAGTGCAAACTGCTCCTTACCCTAAAGTAAACAAGGGAGACAAAACACCCAAGCACTCAAAGGGCAGTCGAAAACCGAGCAGTAAATGGCCAAGCAGAAGCAGATCCCAAAGAACTTGTGGAAGGTAGCCCCAAGGACAATACTTATTGGGCACCTAGGGAAGGGAACCCTAGGCGCATACAGCCCGAGTACTGAAGAAATTCTCCTGGCTCACACACCACCTAGAAGACAGCCACCACACACCACCATTCACCGCGCTGAAACAACACTGGAGCCAGAGCACATGACCTATGCCTATAGCATCAGCCTCAGAACCGAGGTGTGGATGGCCGGCGTGGGGCCTGGGACTCCCCCTTCCCCCTCCTGGGAGGGGGAGCTGCGCAGACAGTGGCGCAGCGACGTGTGACATCATGCTCGTTTGCTCGTTACTGTTTGGAGAGTTCTATCCACTAGTTTGGCTTTTTGTAGCAATATTCACCAGAATAGGGGTTTGTTTTGGGGTGCTTACCTTTCTGGGTGCCTGACCCCAGAAAGGTAAGCACAGGGCAGACACAGAATGCTTCCAACCACGCGGGGGTTTCTGTAGGCCATTGCTCCTCGTGCCTCTCTGAGGGAGCCAGGTTCTGTCTCGTGGTCCCTGGTAGGCCCAAAGAACTCCATTCACATGACTGATGTCAAAGTCTGGCATTAGCATATCAGTCTGGTTAGCTCCAGGGAGCCGATGGGGCTCCCCCAGAAAATGTGTAAATCATCGCTGTACTCAAAATTATGGTGTGCATATTATTGACTCATTATTATGTAATAAAACTATGAACAATTACTTTTGCGGTTATTACACTATATACACAGGTTATATACAAGTATCTGCATGTTTTGTTCACCATAACAAACCACTAAGTTGATATTGTGAGTCAAAAAGCAAAGAGAAGTGGCCACCACACACCAGCCAGCCAGCCACTCGCTGCTACTCCCTCCCTCAAAAACTCCTCACTCACCAACATCCTCCTCCCACCATACTGTTTTTACTTTTATTCACTATATACAGATGTTATATATAGGTATCTACATATTTTTTTCACCATAACTGTTCATCTAAGCTGGTATAGTGCACAAAGAGCATAGTGGCCTCCCTTACACATCATGACAAGTCAGGAAGATGTCGCCACCTCCCTCACCAAAATGGCTTCTCCCAACAATCCTTTTGCTGTTATTACAATATATATGCACACGTTAAAAATATATAAGTATCTACATTTGTGTTCACCATAGCAAGCCACTAAGCTTATATGGTGATGGCAGACAGTAACAGGTGGCCACACACAAGAAGTACTAAGGAATGCTAGAAAATTACAAAGGATGAGGAAGGGAAAGTATGGTCATTAAGACGAGATCTTTCAAAAGAAGACAGAGAGAAGCTAAAACTGAACCTCGTAGAGACAAAATGCCTAAATGAGAGAGCAGAAATGAAGAAATAATTTTTTTTTTTTTCTACAAAGTGATAGGCAGGCAGACCAGTAAAATGGTACAAAAAGACAAACCAACAAAATCACTAGAGAAAGGGGTAGTGAAGAATAAGGAGACAGGGAATATGTTCCTGAAAATTGCATACACCAACATAGATGGAGTGAGATCAAAGATACTGAAGTTTAGTGATGTAATACAGCTGTAGACACTAGACATTGTTGCACTCACGGAGACTAAACTTGAAGATGATATTTTAAATGAGGTCATGTTGACCAGACCACACACTATAAGGTGAAGGGATGACGACGTTTCGGTCCACCCTGGACCATTCTCAAGTCCAGTAAAATGGACTTGAGAATGGTCCAGGATGGACCGAAACGTCGTCGTCCCTTCACCTTCTAGTGTATGGTCTGGTCAACATACTTTAGCCACATTATTGTGACTCATCGCCTGTAAATGAAGTCATATTCCCAAGGCGCTACTTTGTCTGGAGACGGGACAGAAAAATTCGGAAAGGCAGTGGTGTTGCTGTGCTGGTGAAAGAACACCTAAAGATAAATGAAATAATGATTGCCAATCCACAAGAAGTTGACATAATAGCACTAGAGATCTGCAATCAGGATGATAAACTAATAATCATAAATGCATATAGTCCACTGCTATGCAACACATGGTCAAAGGAGGAGCTGAATAATAAACAAGAGGGGCTTATAACAATAATGAGAGAGATTATAGTGAGAGCTGATAAAGATAGATCATGACTGTTGGTAGTCGGCGACTTCAACTTGAAATCCATAGACTGGGAGGCATATGAAGCTAGAACAGACGATTTTTGGACTTGTAGATGTGTAAACCTCAGTCTGGAAACATTCATGTATCAACATGTTAAACAAGCTACGAAGATGAGGGAAGGGGATGTACCCACCATGCTGGATTTGATATTTACCAGGCAAGAGGAAGAGATATTTGACATTGAGTACCTTCCCCCCTTGGGTGAAAGTGACCATGTCTTTTTGGGAATAAAGTATGCAATGCGTTATAATCTGGAAAAAAATGAGGTTCAAGCAGTTGAAAAACCTGATTTTAGGAGAGGTTATTATGGGGAACTCAGACATTTCTTTAACCCTTTAACTGCACAACGCGCCTGCAGGCTCGCGTCTGGTTTGCGCAACGCGCCTCCGGGTATTTGTATTTTTCACGTTCCATTCAAATCTCCCGCGGCTACACGGGGTTCACATCAGCTTCCTCAGGGCTCTTGTAAACAGACGCCATCTTTAAAAAAAATCGTGGTCCACATTCCCGGGTGTGGGAGCCTCAGTAGTGTGTGAGCAACCAAGGCTGGCGCTCGCAGCATGAGCGCACAGCACTGCTGTTCAGCGTGTGACCACAGCATCACCTAATAATGTCAAAATATATATATAACTTGTATCATTTAGCCATGATAGTGTTATAGAAGAGCCTGAGTGTGATAATGACTGGGTACAATGTTCAATTATCAGTGATTCAATGCTGTTCACGATGTTCACAGCACCACAGCATTATTTCGTCCATCTAGGAATTTTCAAATGATTTCTTAGGTTCCTTTTCAAAATAAACGTGTGGTCAATTATTCATTACAGGAATTAGTGACCAGGATTGTGATAATAGCAGGATTGTGGTTATAATTAGCGTTGTGCGTAGTATTGTGGAAGGAGGAAAGTTTGGTGAGGGAGGGAGGGCGAGAATTGAGGTAGCCTCATTGTGTGTGTGTGGCTGCCACTCTTGTTTTGCTCACCATAATAGCTTAGTGGTTCGCTATGGGCAACACATATGTACATGGGTATATATAGTGTGTGTATATAGTGTAAGAACAGCAACAGGAGAATGTTGAGAGGAGCTATTTGGTGAGGGAGGTGACGTAATCGTAGCGTCGTCTGCTGTCTGCTGTGTGATTTTTCATGCAGTGTATGGTGGCCACTGTACTGTTTGGACACAATACCGGCTTACTTGCATAGTTCTGGTAAATAAAACATGTAGATAGGTATATAGAACATGTGTAATAAGAACTATAACAGTATGGTGGGAGGAGCAATGTTGGCGAGTAAGATGTTGGAGTGAGGGAGACTGGCTGGGTGTGGCTGCTCTCACTCGAGGTGTTCTGAGTGTGTTGATGGTGAATGTATATAGTGTGTGACAGTGTGTAGTGTGTAAATAGATTATATGTATACATAAATTAGCATGATACATAGTAAATATGTGCAGCATATGTGTACACAAGTGTCATGCACGTAACACAGTGTCTTCGGACAGTACGGTTGTTTTACTGCCATAATATAGTGTATGTGTTCACTATACATAGGATTAGTACGTAAAAACAAATAAAATGTATTTGGAACTGTACGAAAAAAATGAACGAAAATATATTCGCGGCAACTCGCGCGCCCTGCCCCGACCGCCCCACCCGCCCCGGGAGCTTACAGCACGGGCGCACGGGGAATCATGACGTCACGCCCCAACTTACGGACCCCATAGCAGCCAAGTAAGTACAATTACGACTTTTTTTTTACATACCCATACTGAGGGAAGGGTTTTTGACACTTTAAAAAGGAAAAAGAATTTTTCAGAGAATTTATTTCCTGCGCACCACGGGGGTGTCATATTTGGAGGCAACGCAGTTAAAGGGTTAAGGAATTTGACTGGAAAGACTTGCTGTAAGGACATGAAGTAAATGAGATGTATGTCAACTTTTGTGAAATATATGATACAGGCACAAAAATTTTTATACTAAAGCAGAGATGCAGAACTAGGAAACAGGATTGGTTCAACAGAAACTGCGAGAGGGCCAGAGACTAAAAGACACAAAAATGGAATCAATGTAGGATGAGGCCAAACCCCCAAACATGCCAGCGATACAAAGATGCGAGAAACAACTACACGGGCAGTGTAGTTTTTTCCTCACTGCCTCTCTCCGACAGTGAGGAGAGAGGCAGAAAGAAATTTTGTAAAAGGGATTGCAGACAAATGTAAAACAGAACCAGGTCTATTCTATAAATTCATAAACAACATATTGCAGGTAAAGGATAATATTCAGAGGATGAAAATGGGAAATAGATTCACAGAAAATGAAAAGGAAATGTGTTAAACATTAAACGAAAAGTTCCAAAGTATGTTTGTACAAGATGAAATCTTCAGGGAACCAGACACAATAAGAATTAAACAGAACAACATTGAGCACACAAAGGTGTCTAGAGATGAAGTGGAAAAAATGCTCAAGGAGTTAAGTAAGAACAAAGCAGTTGGTCCAGATGGAGTTTCACCATGGGTTCTGAGAGAATGTGCACCTGAGCTCAGCATTCCACTTCAACTGATTTTTCAGGCATCTCTGTGTACAGGAGTTGTATCTGATGTGTGGAAAAAGGCTAACATAGTTCCAATCTACAAAAGTGGCAACAGGGAAGACCCCCTCAATTATAGACCTGTATCATTGACAAGTGCAAAAGTCAAAATACAGTGGAACCTTGAGTGACGAGCGCCTCAATTTACGAGCATTTTGAATAACAAGAGCGCCAATCGCCAACAATTTGTCTCAATTGGCGAGAGCTCGTTGGATTAATGAGAAAATCACATGGTGCGTTCCCATGGTGTGAGGTCCTACGTCTTTGTGCCTTTACTCACCATGTGGTCGCCAGGGAGCCGGTCGGCCGAGCGGACAGCACGCTGGACTTGTGATCCTGTGGTCCTGGGTTCGATCCCAGGCACCGGCGAGAAACAATGGGCAGAGTTTCTTTCACGCTATGCCCCTGTTACCTAGCAGTAAAATAGGTACCTGGGTGTTAGTCAGCTGTCACGGGCTGCTTCCTGGGGGTGGAGGCCTGGTCGAGGACTAGGCCGCGAGGACACTAAAAAGCCCCGAAATCATCTCAAGATAACCTCAAGATCTCAAGAAGATAACCATACAAGCTTAGATGTACACTTATGGTGAACAAAACATGTAAATACTTATATATAGCATCTTTATATAAAAGCAAAAACAGTATGGTGGGTGGAGAATGGTGGCAAGTTAGGTGAGGTGAGGGAGGGAGGAGTGGCAGCCAGTGGCAGGTTGCCACTGCCACTCAGCATACCAACTTAGTGGTTCGTTATGGTGAACACGAATGTAGATACTTATATATAGCGTCTGTATATAGTGAATAAAAGCAAAAACAGTATTGTGGGAGGAGAATGTGGGCGAGTCAGATGACTTGAGGGAGGGCGTGAGTGGCTGGCTGGTACACGGCGCTCACTCCTCGTTACTTTTTGACTTATAATAGCAACTTAGTGGTTCGTTATGGTGAACAAAACATGCAGATACTTACATATAACCTGTGTATATAGTGTAATAACCGACAAAGTATTTGTTCACTGTTTGATGAACATAATTGAATCAATATGCACACCATATTTTTGAGTACAGGGATGATTCACTCATTTTATTATATAAATATATCACACTACACACTATTGAATAATATTACAGCAAAAAAAAACTATGAAAAATCAATCGGAGACATTGAAATAATTAGGTAATTATCTCTTTGTGGCAACTCCGGCCTGACAGCTGGTGAGCAACAGACCGTCTTGGACGCACGCTGAGTCAGCGCCTGATTTTTGCCAGACTTCCCTGCCCTATAGCGGGCAATATATGCCACTTACAATTTTTTTATTATTTTTCCCATGATCAGTGAACACAAATTAACAGGTTAGGAAGATTTTTTTTTTTTTTTTTTTTTTGTATGGGCCTGTAGGTGTCAAATGGTATATAGCCATGCACCATTTAAGGGTTAAGTTGCACATTGCATCATATGATGTTCTGACCAACTTGCAATAAATTGCGCATCACATCATATGATGATTCGGAGTACTACACAAGATTTAAACGGCCCGCGGATACCGGGGTTCACCACACCTTCATCAGGGCTCTTGTAAACAGACGCCATTTTAAAAAAAATCATGGGCCAAATTCCGGGTGTTAGGTATTGAGTGAGCTACCCAGCCTGACGCACGCAGCATGAGATCACAGCACTGCTATTCAGCTTGTGACCACAGAATCGCCTAAAAATGCCATAATATACTTGTTCATGCTATTATGTAGCGATGATATTATTACAGAAGACCCCTGAATGTGATAAAACTGACCAGAGTTCTGATAATAGCAGGATTGTGGTGATATTTAGCGCTGTGCTCCATGGAGGGAGGAGTAATGCTGTGGGAGGGAGGGTGGTGGCGTTGTCTTCTGACTGTGTGTGGCCACCTTTATTGACTGCACTCACCATACCAGCTTAGTGGTTCGCTATGGTGAACACAAATGTAGATACTTATATATAACGTGTGTATAGAGGGTATAAACAGCAATAGGAGTAGGTTGGGAGCCACCATTTTGGTGAGGGAGGTAGCGTCGTCTGCACGACTTATCATGTTTACTGGTGGCCACTATGGTCTTTGGGCACCATACCAGTTTACTTGTACAAGTATGGTGAATAAAACAGGTAGATACTTGTATATAATGTGTGTGTATATAGCATAATAACACCATAAACAGTATTGTTGGAGGAGAAATATTAGTGCGTCTGGCCTTGAGGGCGGCCGCCACCAGCTGACTGTGTGAGTAGCTACGTCTTTGTGCCTTTACTCACCATACAAGCTTAGATGTACAGTTATGGTGAACAAAACATGTAAATACTTATATATAACATCTGTATATAAAAGCAAAAACAGTATGGTGAGTGGAGAATGGTGGCAAGTCAGGTGAGGTGAGGGAGGGAGTGGCAGCCAGTGGCAGGCTGCCACTGGCACTGCCACTCAGCATACCAACTTAGTGGTTCGTTATGGTGAACACGAATGTAGATACTTATATATAACGTCTGTATATAGTGAATAAAAGCAAAAACAGTATGGTGGGAGGAGAATGTGGGAGAGCGAGGTGTTGAGGGAGTGAGTGGCTGGCTGGTGTGTGGCGGTCACTCCTCATTACTTTTTGAATCATAATAGCAACTTAGTGGTTCGTTATGGTGAACAAAACATGCAGATACTTATATATAACCTGTGTATATAGTGTAATAACCGACAAAGTATTTGTTCACTGTTTGATGAACATAATTGAATCAACAATATGCACACCATATTTTTGAGTACAGCGATGATTCACTCATTTTATTATATAAATATATCACACTACACACTACTGAATAATATTACAGCAAAAAAACTATGAAAAATCAATCAGAGACATTGAAATAATTAGGTAATTATTTCTTTGTGGCAACTCCGGCCTGACAGCTGGGAGCAACAGACCGTCTGGGACGTACACTGAGTCAGCGCCTGTTTTTTGCAAGTCTTTCCCACCCTATAGCGGGCAATATATGCCACTTACGATTTTTTTTCCCCATGATCAGTGAACACAAATTAACAGGTTTAGAAGAAAAAAAAATTATTTTTTTTTATATGTGCCTGTGAGTGACATGCTAAATAGCCAGGCGCCATACAAGGGTTAATAAATGAAAAATACAAAACAAATTGAACACACTAGAAACAAAGAATGATTGTCATAATGTAGCAGCCTGACAAACACCGAACGAACCTTTATGACATTTGTCCATTTTTCAAATTTGTACATTTTTTCTTGTTTTTTGTTTGTTTTTTAAGAAACATGGAGCAGCCTACCTGACAAACACCGAACGAACATTTTGCTATAAAAAAAAAATTGAACAAATTTGAAAAACAGACAAATGTCATAATGGTTCATTCAGTGTACTGTACTAGGGTAGCGGGCCCTAGGCAGGAGCTTCGTGCAACTCGTTGGTTACTCTCCTCTTCAGCACCTTAGTCAGTCGTCTCTTCTGTTAGCCAGCCCCGGGTACGGCGAATCCCGTCTCTGCCACTCCACAAGGCAGACAGGAGAACACTTCACAGTTCTCTTCGGCGGCGGCTCACTGCTTCCGTAAAGCAGACTGGTGTAGAGACCTTGGCTGCCTTGGGTAGACTGACTATCCTCGTATCACAGCAGCCCTACGTCGACTCTGTGAATACAGACACGTCATCAGTACACTGGGACACTAGGAAATAACACTTACAGACCTGCCATAAAAGTACACCATTTTGCTCAATAGATGGCGCTGATTTTCTAGGCGCTACCTCACCAGAGGTCAGCCCCAGCTACCTCTCAAGCTACTAGGACAAGAATCTAGCATTTCTGGCTGGTATAGTCCTGTCACTATTAGATGGCGTCGTCCAATTAGTGGGGTTTCGGGAGCGGACTCACAGATGGCGTCGATGTCGCTACTCCGTGCTCTGATGATGGACTTGGGTTCGTAACAGGAATCATTCTGAACCTTATAGTATACCACATATGTAAGACCAATCCTGGAGTATGCAGCCCCAGCATGGAGCCCGTACCTTGTCAAGCACAAGGCGAAGCTAGAAAAAGTTCAGAGGTATGCCACTAGGCTAATCCCAGAACTAAGAGGCATGAGATACGAGGAAAGGCTGCAAGAAATGCACCTCACGAAACTGGAAGACAGAAGAGTAAGGGGAGACATGATCACTACCTACAAAATTTTCAGAGGAATTGACCAGGTAGATAAAGGTAAACCGTTTAACACGGGTGGTACGTGAACATTTGGAAACTGAGTATGCAAATGAGCCACAGGGACGTTAGAAAGAACTTTTTCAGTGCCAGAGTATTTTTTTTTTTGAGATATTGTATATACTTATTAGTATATATGAGATATATATTTTGAGATTTTGAGAGAGTTAACAGATGGAATGCATTAGGCAGTGATGTGGTGGAGGCTGACTCCATACACAGTTTTAAATGTAGATATGATAGAGCCCAGTAGGCTCAGGAGTCTGTACACCAGTTGATTGACAGTTGAGGTGGGACCAAAGAGCAGAGCTCAACCCCCGCAAGCACAACTAGGTGAGTACAACTAGGTAAGTACTAGCCGCCACTCCCTCCTCACCTTACTCGCCAATATTCTCCTCCCACCATACTGTTGTGCTTTTATTCACTATACTGTATACATATACATATATATATATACATATACATATATATACATATACATACTGTATATATACACACACATATATATATATATATACATATATATATCTGCATGTTTTGTTCACCATAGTGAACCACTAAGCTGGTATAGTAAGTGCAAACAGCAACAAGTGGCCACACAGATTTAGTAGATAACACTACAGCCCTCCCACTCTCTACATTACTCCTCCCATAGTACAGCACAAATTATCAACAATCCTGCTATTATCAGAATCCTGGTCATTTATATCACAGTTAGGGGTCTTCTGTAATACCACTGCTAAATAATACCAGTTACGTACATTTTTTACATTTTTAGGCGATTCTGTGGTCACAAATTGAACAGCAGTGCTGTGAGCTCATGCTGCGTGTGCCTTGGTGGGTCACTCAGTACTGAGGCCCTCATACCCGGGAATGTGGTCCACGATTTTTTTTTTAAATGGCATCTGTTTACACGAGCCCTGAGGAAGGTGATGTGAACCCTGTGTATCCGCGGGCCATTTAAATCTTGCATAGTACTCCAAAGCTTCATATGCAATGATGCGCAGTTTAAGGGTTAATGATATGGGTCTATAATTTAGGTCTTCTTGGCTACCATTTTTGTAGATTGTATCTATATTTACCTTTTCCATATGTCTGCTAAGATTTCTGTGCATAAGATGTCTGGAATATTAACTGGAGTGGAATGCTCAGCTCAGTTGCACATTCTCACAGCACCCAAGGTGAAACTGTATCTGGTCCAACTATTTTATTTCTTCCTAGCCCCTTGAGTAATTTTTCCATTTTCTCTTGAGATACCTCTATGTATTCTATAGTGTGCTGTGGAATTGGCATTGGGTCCGGTTCTGAAATCCTCAAATTGTACAAACACACTTTAGAACAGTTCATTTAGTGTTTCATATATTTCTTTTTCATTTTCAGTGAATCTGTTCCCCATTCTCAATCTCTCAATTTTTTCCTTTAGATGCAGCTTGCTTTTAATGAATTTATAGAAAAGTCTTTTCTATAAACTATGTCTTCTAGTTTTGGCATATTTAATGCCTCTAACCTCATGGAGCCGGTCGGCCGAGCGGACAGCACGCTGGACTTGTGATCCTGTGGTCCTGGGTTTGATCCCAGGTGCCGGCGAGAAACAATGGGCAGAGTTTCTTTCACCCTATGCCCCTGTTACCTAGCAGTAAAATAGGTACCTGGGTGTTAGTCAGCTGTCACGGGCTGCTTCCTGGGGGTGGAGGCCTGGTCGAGGACCGGGCCGCGGGGACACTAAAAAGCCCCGAAATCATCTCAAGATAACCTCAAGATAACCTCTCCTCGTAGCTCTTGCCCTTCAGTTCTGGGAGCCACTAAGTAGCAAGTCTTTGCACCTTTTCCAGTTTGTTGATGTGCTTCTTAAGATATGGGCAACACACAACCGCTGCATATTCTAGCTTTGGCCTAACAAAAGTCGTGAACAATTTCTTTAGTATATCCGCCACCAGCAAGCATCAGAAATATTACTGGAACAACCGTGGACATCTTCAAGAGGAAACTAGATTGTTTCCTTCAAGGAGTGCCGGACCAACCGGGCTGTGGTGAGTATGTGGGCCTGTAGGCCGCTCCAAGCAACAGCCTGGTGGACCAAACTCTCACAAGTCAAGTCTGGCCTCGGGCCGGGCTTGGGGAGTAGAAGAACTCCCAGAACCCCATCAACCAGGTAACCAGGTATCAACCAGGTAACCATGAATTTAAAAGCAATTCTGAAGTTAGAAAGCGTGGCATAGGCTCCTCGCACAATATTCTTTATGTGGTCCTCAGGTGATAGTTTTCTATCTAGAACCACCCCAGATCTCTTTCTTTATCAGAATTCTTTAAAGATTTCTCACATAATATATAAGTTGTGTGAGGTCTATGTTCTCCTATTCCGCATTCCATAACATGGCATTTATTAACATTAAATTCCATTTGCCGTGCTCTATGTTGTTCTCTGGAATTCTTATTGTATCTGGTTCACTGAAGATTTCATTTTGTACAAACACACTTTGGAACTTTTCGTTTAATGTTTCATACATTTCCTTTTCATTTTCCGTGAATCTATTTCCCATTTTCAACCTCTGAATATTATCCTTTACCTGCAATTTGTTGTTTATGAATTTATAGAATAGACCTGGTTCTGTTTTACATTTGTCTGCAATCCCTTTTTCAAAATTTCTTTCTAACTCTCTCTCCTCACTGCCGTGTAGTTGTTTCTCGCATCTTTGTATCGCTGGTGTGTTTGGGGGTTTGGCCTCTTCCTGTATTGATTCCATTTTTGTGTCTTTTGGTCTCTGGCCCTCTTGCACTTGCTGTTGAACCAATCCTGTTTCCTAGTTCTCCTTCTCTGTTTTGGTATAAATTTTTTTGTGCCTTTATCATATATTTCACAAAACTTGACATACATCTCATTCGCTTCCTTGCCTAGCAACAAGTCTGTCCAATTATACTCGCTAAAGAATTTTCTAAGGTTGCCATAATGTCCTCTCCTAAAGTCAGGTTTTTCAATTGCATCAACCTTCATATTTTCTTCCAGATTATAATGCATTGCATACTTTATTCCCAAAAAGACATGGTCACTTTTACCCAAGGGAGGAAGGTACTAAATGTCAAATATTTCTTTCTCCTTCCTGGTAAATATCAAATCTAGCATGGAGAGAACGTCCCCTTCCCTCATCCTCGTAGCTTGTTTAACATGTTGATACAAGAATGTTTCCAGGATGAGGTCTACAAATTTACAGGTCCAGAAATCTTCTGTTTTAGCTTCATACGCTTCGCAGTCTATGGATTTCAAGTTGAAGTCGCCGACTATCAACAGTTGTGAACTATCGTTATCCGCTCTCGCTATGATCTCTCTCATTATTGTTATAAGACCTTCTCGTTTAGTATCTAGCTCCTCCTTTGACCATGTGCTGCTTAGCGGTGGACTACAGTGGTACCTCAGTTTAAGAGTTTAATTCGTTCCTGGAGACAGCTCTTATTCCGAAAAACTCGTATTCTGAAGCTAATTTCCCCATAAGAAATAATGGGAAATGAATTAATCTGTTCCGACTACCCCAAAAAAACCATATCAAACTAAATTTTTGTACCTAATTCATCTAAATAAACCTACAAAACTATGTTCAAGTTATTACTTACCTTGCTCTTGAATGCTGTAGGTGTATGGAAGATGGTGAGGAGGGGGGAGGAGGAGAGGAGTTACTGTTTGGAAGGGGAGTCCCTTTCCATTATCACATCAGGCAGTGAGGACTTCACTGGTATGCACACACTGGCACATTTTGCCTGCATACCACTAGGACTTGCTTGTCTTACTAAGAATTTCTCTAAAGACACTTGTTTTTCCCTACATTTTAACACTTGTCTGTAGTAAGACATCACATTATCATTTAAAAGGTCAATGCAACGGCCTGCTACAGCTTTATCTGGGTGAGTTTTTTCAACAAAACTTTGCAGTTCTTCCCATACTTCACACATTTTCTTAATCAAGGAGGGACATCCTCTACTGCCTCTACTCACAGCTATTTTCTTAGGTTGAACCTTATCAATGGCTTTCTTGAGACCCATGGTGAGATATATAATAACAAACTGTATAGTCAAATGACCAAAAATCCAACAAAACACTGAAAATCCAGGTGAAGAATTGATGTGGGATAGTCACTGGGCACGAGACAATGGTAAACTGAGGGGCGGAGGGGCGGAGGGGCGACGATCGCCGATCGACCACGCGCTAGGCCGGCCTGTACGCGTATCAACAAACTCGCGTCCCGAGGTAACCCTCGCGTTCCGAGACATAATTTTCGAGGAAATCCTGCTCGTCTTCCGAAAAACTCGCATACAGGGACACTCGCATTCCGAGGTACCACTGTATATGCATTTATGATCATTAGTTTATCATCCTCATGGCAGATCTCTAGTGCTATTATGTCAACTTCTTGTGGATTGGCAGTCATTATTTCGTTCCCCTTTAGGTGTTCTTTCACTAGCACAGCAACGCCTCGGCCTTTCCTAATTTTTCTGTCCCGTCTCCAAATTGAGTAGCCCCTTGGAAATATGACCTCATTTAAAATAACATCTTCAAGTTTTGTGTCCGTGAGTGCAACAATGTCTGGTGTCTGCAGCTGTATTACATCACTTGACTCAAGTATCTTTGATCTTACTCCATCTATGTTGGTGTATGCAATCTTCAGGAACTTGTTCCCCCTCTTCTTATTTTTCACTCCTCCTTTCTCTAATGATTTTTTTGGTTTGCCTTTATGTACCACTTTACTGGTCTGCCTACCCCTATCACTTTGTAGAAAAAGGAATTGATTTCTTCTTCACTCCTGCTCTCATTTAAAAGTTTTGCCTCGGCGAGGTTCAGTTTCAGCTTCTCTGTATCTTCTTTTGAAAGATCTCGTCTTAACGACCACTTTTTCCCATCCTCATCACTTTGCAATTTTCTAGCATTCCTTAGTACTTCTTCCATCTATTTGGCACCATTTAGGGTGATCCTCAAAGGTCGATCTTTTCCTTTTGCATATCTGCCTATTCTCCTGTCGTCGCACACATTCTCTATGGTTGTAAGACCTTCCACGAGGCCAACAATTTTATCTACTACTTTTGCCTCTTCTACAGCTCTTTCTGACCTAGATGTTATCTTCTTTTCTTTGCAGCCAAAAATGATCAGGGACTTACTCCGATCAACTGTGTTTTGCACCAACTTCGGGTTAGATGCCAATTCTTTTCTCACTTCTAGCCTAATGTTTGTTTTATCTTGCTTGTTGCAGTGTTTGACTTCCTTTACTGCTTCTTCAATTCTTTCCTTCTCCTTGGCCACTTGTGCATAAGTGAGTTGCATATCTTTCTTGCACTGTTCTATACCCTGTGTAACTTCCTCCATCTGTGCTGGCCAAAGCTGTTTCTCCTGTTGAAATTCCTTACCTAACCTATTGTAGTCATTTATGTTTAAATTTACTTTAACTTCTTCCAAAGCTATTTTTAAGAGTCTATTTTCTTCTTCCATGGCTTTGCAATTTGTTTCCAGTTGAATCTTATCCTTGCACAAGTCTTTCACTACACTCTCAAGACATACAACTTTGCTATTTAAATTGTCAATACTTTCTTTCAATTTACTAATTATTTCTACATGAGAGGTCACTATACAGTGGTACCTCAGTTTAAGAGTTTAATTCGTTCCTGGAGACAGCTCTTATTCCGAAAAACTCGTATTCTGAAGCTAATTTCCCCATAAGAAATAATGGGAAATGAATTAATCCGTTCCTGACTACCCCAAAAACCCCATATCAAACTAAATTTTTGTACCTAATTCATCTAAATAACCTACAAAACTATGTTCAAGTTATTACTTGCCTTGCTCTTGAATGCTGTAGGCGTATGGAAGATGGTGAGGAGGGGGGGGGGAGGAGAGGAGTTACTGTTTGGAAGGGGAGTCCCTTTCCATTATCACATCAGGCAGTGAGGACTTCACTGGTATGCACACACTGGCACATTTTGCCTGCATACCACTAGGACTTGCTTGTCTTACTAAGAATTTCTCTAAAGACACTTGTTTTTCCCTACATTTTAACACTTGTCTGTAGTAAGACATCACATTATCATTTAAAAGGTCAATGCAACGGCCTGCTACAACTTTATCTGGGTGAGTTTTTTCAACAAAACTTTGCAGTTCTTCCCATACTTCACACATTTTCTTAATCAAGGAGGGACATCCTCTACTGACTCTACTCACAGCTATTTTCTTAGGTTGAACCTTATCAATGGCTTTCTTGAGACCCATGGTGAGATATATAATAACAAACTGTATAGTCAAATGACCAAAAATCCAACAAAACACTGAAAATCCAGGTGAAGAATTGATGTGGGATAGTCACTGGGCACGAGACAATGGTAAACTGAGGGGCGGAGGGGCGGAGGGGCGACGATCGCCGATCGACCACGCGCTAGGTCGGCCTGTACGCGTATCAACAAACTCGCGTCCCGAGGTAACCCTCGCGTTCCGAGACATAATTTTCGAGGAAATCCTGCTCGTCTTCCGAAAAACTCGCATACAGGGACACTCGCATTCCGAGGTACCACTGTAGTATAGGTTAGGAATCGTCTCCAAAGAACTCTCAAAGAATTACTCATCATTGCTATCTAAAATAATTAGGAGAGCCAAAATTAAATACTACGAAGACAAATTTACCCACACAAAGGGCAATATTAAGAAAACATGGAGCACAATTTCTCAAATATTGGGATCAAAGAAGATTATAAATAACAAACCAAATACACCTATCAAATTATGATGGTTTGCTTTCAGCCTCTGACACTGCTCGTGAGTTCAGTAGGTTCTTCTCTTCCATTGGGTCATCCCTTGCAAATGATATTCCATCGTCCAGTACTAGTATTCAGGACTATCTTACAGGAAACTATCCACAGTCTCTGTACCTAATGCCTACTAATTCCACTGATGTTACTGACATAATCCTTTCCCTTAAAACCAAGTCTAGTGTCCTTGAGGAAATACCAGCTCTTATTTACAAAAAGCCTCCAAATTTTTAGCTCCTGCCATTGCATTGCTCTTCAACAAGTCACTTGAACTCCAAACCTTTTCAGATATTCTAAAAAAAGCGAGAGTAACCCCTGTCCACAAATGTGGTGATCCCACTGATGTTAACAACTTCAGACCTATATCAATTCTGCCAAACTTATCAAAATATTTGAAAAACTAATCTATAAGCAGCTTTACTCTCATCTAGCCAAACTCAATATACTTAGCTCTTATTAATATGGCTTCAGACCCCAAAAAAGCACTAACAATGCACTTGTTAGTATGATTAACTTGATACATACAGCTCTTGATAAAAATGAGTTCCCTGTTGGGTTATTTGTAGACCTGCGTAAGGCTTTTGACACTGTTAACCACCAAACCTTCTTTTTAAATTACAACATTATGGAGTCAGAGGTCACTCCCTGCAGTACATTAAGTCTTACCTTACTGACAGGCTCCAGTATGTTTCTGTGAGTAATTCAATTTCTCCCACCCTACCCATGAACATTGGTGTTCCCCAGGGCAGCATACTTGGCCCTCTCCTTTTTCTCATCTACATTAATGACCTTCCAAATGCCTCCCAACATCTGAAACCAATTCTATTTGCTGACGATATGACCTTCATTTACTCCAGTCCTGACCCCCTTGCTCTAAATGTCACAGTGAATACTGAGCTAAATAAAGTCCATCACTGGCAAACTGCCAACAAACTCACCCTCAATATTGACAAAACTTTCTATATTTTGTTTGGCAATAAATCCTCAAATCAAATAAATCTCAGGATTAACAATACCCAAATTTGTAACAAAGTAGATGGCAAATTCCTTGGCGTTCTCATTGACCGCAAGCTGAATTTCCAGGGACACATTCTAATATATAAAAAAAAATTGAAAACTGTTGGCATTTAGATATTATGTACCTCGCCCTGCCCTGGTGACACTATTATTCTCTCATCTATCCTTATCTCAACTATGGTATTTGTGCTTGGGGTTCTACTACCCAAAATCATTTACGTCCTCTAATTACTCAACACAAAGCTGCTATTAGGACAATATCTCACTCTGGCCCCAGACATCACTCGGTACCCTTACTCAAATCTCTGAATATGTTAGATATTAAGTCCCTGCACATCCTCTCATGTGTATTTTATATATATAAAACGCTGAACTGTAATGTCAGTCCTGACCTTAAAAGCTTCCTAGAAGGTTGTAACAGATCCCATGAGCACCACACCAGAAACAAATACCTATTTGATATTCCAAGAGTACGACTTAGTCAAACTAGAAATGCTTTACAAATCAAGGGACCTCGAATGTGGAATGACCTTCCCAATTATGTTAAAGACTGTACCTCTCCCAACCAGTTTAAGATAAAAACTAAGTACTACCTAATTAACTCAATGTAACCTACCTCACCCCCAAAATGTCAACCCATGTCTTCTATTTTAAACAATGCTGTTTTGTTGACCAATTGTATTTTTGCTTTTTTCTGCCATGTTCCCCCCCCCCCTTTTTTCCATTCTTTTCTTATTTTTTCTCAACACAATTTATACTTTAATCTCAATTAGTATTAAGTTTTAGTCTTAGTGTTTTTCCTGCCCGAAACGCTTTGCGTAATAGTGGCTTTAGGCATTGTATGTACTAGCTCTATCTATAAATCCATCAACTTTTGTATCTTACCTATCACACATGCATTGCATAAAGTATGCAATGCATTATAATCTGGAAGAAAATATGAAGGTTGATGCAATTGAAAAACCTGATTTTAGGAGAGGACATTATGGCAACCTTAGAAAATTTTTTAGTGAGTATAATTGGACAGACTTGTTGCTAGGCAAGGAAGTGAATGAGTTGTATGTCAAGTTTTGTGAAATATATGATAAAGGTACAAAAAAATTATACCAAAACAGAGATGCAGAATTAGGAAACAGGATTGGTGCAACAGAAATTGCAAGAGGGCCAGAGACCAAAAGACACAAAAATGGAATCAATACAGGAAGAGGCCAAACCCCCAAACATACCAGCAATACGAAGATGCGAGAAACAACTACACGACAGTGAGGAGAGAGGCAGAAAGAAATTTTAAAAAAGGAATTGCAGACAAATGTAAAACAGAACCAGGTTTATTCTATAAATTCATAAACAACAAATTGCAGGTAAAGGATAATATTCAGAGGTTGAAAATGGGAAATTGATTCACAGAAAATGAAATGGAAATGTGTGAAACATTAAACGAAAAGTTCCAAAGTGTGTTTGTACAGAATGAAATCTTCAGGGAACCAGATACAATAAGAATTCCAGAGAACAACATAGAGCACATAGAGGTGTC
The DNA here is from genome assembly GCA_020271785.1 of Procambarus virginalis. Lineage (NCBI taxonomy): Eukaryota > Metazoa > Arthropoda > Malacostraca > Decapoda > Cambaridae > Procambarus > Procambarus virginalis. The sequence goes on along the minus strand of WNGS01165503.1, from coordinate 17,216,201 downwards.
TAGAGATGAAGTGGAAAAAATGCTCAAGGAGCTAAATAAGAACACAGCAGTTGGTCCAGATGGAGTTTCACCATGGGTTCTGAGAGAATGTGCACCTGAGCTCAGCATCCCTCTTCAACTGATTTTTCAGGCATCCCTGTTTACAGGAGTTGTAGCTGATGTGTGGAAAAAGGCTAACATAGTTCCAATCTACAAAAGTGGAAGCAGGGAAGACCCCCCCTTAATTATAGACCGGTATCATTGACAAGTGTAATAGTCAAAATATTGGAAAATATAATTAAAACTAAATGGGTAGAACACCTGGAGAGAAATTATATAATATTGGACAGACAGTAT
>WNGS01165503.1:17141088-17200283 GCA_020271785.1 Procambarus virginalis | reverse complement strand
CTGCAAACAGCAACGGACAAAAAGGCGAGGACAACTTAAGAGCCAGGGGCCCAAGCGGATTCCAAGGAAGAAGCAAGCACAGCCTGCCGACACGCGAGGCGAGAAATATAAAACTACGAAACCGCATCCTGCAGGGCAGAGCGAACAGCTTCAACAAGGCAGACGATGCCTGCACCACTGAGGGCAGCACACCTGACCCCGCGGCAGCCCCCAGCACCCCCATCTCCAACTCAAGCCAATCCGAGGACAGTTCAAGGATGGAAAAAGAAACGCAGGACCGAAACCAGCAGGCCACGAGTAGGCAAATCCTACGCAACCAAGGCAGCTGAAAGGGAGGCACCTGCACATGAAGCTGCATCACACGCACATCCTGCGGAAGGGCAGGGGTGAACAAACATGCATTGAGGTGCTCGAAGTCGCCTTCCAGGAAAACCTGCAACGCAGTCTAAGCCTCCCTCCACTCAAGCGCATGGGATCGACAGAACGTGTGCCAAGCCTCCAACTAAAAGAGCAGGCAGTCTGCCAAACAGGACGACTCCAGAACTTCGTAACGAACCCAGTACGGACAAGATGAACCATACACGAAGGAGTGCAGATCCATCACGAAGGCATAATCCGGGTTGCGCAGGAGGTAAGCCGCAATGGCCGCCCGCACATCCCGAGATAGGACGCGGGAAGCCGAAAACCTCCGGAAGGATGAGCCCGAAGAACACACCCGAAGAACACATGGGATTACTGAACCGATCCCGGGGAGAGGTAGACACCAAATCTAAATTGTATGAGGAGGGATCAAAAGAGAACCCCTCACCTTGTAACACTAAGCCCAACTCTGAGGGCAGAAAAACCCAGGCAGGGTCCAACAGGGCCCAAGGACCCAAGTCAACCCCTCCCCCGCCCCGGGAACCACACCCACAGGACCCAGGGGCGAGCTGTCCTCCAAACCCCGCGCCCTGAAGAAGCGAAAGCAGCCAAAAAACCAGCGTTGAATGTAATGAAACGCCATTTTCTGGGTGAGTCCCGGAGGCTCCCCGGAGCTATCCAGGCTGAATGGATATGTATAACTTTCTGGCATCAGTCAATGCATGGAGTTCTTGCCTACCGGGGACCACGAGCCAGAACCTGGCCCCTCAGAGAGGCACGAGGAGCAATGGCCTATAGAGACCTCCCTTATTATTGGGAGCATTCTATGTCTGCCATCGACCGGGAAAGGCACCCAGAAAGGTAGGCGCCCCAAAACAAACCCCTATTCTGGTAAACTATTGCGACCGAAGACCGAACAGGCGAACAGAACTCCCCAAACGAAAATTAATCCTCATGACGTCATCATGTCGCCGCGCCTCCGTCTGCGCAACCCCCCCCCCTCCCCGGGAGGGGGAAGGGGGGAGCCCCAGACCCCACCGCCGGCGACCCAACCTTCAGTTCTTAGGCTGGATGTCAAAAACCCGAAAAAACACCGCCGACCGGTAGGGAGGGAGGGATGCCGGGGAGCCTCCGGGACTCACCCAGAAAATGGCGTTTCATTACATTCAACGCTGGTTTTCTGGGGGGAGCCCCGTCGGCTCCCCGGAGCTAACTACCCAAAGATAAGGAAACAGGGACTTACCCGGGAGGCGGGCCGTCCTCACTCCTCAATGCGAAGGCGAGACAACTGGCTGCAACCGCCGACCCAATGCAACGCAGGCCCGACTAGGCCCAGGGACATTCACCAGGTAGCGAGCGGCCAGGACCCTGTTCGATCTCCAAAAACCCCGGGCCCGAATGTCCACCCAAGACATGTTGCCAAAAACAGCCGCCAAGGCCGCAAACTTACGAACGTCGTGGGCCCGGGGAAAAACCGCAGGCTGGCTACACTTTATAACCCTGCGGACAACCTGAGAGACCCGAGCCCGAGAACAGGGAAGAAGGGAAACCGGATCAACCCAGAGCGCATCCCCGGCCACAGAAGCCGTGGCCCGCAAATAACGGCGAAGAGCCGCAACCGGACACAACACATGATGCACCCCCGGCCTGACCAACCAAGCGTCAACAACCCAAGGCCCCCTCCGAAAGGCAGCCGTCTCATTCTTCGCCAGAAAAGAGGGAGACGGCTGCAACGAACAAAACGACCACCAGGACCGAAAGAGCAGAAACCCCGGCGCCGGAGGAGAGCATGAAGCTCGCCCACCCGACCCCCGAGGCCAAAGCCAACAGGAAAAGAGCCTTGGAAAAACAATCCCGAACGGAAGGGGCCACCACAAACCGGGGCAGAGAGAGAAACGAAAGCACGCGGTCCAAAGACCAAGACGGCTCCGGAGGAGCGTGAGCAGGCCGGAGGTGAAACAACGCCCTAGATAACTTGCGAAACGGGGCGGAAGTAACATCCACCCCGAAAGCAAGCTGAAGCGGCTCCGCCAACGCCGCACGATACGAAGCAACAGTATTCGGCATAAGACGACGGTCCTGAAACAACCAAGAGAGAAAGGACAGAACAACCCTATCAGAGACCGAAGAACACCTACGCAGTGATAGGAAAAACCGAAAGGACCGCCAGGAAACCTCATACTGCCGCTGAGACGAAGCACGCAGGTGGGAAACCAACAACGAAGCCACCTGCGCACCATACAACGAATGATAAACCTGAGTCAAAAACTCCAGACGCGAAGACTCACGGAGAAGATGGAACCAGCCTCGTACAGGGCTGGACCGATCTGCTGAAAGAGGCGGAGCCGCGGGAAGACCCTCGGGCACGGACACCGAGCAAGCAGCGCCTGAAACCAAGGCTGGGCCGGCCACCAAGGGGCCAGAAGGACAACACGACCCTGGTAAGTCTCCAAGCGAGTCAGGACCTGGAGCAACAGCGGAACCGGGGGAAAGAGGTACAGGTAACCCCACCTCTCCCAGTCCAGCCGGAAGGCGTCGACCCCGACGGCTTCGCAGTCGGGAAAGGGCGCCACATAAACCGGGAGACGCCTCGACCACGCCGACGCGAAGAGATCCACGTCCGGAGTCCCGAACGTCTGGCACAGCCAAAGGAAGGAGTCGGCATCGACCGTCCACTCCGAAGACGGGACGGAACCGAGAGAGGCCGTCCGCCAGGACGTTGGACACCCCCGGACATGAACCGCCAGGAGAGCCAAACCCCGAGAACTCAGCAGACGAGTCACCCGAAGCGACCAGCCCCAAAGAGCCAAGGACCGCATCGAACCCCCCCGGTTCAGACAATGAACCACCGGGGAGCAGTCCGAATGGAGCCGGATCGTCGATCCGCGAGCGACTCGAATCCTCCGGAGCGACATCCAAACAGCCGCGAACTCCCGCACCGTGCTGTGAGCCCAACGGAAGGACGGAACCCACCGCCCCTGGCCGGCCTGGTGAGCACTGGTCACAAAACCCCAGCCAAGAGACGACGCGTCCGTGTACACATCGAGCGAGGGCTCGGGACGGCGCCAAGGCACCGAACCCCGAAAAACCCGAAGAGGAAGCCGGCGACGCAGCAACCGACGCAAGGCACCGGGGGTCGAACCCAACGATCGCGAGAGAGGCGGAAGGGCCGGCTCCGAAGGAACCAAAACAGCCGACGAAGCCACACCCACCCGGCGGGTAGACCATCATGGCAAAGTTCAGGCTTCCGCACAAACTCTCGAGCAAACGCCTCGTGACCCGGGAACCCCTCAGAAACAGGCGAAGGCGGGACCGCAGGCGCAAGAGAGCCGCCGGAGGAAGAGACAAGGAAGCAGTCCGAGCGTCCCAAACCAGACCCAGCCAAGACCGAACCTGAGAGGGAGCCAGATGGGACTTCCTCCAGTTCACCAAGAACCCGAACCTGGCGAGCTGGGAAAGAACCAAATCCCTGACGAGCAGACATTCTGACCGGCTGGGAGCCCAAACCAGCCAGTCGTCGAGATAGGCCAGAACCCGAACACCTAGCAGACGCAGGCGGGCCACCACGACCCGAGTAAGGCGTGTGAAAAACGCGCGGTGCCAGATTCAACCCGAAGGGAAGACAACGAAAGCGGTAACCTTGACGCCCCACCACAAAACCTAGCCAGTCCCTGAATACCGGATGAACCGGGACGTGCCAATACGCGTCCTTGAGATCCAGGGACACCATCCAAGCGCCCCTCTCCAAGAGAAGACGGACCTGGGACAGAGTAGTCATCCGAAAGGAGGGGCACAAAACCCACGGGTTCAGACGGGACAAGTCCAGAATGAACCGGCGGTCCGCACAGTCCCGTTTCGGAACTGAAAACAGGCGGGAAACCCACCTGAGGGACGCCGTCGTTTCGACGACGCCCAAGCGAACCCACTCCGAGATGACCCGACGGAGCGCAGGAGAAGAGGCCTGCCCCGCCAGACCCGAACCCCCGAAGGAGGAAGAGCCACCCAACGCCACCACAGGCCGCGCGACACGACCCGAAAAGCCCACGAATCGTGGGACCAGGCGCGGGCAAACCGGGCGAGCCGCCCCCCATCGCCCCGTCAACGGGGCGAACCGCGAAAGGGCCGACGCGCCTTCCGAGAACCAAGGCGACGAACAGAACGGGTCCCACCCGTCCAGCAACAGCCAGAACCGAAGGCGCCGCCAGCCCCGAATCTGGCACCAATGGCCTACCCCGACGAAAAGACCCCTGAGCCCTGGCACGACCCTTCGGGAAGGCCCCCACGAGCCCCCGGAGCAACAACAACTCCGACATAGGCCGACAACTGACCGAGGCCGCCTGCATATACCGCTCAACAGCAGACTCTGCAAACAGCAACGGGCAAAAGGGCGAGGACAAACGAAGAGCCAGGGCCCAGGCGGAATCCAAGGAGGAAGCCAGCACCGCCTGACGACACGCGAGGCGAGAAGCATAGAACCGCGAGACCGCATCACGCAGGATCGGCGCGAAGAGCTTCAACAAGGCAGACGACGCCCGCACAGCCGAGGGCAGCGCACTAGACCCAGCAGCAGCCCCAAGCGCACCCACATCCAACTCGAGCCAATCCGAGGAGAGCTCAAGGAGGGAAAAGAAACGCAGAGCTGAAGCAAGCAGGCCACGAGTCCGCAAATCCTCCGCAATCAGGGCAGCCGAAAGGGAAGGAACCGCACGTGAAGCTGCATGACACCAACATCCCGCGGAAGGGCAGGAGCGAACAAACAAGCATTCAAAGGCTCGAAAGCGCCCCCCAGGAAAACCTGCAACGCCAAGGAAGGAAACCTCTCGCCACTCAAGCGCACGGGACCGACAGAACGTGTGCCAAGACTCCAACGAAAAGAGAGGGCAGTCTGCCAACCAAGACGACTCCGGAACCTCATAACGAAACCAGCACGAACCTGGGGATCCGTACACAAAGGAACGAGGATCCATCAGGAAGGCATAATCCGGGTCACGCAAGAGGTAAGCCGCCAAGGCCTCCCGCACCTCCGAAGCAGAAACACGGTGAGCGGGAAACCTCCGGAAAGATGGAACCGAAGAACCTCGGGATCACGGAACCGAACCCGGGGAGGGGTGGACACTAAATCCAATCGTACGCGGAGGGAGCGAAAGAGAACCCCTCTCCTTGTAACACTAAGCCCCGCTCGGAGGGCAAAAAAACCCAGGCGGGGTCCAACGGGCCCCAAGGCCCCCAAGCCAACCCCTCCCCAACCCCAGGAACCTCACCTTGAGGGTCCGGGGCCGAGCCGTCCTCCTGAGCCCCCACCCCCAAAGAAAAGGCGGGGGCAGCCGAGAAAGCAGGAACAAAGGGGGTCCACTGGCCAGACCCAGAAGCTTCGGCAGAAGGACCAGGCTCGAATGCCTCCGCCCCTGCCCCAGAAGGGGAGACCCCCGAGACCGCCCGAGTCTCACAACCAACTAAACCCAGCCCCGGCTCGGAAACCCTCAGACGTTTAGGAGCCGGCAGCAAGGGGGGGGGGGGGAACCGAACGAGCAGGAGAAGGGGAAGGACTTGGAGGGGCGGACGGAACCAGTGTCGAAGCGACACCCACCCCCAAGTCCGGGTCCCTATAACCAAAACGGGGCAGTCTCGGGGCATCCGGGGCAGTGACCAACCTAGCACGTTGCAGCAACCTAAAACGAGCATGCAACGCCTCTGCTGCCGTCACCCGCATATCAGGCGCAGTAGCCTGGGTGAACTGGAGAACGTACAGACAACACACGTCGCACGACTCCGGGTCAAAACAATCACCGACCCAACAGGCAGCATGGCGGAGGCAAAACCGGTGAGTGTCCCCCGGAGACAGGGGGACAGAGCAACCGTCAAACTCGCAGGACGCGAGAGGGGACTCAGGGATCACATCCATCGGACCACGTAGCCCCCGTGGGGTTTTCCAGGGCCCTTAGCCTTGATAACACGCTAAGGGAAGCCCAGGCAGGGTACTGCTAACCGGCACCCAGAACTACCAACAAACTGCTATAAGCTGAACCCCCGGGACGTGTACACTCACGGGGGCCAAGCGGGGAGTACCACCAATAGACAAAGTGGAGAATTACCCTCAAAAACAGCTAAGGGGACCAACAGGCAGACCCCCCCACCTGGCAAAAACAAAAACAAAAGAAAAAACCCGCAAGAGGACAACGTACCCAGGCGGAACAGAGCCGGCCGCTGTAATTGGTGAAAACTAGCGCGCAGTACCCCGCGCCCCTGCCAGTGTCGAAAACTACCCCTACCCAGAGACAAACAAGGGCAAGAAAAAACCCCAGCTGACCCCAAGGGCGGCCAAGTACCGAGCAATACACAGCACAGCGGAGGTAGATCCCAAGGAGACCCAGGGAAGATAGCCCTAAGCCCCAAGGGCAGCAGTACTCACAGGGCACCTAGGGAAGATAGCCCTAGGCGCAAGCAGCCCGAGCACCGTAGAATAATACTCCTGGCCCACACACCACCAGAAGGGACAGCTCACACCACCAGGAACAGAACTGCAACCGCAAACTGGGGCCAGAGGCACGACCGCACCAGATCGCATCAGCCTGAGAACTGAAGGTTGGGTCGCCGGCGGTGGGGTCTGGGGCTCCCCCTTCCCCCTCCGGGGAGGGGGGGGGGGTTGCGCAGACGGAGGCGCGGCGACATGATGACGTCATGAGGATTAATTTTCGTTTGGGGAGTTCTGTTCGCCTGTTCGGTCTTCGGTCGCAATAGTTTACCAGAATAGGGGTTGTTTTGGGGCGCCTACCTTTCTGGGTGCCTTTCCCGGTCGATGGCAGACATAGAATGCTCCCAATAATAAGGGAGGTCTCTATAGGCCATTGCTCCTCGTGCCTCTCTGAGGGGGCCAGGTTCTGGCTCGTGGTCCCCGGTAGGCAAGAACTCCATGCATTGACTGATGCCAGAAAGTTATACATATCCATTCAGCCTGGATAGCTCCGGGAGCCGACGGGGCTCCCCCCAGAAAAGATGAATAAAGGGGGGCCAATGGTCAGACCCCAGAAGCTTGGCAGGAGGACCAGTCTCGATGCCCACCGCGCAACCCCAGAAGGGGATTTTCCCGAGACCGCCCCGAGTCGCAACACAATCTAAACCCTGCTCCGACGCGAAAACCTTGAACACTTTGGAGCCGCAAGCAAGGGGGGTGCACAAAGAAGGGGAAGGACTAGGAGGGGCGGNAAAACAAGGGGCAGTCTGCAAGCCAGGATGACCCGGAACCTCATAACGCACCCAGTAAGGACACGACGATCCAAACCTGAACGAAGAAGGATCCATTATGGAAGCATACTCCGGGTCATGCAGGAGGTAAACCGCAAAGGCTGACAGCACCTCAGGTGGAGAGATGCGGGTAGCCAAAAGCCTCCGGAAAGATGGAACCGAAGAATCCACAGGGACACGAACCAAAACCCGGGGAGGAGCAGAACCAAGTCCAAATCGTATGCAAAGGGGGAAAAGGAAAACTCCCTCCTTGCAACAGTAAGCCTCGCTCAGAAGGACGGAAAATCCAGCAGGGTCTAATGGAGCCCAAGGCCCCCAAGTCAGCTCCTCCCCAACTCCAGGAGCCTCTACACCAGGCCCGGGCCAAGCCGTCCTCCAAAGCCCCGGCCTCACAAGAAAAAGCCGGAGCAGCCGAAAGAGCTGGAAGAGAAGGGGCCCACTGGCCAGACCCCGGAGCATCGGCCGGAGGAACAGACTCGAATGTCTCCGTAGCCACCCCGGAGCATCGGCCGGAGGAACAGACTCGAATGTCTCCGTAGCCACCCCGGAAGGGGCAACCCCCGAAACTGCCCGAGTCTCAGAAACCTCTAAACCCCACCCCGACCCCGAAGCCCTCAGACGCTTAGGGGCTGGAAGCAGGTGGGGGGACAGAATGAACCACCGAAGAGGAAAAACAAGGGGGCGTGGACGGAACCAAGGCCGAAGCAACCAACACCCCCCAAGTCCGGGTCCCTATACACAAAGTGGGGCAGCGACAACCCAAGCACGTTGCAACAACCTAAACCTACCTTGCAACGTGAATCGAGTCACAAACAAGCAACACAGCTCGCAGGACTCAGGATCGAATGTGTCACCGACCCAACAGGCAGCATGACGGAGGCAAAAACAATGAGAGTCACCCTGAGATAAGGGGACAGAGCAACCCTCAAACTCGCACACAGCGAGAGGGGTCGCAGGGGTCTCCTCCATCGGACCTGAGAGCCCCCGCGGGGTTTCCCAGGGCCCCTAGACTGGGTCTGCTAAGGGTTATCCCAGGCAGGGCACTGCTAACCGGCGCCCCAAACTACCAAGCAAACTGCTAAAAGCTGAACCCATGGGACATGTCCACTCGCGAGGGCTAAGCATGGGGTGCCACCACACAACCGACCCTAATATAAGGAGAAGGGAAAAAACACAAGGCAGACCCCCCACCAGGCAAAAACAAAAAGAAAAGAAAAACCACGCATGCGGACAACGTACCCAGTGGGAACAGAGTTGGCCGCTGTTATAGGTGAAAACTAGCTATGTAGTACCCTGCGCCCCACAAGTGCTATAACTACCACTAACCCCAAGGTAAACAAGGGAGGAAAACCCCCAAACACTCGGGGCAGCCAAACGCCAAGCAGCGAAAAGCCAACAGAGGCAGACCTAAGGCGACTTGTGGAAGGCAACCCCAAGCCCCAAAGGCGGTACTTACAGGGCACTCAGGGAAGGTGACCCTAAGCACTTGCAGCCCGAGTACCTGAGAAAACAACTCCCAGCTCACACGACCACTGGAAGAGCAGCACTGAAAACAAGTCACAGCACTGAGACAAGACTGGAGCTAGTGCCACACGACCATGCACGATCACATCAGCCGAGGAAATGGGGCAAGGATCGCCAGCTCCCCCCCTCCCCTTCCCGGGGAGGGGGGAGCTGCACAGACATGCAGCACAGCTCGTGTGAAGTGACGCTTCTTTACTCGTTTTTCTTTTGGGAAGTTCTGTCCACTCGTTTGTCGATTTTCGTTGTTAACCAGAATAGGGGTTTGTTTTGTGGCGCTTACCTTATGGGTGCCTGTCCCAGTCGATGGCAGATATAGACTTTTCAAATCACATGTGCAATTCTATGAGCCATTGCTCCCCGTGCCTCTGTGAGGGGCCAGGTTCTGGCTCGTGGTCCTCGGTAGGCCTAGAACTCCACCCACACCGACTGATGCAAAATAGTTAGGGTATCCATATCAGCCATGGACCACGTGGAGCTGTAGCGGCTCCCCCCAGAAAAACACAGCATTGAATGTACTGTAATGAAACACCATTTTCTGGAGAGTCCGGAGACTCCCCGGAGCTATCCAGGCTGAATGGATATGATAACTTTCTGACATCAGTCAATGTGCACGGAGTTCTTGCTTACTGGGGACCACGAGCCAGAACCTGGCTGTCTCAGAGAGGCACGAGGAGCAATGGCCTATAGAAACACCCCTGTGGTTGGGAGCATTCTATGTCTGCTATTGACCGGGACAAGCACCCAGAAAGTTTGGCACTCCAAAAGAAACCCCTATCTGGTGAAACTATTGCTACTGAAAGCCAAACAAGTGAACAGAACTCCCCAAACGAAAATTAGCAAAGGACCATGACGTCATCATGTTGCCGCACCGCATTCTGCGCAACCCCTTCCCCTCCTCCCAGGAGGAGGAAGGGGAGAGCCCCAGACTCTCGCGCCAGCGACCCAACCTGCAGTTCTTAGGCTGGATGTCAAAACATGCAAAAAACATCGCCGTCCAGGGGGCGAGAGGTATGCTGGGGAGCCTCCGGGACTCACCCAGAAAATGGGTTTCATTACATTCAATGCTGGTTTTCTGCGGGAGCCCTGTCGGCTCCCCGGAGCTACCTCACCAAAGATAAGGAAAAGAGGGAAGGACCCGGGAGGCGGACGCCACACGCCCAACACAAAAACAAAACCACAGGCCAAACAAAGGACTGCAATGACCCGGGAGACCGAACCCCAGAACAGAGATGAAGGAAGGGAAACCGGGCAAACCAAAACACGCCCACAGCCACAGAGGCCAAGACGCTCAGATAACAGCGAAGAGCCACAAGCGAACACAACACACGCAGCACCCCCAGCCTGAAAAAACAAGCAGCAACCCAAAGACCCCTCCAGAAAACAGCAGACTCAAACTTCACCTGAAAAGAAGAAGGACAAAACAAGCAGAAAAAACACACCAGAACCAAAGGGGTCCCAACAAACCGAGGAGAAGAAAGAAGAGACACCACCATGGCCAACGACCAGGACAGCACCGGAAGCACATGAGCAGGCCGGAGGTGAAACAATGAACTAAACAGCTAGTGGGCCGGAGCAGAAGGAACAGCAATGCCGAATGCAAGTTGGAGCGGCCCTGCCAGTGTCGCCCGAAACGAGGCAGCAGTATTCTGCATCAAACGATGGTCCAAGGACAAAATAACCCTATCAGAGACTGCAATACACCCACGCAGTGATAGGAAAACCGGAAGGATTGCCAGGAAACTACACACTGCCGCTGAGACGAAGCACGCAGGTCGGAGACCAACAAAGAAGCCACCAATGCCCACCAAAGAGTGACGAGAACTTGAGATAAAAACCCCAAGATGCAAAGACTTAAGGGAAAAGATGAACCAGCCTCATACTGGGCTGGACCGATCCGCAAAAAGGGGCAGAGCGGCGGGAAGACCCTCAGTAACGGACACTGAGCAAAGCAGCGCCCTCAAACCAAGGCTGGCAAAGAACCAGAAGGAACAACCGCCAGGGAACCAGGAATCCAAACCCGGTGAGCCTGGAAGGAACCAACCCGGTTGAGCAGACACACCCACCCAGGAAGAACCCTCCCCCCCGGAATCCCTGAAGGACCAACAAGGCCGAAAACAGATGGCAACGAGAAGAATCCACCTGCCGAAAGAACCGAACCACAGAACTGTAACAGCTAGGACCAAATGGCGACAAAAACTGAAGAGCCAGGGGCCCAGTCAGTGGCCAACAAGGAAAACGAGCACCACAAACCAAATCGCGAGACTCGAAGTGAAAAATAGCGACCCTGCAATCCACAGTTACAGCAATCCTAGCACCCCCCTGTCCCAACGAAAAGAAACCATAGGGGCAGGAGTGGTCGATCGGAAAGCTACATCCACCCACAGACATTGCAACACAGAAGCGGGAAGTGACAGACAAGGAAAAATGAAGAAACACAGGTCCATAACCGAAACTGGGGCAGTCCCAAATCAGGGAATTGAACATCGTACAGAGGCCAACCGAGCACCAACGTCAGTATAGCCAATAAGCACCTACCAAGACACACAACAATGTGTAGTATAGAGGTAGGAAATATGGAATTAGGCAATGAAAAAACCGTAAATAAGGTCCAAGCGCCAGTAGCTAGGGACAAGAGAGTACAATGAATAGGACGAATGAAGAGGAACCAAGTAGCAACTGGGAAAATAACGTACACGACCAGCCACATACACAGAGAGACACTAATATACATAAGGGTGCAGCCAGGCACTGAAAGACAGGCAAGGAAGGAGAGTCCAGATAGCATAGCCCGAGTCAATGCACGAGTGTACAGACAGCAAGGACGGAGGAAACGAAGGAGTGTCCAGATATCGAGAAAAGATCTAGGCGCCATAAGACTAAACAAAAGACCCCGAATATCGGGACTGCACCCCATAGTGTAATGAAGAACAAGACACAGACTCTGAACCACTTCACACCCATAAGCAGAGAAAATAACTAGGCGAATACCCCACACATAAAATCCAGAACACCCCCAGTATCCAAGGGGGGCTAAGACCAGAGAGAAGACGAGTGAGAACAGCGTATAATCCGCGAAAGAGGACACGGAACACTAACACTTGTACACCGCCCAGAAACAAAACGATCATCCCGGCCCCTGCGCTTGAGGTCCGAACTGCCCCACCCATCTTCCGGCGAGGGCGCCAGCAAGGCGTAAGTAATGAATATCAGGAATGTCGAGACAGGATGGAGAGACGATGTGAATACAAAATAATGAGAAACAGAATTAAAAGAAGACAAGTAGACCAACGAGGAAGAGGACCAATGAGCCCGAGAAAGAACTGGAGGAAGCTTCACCGGAAGTCAACAGACGTTCCAATAATATTTGAAGAATCAAAGAATTTTGCAAACCCTCGAGAATCGTGAGAAGCAAGCATGGAGGCACATATGGGCCCAATGGCACCCTAGACCAAGGGCCATGCAGGGAACCCGATACGAAGGGAACATGAAGCGCTGAAAAGCCCCCATAGGAAGGACAGAACTAACGAACCTGAAGGGACATGGAACCGAACCATTGACGGAAAATGAAAAGGAAATGTGTGAAACACTTAACAAAAAGTTCCAAAGTTTTGTACAAAATGAAATCTTTAGGGAACCAGACACAATAAGAATGCCAGAGAACAACATAGAGCACATAGAGGTGTCTAGAGACGAAGTGGAAAAAATGCTCAAGGAGCTAAGTAAGAACAAAGCAGTTGGTCCAGATGGAGTTTCACCATGGGTTCTGAATGTGCACCTGAGCTCAGCATTCCACTTCAAATGATTTTTCAGGCATCCCTGCGTACAGGAGTTGTAGCTGATGTGTGGAAAAAGGCTAACATAGTTCCAATCTACAAAAGTGGAAGCAGGGAAGACCCCCTTAATTATAGACCTGTATCATTGACAAGTGTAATAGTCAAAATATTGGAAAAAATAATTAAAACTAAATGGGTAGAACACCTGGAGGAAAACGATACAATATCAGACAGACAGTATGGTTTTCGATCTGGCAGATCCTGTGTAACGAACTTGCTCAGTTTTTATGATCGAGCCACAGAGATTTTACAGGAAAGAGATGGTTGGGTTGTCTGCATCTATCTGGACCTAAAAAATGGCTTTTGACAGAGTTCTCCATAAGAGGTTGTTCTGGAAACTGGAACATATTGGAGGGGTGACAGGTAAGCTACTAACATAGATCAAAATTTCCTGACAGAAAATGAGGGCCGTAATCAGAGGCAAGGTATTGGATTGGAGGAATGTCACGAGTGGAGTACCACAGGGTTCAGTTCTTGCACCGGTAATGTTCATTGTCTACATAAACGATCTACCAGTGGGAATACAGAATTACATGAATATGTTTGCTGATGATGCTAAGATAATAGGGAAGATAAGAAACCTAAATGATTGTCATGCCCTTCAAGAAGACCTGGACAAAATAAGTATATGGAGCAACATTGGCAAATGGAATTTAATGTGAATAAATGCCATGTAATGGAATGTGGAATTGGAGAACATAGACCCCACACAACCTATAAATTATGTGAGAAATCTTTAAAGAATTCTGACAAAGAAAGGGATCTAGGGGTGATTCTAGATAGAAAACTGTCACCTGAGGACCACATTAAGAACATTGTGCGAGGAGCCTATGCTACACTTTCTAACCTCAGAATTTCTTTTAAATACATGGATGGAGAAATACTAAAGAAATTGTTCACGACTTTATTAGACCAAAGCTGGAATATGCAATGGTTGTATGGTGCCCATATCTTAAGAAGCACATCAACAAACTGGAAAAGGTGCAACGACATGCCACTAAGTGGCTCCCAGAACTGAAGGACAAGAGCTACGAGGAGAGGTTAGAGGCATTAAATATGCAAAAACTAGAAGTTAGAAGAAAAAGAGGTGATATGATCACTACGTACAAAATAGTAACAGGAATCGATAAAATCGATAGGGAAGAATTCCCGAGACCCGGAACTTCAAGAACAAGAGGTCATAGATTTAAACTAACGAAACAAAGCTGCCGGAGAAATATACGAAAATTCACTTTTGTAAACAGAGTGGTAGACGGTTGGAACAAGTTAAGTGAGAAGTTGGTGGAGGCCAAAACCGTCAGTAATTTCAAAGCGTTATATGACAAGGAGTGCTGGGGAGACGGGACGCCACAAGCGTAGCTCTCATCCTGTAACTACACTTAGGTACTTAAACTTAGGTAATTACACGAACAAAGTCTGAAGCAGAAGGGAAAGGAAAACCCCACACTGAGAAACTGCAGGACCTGTTCCAAGGGCACAAAACCCAAGCGGGGCGAAAGGTAAGTTTGGGACAACCCCTGTCCCAAGGGAGCCGTTGGGACAGGGGTTGTCCCAACGGTTGTCCCAACGGTTGTTAGGGTTGGGAAGGGGTTGACTGGGGGGGGCCCAGTCAACCTCTCCCCAAGCCTACGAACCCCCACAGCAAGACCTGAGGCCGAACCATCTCCCAAAGCCCCTACCGGGGCTTTGGGAGGGGGGAGGGGACGATGGCAGACATAGAATGCTCCCAACCACAGGGGGAGGTTTCTATAGGCCATTGTTCCTCGTGCCTCTCTGAACGGGGCCAGGTTCTGGCTCGTGGTCCCCGGTTGGCAAGAACTCCTAGCACATTGACTGATGCCACAAAGTTATACATATCCATTCAGCCTGTATAGCTTCGGGAAGCCGACGGGGCTCCCCCCACCCAGAAAACCCCTATTCTGGTTAAACTATTGCTACCGAAAGCGGAACGAGTGGACAGAATTCCCCAAACGAAAATTAGCAAACGAGCATGACACCATCATATCGCCACGCCACTGTCTGCGCAAACCCCTCCTACTCAGAAGGGTGAAGGGGAAGCCCCAGATCCCCACGCCAGCGATCCACCCTGCAGTTCTTAGGCTGGATGTCAAAATACGCGAAACCACCGCCAACCGGAGGGAGGGAGAGATGCTGGGGAGCCTCCAGGACTCACACAGAAAATGGCATTTCATTACATTCAACGCTGGTTTTCTGGGGAAAGCCCCCAATGGCTCCTGGAGATAACCACCCAAAGACAAGGAAAAACAGGGATTTACCCGAGCAGTGGTCAGTTGTCACTCCTTAACGCGAAGCCGAGACAACTGGCTGCAACTGCCAACCCAATGCAACACAGGCCCTACGAGGTCCAGGGACATGACAAAGTAGCGAGTGGAAAGAGAGCATTCGGTCCAAGAACCAGGAGGGCTCAGGCGATGTATGAGCAGGCCGGAGGTGAAACAATGTACAAGACAACTTGCGGAACAGAGCAGACGTAACATCAATACCGAAAGCAAGCTGGAGCGGCTCCGACAGCGCCACACGATAGGAGGCGACAATATTCGGCTTAAGATGACAGTCCTGAAACAACCATGACAGGAAGGACAAAACAACCCTATCAGAGACCGAAGTACACCTATGCAGTGATAGGAAACACCGGAAGGACTGCCAGGAAACCTCGTACCGCTGCCGAGACGAAGCACACGGATGGGAGACCAACAACAAAGCCACCTGCGCCCCATACAAATGGTGATAAACTTGAGTCAGAAAGACAAGACACGAAGACTCAAAGAGAAGAGCAAACCAGCCTCAAAATGGACATGACCTATCTCCTGAAAGAAGCGGAGCCATGGGAAGACCCTCGGGTTCGGCCATTGAGAAAGCAGTGCTTGAAACCAAGGCTGGGCCGGTCACCAAGGGGCCAAGAGGACTACTCTCCCCTAGTAAGTTTCCAAGCGTGTCAGGACTTGGAGCAACAGCTGAACTGGGGAGAGAGAGGTACAGGTAATCCCACCTTGTCCAGTCGTGCCTGAAGGCATCGACCCTGATGGCCTCGCAGTTGGGGAAGGGCACCACGTATACCGGGAGACGCTTCGACCATGCTGACGCTAAGAGATCCACTTCCGGGGGCCTGAACGTCTGGCAGAGCCAACGGAACGAGTATGAGTCAACCGTCCATTCTGTAGATATAGAAATGAACCAGGACAGGCCATCCGCCAGGACACGGGACACTGCCAGGACATTGGACACCACCCAAACATGAACTGCTAGGAGAGCCAAACCCTGAGAACTCAGCAGACGAGTCACCCAAAGCGCCCAGCTCCAAAGAGCCAAGGACCACATCAAACCCCACGATTCAGGCAATGAACCACCGGGAACAGTCCAAATGGAGCCAGACAGTCGATCCGCGAGAGATTCGAATCCTCTGGAGCGACATCCACACAGCTGTGAACTCCCATACCGTGCTGCGAACCCGACGGAGAGACGGAATCCACCGCCCCTGGCTGGCCTGGTGAGCACTGGTCACAAAGCCCCAGCCAAGAGACGACGCGTCCATGAACACATCAAGCGAGAGCTCGGGTAGGCACCAAGGCACTGAAACCCGGAAAACTTAAAAGAGGAAGCTGGCGACGCAGCAACCAATGCAAAGCCCCAGGAGACCAAAACCAGCAGTCGTGAGATAGGCAGAAGACACGTCCCTGAAGGAATCAGAACAGCCCACAAAGCCACACCCGACCCGGTGGGTAGACCATCACCGCAAAGTTCAGGTTCCCGCACAAACCCTCGCTGCATTACCCGGGAGCCCCTCAGAAATAGAAGAAGGCGGGAACGCAGATGAAACAGAGCCGCCGGAGGAAGAGACAAGGAAGCAACCCGAGCATCCCACACAAGACCCAGCCAAGACCAAACCCGAGAAAGAACCAGATGGGACTTCCTCCAGTTCACCAGGAACCCGAACCCGGCAAGCAGGAAAAGAACCAAGTCCCTGGTGAGCAGACACGCAGACCGGCTGGGAGCCCACACCAGCCAGTCATCAAGGTAGGCCAGAACCCGAACATCGAAAAGACACAGACAGGCCACCATGACCCAAGTAAGGCGGGTGAAAAGGCAAGGCACCAGATTCAAGCCGAATGGAAGGCAAAGAAAGCGGTAACCTTGACATCCCACCACAAAACCGAGCCAGTCCCTGAACCACGGATGAATCGGGACGTGGCAATAAGCATCCTGGAGGTCCAGAGACACCATCCAAGTGCCCGGCTCCAACAGAAGACGGACCTGGGAGAGAGTAGTAATCCGAAAGAGGGGCAATAAACCCACGAGTTCAGATGAGACAAGTCCAGAATGAACCGCAGGTCCACATAGTCCCGTTTCGGGACCGGAAACAGGCGGGAAATCCACCTGAGGGACAAGGACGTTTTGACCACACCCTAGCAAACCCACTCCGAGATGACTTGACAGAGTGCATCAGAAGAGGCCTGCCCCGCCAGCCCCGAATCCCTCGAGCATCTTGCAAGCACCCAAACGGCCCAAGCAGATGATAGCACACCTAAGCATGGTGGAGCGGTATCAGGGACAGGACATTCGCCCCATGATGATATTCGTGGAAGGAGGAAGGGACCATGAAGTAAATGAGGATGTTGGTAGTCAAATAAAAGGTGTAACGAGTGGCAGGTCTAGACAGGTTGAAGTTCCTCGTGTAACTAATAGGTCCAGTGCCAAAACTACAAGAAGTGTTGGCAGCCCTGAAGTTAAAAGAGTGAACGCACTCTTCATTAGTGCACAGGCAGTCACCGTGGTAACACGCACGAACCTAGTCTTCGGTCAAGATACCGGTACATATCTCCAGGCCGTACTGGTAACCAAAATCGCTAATTTCCTGTATTCCAGATTCCTGTCTCCCTGAGGGACTGCCAGATTGGTACAGAAAATGACTTCTGCATACAGCTACTAGCGGTACCACGGCTCAGAGAAGTATTGGCAGTTTGCCTCAGTTTTTCGATCTTCTTCAGAGCATCAGTGCTTACATTAACCAAGGTATACAATGTTGCCCCACTACGGACAAGCACGTCGGTTAGATCGTTGCCTGTGGTCTTGGTGTTTACTTACCATTGACATGGGGTAGGATCATAGAAGTGGTTATAAGACACGTTAACAGAAAGAACCCGGTTACTGGCTCAAGCTGGCCGTAACACATGTCCACTCATGGGGGGCCTAGCAAGGGGTACCACCAACCACACAAAAACTGAGAATAGATATAATGATAGCTATATACACCCCAACATAGAAGGGGCAACCACCAAGGCAGACCCCCTCACCAGGCAGAAAAACAAAAACAAAAGCAAACCCCGCAAGAGGACAATGTACCCAGGTGGAACAGAGTCGGCTGCTGTAAGAGGTGAAAACTAGCTGTGCAGTACCCCACACCCCTACCAGTGATGAAAACTACCCACTACCCAGAGGCAAACATGGGCAACAAAGACCCCAGTTGACTCCAAGGGTAGGCAAGTACAGTAATGAGCAGTTAAAGACACAGCGAGGGTAGATCCCAAAGTGACTTGTGGAAGGTGGCCCCAAGCCCCATGGGTAGTACTTACAGGGCACCTAGAAAAGTGGCCTTAGATGCATGCAGCCCGAGTACCAAAGAATATTACTTCTGGCTCACAAATCACCAGTAGAGACAGTCCACGCTGCAAGGCACAGAAACTAAGACAAATCGCTGGAGGCAGAGGCACAAGACAACGCCAGTAGCACATCAGCCTGAGAACTGCAGGGAGGGTTGCCAGCATGGGGGTCTGGGGCTTCCCCTTCTCCCTCCGAGGGAGGAGGGAAAGGGGTTACACAGACAGCGGCGCAGCGACATGACGACGTCATGCTCGTTTGGTAATTTTCGTTTGGGAAGTTCTGTCCACTCGTTCGGGTTTCGGTAGCAATAGTTTCACCAGAATAGAGGTTTGTTTTGGGACGCCTACCTTTCTGGGTGCCAGATCCGGTCGATGGCAGACATAGAATGCTCCCAACCATAAGGGGGTTTCTATAGGCCATTGCTCCTCGTGCCTCTCTTGAAGGGGTGAGGTTCTAGCTCATGGTCCCCGGTACGCAAAAACTACGTGCACATTAACTGATGCCAGAAAGTTATACATATCCATTCAGCCTGGATAGCTCAGGGGAGCCAACGGGACTACCCCACAGAAAAAAAACACAAATCAATGCAGAGGCAAGCTTATCCTGCGCGATAAAACAACAATACTGTAGTCGGGAGGCATCTGAGAATTTGTGAGAACCAGCGGGAATGCTAGGAAGCACCACGTGGTTTTCTCAGTAACAGAGCGGAAGCTCGTCTTTCGAGACAAATTTTCTGTGAGTGACTCGCTCGTCTGAAATGATCGTAGATGGTGCTGCTCGTCACCCGAGGTTCCTCTGTACTTTAAGTTTTGTTATTTTATAGGACTGTCCAGTATATGAAATTCTTGAACTAATAGACCATTAAAATTATAACTCATTAACAATTCTTACAATATCAATAATAATACAGAAATTAAACACAAAATGTAATGAAATTGCTTTTTCTGGTGGGCCCTCTGTGCTTCCTGGTGCTTACTTCTCAGTGATGACTTCTCTGGGATAATCTCTCTCTCCCACGTTTTGCCTGCATACCACTAGGACCTGGTTGTCTCTTGCTGCTTGTTTGTCTCACTAAGAACCATTCAATTGAGACTTGATTTTCCTCTATGGTCATCCTCACATTTGTTTTCTTAGGTTGAACCATACCACTTACTTTCTTGGGACCCATGGCGTGGTATATAATAATTACTTTTATGTTTAGAAATTAAAAACGTGAAAAACAATGAAATTCTTTACAAAGAATTCAAGTGTGATCGTCACTAGACAGGAGACACTGGTAAACTGAAGTGCGATCGCCCGTGCCACAAGGAACCATGTGCTCAGTCGACCCATACGTGTATCAACAAGATGGCAGGGCAGGGTGTGGTGTCCTAATAAGGGAATATACTGAGTTTGGAACTGTGGACAGGAAAATTGAACTCCAACTTAGTAATTATATACAGTATCATCCACACAAGCTGAACTGCAGGCCATTCTGGCGTGTTTGGAGAAAGTACATCATGACGACAAAGATGTTTTTGTATTTGTCAATAGCCGAGGAGCACTTGATTTCCATTTTGTGGTCCATTTTATTTCACCTATTTTTCTGGGTGTCTTTCCCCGGTCGATGGCAATTATGACACACTTTAAATGTAAAATGCTCATAGGCCATTGCTCCCTGCACCTCTCTGAGGGAGCCAGGTTCTGATCGTGGTCCCCGATAGACATAAGGACTCCTGCGACTGATGACCCCAAACTAATATAGCACATAGCAGTTCGGATAGCTTCAGGGAGCCGACGGGGTTCCCACAGAAAAATTAAGTAGATTTGTTACACACTCACTGAGCACCTAAATGTTCTCAGTGAGCCAATCCCAACGAAGCTCCAGTAGGCTCAAGAACCACACAACGGCACCCGAATGCCAGCGATTACGAAGGTCACCCACTTCTCACAAAACCGAAAAACTGAGGGACTTTAACAAAGAGGTACGCACTGACAGGCTGCAAAGATCGCCTGATGAAACGCCTGTAATACAATAGACACCTCCCATCACTCAAGCATGTGGGCACAACAGAAATCGTGCCACATCCCAATAGAAAACAAAGGACAATCTGTCAGCCAGGACAACTTTAGAACTTTGTAACACACCCAAAAGGAGGGAATAAGAACCAAACTCAAAATAGGCCAGGTCCATCACAGAGGCATAATCCAGGTAACACAGGTGTGCACAAAGGGCTTCCTGAGCCGCCACCAAGGAGACTAAGTAGGAACCATCTAGAAGGACAAAATCAAAGAAGAAGAATTGGTTTCAGAGAACCCAAACAACAAACTTTAGGGAACCGGCACCAAATCAAACTTGTACAGGGAGGGGGGGGGGATAGGAAAACCCCTCCCCCTGCAATAAAACATCTGCAGAAGGCACCATAGCCCATGAAGGGTCAAATAAGGGCCCAAGTCTAACTCACTCCAAGCTCCAGGAACCAAGCACACTAAACTCCTAGCTCACACTGCCGAACCATGCACAGGAAAAGCTACAAAAGCAAAACAACATTTAGGCAAAGATAGGAGACCGGAGACAGAGCAAACTTAAAGGGTGACTAGGCACAGTACACATCAGCATAAGAACTGGTGGTGGAGCAGCCAGCTGACCCAGTCGGCCTCCCTCCTGACCCGAGGGGGACCAGGTTCTGACTCGTGGTCCCCGGTAGGCCAAATAGAACTCTGTTATTGATGGAATCTTGTAGTCTGGCACTATATCATTACACTAGCTTCAGGGAGCCACAAGAGGCTTTCCCCAGAAACAGTATGCTTTATACATGCTAAGAATACAATATGGTGTGCATATTACTGTAGTGAAATTTATTTGAGCATTCCAATGTTCCACATTTTATTACATCAATTTTACATGTGACACTACTGAATAATAATACAGAAAAAAAACAGAAAAACAAATCAGACACACTGAAATAAATATATAAAATTATCTTCACGACAACTTCTGCCCCACGCCTGGCCCAGGAGATCATCACAGGGTGAACGCTCCATGAACACTCACGAGTCGTGACAGCATCTCAAGATTTCTTTGCTTTACATGAAAAAATTTATTTTTATTTTTATTTTCCCCATGATCAAGAAATGCATTTTAATAATATCAGGAAGAAATGTTTTGTCTTGAACAACGCGGATGTTGTCAACTACGAACAGGGGTACAGTGCAGGAGTTAATAGGTCAAACTGTAATACAGTGCCTGCAAGCAGCAACAGCTTCAAGTTCAACAAGTCAATGTAGGACAGAAAACAGGAGATACTTTTTTTACCCATGGAACCACATTCCTGCCGAAGCTATAAAAGCCAAATCCAGTTGGAAAATTATCTGGAAAAATGGGGGGTTCCTTTGACAAGCTGTTGACTTCCTGCCCCTGTCAAACCCACTAGAGATATTGTGGCCCTCAGGGAAATTCAGATAAATAAATGAACACTTCATTAATGTATGTAGAGTGCACCATACCTCGTAGACACTGGTATTTTGGAGTCTGAAGAACACAGGCAAGTAGAGGTAACACACAATAGGTGTTGAGATGATGTAGGATATGTTGATAACAACAAACTGTGTTCCAAACATGTAGTTCTCCTTCGACACACCCAAGATGGTAATTGCAGACATAAATGATGCCATAAGAGAAAATGCCACTGGAATGACTGGCATAGCTTTGTCTGCCAGCATATACTCCTGAAATATAAAGACAATTAAATTTTGGATTCATGCAACATTTGAATTCAAGCAATATTTAGGTTCATGCAACATTTACAAAGCAATAGTGTTATAATGCTATAATTTTAATAATTTATCATTTTCCAATAATATAAACAAGGTATACTGTAAACATTATTTTAACTGTTATGTTCCTCACTACTGTATCACACTACCAATGGCAAGCATAAGGCTTTGATGTTCCCCACTATCATAGTACCAATGACAAACATATGGCTTTTCTGGGTGGAACCCCGTTGGCTCCCTGAAGCTATTGTACACTGATCAGTGCCATACTACAAGGGGCCATCAGTCGCGGAGTTCTATTGGCCTACCAGGAACCACGAGCCAAAACCTGGCCCCCCTCAGAGAGGCACAGGGAGCAGGGCCTATGAACACTTGACATTTAAATTTAATACACAGAGAGCAATCACACTAAAGAGCAATCACACTAATGTGACAGCATCAATGAGAAAATCCGTAGCAGCTGTGTTGAGGATTCGAACCTATGTAGTGGGTGTTCCCATGCACACACACACACACACAATAACGACTAGACCACAACATTGTGTGAGGATTGCAATTTTGAGTTCTACTAAACCCACGAGGGTTTCCCGAGGCTTTTACCGAAGCTGAACCAGGATTTTCACACAATCTCCCCATGCACTCTGGCTCTGTCATCTAAAAATGTTCCATCTCTGATGCTTTTTTTTTCAATACTGAGCATTGTGAAATACTGTATTACCTCCTGCACCAACTGGGTTATGCCTTGCTTAAGGATCTGGTTTTCTTAGAGTTCGGTTCTTCCTCCCCCTTATTGAGTGCATTTCGAGATTCTGGAGTCGTCCTGGCTAGCAGACTGTTCTTTGATCTCCCTTGGAGCTTGGCACAGATTTTGCCATTCCTGCATGCTTGACTGGCAGAGGGGGTTTTCTGTGTTGCAGGTCTTTTTGTGGGTTCTTTTGAGTCCCTCAATGCGTACCTCTTCGCTCCTGCCCTTCCCCATATTGTCGGTCTTCTGTTGCTACATGCTCAAGTCTCCCTTACATCAACTGCCCTCCTTAAGCTGTACCCTCTGAAACTCTGGCAGGCAGCTTTCATATTCTCACCTCCCATCTCGCATGTCGGCAAGCCATTCTGGCCCAGTTTTTAGACTTGGCATAAGCCCCTGGCTCTTTTTTTTCTGTTTCCTCATTTGGTTTGTTGTTCTTTGGTTAGTCGTCTTTTCAGGCAGTTGGTAGGGCCACGGCGCCGCCTGCAGTGAGTGGAGGTGGGTCTTCTGTGGTACCAGCAACCGGGTCAAATGTGCTTCCCCAAGCCTCGTCGTCTTTGTCTGGTCAGTCTTTGTCTGGAGGCACAAACAAGCAACAATGCTCGCAGGACTCCAGGCCGAAGGTGTCACCGACCCAACAGGCAGCAGGACGGAGGCAAAAACAATGAGCATCGCCCTGAGACAAGGGAACAGAGCAACCCTCAAACTCACATAAGGTGAGAGGGGACCCAGGGGGTCGCATCCATTAGACCCCTTGCACCCCCGCGGGGTTTCCCAGGGCCCTTAGACTGTTTTCACTAAGGGTAAGCCCAGGCAGGGTACTGCTAACCAACACCCAAGTCTACCAAACTTCTGAAACTGAACCCCCAGGACATGTCAACTCACGGGGGCCTAGCAGGGGGTACCACCGAAAAACAGGAGGTCAAGATCCTAACAGGGGGCAGGGGAACAAAAGCAGACCCCCTCCCACCAGGCACAAACAAAAATAAATAGAAAAATCCCATAAGAGGACAATGTACCCAGAAGGTACAGAATAGGTAAAATAGGTGAAAACTAGCTGTACAGTACCCTGTGCCCTGCCAGTGCAAAAACTACCACTTACCCCAAGGTAAATAAGAGAGGAGGAACCCCTCCAACACAGTTGGGATGGTCAATCACCGAGCAGCAAAAGACCAACAGAGGTAGACCCAAAGGTGACTTGTGGAAGGTAACCCAAGCCCCAAGGGCGGTACTTACAGGGCACTCAGGGAAGGGAACCCTAAGCACATGCAGTCCAAGTACTGTGAATCAGATGCTCGCACGCCACAATAATAGCAGCACTGGACACAAGGCACAGCACAACAAGAGAGAATCTGGAGCTAAAGCCACACGACCAACCCACAATCACATCAGCCGAGAACTGCCAGTTCTCAGTTCTGTCAGTTCTGGGGCTTCCCCCTTCCTCCCTCCTGGGGAGGGGGAAACTGCGCAGACATGTGGCGCAGGCACATGTGATGTCATGTTCGTTTGCTCCTTTTCAATTGGAGAGTTCTGTCTATGTGTTAGTCTATTTTCTCCGTTTTAACCAAAATAGGGGTTTGTTTTGAGGCGCTTAACTTTCTGGGTGCCTGGCTTGATCGATGGCAGACATAAAATGCTCCAAATCCCATGTTCATTTCTATAGGCCATTGCTCCTCGTGCCTCTCTGAGGGGGCCAGGTTTCGGCTCATGGTCCCCTGTAGGCCTAGAACTCCATTCACACTGATGCCAAAGTCTAATGATATACATGTCAGCCTTGATAGTTCCGGGGAGCCGAAGGGGCTCCCACCAGAAAAATGATCATATATATAGCACTTTGATATGCATGACAAACAACAGCTCTTCAATGCTTCTTATCTAAAGATTATCCTGCCTAAAGATTATCAAGATAATATGCATTGTAGACAATGAGGAACTTTATGATAAAAAAATGTCTATCAGATATTGTGACTTACCTTGAAGGTCTTTTGCTTTCCTCCAGTGAACCTGAAGTAAATTCCAATGCCTGAAGACACTGCCAAGACTGTGGCAAAGATCACGTAGTCTACAATACCAAAATGCAACATTGTCTCCATCTTGTAGCTCCTTCTTCTCAGCTCTTATCATATACTTCTATATTGTTATCAACTACTCTTAGTGGAAAAGTCACTCAAACCTATTCTTTGTTGTTGTTGTTGTTGTCTTACTACCTAGAAGAAATAAAGGATAAATATAGTCCTGGAAGTATTAAGTAATACAGTATATATATATATATGAGACAATATACACTACTACACCTGTCATTACCACCGTCACTTGATAAGTGTTGCCACAACCCTCAGACTATATGATATATAGTGTTATATGACAAAGAGTGCTGGGAAGACGGGACACCACAAGCGTAGCTCTCATCCTGTAACTAAACTTAGGTAATTACTATACACCACTACACCTGTCACTTGGCAAGTGTTGCCACAACCCACACACTATACACCACTACACCTGTCACATGACAAGTGTTGCCACAACCCTCACACTATACACCACTACACCTGTCACATGACAAGTGTTACCACAACCCACACACTATACACCACTACACCTGTCACTTGGCAAGTGTTGCCACAACCTCACACTATACACCACTACACCTGTCACTTGGCAAGTGTTGCCACAACCCACACACTATACACCACTACACCTGTCACTTGGCAAGTGTTGCCACAACCCACACACTATACACCACTACACCGTCACATGACAAGTGTTACCACAAACCCACACTATACACCACTACACCTGTCACTTGATAAGTGTTGCCACAACCGTCACACTATACACCACTACACCTGTCACATGACAAGTGTTACCACAACCCACACACTATACACCACTACACCTGTCACATGACAAGTGTTACCACAACCCTCACACTATACACCACTACACCTGTCACATGACAAGTGTTGCCACAACACAACTTGTCGGGGAGCCGGTCGGCCGAGCGGACAGCACGCTGGACTTGTGATCCTGTGGTCCCGGGTTCGATCCCGGGCGCCGGCAAGAAACAATGGGCAGAGTTTCTTCCACCCTATGCCCCTGTTACCTAGCAGTAAATAGGTACCTGGGTGTTAGTCAGCTGTCACGGGCTGCTTCCTGGGGGTGGAGGCCTGGTCGAGGACTGGGCCGCGGGGACACTAAAGCCCAAAACCATCTCAAGATAACTGAAGATAACCCCTCACACTAATTCAAGTCTAATCACAAACATATATCCAATTAAGTTCAAGTTCTATATATAATCAAATTAATGCACAATTTTAAGAAACTTGGACGTACAGTGTTTACTAATGCTCAACAGTGTATATTACAGTACTGTTATATTTGCCTGCTGGAATACCAAAAACTTTTTCTTTTTAATTCCACAATTTTAAAAAACTTGCTGTCTTTTCTACTTAAGTTTCCATCACTGTTTCCATACTCTATATTTTTATATAACTTTATTTTTAATTTTTCGTTCATTTCTAACCTTAAAACTCTTTCTTTGGGCTCATTTGGACTGCGTCAAACCTGCAAAAATTAAGTGAATGATTCGATCACATTTTGCTCGCTTACACATACCCAACCACAATCGATTGATGTGTAATTTGTCAAACAACACAAAAGACACAATAGTGTACCACAACACTATACAGTATTGTACTACAACACAATATTGTACTACAACACAGTATTGTACTACAACACAATATTGTACTACAACACAGTATTGTACTACAACACAGTATTGTACTACAACACAATATTGTACTACAACACAATATTGTACTACAACACAATATTGTACTACAACACAGTATTGTACTACAACACAATATTGTACTACAACACAATATTGTACTACAACACAATATTGTACTACAACACAGTATTGTACTACAACACAATATTGTACTACAACACAATATTGTACTACTACACAATATTGTACTACAACACAGTATTGTACTACAACACAATATTGTACTACAAACACAATATTGTACTACAACACAATATTGTACTACAACACAATATAGTAGTACAACACAGTATTGTACTACAACACAATATTGTACTACAACACAGTATTGTACTACAACACAATATTGTACTACAACACAGTATTGTACTACAACACAATATTGTACTACAACACAATATTGTACTACTACACAATATTGTACTACAACACAGTATTGTACTACAACACAATATTGTACTACAACACAATATTGTACTACAACACAGTATTGTACTACAACACAATATTGTACTACAACACAATATTGTACTACTACACAATATTGTACTACAACACAGTATTGTACTACAACACAATATTGTACTACAACACAATATAGTACTACAACACAATATTGTACTACAACACAATATAGTAGTACACACAGTATTGTACTACAACACAATATTGTACTACAACACTATCATACTACAAAACATTGCACCAGAACACAATATTGTACTACAACACAATATGTACTACAACACAGCATCATACTACAACACAATATCATACTACAACACTATCATACTACAAAACATTGCACCAGAACACAATATTGTACTACAACACAATATTGTACTACAACACAATATTGTACTACAACACAATATAGTAGTACAACACAGTATTGTACTACAACACAATATCATACTACAACACTATCATACTACAAAACATTGCACCAGAACACAATATTGTACTACAATACAATATTGCTCAACAAATCACCCCCCCCCTTAGATCTCGTTCTTTATTAGAGTTATTTAATTCCTTTCCACATAATTTGCAAGTTGTTTGGTCTATTTTCTCCGATATAACATTGCATAACATGGCATTTATTCATATTGAATTCCATTTGCTACATGTCACTCCAAGCACTTACTGGTGCAAGAACTGATGCCTGTGGTACTCAGCTAGTAACACTTCTCAAGTCAGGTACATTGTCTCTTGATTACCACCCTCATCTTTCTGTCAGAAAATTCTGACGGAAAGAAGACGTCATTTTCTGGGCAAGTCCCGGAGGCTCCCCGGAGCTATCCAGGCTGAATTGATGTGTATAACTTTCTGGTATCATTCGATGTGCTTGGAGTTCTTGCCTACCAGGGACTACTTGCCAGAACCTGGCTCCCCCTCAGAGAGGCACGAGGAGCAATGGCCTATAGAAACCCCCCTATGGTTGGGAGCATTCTGTGTTTGCCATCAACCAGGACAGGCACCCAGAAAGGTAGGCACCCCAAAACAAACCCCTATTCTGGTGAAACTATTGCTACCGAAAGCCGAAGAGTGGAACTCTTCCCGAACGAAAATTAGCAAACGAGCATGACTTCATCATGTTGCAGCGCCGTCGTCTGCGCATCCCCCCCCACCTCCCGGGAAGGGGAAGGGGAAGCCCCAGACCCTCACGCCAGCAACCCAACCTGCAGTTCTTAGGCTGGATATCAAAAACGCGAAAAACCCGCCGACCATGCGATGGGAAAGATGCCGAGGAGCCTCTGGGACTCGCCCAGAAAATGGCATTTCATTACATTCAACACTGGTTTTCTGGGGGGAGCCTGTAGGCTCCCAGGAGCTAACTACCCAAAGATAAGGAAATTAGGGACTTACCTGGGTGGCGGTCCATCTCACTCCTCAACGCAAAGTCGAGACAACTGGCTGCAACCACCTACCTAATGCAACACTGGCCCGGCTAGGCCCAGGGACATTCACCAGGTAACGAGCTGACAGGACCCTGTACGACTTCCAAAAACCCCGGGCCCAAATGTCAACCAGGACATGTTGCCAAAGACAGCACCCAAAGTAGCAAACTTACGAATGTCGTGGGCCCAGGGATAAACCGTAGGCTGGCTAGACTTAACAACCCTGAGGACGACCTGAGAGACCCAAGCCCAGGAACAGGGCAGAAGGGAAACCGGGTTAACCCAGCGCGCATCCCCAGCCACTGAAGCCGTGGCGCGCAAATAATGGCAGAGAGGCACAACCAAACACAACACATGATGCACCCCGGCCTGACCAACCAAGCATTAATGACCCAAGGCCCCCTCCGGAATGCAGCCTTCTCATTCTTCACCAGAAAAGAAGGAGATGGCTGCAACCGAACAAAACGACCACCAGGACTGAAGGAGCAGAAACCCCTGCGCCGGAGGAGAGCATGAAGCTCCCCAACCCAACCCCCAAAGGCCAATGCCAACAGGAAAAGCGCCTGGGAAAAACAATCCTGAACGGAAGGGGCCACAACAAACCGAGGAGAAGAGAGAAACGAGAGCACCAGGCTGAAGGACCAGGACGGCTCAGGCGGCGCATAAGCAGGCCGGAGGTGAAACAACGCACGAGACAGCTTGCTGAACCGGGTAGAAGTAGCATCAACACCGAAAGCAAGCTGAAGCGGCTCCGCCAGTGCTGCACAATACGAGGCGACAGTATTCAGCATAAAATAACAGCCCTGGAACAACCAAGAAAGAAAGGACAAAACAAACCCTATCAGAGACCGAAGAAAACCTACACAGGTTTAGGAAAAATAGAAGGACCGCCAGGAAACTTCATACTTCCGCCGTGACTAAGCACGCAGGTGGGAGACCAACAACGAAGCCACCTGTGCACCATACAAATGATGATAAACTCGAGTCAAAAACTCCAGACACAAAGACTCGAGGAGAAAACCAAACCAGCCTCTTACCAGACTAGACCAATCTGCTGAAAGATGCAGAGCCGCAGGAAGACCCTCGGGTTCGGACACCGAGCAAGCAGCACCTGAAACCAAGGCTGGGCCAGCCACCAAGGAGCCAGAAGGATAACCCTTCCCAGGTAAGTCTCCAAGCGAGCCAGGACCTAGAGCAAAAGCTGAACCAGAGGGAAGAGGTTTGGGTAACCCCACCTCGCTCAGTCCAGCCGAAAGGCATCGACCCCGACAGCCTCGCAATCAGTGAAGGGCGCCACGTATACCGGAACACGCCTCGACCACGCCGACACGAAGAGATCCACTTCCAGAGGCCTGAACGTCTGGCAGAGCCAACTGAATGAGCTGGCGTCTACCATCTAATTCGTGGACAGGGGAATGAACCGTGACCGGCCATCCACCAAGACATTGAACACCCCTGAACATGAACTGCCAGGATAGTCAAACCCCGAGAACTCAGCAGATGAGTCACCCAAAGCTACCAGCCCTAAAGAGCCAAGGACGGCCTTGAACCCCCCTCGGTTCAGGCAATGAACCACCGGGGAATAGTCCGAATGAAGCCTGATCATTACATCATGCGACCCGAACCCTCCGGAGCAACATCCAAACTGTCGCAAACTCCCAGACGGAGGGACGGATACCATCGCCCCTGGCCAGTCTGGTGAGCACTGGTCACAAAGCCCCAGCCAAGAGACCACGCCTCCGTGAACTAGTGAAGGCTTGGGTAGGTGCCAAGGAACTGAACTCCGAAAAACCCGCAGAGGAAACCAGCAACGCAGCAGCTGACGTAAGGCCCCGGGGGTCGAACCCAGCAATCACGAGAGAGGCGGAAAAGTCATTCCCGAAGGAACCAGAACAGCTGACGAAGCCACACCCGACCTTGCGAATAGACCATCATGGCAAAGTTCAGGTTCCCGCAAAAAACTCTTGAGCAACCGCCGCTTGACCCAGCAGCCCCTCAGAAACAGATGCAGGCGGGAATGCGGGTGAAGCAGAGCTGCCGGAGGAAGAGACAAGGAAGCGGTACGAGCATCCTACCGAAGACCCAGCCAAGACCGAACCTGAGAGGGAACCAGATGGGATTTCCTCCAGTTCACTAAGACTTCGAACCCGGTGAGCTGGGAAAGAACCAAATCCCTGGCGAGCATACACACGGACTGACGATCTACCAGTGTGAATACAGAATTACATGAACATGTTTGCTGATGATGCTAAGATAATAGGGAAGATAAGAAACCTAGATGATTGTCATGCCCTTCAAGAAGACCTGGACAAAATAAGTATTTGGAGCAACACTTGGCAAATGGAATNCCGTTTTATTCACCATACTTGTACAAGTAAACTGGTATGGTGCCCAAAGACCATTGTGGTCACCAGTAAACAACATGATAAGTCGTGCAGACGACGCACCGCCCTCACCAAAATGGCGGCTCCCAACCTACTCCTCTTGCTGTTTATACCTTCTATACAAACGTTATATATAAGTATTACATTTGTGTTCATCATAGCAAACCACTAAGCTGGTATGGTGAGTGCAGTCAATAAAAGGTGGCCACACACAGTCAGAAGACAACGCCACCACCCTCCCTCCCACAGCATTACTCCTCCCTCCATGGAACACAGCGCTAAATATCACCACAATTCTGCTATTATCAGAACCCTGGTCAGTTTTATCACAGTCAGGGGTCTTCTGTAATAATATTATCGCTACATAATAGCATGAACAAGTATATTATGGCATTTTTAGGCGATGCTGTGGTCACAAGCTCAACAGCAGTGCTGTGAGCTCATGCTGCGTGCGTCAGGCTTGGTAGCTCACTCAGTACTGAAGCCCTTAACACCCGGGAATTTGGCCCACGATTTTTTTTTAAACGGTGTCTGTTTACAAGAGCCCTGATGAAGGTGTGGTGAACTCCATGTATCCGCGGGCCGTTTAAGTCTTGTGTAGTACTCCAAAGCATCATATGATGCGATGCGCAATTTACTGCAAGTCGGTCAAAGCATCATATGATGCGATGCGCAATTTATGAGTTAACTTACTGTTGTTGAAAAAAAAATCGTAAAATATTTTCATTTTTTTTTCATTTTCAAATTACGTCTATATTCGGCCATACGGGCAAACGGCCAAACGCGACGTTCTTTTTAAGAGGACAGGAGCATGATAGAAGAGGGGGAGCATGACAGAGAAGTCCCGTCCCAAGAAAAAGGGGGGAATAACGGAGAAGAGCACCCACCGACAGGACGGAACCAACAAACTCAAGGGACAAGAAACCGAGTCGGGGAGAGGCAGACGCCCAACAACTCGTACGGAGAGGGGGGAGGAAAAAAACCCACTCCGCGTAACCGCAAGCCCGCCCAAAGGGTAGAAAAAACCCTGGCGGGGTTCAACGGGGCCCCTAAGGCCCCCCAAGGCAGCCCCTTCCCAGCCCCGGGAACCCACAGGGCAGGCCCCGGGTCTGAGTCGTCCCCCTCCAAAGAACCGGCCTCACAAGAAAAAACCGAGGCAGCCGCGAAAATACTAAGGAAGGAAGCCCACTGGCAGACTCGAATGCCCCCCGTCGCTACCCTGGAAGGGAAATTCCCCGAAATCGCCCAAGACAGGAACACTGAGCCAAAACCCAGGGCCCAGACCCAAAACAGACAGAAAATGCAAAAACAGGTGTAAAAACCTACACCCAAGCATTCCCAGAGGAACAAAAGATGGGCAGAACATCCCAGAAAAACAAGGAAACGGCAACAGGAGGATAAAACCCCTGAAAGGAGGTGAAAACTCACCCACGCATGCTCGCTCGCACACCCAGGCGCCGGTAAACAAACCGCAGCACCGCCAGTGGCCAATCGGGAAGTTATACGCAGAAAAGAAAATGGCCACCAACCAAGGAGCTGTGACTGACGCAATAGAGCCTAAAACACGCCAGCAAATGTGTGAAGCAAGCAGACTAGAGGGACGAAAAACCCTGCCCAGAAGCAGAAGACCCAGGCAGGGGCAAACAGCCCCAGAACTGCAAGCGGGCATCCCCCAAAGCCCGGGGGCAAAGCCATCCTCCACACCCTACGCCCTTAAAGAAAAGGAAAAGTCCAGGGGAAAAGGTAGCAAAGAAATGACCGCTGGTAAGACCCAGAAGCCTTGACAGGAGGAACAGGCTCGAAAACCTCCGTCCCCAGCCCAAACAGGGCAGCCCTGAAGCTGCCCAAGTCTCGGCACCAACGAAACCCCGCCCCGACCCCAAAACCAGAAGAAGGTCAGGAGCCGGGAACAGGGAGGAAAGGAAGAAACAGCACCTAACCAAAACGGGGTAGCTCCGGGGCATCTGGTTGGAAAACCAACCTAGCGCGTTGCAGCAACCTAAACCTAGCTTGCAACACGGATGCCGCCTGTACTCTGAACAGTAAGGACATCAGAAGAAAACTGGAGAAAAAGCAGAAAACACCTCTCGCAAGACTCTGGGTCAAGGTGTAAGTGCCCGGTGGCTGAGCGGACAGAACACTGGACACATGATCCTGTGGTCCCGGGTTCGATTCCGGGCGCCGGCGAGAAACAATGGGCAGAGTTTCTTTCATCCTGATGCTCCTGTTACCTAGCAGTAAATAGGTACCTGGGAGTTAGTCAGCTGTCACGGACTGCTTCCTGGAGGTGGAGGCCTTGTCGAAGACCGGGCCGCGGGACACTAAGCTCCGAAATCATCTCAAGATAACTCAAGATAACCCAACAGGCAGCATGACAGAGGTAAAAGTGGCGACTGTCACCCTGAGACAAGGGCACAGCAACCAACGAACCCGCACAAGACAGATGGAACCGGAAGACACATCCAGTGGTCCACCGAGCTCCGACAGGGTTTCCAGGGCCTGTAGACTGACTGCTATGGGAAGCCCAAAGAAAGTGTTGCTAACTCGCCTGGCGTTCCGCGAGCGCTATGTCATGGGTTCGTATCCTGGCCGGGGAGGATTTACTGGCGCAAATCCTTAACTGTAGCCTCTGTTTAACGCAATAGTAAATGTGTACTTGGATGAAAAAACGATTCTTCGCAGCTGGGGATCGTATTCCAGGGACCTGCCCGAAACGCTACGCGTACTAGTGGCTGTACAAGAATGTTACAACTCTTGTATATATCTCAAAAAAAAAAAAAAAAAAAAAAAAAAAAAAAAAAAAAAAACTGGTTAACACCCAAGCTAACAAGGGGGATGCAACACTGAAAACCCTGCGACGTGTACAATCATGGGGTCCCAGCAGCGGACCACCAAACACTACCAGTGGATAGCCACACTGGGGAGACCCCCACCAAGCAAAGAAAAGAAAAACAAAAGAAAAACCCTGCAAAAGTACACCGTCTCCAGAGGCAACAGGAACCGGCCGCCGCATAGGTAGCAGGTTGGCAACACCTTGACATCCTAACCAGCACAATACCGGTCCCTACCCAAGGCCAAACAAGGACGCCAAGCCCCAGCTGGCCCGAAGGGCGAGGCAAATGCCGAGCAGCAAGAACCAGTCATCTGACCATTTATGGAGTTCATGCAGATCTCTTTGTAAGGTCTCAATGTCACTTTCACTTCCCACTTTACCATAGATAAGAACATAAGAACAAGGTTGGGTTTGTGATGCCGCATTGATCACATTATGCAGATCAGTAACTCTTCTGCTGTTACTGTGTCAGCCCTGCAATATACTCCCACTGTCAGTATGTTACCATCTAGAGCTATTATTGCAATATAATAGCCTTGTATTATGTATTATGATTCTATTATTTGCACTATAATAGCTGACAGATATCCACATTGAAAACCTGCAGGAGAATTACCAGGACCTGAATAACCAACCAAACAGGATACCCAGGCACTGGGAATGCTCGGGTGTCCTAATTAGTGCAGGTGTGAGGGCCAATATCGGCATGCCATGCAAAACAAGCGTGCAACCCCCCAGTGCACACCCAACAACCAAAATGTTCACTCCCAACCCCGGGTCAAGATAGAGGAGCCAAAGGACCCTGAAGAGGCCAGAACACCAAGAGACAGTTAGGATGTTTGTGTATTGGGGAGACCTGGGAGGGTGTGTGGCAGAGGTCTGGGCACTGAAGGTACCCCATCTAGTAGCCATTAGGCCTTAGTCAGCAGTTGTTGTCAATTGTTGATTCACAGGGTTATGTGGCTATTATCATATGAAGATCAAACAATTACTGTCTGGGTTTTACATGTATGATACAACTATGGATATAATAGGTCTATGTGGATATTATGGAGTTTATCTTGACCCATTAAAAATATCCTGCTACTATTTCATGGTACAAATCCGCTTATCATCATGAATGTTACTATGGGAATGCGGTCATCACACGATGATTTAAACAATTATTGTCTGGGTTTTACATGTATGATGCAAATATGGATAGAAAAGCTCTCTGTGGAAGTAAATAAAAAAAACTAGCTTTGAATGTAATAAAATGCCATTTTCTGGGCGAGCCCGGATGCTCCCTGGAGCTAGCACGCTAATATGCGATATATTATACTAGGGCACTAGGGCACTCAGCCTACCTGGGACTACGAGCCAGAACTTGGCCCTCTCAGAGAGGAACAGGGAGCAATGGTCCCCAGAAACCCTCCACTGTTGTTGGAAGTTTTACTACTCTGCCATCGACTGGGTTAGACACCCAGAAAGGTAGGTATAACAAAAACCCCACATGGTAAGAAAATTGCAACCCAAAACCAAACAGAGGCAGAACACCCCAAATCCCAAGGAAACAAGCAAACAAGCAAACATCACACCTCGCTGCTGTGCCACTTGTCTGCGCAGCCCTCCCCTCCCTGGGAGGGTAGGGGGAGCCCTGGACCCCCCCCCCCCATGCCAGCTACTCAGCAACTCCATTTCAGAGGCTAAGCATCAAAACAATGCAAAAACTGCCAACTGGAGGGAGGGAGGGTGCCAGGGAGCCTCAGGAGCTCGCCCAAAAAATGGCGTTTCATTACATTCAACGCTGGTTTTCTATGGTGAGCCCCTTTGGCTCCCTGGAGCTACATAACCAAAGATAAGGAAAAGAGAGACTTACCCGGGAGGTGACCGCCACACGCTCCTCAACTTGAAAGCGAGACAACTGGCTGCAACCTGTGGCCCAAAGTCACACACGAATGCCCAGGATCAGGAATGTTGACCAAATAACGGGTGGCCAGGACCCTATTCGACCTCCAAAATCCCCACGCCCAAATGTCAGCCCAAGATATGATGCCGGAGACGGAAGCCATGGCAGCAAACTTACGTACATCATAGGCACGAGGATAGACCGCAGGCTGGCTAGACTTAATAACCCTGTGGACGACTTGTGAAACCCCAGTCCTGGAACAGAGAATGAGAAATTGTATCAATCCAAAGTGCATCCCTGGCCACCAAAGTGAGGCACACAGGTAACGGTGAAGATCTGTATCCAGACACAACACATAATGAACCCCCGACCAGACCAACCAAGCACCAATGACCCAAGGACACCCTCCGGAAAGCAGCAATCTCGTTCTTCACCAGAAAAGAAGGAGAAGGCTGCAACTGAACAATATGACTACTAGGACCAAAAGAGCAGAAACCCATGTGCCGGAGGAGAGCATGAAGCCGACCCCCAGAAGGTCAATGCGAACAGAAAGAGTCTTGGAAAAACAATCTTCAACTGAAACCAGGAACCGAGAAGAAGAAAGGAGAGCACCCTGTCCAAGGACCAGGATGACTCAGGCAGCACATGAGCAGGCTGGAGGTGAAACAAAGAACAAGAAAGCTTACGAAACAGGGTGGAAGCGACATCCACTCCTATCGCAAGCTGGTAATTACCTAAGTGTAGTTACAGGATGAGAGCTACGCTCGTGGTGTCCCGTCTTCCCAGCACTCTTTGTCATATAACGCTTTGAAACTACTGACGGTCTTGGCCTCCACCACCTTCTTCCCTAACTTGTTCCAACCGTCTACCACTTTGTTTGCGAAAGTGAATTTTCTTATATTTCTTCGGCATCTGTGTTTAGCTAGTTTATATCTATGACCTCTTGTTCTTGAAGTTCCAGGTCTCAGGAAATCTTACCTATTGATTTTATCAATTCCTGTTACTATTTTGTATGTAGTGATCATATCACCTCTTTTTCTTCTGTCTTCTAGTTTTGGCATATTTAATGCCTCTAACCTCTCCTCATACCTCTTGCCCTTCAGTTCTGGGAGCCACTTAGTAACATGTCTTTGCACCTTTTCCAGTTTGTTGATGTGCTTCTTAAGATATGGGCACCACACAACCGCTGCATATTCTAACTTTGGCCTAACAAAAGTCGTGAACAATTTCGTTACTATATCACCATCCATGTATTTAAAAGCAATTCTGAAGTTAGAAAGCGTGGCATAGGCTCCTCGCACAATATTCTTTATGTGGTCCTCAGGTGATAGTTTTCTATCTAGAACCACCCCTAGATCTCTTTCTTTACTAGAATTCTTTAAAGATTTCTCACATAATATATAGGTTGTGTGGGGTCTATGTTCTCCTATTCCACATTCCATAACATGGCATTTATTAACATTAAATTCCATTTGCCAAGTGGCGCTCCATGTACTTATTTTGTCCAGGTCTTCTTGAAGGGCATGACAATCATCTAAGTTCCTTATCCTTCCTATTATCTTAGCATTATCAGCAAACATGTTCATATAATTCTGTATACCAACTGGTAGATCATTTATGTAGACAATAAACATCACTGGTGCAAGAACTGAACCCTGTGGTACTCCACTTGTGACATTTCTCCAGTCCGATACATTGCCTCTGATCACTGCCCTCATTTTTCTATCAGTCAGAAAATTTTTCATCCATGTTAGAAGCTTACCTGTCACCCCTCCAATATGTTCCAGTTTCCAGAACAACCTCTTATGTGGAACTCTGTCGAAAGCCTTTTTTAGGTCCAGATAGATGCAGTCAACCCAACCATCTCTTTCCTGTAATATATCTGTTGCTCGATCATAGAAACTGAGTAAATTCGATACACAGGATCTCCCAGATCGAAAACCATACTGTCTGTCTGATATTATATCATTTCTCTCCAGGTGTTCTACCCATTTAGTTTTAATTATTTTTTTTAATATTTTGACTATTACACTTGTCAATGATACCGGTCTATAATTAAGGGGGTCTTCCCTGCTTCTATTTTGTAGATTGGAACTATGTTAGCCTTTTTCCACACATCAGCTACAACTCCTGTAAACAGGGATGCCTGAAAATCAGTTGAAGAGGAATGCTGAGCTCAGGTGCACATTCTCTCAGAACCCATGGTGAAACTCCATCTGGACCAACTGCTTTGTTCTTATTTAGCTCCTTGAGCATTTTTCCCACTTCGTCTCTAGACACCTCTATGTGCTCTATGTTGGTGTGGCTCTGCCAGCACTGCACAATGCAAGGCCAGGTATTTAGCATCAAATGATAGTCCTAAGAATGCCGATAAAGAAAGGACAGGAGAACCCAATCAGAAATAGAAGACAACCTACCAAGAGAGAAAATGGCGGAAAGAACGCCAGGAAACTCGTACTGTCGTCAAGACAAAGCTTTCAGGTGGGACACCATCAACAAAACCACCTGGTCACCATACAAATGGGAATAAACCCATGTCAAAAAGACCAGACGTGAAGAGTGGCGGAGAAGATCAAACCAGCCATGTACTGGATCGGTCCAATCTGCTGAAAGAGACAGAGCCGCTGAAAACATCCCGGGCTCGGACACCGACCAAGCGGCGCCTGAAACCAAGGTTGAATGGGACATCAAGGGGCCACTAGGACAACTCTCCCATAGCAAGATGCCAACTGAGCCAGAACCCAAAGCAACAGCTGGACCGGAGGGAAGAGGTACAGATAACCCCACCTCGATCAGTCCTGCCGAAAGGCGTCCACCGTGAAGGCTCCGCAGTCGGGGAAGGGCGCCACATATTGGGTGACGCATTGATCACGCCGACACCAAGAGGTCCACTTCTGGGAGGCTCTTTGGGGCTGATCGCCTTGAGTGGCTCATCTTCTGGTTTCTCAGGGTTTGGCTCTCCATGCAGTTCATATCCGGGGAGTGTTCAATGTCCTGGCAGCCTGTCTCTATTCATTCCCCTGTGCATGGAATTGATGGTCGATGCCATCCATTCAGTCCATGCACAGGGGAATGAACAGAGACAGGCTGCCAGGACATTGAACACTCCCCGGATATGAACTGCATGGAGAGCCAAACCCTGAGAAACCAGAAGATGAGCCACTCAAAGCGATCAGCCCCAAAGAGATAAGGATTGAAGAGAACCCCTGCGGTTCAGGCAATGAGCCACTGGAGAACAGTCCAAATGGAGCTCGATCGTCAAACCCCAAGCAACCCGAAGCCTCCGAAGCGACAGCCAACCCGCCGCGAACTCCTGCACCGTGCCGTGAGCCCAATGGAAAGACAGACCCCACCGCCCCTGGCCGGCCTGGTGAGCACTAGTCACAAGGCCCAGTTGAGAGAAGTGTCCGTTAACACACTGGCTTGGGTAGGGACCAAGGCACTGAACCCCGAAAACCCAAAGAGGAAGTCAGGGACGAAGCAACCGACGCAAGAACCACGGAAGCCGAACCCAGTGATTGCAAGAAAGGTCCTTGAAGGAACCAGAACAAACTCCGAAGCCAAACCTGACTCAGCGGGTAAACTAGCACGGCGAAGTTCAAACTCTGGCACAACTTCTTAACAACCACCGAGTGACCCGGGACCCCCCACCCCCAGAAATAGCTGAAGGTGCGACCGCAGAAGCAGTAACGCCTCAGAGGGAGAGACATGGAAGCAGTCCGAGAGCCCCACACAATGCCAAGCAAGGTCCGAACCTGGGACGGAACCAGATGGGATTTCCTCCAGCTCACCAGGAATCCAAACCTGGTAGGCTGGGAAAGAACCACACCCCTGGTTAGCAGACAAAGCAGACCAGGTAGGAGCTCACACCAACCAGTTGTCGAGGTAGGCCAGAACCCGAATCCCTAGCAGATGCAGACGGGTCACCACAACCAGGGTAAGGAGTGGTGAATATGAATACGAATACATTAGGTGCCAGATTCAAGCTAAAAGGAAGGCAACGAAAGCGGTAAGCTTGACATGTCCCTGAGGTCAGGGACAACATCTAGGCACCCAGCCCCAACAAAAGCCGGACCTGAGGAGTGGTCATCCGAAAGGAGGGGGCAAGGAATCCAGGGGTTCAGACGGGACAAGTCCAGAATCAACAGCAGATCTGCACAGTCCTATTTCGGCACTGAAACAGGCGGGAAACCCACTTGAGGGACTGGGTCATTTCAACCACGCCCAAGCATACCCACATCGAGATGACCTGACAAAGCACAGGAAAAGGGGCCTGCCCCACTACCCCCAAACCCCCTGAAGGAGGAGCTGTCCAATGCCACCACAGGTCAGAGGAAACACCCTGAAATGCCCACAAATTGTGGGACCAAGCGAGAGCAAATAGCGCGAGCCTCCCCTCTCCCCCATCACCCCAAGACCAACAAAAGGGGTGGGACACCTTACGAGAAGCCAGCTGATGAGCAGAGTGATCATTGCGCCAACCAGATGATGCCGGTTCCGAAGTAAGCGCCGGCTCAGAAGCTGGCACTAATGGCCCACCCCAACCTGCGGAACCCTGAGCCCACTACCCTTCCGCAAAAGTCGAGAACGGCAACCCCGAAGAACCAACACGTTTGACAATTAGACAAAGATGCCTGCAGAAACTTTATGACAACAGTGTCCACAAACAATAACAGACAAAACGGCGATAAAAACCAAAGAGCCAGGGCCCAAAGAAAGAGCGAGCACATCCTGCTGGCAAACGAGGCGGGAAGCAAAGAACAGAGATATCGCTTCCATGAGAATCGGCGCAAACAGCTTTAACAGCACAACCAACGCCCGAGCCGCCGAGGTCAGCACACCAGACG
Organism: Procambarus virginalis; assembly: GCA_020271785.1. Lineage (NCBI taxonomy): Eukaryota > Metazoa > Arthropoda > Malacostraca > Decapoda > Cambaridae > Procambarus > Procambarus virginalis. The sequence goes on along the minus strand of WNGS01165503.1, from coordinate 17,159,555 downwards.
AAGGCCCGGCACTCAACACCCCCACATACTCCTCAAGCCAGTCCGAAGACAGCTCGAGAAGGGAAAAGAAGTGGAAGAACGAAGCCAAATGTCCACGGGCGCGTAAATTCTTAGCAACCAAAGACTCCAAAAGGGTAGGAACTTGCACATGCAGCTGCACAAAGCCAACATCACGAGAAAGCACAGGGCTGAACAAGCACACATTAAGGCACTCAAACTTGCCCCCCAGGTAAACCTGCAGAATGGTAGAAGTGTCCTGCCATTGAAGCGTGCGAGTCTGACAAAACCCATGCCACGCCCCCAATGAAAAGAATGGGCAGTCTGCCAGCCAGGAAGACCCCAGAACCTACAAACGCACCCATTACTGTACAGGGAAGAAGAACCGAACTCAAATGAGGACAGATCCATTACAAAGCAGAATTCGAGTCTCGCAGGAGGTACGAAACAAGTACCTCCCAAACCTCCTTAGGGGAGAAACGAGAAGCAGAAAACCTCTTGAATGAAGGAACCGAGGAACCTAAGGGAACCCAGAACCGAGCCCAGGGAGGAGCAAACCCCAAATCATACTCATACTGTACAGGGAAGGAAAAAAAGCTTTCCCGCCAAACACACACCGAAACTACGACGTTAGTACAACGTTCGAGCAAGTTTTAACACCTCCTAACCAGTTATAACAACCAATATAGCAAGTTGTAACAACGTTCTAATACGTCATAAACACGTTAAGCCATGATGTAACAACTTTATTACAAGTTGTAACAAGCGGAAAATAGAGACAGTTTTGGTTTGTGTTTTCAGGGTTCCCCCTGCAACAACAAGCTCAGCGAAGAAGGCACCAAAACCCAGGCAGGGTCAAAGGTGGCCCCAAGACCCCCCCAGGTTAACTTCTCCCCAGCCCTGGGATCCTCCGACTCAGAACCCGGGGCAGAGCAGTCGTCCATACTCTCTACCCCCTTAAGAAAAGGCAGAGTACAGGGAAAAGACAGAAAAAAAGGGGGCCTGCTGGTGGGATCCAGAAGCTTCGGCAGGAGGATCCAGCTAAAATGCCTCCATCCCCGAAGGCAGGCCCATCTGGGTGGGCAACCAACCTAGCGCATTGCAGCAACCTAAACCTAGCATGCAATGCGGATGCTGTCTGTACTCGAATATCAGTGCTATCAGAATGGCTAAATTGGAGAACAAGCAGAACACAATTCACAAGACTCTGGGTCAAAGGTATTGTTGACCCAACAGGCAGCATGACGAAGATAAAAGTGGTGACTGTCACCTTGAGACAAGGGCACACAGCAACCTTCAAACTCGCACGAGGCGAGCTGGAACTCGAAAGACGCACCCATTGGTCCCCCTAACCCTGACAGGGTTTTCCAGGGTCCGTAGGCTGACTGATACGGGAAGCCCGGGCAAGGTGTTGCTAACCGGTTAGACCCAAAGCTAATAAGGGGATGGTAACACTGAAACCCCTGCGACATGTACAATCACAGGGACCTGGCGAAGAGCCACCAAAATAATATACAGTAAGTGGTCCTATAGTCACACAAGGTAGGCCTCCACCAGGCAAAGAACAAAAATAAAAGAAAAACCCCACAAAAGAACAATGTCCACCGAGGAAACGGCAACTGGCCACTGCATAGGTAAGCTGGCTGTGCAACACTTTGACAGCCCCAACCAGCAACAATATCACTCCCTATCCAAGGTGAAGATGGCTATGAAACCCCAGTTGGCCCCAAGGGCAGGGTAATTGCTGAGCAGCAGAAACTCCTACGGAAATGGCATCCCAAAGGCAGAAGGGAAGAAAACCCTAACACCCAGGGATAGTACTCACAGGGTGCTTAGGGAAAGCGGCTCTAAGTGCATGCAGCCCCGGTACACTTACTACACCTGGCCACCACACCACTCAGTCACAGAGAATACCACTAAGGCAAAACACTGCCAAGAATTCAAGGCCAGAGTTGACGACAGCCCTAGTTTGCATTAGCCAACGAACTGGAGTTGCCGAGTACCCGGCACGGAGGGTCCGGGGCTCCCCCCTTCCCCTCCCTGGGAAGGGAGGGATGTGCGGACAAGCGACTAGGCGACGAGGTGTGATGTTTGCTTGTTTCCTTGGGATTTGGGGGAGTTCTGCCTCTGTTCGGTTTTTGGTTGCAATGTTCTTACCATGTGAGGTTTGTTTTGTTATGCCAACCTTTCTGGGTGTCTAACCCCAGTCAATGGTAGATTAGGAAAACCCCAACCACAGGGGGGTAGGGGATTTCCATGGGCTGTTGCTCTCTGTGCCTCTCTGAGGAGGCCAGATTCTGGCTCATGGTCCCCAGTAGGCTGAACTCCATTGACTAATGCCCTAGTCTAATATATCGCATATTAGGTCTATAGCTCCAGGGAGCCGAAGGAGGCTTCCCACTGGAAACAAGTGATAAAACAATACAGTATGTGAAACATCAGAAAATAAATAAAGAAGCGTCAGCAAATCAAGTACTAGGCATTGACAAGTGCCAGACGCAGCCTTCCAGAGCGCCTTCACCCAGTGAAATACAAATTATTCACTTATTTTTGTGTTTTTCTTATATTCTGCATAAGAATTAACAATTCTATAATGAAAATTTTTTTTGTTTTGTTTTTTGTGCGAAGGTGGGTATGACCATTTCCCCATAGCTGCTGACTAAGGGTTAAGGAGAAAAACAACAGTAAGAAACTCTGTAATCAAGTTGAAGACAAGGGAGGAATTCTCACAAAAAATGACAAGGTGGTGTGTGAGGAACTCGATAAAAGATTTTGAGTCTTTACAAAGGAACCAATGTGGAGACCACAGTTGTGAGATGAAAGGCAAGAAGAAAAACTGGGTAACATGGTAGTCACTGTAGAAGAGGTTAAAAAACACAAGGATGAACTAGATGCAACAAAATCAATTGGGCCAAACTTAATATCACCATGGCTGCTGAAGGAGGCTGCAGAGTTCCTTTGTCACCCACAAACTGATGTTTTCAATAAAACACTCGAGAGGAAATCTTCAAAAATTCTGGAAAAGGGAAAATGTAATCCCACTATTAAAAAAAAGGGGACAGACAAGAAGCACTAAATTATAAACTAGTGACACTGACAAGTAATTACCTAAGTGTAGTTACAGGATGAGAGCTACGCTCGTGGTGTCCCGTCTTCCAGCACTCTTTATCATATAACGCTTTGAAACTACTGACGGTCTTGGCCTCCACCACCTTCTCCCCTAACTTGTTCCAACCGTCTACCACTCTATTTGCAAAAGTGAATTTTCTTATATTTCTTCAGCATCTGTGTTTAGCTAGTTTATGTCTATGACCTCTTGTTCTTGAAGTTCCAGGTCTCAGGAAATCTTCCCTGAGACCTGGACTTCAAGAGGTCTAGTAATAGTAACAGGAATTGATTTTATCAATTCCTGTTACTATTTTGTATGTAGTGATCATATCACCTCTTTTTCTTCTGTCTTCTAGTTTTGGCATATTTAATGCCTCTAACCTCTCCTTGTAGCTCTTGCCCTTCAGTTCTGGGAGCCACTTAGTAGCATGTCTTTGCACCTTTTCCAGTTTGTTGATGTGCTTCTTAAGATATGGGCACCACACAACCGCTGCATATTCTAGCTTTGGCCTAACAAAAGTCGTGAACAATTTCTTTAGTATATCGCCATCCATGTATTTAAAAGCAATTCTGAAGTTAGAAAGCGTGGCATAGGCTCCTCGCACAATATTCTTTATGTGGTCCTCAGGTGATAGTTTTCTATCTAGAACCACCCTAGATCTCTTTCTTTATCAGAATTCTTTAAAGATTTCTCACATAATATATAGGTTGTGTGGGGTCTATGTTCTCCTATTCCACATTCCATAACATGGCATTTATTAACATTAAATTCCATTTGCCAAGTGGCGCTCCATGTACTTATTTTGTCCAGGTCTTCTTGAAGGGCATGACAATCATCTAAGTTTCTTATCCTTCCTATTATCTTAGCATCATCAGCAAACATGTTCATATAATTCTGTATACCAACTGGTAGATCATTTATGTAGACAATAAACATCACTGGTGCAAGAACTGAACCCTGTGGTACTCCACTTGTGACATTTCTCCAGTCCGATACATTGCCTCTGATCACTGCCCTCATTTTTCTATCAGTCAGAAAATTTTTCATCCATGTTAGAAGCTTACCTGTCACCCCTCCAATATTTTCCAGTTTCCAGAACAACCTCTTATGTGGAACTCTGTCGAAAGCCTTTTTTAGGTCCAGATAGATGCAGTCAACCCAACCATCTCTTTCCTGTAATATCTCTGTTGCTCGATCATAGAAACTGAGTAAATTCGATACACAGGATCTTCCAGATCGAAAACCATACTGTCTGTCTGATATTATATCATTTCTCTCCAGGTGTTCTACCCATTTAGTTTTAATTATTTTTTCCAATATTTTGACTATTACACTTGTCAATGATACCGGTCTATAATTAAGGGGGTCTTCCCTGCTTCCACTTTTGTAGATTGGAACTATGTTAGCCTTTTTCCACACATCAGCTACAACTCCTGTAAACAGGGATGCCTGAAAAATCAGTTGAAGAGGAATGCTGAGCTCAGGTGCACATTCTCTCAGAACCCATGGTGAAACTCCATCTGGACCAACTGCTTTGTTCTTATTTAGCTCCTTGAGCATTTTTTCCACTTCGTCTCTAGACACCTCTATGTGCTCTATGTTGTTCTCTGGAATTCTTATTGTATCTGGTTCCCTGAAGATTTAATTTTGTACAAACACACTTTGGAACTTTTCGTTTAATGTTTCACACATTTCCTTTTCATTTTCCGTGAATCTATTTCCCATTTTCAACCTCTGAATATTATCCATTATCTGCAATTTGTTGTTTATGAATTTATAGAATAGACCTGGTTCTGTATTACATTTGTCTGCAATCCCTTTTTCAAAATTTCTTTCTGCCTCTCTCCTCACTGCCGTGTAGTTGTTTCTCACATCTTTGTATCGCTTTTATGTTTGGGGGTTTGGCCTCTTCCTGTATTTATTCCATTTTTGTGTCTTTTGGTCTCTGGCCCTCTCGCACTTTCTGTTGAAGCAATCCTGTTTCCTAGTTCTGCTTCTCTGTTTTGGTATAAATTTTTTTGTGCCTTTATCATATATTTCACAAAACTTGACATACATCTCATTCACTTCCTTGCCTAGCAACAAGTCTGTCCAATTATACTCACTAAAAAATTTCCTAAGGTTGCCATAATGTCCTCTCCTAAAGTCAGGTTTTTCAATTGCATCGACCGTCATATTTTCTTCCAAATTATAACGCATCGCATACTTTATTCCCAAAATGACATGGTCACTTTTACCCAAGGGAGGAAGGTACTGAATGTCAAATATTTCTTCCTCCTTCCTGGTAAATATCAAATCTAGCATAGAGGGAACGTCCCCTTCCCTCATCCTCGTAGCTTGTTTAACATGTTGATACAAGAATGTTTCCAGGATGAGGTCTACAAATTTACAGGTCCAGAAATCTTCTGTTTTAGCTTCATATGCTTCCCAGTCTATGGATTTCAAGTTGAAGTCGCCAACTATCAACAGTCGTGAACTATCGTTATCCGCTCTCCATGTGTTCCATGTAAAGTGCTGGAGGGTGTAATAAGTTAAGAATAATGGAGCACCTATCAGAGGTGAACTTTGGAACAAAAGGAAAGGATGAACTTTGTAACAAAAAAGTAGCATTTATTTAGAAGGGGAAAGTCATGCCTGACAAACTTAATCGAGTTCTATGACAGGGTTCTATGATAAGGCAGGAAAAAGAAGGCTGGGTAGATTGTACATGTATTTTGATAGACTGTCAAAAAACCAGCATTGAATGTAATGAAAAAGCCATTTTCTGGACGAGACTCAGAGGCTCCCCGAAGCTTATCCCTTATCCAGGCTGATATAGAACTATTACACTTTGGCATCAGTGTAAATAGAGTTCTTAGGTCTACCAGGGACGACGAGCCAGAACCTGCCCCCCCCCCTCCAAGAGAGGCACGAGGAGCCATGGCCTATAGAAAGGCACAGGTGATTTGGAGCATTCTATATCTGCCATCAGCTGGGTCAGGCACACAGAAAGGCAAGCATCCCAAAACAAACCCCTATTCTGCACAGAAATCACAATAGTGTGATGCATTAAATGAACAATCCGTAGTAGGTCAAGTTGATTTCCCGGTTGCAATTCTTTTACCACGTCGTAGTCCAGTCAATTAAGGCGCATCTGGGATCTTCTCGGACGTAGGTTCTAACCCTCGTCACAGCCCTTGTGGGTTTGTTCAAACCCCTATTCTGGCTGAAACTACTGTATACTACTAAAAGTCAAACAAGTGGACAGTATTCCCCAAAGAAAAACAAGCAAACAAGAATGAAGAATGACGTCAGCCTGCAGAGTTCCTTTGTCACCCACAAACTGATGTTTTCAATAAAACATCATGACAAAACATACATGACCACCACTGTCTGCGCAGTTCCCCCTTCCCTGGAAGAGGGAAGGGGGAGCCCCAGATCCCTCACACTGGCTACCCACACCACAGTTCCGAGGCTGGATGTCAAAAACACACACAAAAAAAAAATGCCGACCGGAGGGAGAGGGGATGCCGGCGAGTCTTTGCGTCTCACTCAGAAAATGGTGTTTCATTACATTCAACGCTGGTTTTCTGGGGGAAGCCCCTTTGGCTTCCTGGAGCTACTTGCCAAAAAGATGAAAATAAGAGGGACTTACCCAGGAGGCAGTCGGCATTCTTCCCCTCAACGCGAATTTGAGATAACTGGCTGCAACCGCCGACCCAAAGTGACAGGCCCGACTTGGCCCCGGAACATTGACCAGATAGCGCACAACCAGGACCCTGTTTGACTGCCAAAAAACCCACGCCAGAATGTCAGCTCAAGACATGTTACCGAAGACGGCAGCAAGAGCAGCAAACTTACGAATGTCGTGGACACGAGGAGAAACTGCAGACTAGTTAGACCAAAGAACCCTGCGGACGACCAGGGAGACCCGAACCCCTGGAACAGGAAAGGAGGGAAACCGGGTCAACCCAAAGCACATCCCCCAGTCACTGAGGCTGTGGCCTACAGGCAACAGTGGAGAGTCGCAACCTGACAACACATGACGCACCCCTGGCCTAACCAACCAAGCATCAACAACCCAAGGACCCCTCCGGAAAGCAGCCGTCTCATTCTTCGCCAGAAAAGAAGGAGGACAGCTGCAAACGAACAAAACTACCACCAGCCACAGAAAAGAAAACACCCCTGCCCCGGAGGAGAGCATGAAAGTCCCAACCCGACCCCCAGGGGCCAATGCCAACAAGACGAGCCTTTGCCAAACAATCCTGAAACTAAGGGGCCACCACAAACTGAGGAAGAGAGAGAAAGGAGAGCACCCAGTCCAACGACCAGGATGACTTAGGCGGTGCATGAACAGACCGGAGGTGAAGCAACGCATGAGACAGCTTGCGGAACGGCACAGATGTAACATCCACTCCGAACACAAGCTGCAGCGGCTCCGCCAGTGCTGCTCGATACAAGGCGACAATATTCGGTATAAGATGACAGTCCTGGAACAACCACGAAAGCAAGAACTAGACAACCTTATCAGACACAGAAGTAAACCTACGAACGCACAAGAAATACAGAATCCACTCGATTTAACGGCCTCGTATTTACCAATCTGCCGGCTCTAACGACTGGTTTGGGAGACCGGTATCTGGAGCCTCCTATACCGGTCTGGCAGTCGATAGAACCGTAGGTCAGTATTGGGTTTGTTTTGGCATCAGGGGGTCCTCACATGGCAAGCAGGCCACCGACCTCTATTGTCCCTTCTCTCACCCCTCACTGCAATTCTCCTCCACATTCTCCCTTCCTGCCTTTCTCCCTTTTCCCCCTCACCCCCAAGAGACCCTTCTAGGACGTGGCTCAGTAGATTGCCAGCCAGACAGCCTGGAGAATCTCTATCTAATACAATAAAGCATTCATGAAACAAGTGTTTTTATAACTTTTCATTGCCCTAATAATATTACTAAACAAAATTGTAACCAAAATATATATGATGTACATCCAGAATTTAAAAAATAAATCTGGCAAGCAGGGTCGAGTGTGTTAGGCTTATCAGAGTGAGCCAGCCCCTCCCCCAACCACCAACACCCCCTCCCCCACCCCCCCTACATCCCATACACACATTCTCTGCTTCACTGGTCATGTAGTTCGACTCAACACCCATCCCTCCAATCCTCCCTCCCTCCATCCATCCATCCTTCCATCCATCCTTCCATCTTGTCTATCCATCCCTCTCTCCATCCATCCATCCTTCCATCCATCCATCCATCCCTCCTCCCATCCCTCCACCTATCCATCCACCCATCCATCCACCCATCCATCCATCTATCCATCCCTCCCCCCTCTATCTATCCATCCATCCATCCTCTATCCTTCCATCCATCCCTCCCCTCCCTCCCTCTATCCATCCATCCATCTCTCAATCCATCCATCCATCTCCATCCTCTCCCTCCCTCCCTGCTTACCTCCTAGCCTCTTCCTGCCTGCCTGCCTCCCACCCCCCCTGCCTCCCCCCTATGCTTACCTCCCAGCCTCTGCCTGCCTGCCTGCCTGCCTCCCACCCTCCCTGCCTCCCCCTATGCTTACCTCCCAGCCTCTGCCTGCCTGCCTGCCTGCCTGCCTGCCTGCCTGCCTGCCTGCCTGCCTGCCTCCCACCCTCCCTGCCTCCCCCCTATGCTTACCTCCCAGCCTCTGCCTGCCTGCCTGCCTGCCTGCCTGCCTGCCTGCCTGCCTGCCTGCCTGCCTACCTCCCTCCCAGCCTGCATACATTTTAGCCTCTCCATCCCTGCCTGCCTCCCCATCCACCCACCAGCCATCACTGACACAATGAGTGCATTTGGAGCCAACATGGTGCATAGATGTTCCTTGATTGTGCAGATCAACAAAGATCGTCCAACAAAGTCACAGAATGAACACTCCAGCCTCTTGACAAATCAAAACAATGTGCCGTGAATCTGTGACGTCACAGGGTAGAAGGAACTAGAGTGGTGGACCAAGTGACTGTCTGTACAAAATATTTCTTACCTGATGGTATTTGAAATATTAACGACACTTAACAACTTTGGAAATACCGGAACCCCACATTTAACGACCTGGGTACAGCCCCATATAGGCCGTTAAATCGAGTGGATACTGTAATGGAAGGCCTGCCAGGAAACTCCATACTACCGCCAAGACAAAACACACAGATATGACGCCATCAACGAAGCCACTTGCCCACCATGGAAGTGTTGATAGACCCACGTCAAATGACCAGACGCGAAGACTTGAGGAGAAGATCAAACCACCCATGTAACGGACTGCCCAATCTGCTGAAAGAGGCAGATCCGTGGGAAGACCCCTGGGTTTGGACACCGAGCAAGCAGCGCCTGAAACCAAAGCGGGGCAGTCTCAGGGCATTTGGGGTAGCAACCAATCTAGCGCGCTGCAGCAACCTAAAAACAGTCATGTAATGCCGAAGCTCCCTGCACCCGCATAACATGATCAGACGACTGAGTGAAGTGGAGGACAAGCAAGGGACAAAACTCGCAAGATTCTGGGTCGAAGGTGTCGCCGACCCAACAGGCAGCACGACGAAAGCACAACTGGTGAGTGTCACCCCTGAGACAAGAGGACATAGCAACCTTTAAACTCGCACGAAGTGAGAGGGGGACCCAGGGGACACATCAATCGGACCAAAGAGCCCCCACGGGGTTTCCCAGGGCTCTTAGTCACATCATCTTGCTAAGGGAAAGCCAGGCAGGGTACTGCTACCGGCATCCAAAACTACCAAGCAAACTGCTAAAGCTGAACTCCCGGGACGTGTACACTCACTGGGCCCTAGCAGAGGATCGCCAAGATACAATAGGGTGTGACCAAACCAAGGGGTGGATCCCCATCCCCCACCAGGCAGGAGAACAAAAATATAAATAAAACCCAGCAAGAGGACAACGTGCCCAAGTGGAGCAGAGCTGGCCATTATGAGTGGTGAAAACTAGCTGCACAGTTCTCTGCACCCCAACCAGTGATGAAAACTACCCCCCTACCCAGAGGCAAACAGTGGTGCATAAAACACCCCAGCTGACTCCAAGGGCAGTCAATCACTCAGCAGCAAAAGACCTTGCAGAGGTAGACCCCATGGTGACTTGTGGAAGGTGGCCCCAAGGGCAGTACTTACAGGGCACATAAGGAAGGGGACTCTAGGCACATGTAGTCCAAGTACTTGTGAAATTACTCCTGGCTCACACACCACCTAAAAGTCAGGACCACACCACAAGGCACAGAATTGGAAACACAGGAGCCAGAGGTGCACGACCTTGCCAGTTCACATCAGCCACAGAACTGGAGTGTGGATAGCTGGCACAGGGGTCTGGGGCTTCCCCCTTTTCCCTCCCGGAGAGGATGGGGGGAGCGGGGGGTTGCACAGACAGCGGCCTAGTGACGGGTGACTTCATGCTCATTTGCTCGTTTTCACTTGGCGAGTTCTGTCCACTAGTTCGGCTTTCAGTAGCAATATTTTAACCAGAATAGGGGTTTGTTTTGGGGCGCTTACCTGTTTGGGTGCCTGACCCGGTTGATGGCAGACATAAAATGCTTCCAACCACACTGGGGGTTTCTATAGGGCATTGCTCCTCGTGCCTGAGGGGGCTAGCTTCTGGCTCGTGGTCCTTGATAGGCCTAGAAACTCCATGTGCTTTGACTGATGCCAGGGTCTAATACAGTCATATCAGCCCAGATAGCTCTGGGGAGCCGAAGGGGGTTTCCCCAGAAAGCATTTGATACTGTTCCTCATAAAAGACTATTGTACATGATGGAGAATCAAGGTGGGACAATTGGGAAGGCACTGAACTGGGTAAGGGAGTACCTAGCGTCTGAGTGGACAGTTCTCGGGGGTTGTAGTCCTAAGGGCCCAGGTTTGATTCCAAGACAAGGCAGAAACAAATGGGCAGAGTTTCTTTTACCTGTTCATCTAGCAGATAGATAGATACCAGGGAATTAGACATCTGCTACGAGCTGCATCCAAATGTGTGTGTACGTGTAAGAAAGAAATATATGTAGTGGATATGATAAAGAACATATACAACTGATAGGTAGAAAAGCAGGGTTCAAGAGCTAACAGCTCAATTCTGCAGGTACAAATAGTAAATAGCTATTACCTGAAGTACAGAAGACAATCACAGTCAGAGGCTCAGTCCTGGGGCCATAACTGTTCCCAATTTATATGAATGAAACCCAAGGAAGTGAGCTTGTACATAGTGTTTGAGAGCAAGGCCAGGCTAATGAAGAAAGTAAAACAGGATGGAAGAAAGTTATAGGAAGACTTTGACAAACTCCAGGAGTGGGCAAACAAATTATTGCTAGAACTCAATCCCAACAAATATAAGGTAATGAAGATGGGGAAGGGAGAAAGAAGGCCAGAATATGTGTACACCATAAATGGAAGGCAATTACAGGAATCTGAAGAAAAACCCATTAGTAATGGATATAATTCTAACACTAACACCAGTCACACACAGGCAAAGATCAATAGCAAATAGAACACTGGCAAACATTAGAACATCATTTAGAAGCCTCTACCATGACTGTGCTTCTGTTAGACCAATACTGCAACATGCACCACTGGCATACAAGCTCAACCTTGTCAGGCATAAACAAAATTTAACAAGCAAAGAGATTTGTAACAAAATTGTTGCCCGAACTAAGGTGGTTAAGCTATAATAATAGGTTAAGGGAGCCTCACAACCCTGGAGGACAAAACAATCAGAGAAGATATGATTACAACATATGAGGATCTGAGGGGAATAGACACGGTGACATGAGCAGCTTCTTGAAATTGAGAACGAGTAGGACAAGACGACAAAAGTGGAAGCTGGATACATAAAGTCAAAGAAATATAAGAAAATACTACAGTAGTACCCTGTATGGGTGGTAAACAAGTGGCAGGCACTGAAGGAAGGTGGTTGTGGACCCCACCTCTATCCACAACTTTAAGGTCACATTCGACAAAGAATTAAAAAATCAACATAGTTCAACTATAACACTGATACAACAAGGCTGGTAGACGGGGCACAAAGAACTAGACCTCACTTCCTCGTAGCCACTAATCCCCAACTAGGCAAGTGATCAAGGAATATGCAACAGGTTGGCACAAAGCACCTACCGTACATGGACCATACACACCGTACAAAGGAACAAAGATAAGCAGAGGCTCAGCACTGCACTAAGTCAACTCTGCCTCTGGTGGCGAAGGAGTGCTGCTAACTAGCAGCTGCACTGTGACAGTGAGTGTCCATATACAGTAGTTCACATCAGGCTTGCTTATTATGGTACACTGTACCTTCCTAGAGAGTTTTCCTTTGGTAATGTAGTGATCTTGTATTCCCAGGCATCCCTTGCCTCTACTGAGATGCCCAGACACCGATCAGATCCAGATGCAGTAGGTGCTCATGATTCATTACAGTCGGGTGTACCTGCTTACCGGTGGTTGTCTATAAGTGGCTATGGGGAATTACACGTCTAACTCTTAATGCCCCGACCCCCTAGCACTTTATACCTAGCACTCTCTCAACATGAACATTTTCATCATATTTTTTCTTAAATTTGTGGATGGAATTGGCTTCAACAACCTCTTCCTTCAAAGCATTATGCTTGCTGACCACCTGTACAGTGAACAAATGTTCCTTACATCTAAGACTCAACTGCATGTCCAGCTTCAATTGATGTACCCTTGTCCTACATCGATTTAATTTAAATAGGCTTCTTTTGTCCACTGTCTTTTCGCGTCAGGATCTTGTATATAGTGATCATATCCTCATTGGTTTCTTCACTCCCTTTATGGTTGTGAGGCGAGTTTCTTCAATTAGTCCTCATTGTTGAGGTCTCACAATTCTGGTACCACTATAGTGGTAAACCTCTGAACTTTCTCATGTTTCTTTACACATTACTGTACAAGGTATGGGTTCCATGCTGGTGCAGCAAACTCAAGTAATTGTCAAACACAAGCAGCATGTATGGACTTGAAAACCTCCTTGTTCAGATTCTCAAATGATGTTTTTGTGTTTGCTAACTTTTCAGATGCTGCTGATGTTATTTTGTCCACATGAGCTTCCTGGTTTCATGAATGTAGATTGGGAAACCACCTAGGGGAAGCCCTCCCAAAAATGATTTGCTCAGTAAATATTGCCAGTAGAGTGCAGGAAAAAAAAAGTGCATGAATAATATCTACCTTAACACTGCTCTTAAGTTTTAATGATTTTCATAGATGGGTGGAACATTAGTAGTAGTAAATGAAAGAAAGTCATTGATCACAGTTGAACCTAATTTATCTCAGATTTTCCTGACGAGACAAAGAGAGCCATGAGCGTAAGGAGGAGCACCTGCTTATACATGCCTCACAGCAGTGATTCCATCGATGACAGGCCAACCACTAACAATTTCTCCTGTATTAAATATAAACTAACCTGTAACAGCTGAGAGAGCAAGTGCTGGGGCATACAACACTATGCCCATATAGAGCGTCATCTGGAGAGAAAATGCTAATGAAGCACACAGCCGAGTCATCATCCCATACCTCCTTTCCAGGTACTGCAGGATTAATAATAAAGAAATTACCAGTTATGCAACATATAAATAACCAATTAATGGAATTCTGTTAGTGAAAATATAGATCTCTAAACTTTAGTACACATACAGAGGAACCTCGGGTAACGAATTTAATCCGTTCTGGCACTGAGCTCGCCATGCGAAATGTTTGTCTTGCAAAACGAATTTCCATATTTAAAATAATGGAAATACAATTAACCCAATCCACCCCCAAAAAACATAAAATAAAAAACCTGATTTCCTTCTTCAAATTTACAGTAATTGTGTCTTTCTTCCTCTTGACAGCACTATCTTTAGCAAGTAGCTTCTTTGGTGACATCATGGGTTTCAAATTGTAGTCACAAAACCCCCAAAATAAAAAAAAAAAAAAACAGCGATGAATGTAATGAAATGCCATTTTCTGAGCGAGTCCCAGAGGCTCCCCGGAGCTATCCATGGCTGATATGGATACCCTAACTATTTTGCATCAGTCGGTGTGGGTGGAGTTCTAGCCTACCGGGGACCACGAGCCAGAACCTAGCCCCCCTCACAGAGGCACGGGGAGGAATGGCCCATAAAATTGCACATGTGATTTGGAGCATTCTATATCTGCCATCGACCGGGACAGACACCCAGAAAGGTAAGTGCCACAAAACAAACCCCTATTCTGGTTAACAACGAATATCGACAAACGAGTGGACAGAACTCCCCAAAATAAAAATGAGCAAACAAGCATGACGTCACACAAGCTGCATCGCATGTCTGCACAGCTCTCCCCTCCCCAGGAGGGGGAAGGGGGAGCCCCAGACCCCTGAGCCAGTGATCCTCGCCCCAGTTCAGAGGCTGGATATAAAAAAAACACGAAAAAAACGCCGACCAGAGGGCGGGAGGGTTGCCGGGGAGCCTCCGGGACTCACCCAGAAAATGGCGTTTCATTACATTCAATGCTGGTTTTCTGGAGGGAGCCCCTACGGCTCCTCGGAGCTACTTCACCAAAGACTACTGAAGAAAACCATGGGGACTTACCCAAGAGGTGGTTGGTACTCCACTCCTCAACACAAAGTCGAGACAACGGGCTGCATCTGCTGACCTAGAGCAACACAGGCCCGACTGGGCCCAGAAACGTTCACAAGGTAGCGTGCAGCCAGGACCCTGTTCGACCACCAAAATCCCCGCGCCCGAATGTCAGCCCAAGACATATTGCCGAAGACGGCAGAAAGAGCAACAAACTTACGAACATCATGGGCACGGGGATAGACCGCAGGCTGGCTAGATTTAATAACTCCGCGGATGACCCGAGAGACCCGAACCCGCAAACAGGGAAGAAGGGAAACCGGATCAACCTAAAGCGCGTCCCCGGACACAGAAGCCGTGGCGCGCTGATAACGGCGGAGGGCTGCAACCTGACACAACACATGATGAACCCCCGGCCTGACAAACCAAGCATCAACAACACAAGGACCCCTCCGGAAAGCAGCAGTCTCATTCTTCGCCAGAGAAGAGGGAGACGGCTGCAGACGAACATACCGAAGACCATGACCAAAGGAGCAAAAACCTCTGTGCCGGAGAAGAGCATGAAGCTCCGCCACGCGACCCCCAGAGGCCAATGCCAGCCGAAAAAGAGCCTTAGCAAAGCAATCATGAACCAAAGGGGCCATAACAAACCAAGGAGAAGATAAACAGAAGAGCACTCTGTCCAAAGACCAGGACAGCTCAGGCGGCGCATGAGCAAGCCGGAGGTGAAACAATGCCTGAGACAGCTTACGAAACGGCGCATAAGTAACATCAATACCGAAAGCAAGCTGCAGCGGCTCCAGGCCAAGACCGTCAGTAGTTTCAAAGCGTTATATGACAAAGTGCTGGGAAGACGGGACACCATGAGCATAGCTCTCATCCTGTAACTACACTTAGGTAATTATGATATGAGGCGACAGTATTAGGCATCAGATGACGGTCCTGAAACAACCAAGAGAAAGGACAACACCACCCGAACCGAAAGCGAGGAACAACGACGAAGGGCCAAAAAGAACCGGAAGGCCCACCAGGAAACCTCATACTGCCGCTGAGAGGAAACTCGCAGGTGAGAAACCAACAAGGAAGCCACCTGCTCACCATAAAGATGGTGATAAACACGAGTCAAAAACACCAAACGCGAAGACTCGCAGAGAAGAGCGAACCAGTCACGTCCCGGATCGGCCCGATCTCCTGAAAGAGGCGGAGCCACGGAAAAACCTCCGGGTTCGGACATAGGGCAAGCAGCGCCTGAAACCACGGCTGGGCCGGCCACCACGGGCCAAGAGGACCACTCAACCCAGTTAAGTCTCCAAGCGAGCCAGGACCTGGAGCAGCAACCGAACTGGGGGAAAGAGGTACAGGAACCCCCACCTTGACCAGTCCTGCCGAAAGGCGTCGATCCCGACGGCCTCGCAGTCGGGAAGGGCGCCACGTAAACCGGAAGATGCCTCGACCCCACCGACACGAAGAGGTCCACCTCTGGGTGCCCGAACGTCCGGCAGAGCCAACTGAAGGAGCCAGCATCGACCGTCCATTCCGTGGACAGGGGAACGAACCTGGACAGGCCGTCCGCCAGGATGTTGGACACCCTCTGGACGTGAACCGCCAGGAGAGTCAAACCCCGAGAACTCGGCAGACGAGTCACCCAAAGCGACCAACCCCAAAGAGCCAAGGACCGCATCGAACCCCCTCAGTTCAGGCAATGAACTACCGGGGAGCAGTCCGAATGGAGACGGATCATCGATCCGCGGCGACCTGAACCCTCTGAAGCACAAACCATACTGCTGCGAACTCCCGCACCGTGCTGTGGACCTGACGGAAGGACAGACCCCACTGCTCCTGACTGGCCTTTTGAGCACTGGTCACAAAGCCCCAGCCTAGAGACGACACGTCCGTGAACACATCGAGTGAGGGCTTGGGGAGGCGCCAAGGCACTGAACCCCGAAAAATCCGAAGAGGAAGCCGGCGATGCAGCAGCCGACGCAATGCCCCCGAGGTCGAACCCAGCGATCGCGAGAGAGGCGGAAGGGACGTCCCCGAAGGAACCAGAACAGTCAATAAAGCCAAACCCGACCCGGTGGGTACACCAACATCACGAAGTTCAGGCTCCCGCACAAACTCTAGAGCAACCACCGGGTGACCCAGAGCCCCCAGAAACACTGCAGCCGAAGGAGAGACTCCAGAGGAAGAGACAAGGAAGCAGTTCGAGAGTCCCACACAAGACCCAGCCAGGACCGAACCTGGGAGGGAACCAGACAGGACTTCCGCCAGTTCACCAGGAACCCGAACCCGGCGAGCTGGGAAAGCACCAAATCCCTGGCGAGCAGACACGCGGACCAACTGGGAGCCCAAACCAGCCAGTCGTCGAGGTAAGCCAACACCCGAACACCTAACAGACACAGACAGGCCACCACGACCCGGGTAAGGCGTGTGAAAATGCAAGGTGCCAGATTCAACTCGAAGGGGAGACAATGAAAGCGGTAGCACTGACGCCCCAGAGCAAAACAGAGCCAGTCCCGGAACCATATATGAATAGGGACGTGCCAATACACGTCCTTGAGGTCCAGGGACACCATCCAAGTGCCCGGCTCCAACAGAAGCCGGACCTGGGATAGAGTGGTCATCCAAAATGAAGGGCAAGAAACCCAAGGTTCAGACAGGACAAGTCCAGAATGAACTGCAGGTCCGCACAGTCTCGTTTCAGAAATGGAAACAGGCGGGAAACCCACCTGAGGGACGGTGTCGTTTCAACCACGCCCAAGCGCACCCACTCCAAGATGACCCGACAGAGCGCAGGAGAGGAAGCCTACCCCGTCAGTTCCGAACCCCTGTAGGAGAAGGAGCCACCCAACGCCACTGGAGGCCGCGAGAAACGACCTGAAAAGCCCACGAATCATGAGACCAGGCGTGAGCGAACAGAGTAAGCCTCCCCCCTCCATCGCCCCGTCAATTGGGCGAACCACGAAAAGGACGCTGCCCCTTATGAGAACCCGACCTGCGTGCAGAGCGAACACCGCGCCGACCAGGCACAGGTGGGACCGCAGGCGGCACCGGCACAGAACCTGACACCTGTGGCCACCCCGATGAATGGAATCGCGAGCCCTGGTACGACCCCGCTGGGAAGGAACCCCTGGTTCCCCCGAGCACCAACAACTCAGACATAGGGGAAGAAGGAAGCAAGAGGAAGAAGCCGCCTGAATATAACGCTCAACCGCAGAAGCCTGAAAAAGCAGAAGACAAAAGGGAGATCGGCGCAAAGAGCTTCAACATGGCAGACGACGCCCGAGCAGCCGAGACTAAGGCGTCAGACCCAGGAACGGCCCCAAGCGCCTCAACATCCTCTGCAAGCCAATCTGAAGATAGCTCCAGGAGGGAAAGAAATGCAGGACCGAAGCCAAAAAGCCACGAGCGCGCAAATCCTCCGCCACAAGAGCAGCCGACAGGGGAGGAACCTGCACATGGAGCTGCACTGCACCAACATCCCGCAGAAGGGCAGGAGTGAAAACCCACTCATTAAGGTGCTCAAAATCGCCCCCCCCCCAGGTAAACCTGGACCACCACCAACACCTCACGCCACTCAAACGTGTGGGTCCGACAGAACGAGTCCCATGCATCCAGCGAAAACAAGGGGCAGTCTGCAAGCCAGGATGACCCCGGAACCTCATAACGCACCCAGTAAGGACACGACGATCCAAACCTGAACGAAGAAGGATCCATTATGGAGGCATACTCCGGGTCATGCAGGAGGTAAGCCGCAAAGGCTGACAGCACCTCAGGTGGAGAGATGCGGGTAGCCAAAAGCCTCCGGAAAGATGGAACC